>CM072997.1:281316346-282516346 GCA_037038555.1 Rhynchonycteris naso
GGGAGGGAGGGAGGGAGGGAGGGAGGAAGGAAGGGAGGAAGGAAGGAAGGAAGAAGGGACTAAAACCAACTCAGCTTTGACTATAAAAACCCACAAGCTTACAGTCTGACTTTATAAAACCATTCATCTTTTCAGGAATATGAATGTTAAAACTCTGTGAGAGCTGAGAGAAAATCTAATCCTACTTCTTCAGTTTTTAGATTAGATGCTCAGAATTGATAGAGATATTTAACAAGGGAACGTTTTTGTCTTATGCCTCTAATATCCCTTATGTCATCTGTATAAAAGAAATATGAGAATCTACTTCTCTTTTAATCGTAGGTTTTCAGGGTACATAAAGAGAAATTCTTTACCCAGCTTCTGCTCCTTTCTTGTTTATTTTATAGTTTTCATTGCATTTTGGGGGTGTAGGGGTTCCAAATTTCCTTTTTTTTCTTCAATGAAAGCCTGTGCCACTAATCCTTAAGTAAGAAATGGTGTGTAAATATTAGAGAAACTATTAAAAATTTGTTACTGCTTGCATTGATAATGTTTTCCATAGATTATTTCTCAGAAACCAATATAATATTCTTTTGTTTAACATGATGCCACAAATATTTTATACCATATATATATATATGGCATTTTTCTTTCATTTCATTTTATAATGTGAACTGTGGTATGCTGCTCGTGACAACCAAATTTTCAAATTAAGTTGACACTTGTAGCCAGTACATCCTGGAATCCTGAAAACAAAGTGGTTCAAATTATTGAAAGCGTTTTTAAAATATTTTCCTTCCTGTGAATTTTTAAATAACTGTTCTTATGGGAATCATATATTAAAATCAGAACACATGGATAGGGCTTTTTGAGAAGATGTCTTACCTTCTAGATTGGTGATTATACCATTCATGAAGAAGAAAAGCACATTATTTAATCTCTTGACATCATCAAACTAAAAGGGAAGTAATGCATTGTTTAATTTGACATTAGCGTGCACAATGTGAGTTTTGTGTGAGCAACTTACAACAAAGCTTCATAGAGCTCTGTCTGAATACCTGAAATGGATATCTATATGGCTGTATCCCCTTCTGTTTATGTAGAAACTTTGCATTTTAAAGCTTTTTCAAAAATACAGTCTCACTTCAGCTTCATAACACACCTGTGAGGTATTATTCTCTCCATTTGCAGATGAGAAAATTGAGGTCCAGGAAGGCTAAGGCAACACCAGCTTGGTTACAGGTGGAGCAGAGACATGTGAATTTGAATTCAGTTCTTCTAAAGGGAACACACTCGCCTTTCTTGCAAACTCCACTGCTGCTTTGCTGCACATTCTGCATAGTGATCTCTGTTCTTAAGATAGTTACCTCAAATCTTCTTAAATTTCTTAAAGAGCACACCCTGGAAGGCATCTAAAATACCAGGGGCTAATTGGCAGAGCCAGCATCATGCTGTGGTCTGAGGTAAGCCTGAAGTGGAAAGATAATATATACTGATCTGTATTAGGAGAGAGGACCTTGGACTTAGACAAAGATTTTTGTTTTTAACTATTAAGATTTTTGTGACATTGCCGTCGACAGATGTGTTGCTTCTTATCCACTAATGAACTGCTGCAGCTAAAAATGGAAAAATGAATCAAGATGATGGGTGTGCTTTGGGAGACTTAATATCAGGGTGTGTACTACTGTGACATCAGCGTCAGCCCACACTGAAAACGTTCGGTCTCTAACTCAGAGCGATCTTGTTTAGGCCGACACTTGGACCAACCACAGGCATCATAAAAGTCTTCCTGAGTACTCGCATCATTCACTGATAAGCTACTCTTATGAATCAAAATTATGTGACAGAGACAGGCCATCCACATTGAAGCAGTGTCTACTATAAACAGATCTTTTTCACAAGTATCCCATGTGCCCACATGTTATTGACAAAGTGCTTATTTCGTGAACTTCATCTTCAGTGAAAATGTACTTCCCTGAAACTGAATTGAGTGTGTATTTCAGGCTTACAGCTTTCCCCTCTCTCCTTCCACCATGGAATGATTCCATTTGAATTATGACTAGTTTTATATTAATGGAATGAGGTCTCTGTCATAACTACACATGGCAGAGCTTAAGAGTGCTGTCTAGGAATGGTGGGTTTATAATGAAAGTTTTATTGATCCATGCATCTGAGTGAAAGTTACCAACTTAAGCATAAAGTTTCATATAACCATGGACTTGCTGATGTCTGGAAATATTTTACTGTCAAACCGTTTCTCACATGTAGGTGGTGAAAACTGATTTTGTCCACATGAGTCCTTTGTGATGTTTTTCATCTTTTCTGACCGCTCCCCATTGATTCTTCTTACTCGTGTATTTTGCCCTGCTGTTTCCATATATGGTTGTTTCCTGAAACCCTGACTGCTTGCTTTCAGCCCTGTGGGTAAGTAAACAAACTTTCTGTCCGTTTTGAATCAGACGAATAAATCCCCTGTTAGCTTTGACTGTTTTATACGCAGGCCTTTCTCTCCCCAGTCAAGCAGATTTTTCTTGGCCAGCTTCTGCAGCTGACCGAGGGGGAGTCTCTCTGATGTTCTTCTCTTCTTCATTGAAGCCTGGCCTTAATCTTCAGAGGGCTCAGGGACTCCAAACTCCTATATTTTTCATACATCACATCTAACTTTCCAAAAAGGGAAAATGACCTTATACTGAGCAGAAATGGCAATCCAGAAAGTCACTTGGTTTACAATAAGTGAGAAGGACAAGGGGAAGTTTTAGACTCTGCATGTGAAGGAGGGTGACGAAATACATTGACAAGAACATCACCTGGCATCCTTCAGAGAAGCACTGCTGAAGTTCCCTTTGCTCGACGTTTCCTATTTTTCTTGGCAGTGGTGGGAGTAGATAAATACTACTATTATATTTTTTAAATTTATTTTTATTAATTTTAATGGGGTGACATTAATAAATCAGGGTACATATGTTCAAAGAAAACATCTCCAGGTTATCTTATCATTCAATTATGTTGCATACCCATCACCCAAAGTCAAATTGTCCTTTGTCACCTTCTATCTGGTTTTCTTTGTGCCCCTCCCCTCTCCCTATCCCACCCTCTCCTCCCTCCCCCCACCCCGTAACCACCACATTCTTGTCCATTTCTCATAATCTTGCTTTTATGTCCCACCTATGTTTGAAATCATGCTGTTCTCAGTTTTTTTTCTGTTTTACTTATTTCACTCTGTATAATGTTATCAAGGTCCATCCATTTTGTTGTAAATGATCCGATGTCATCATTTCTTATGGCTGAGTAGTATTCCATAGTATATATGTACCAAAGCTTTTTAATCCACTTGTTCTCTGACGGACACTTGGGCTGGTTCCAGATCTTCGCTATTGTGAACAATGCTGCCACGAACATGGGGGCGCATTTCTTCTTTTCGAACAGTGCTATGGTGTTCTAAGGGTATATTCCTAAAAGTGGGATAGCTGGGTCAAAAGGCAGTTCGATTTTTAATTTTTTGAGGAATCTCCATACTGTTTTTCATAGTGGCTGCACCAGTCTGCATTCCCACCAGCAATGCAGAAGGGTTCCCTTTTCTCCACATCCTCGCCAGCACTTATTCTGTGTTGTTTTGCTGATGAGCACCAATCTGACTGGTGTGAGGTGATATCTCATTGTGGTTTTAATTTGCATTTCTCTAATGATTAGTGATGTTGAGCATTTTTTCATATGCCTATTAGCCATCTGTATGTCCTCTTTGGAGAAATTTCTATTCATTTCTTTTGCCCATTTTTTGATTGGATTGTTTGTCTTCCTGGTGTTGAGTTTTTTAAGTTCTTTATAAATTATGGTTATTAACCCCTTATCTAGAAGTGTTGTCGAATATGTTCTCCCATTGTGTGGTTTGTCTTTTTATTCTGCTCTTATTGTCTTTAGCTGTGCAAAAACTTTTTAATTTGATATAGTCCCACTTGTTTATCTTGCCTTTTATTTCATTTGCCTGTAGAGATAAATCGGCAAATATATTGCTGTGACAGAGGTCGGAGAGCTTACTGCCTATGTTTTCTTCTAGGATGTTTAAGGTTTCACGGCTTACATTTAAGTCGTTTATCCATTTTGAGTTTGTTTTTGTGAATGGTGTAAGTTGATGGTCTAGTTTCATTTTTTTGCAGGTAGATGTCCAACTTTCCCAACACCATTTGTTAAAGAGGCTGTCTTTACTCCATTGTATGTTCTTTCCTCCTTTGTCAAATATCAGTTGTCCATAAAGGTGTGGGTTTATTTCTGGGTCCTCTGTTCTGTTCCATTGATCTATGTGCCTGTTCTTATGCCAGTACCAGGCTGTCTTGAGTACAATGGACTGACTTGTAGTATACCTTGATATCTGGAAGAGTGATACCTCCTGCTTCATTTTTTCTTTTTAAGATTGCTGAGGCTATTCGTGTTCTTTTTTGGTTCCATATAAATTTTTGGAATATATGTTCTATATCTTTGAAGTATGTCATTGATATTTTAATTGGTATTGCATTGAATTTATAAATTGCTTTGGGTAATATAGACATTTTAATGATGTTTATTCTTCCTAACCATGAACACGGTATATGCTTCCACTTGTTTGTATCTTCCTTGATTTCTTTTATCAATGTTTTATAATTTTCGGAGTACAAGTCCTTAACCTCCTTGGTTAAATTTACTCCTAAGTACTTTATTTTTTTGGTTGCAATAGTGAAGGGGATTGTTTCCTTAATTTCTTTTGCTGACAGTTCATTGTTGGTATATAGAAATGCCTCTGATTTCTGAGTATTAATTTTATATCCTGCCACCTTGCTGAATTCATTTATCAGGTCCAGTAGTTTTTTGACTGAGACGTTAGGGTTTTCTATATACAATATCATATCATCTGCAAATAATGACAGTTTAACTTCTTCTTTTCCAATTTGGATGCCTTTTATTTCTTCTTTTTTGATTGCTGTGGCTAAGACTTACAGAACTCTGTTGAATAAGAGTGGTGAAAGGGGGCACCCCTGCCTGGTTCCTGACCTTAAGGGGATTGCTTTTAATTTTTGCCCATTTAGTATGATGTTTGCTGTGGGTTTGTCATAGATGGCCTTTATCATATTAAGGAATATTCCCTGTATTCCCACTTTACTGAGAGTTTTGATCATAAATGGGTGCTGGGTTTTATCAAATGCTTTTTCTGCATCTATTGAAATTATCATGTGATTTTTGTCCTTCCTTTTGTTTATGTGATGAATCACATTGATTGATTTGCGAATATTGAACCAGCCTTGCCTCTCCAGAAATAATCCCACTTGATTATGGTGTATGATTTTTTTCATATATTGCTGGATCCGGTAGGCTAATATTTTGTTGAGAATTTTAGCATCTAAATTCATCAGGGATATTGGCCTATAATTTTCTTTCTTTGTGTTGTCTTTGCCTGGTTTCAGGATTAGAATTATGCACACCTCATAAAAGGAGTTTGGAAGTCTTTCTTCCTCTTGATTTTTTTGAAATAGCTTGAGGAGGATAGGTGTACGTTCTTCTTTGAATTTTTGGTAGAATTCACTTGTGAAGCCATCAGGCCCAGGACTTTTCTTTTTTGGGAGTTTTTTAATAACTGTTTTGATCTCATTTGTTGTAATTGGTCTGTTTAGGTGTTCTGATTCTTCCAGATTGATTTTTGGAAGATTATATGATTCAAGAAATTTTTCCATTTCACCTAGGTTGTCTAATTTTTTGGCATAGTGTTCTTCATAGTATTTTCTTACAATACTTTGTATTTCTGTTGTGTCAGTTGTTATTTCTCCACTCTCAGTTCTAATTTTATTTTTTGAGTCCTCTCTCTTTTTTTCTTGTTGAGTCTAGTTAAAGGTTCATCGATCTTGTTTACCTTTTCAAAGAACCAGCTCCTGGTTTCATTGATTCTCTGTATTGTTTCCTTAGCCTCTATGTCATTTATTTCCACTCTGATCTTTATTATTTCCTTCCTTTTACTATTCCTGGGCTTTATTTGCTGTTGTTTTACTTGTTCTTTTAGATGCAGGGTCAGGTTGCTTACTTGAGCTTTTTCTAGCTTCTTAAGGTATGTCTGTACTGCTATGAACTTCCCTCTCAGTACTGCTTTTGCTGTGTCCTATACATTTTGAGTTGATCTATGCTCATTATCATTCGTTTCTAGAAACTTTTTCATTTCTTCTTTGATCTCATTGTTAATCCATTCATTATTTAACAACATGCTATTTAGTTTCCAAGTGTTTGAGTATTTTTCAGTTTTTCTTTTGTGGTTAATTTCTAGTTTCATGCCATTGTGATCAGTCAAAATGCTTCATATGATTTCAATCTTCTTAAATTTGTTGAGACCACTTTTGTGTCCTAACATGTGTTCTATCCTAGAGAATGTACCATGAGTGCTTGAAAAGAATGTATATTCTACTGCTTTACGGTGAAAAGTTCTGAAGATATCTATTAAATCGAGTTGATCTAGTGTATCCTTTAAGTCTGCTGTTTCTTTGTTAATTTTCTTCCTTGAGGATCTATCCACTGATGTTAGTAGGTATTGAAATCCCCTACTATTATAGTATTGCTGTTAATCTTCCCCTTTATATCCATCAAAGTCTGCTTTATGTATGTCAGGGCTCCTATGTTTTGTGTGTAGATATTTATAATGGTTATATCTTCCTGTTGAATTGTTCCCTTTATCATTATGTAGTGTCCTTCTTTTTTTCCTACTACAGCCTTTGTTTTAAAGTTCATTTTGTCAGATAAACTATTGCTACCCTGGCTTTTTTTTCATTTCTATTTGCATGAAATATTTTTTTCCATCCTTTTACCTTCAGTCTATGTGCATCCTTTGTTTTAAGGTGGGTCTCTTGTAGACAGCATATGTATGGGTCCTGTTTCTTTATCCACGCAGCTACCCTATGTCTTTTGATTGGGTCATTTAGTCCATTTACATTTAAGGTTATTATTGATATGTAGTTGTTTATTGCCATTTTATTCTTTTTTTTTTTTTTTTTTACTGGGACAGAGAGAGAGTTGGAGAGAGGGTTAGATAGGGACAGATAGACAGGAACAGAGAGAGGTGAGAAGCATCAGTTATTAGTTTTTTGTTGCCGTCGCAACACCTTAGTTGTTCATTGATTGCTTCCTCACATGTGCCTTGACCGCAGTCCTTCAACAGACCGAGCAATCCCTAGCTGGAGCCAGCGACCTTGGGTCCAAGCTGACAAGCTTTTGCTCAAGCCACATGGGCCCGCGCTCAAGCTGGCGCACTTGCGGTCTTGAACCTGGGTCTTCTGCATCCCAGTCCGATGCTCTGTCTAGTGCACCACCACCTGCTCAGGTGCTATTTTATTCTTTAAAACTGTATTCTTCTTTTGCTATATTCTTATCCCCCTTTGAACTGTTCACAACAGGCCCCTTAGCATCTCTTGCTGAAATGGTTTAGTTTTAATAAATTCCTTGAGGTTTTTTTTTGTCTGGGAAGCTCTTTATTTCTCCTTCAATTTTAAACATTAGCCTTGCTGGATAGAGTAGTCTTGGTTGCAGGTTCTTGTTCTGCATTACTTTGAATATATCTTGCCATTGCCTTCTGGCCTCAAGTGTTTCTGTTGAGAAGTCCGATGTCATCCTTATGGGGACTCCTTTGTAGGTGATAGCCTTTTATTCTCTAGCAGCTTTTAAAATTTTCTCTTTATCCCTTAGCTTTGGTATTTTAACTATGATGTGTCTTGGTGTAGATTTCTTTGGGTTTCTCTTTAATGGAGTTCTCTGTGCTTCTTTAATGTGTGAAACGTTTTCCAGCCTTAATTTCGAGAAGTTTTCAGCTATGATTTGATTGAAGAAAGTTTCTATCCCTTGTTCTTTCTCTTCATCTTCAGGAACCCCTATGATGCAGATGTTATTTCTCTTCATGTTGTCACAGAGCTCCCTTAGAATTTCCTAACATTTTTTGAATCTCTTTTCTTTTTTCTGCTCTGCTTCTGTGCCTTTGTTTATTTTGTCCTCTAACTCCCTGATTTGATCCTCAGCTTCATCCATCCTGCTTTTAATTCCTTCCATTGTGGTCTTCAGTTCTGATACTGTATTTGTCAATTCTGTCTGATTCTTTCTTATTACTTCAATTTCCTTTTTTATACTTGTTATCTCTTTATTTAGGTGTTCGTAATGACTATCCATTGTTGCTCTAGTCTCTTTGAACATCCTAACTATCATTATTTTAAACTCTGCATCTGGTAATATGGTTGTATCTGGTGCATTCAGATCCTTTTCTGGGTATTTCTCTTGATTCATTTGGGTTGCATTTCTCTGCCTGGCCATTTTGTCTGTGTATAAGAAGGGTGTGGCCACTGGAATCCAATGGGTGTTGCCTCTGCATTCCCTAGGTGTGGTCTGTCTGCAAGCCCACCACCCCCTCTGCTGCTGCCTAAGGCTGTTGGGTATGGGCGTTGCTGGTGCCGGCCCACTGCAGCTGTTGCTGTGATTTCCATTTCTCCTTTGTGGGAGGGGCTGTGTTCTCGTGCCCGGCTCTACAAGCCTCAGCCAGTCTTGGCCTTCGCCTTGCCCCAACAGGTGGGGTTGGGAACTGCACTCAAGCCACAAGCCTCAGCACCAAGGGTAGGGGTGAGCACCTTTGCTCAGCTGCGGACCCCTCCTGTTCCCGAGCTTCCGCCCGGCCCCCGCAGTCAGAGCCTGCTCGCCTCGGTTTCTTGGCTGGGCAGGGATGATGCCGTGCACTCAGCTGTGAGCCTCTGCCTGTCCCAGGCTTCAGGCTTGCCCCTGCAGTCAGGGCCGGCTCGTGCAGAGTCGCCAACCTCGGAGGCCAGGTGATGCTGCGCACCCACAGGCCTCTGCTCAGCAGCAGATCTCTGCCCGTTCCTGGCCTCCCGCTTTTCCCCCCACAGGTGTGGCTTCAGGCGGGCCTGCAGATTCTGAACCTCTTTCGCGCGTCCCCTCCACCCCTGCTGGGCTAGACCGAGCTCACGCCAGCTGGGCCTCCACCCCCACCGACAGAATTGCGTTTTAGCATACTGCCGCCACCATCCCTCCAGCAAGCCCTCAGCAGTGTGGGTAGGGGCACTGCAGTTCAGATCCTAACACTCCATACTGTAGTTGTTGAAGCTCCCTCCGTCTAAGCAGCTCTGCTCTAAGTGCCACGGGAGAGCTTGTTTGGCTGGTGTCCTGTCTCCCTTTGCTGGCATTGCTAGTTCCAGGGGAAATATTCGTTTTTGATTAGGGAAGTGACTCAACCCAGGTGTTAGGGTGGCTATCCCTCAGCATGTTTCTCCCTGTGCCTTCTAGTCCACACTCTCTTCCCGCTGTTCCAGTCCTCTCTTCTGTCTCCGTTCCCCGGAGCCCCAGGTGAGTGGTTGAGAGAGAGATTTTCTGTGCTGTCCCTTTAAGAAGAATCCTGGGTCTGAGAAAATTGTCTCTTTCTCACAAACAGTATCCTCACTTGTTTCACAGCTCAATACTGTCTAAACGCCTCTTCTAGGCTCTGGGGCTGCAGGCCGGGGCTTTATTCCTGATACCCAGGTCCCACCCTCTCCGCTAAACTCTTCTCCCACTATGCGAGTCTCTCCAGGCTGCTGTTCGCTCTGGGGAGCTGGGCAGCCCTCTCCACGTTTTCGCTTTTCCTACCAGTCTCAATGTGGCTTCTTCAGTGTTCCTTGGTTGAAGAGTCCACTTAGTTTAGTTCAAAGTTGGTTTATCCAGATGATGGTTCTTAAAATCAAGTTATAATTCACTTTGGTTCCAAGAGTTGGAAATTGCTACATCCACCTTTTCCATCACCATCTTGCCATCCATTAGAGAAATACTACTATTTTACTATTTCAGACCGCTCAATATTCAATCAAGCTAGGCCTGGAAAAGCAGAGGAAAAATACCAATAGATGATTAAAACAAAACTTTTTGGTATTCACATTTATTTTTAAAGTCTGATAAAATAACCTGGATTTGAGTTTAGCTAAACAAGATTTTCAATGGTTCTAGTTTTATATCCTGCTATAAAATTTTGTTACTTTAAAATAGATTAATTCAATAGTTTTAAGTACCGGTATTTCATAAAATTAGCCAACACTTCAGATTTAGCTATGCTTTTTATTACCTTGACTTTAAATGTCCTATGAATAAACATAATATAAAATTGATTTGACTATGTAAATTGATGGACTTTGTATGTCTCTTGCTGACTATTGAAGGAACAGTCTTTTCCCTTTTTCCATTATTTAGCCATTTTGTTAAACGCCTAACACTGAGCATACTACTGAATCTTTTTAAGCCTCAGTTGGCTCCTCTTAACTAATAGCACCCACTGCATAAGATTATTGTGACGATTTGTGAGGATTAAATACCCCAAATTGAGTATGATGCCTGTATTATTGTAAGCACACAATAAACGTTCGTTAAAGTAAAATAAAACTTTTCTTTTAGTTCATCTCTAAATATTTTCTGATACTAAATTTCTGCCTTAGCATATTGCCAAATATTAGCCCAAAGCCCACTAGGTTTCTGTGTCATGCATTATGCAGATTACATGGAAAGAAAAAGATGTTGTGATAGTTTCTGTTGACAGCCTTTTTCTGGAAAGACACATAACCATTATTATGCCACTTGTGAATGGGCTATGAATTGTGATTCTATTCTAAAGGATCCTTTTTATTTTTCTTTTTCTTTCTTTCTTTTTTTTTTGCTATCAAGTTGCCATTGGGGGGAGTATACATAAGTTCTTGAAGGATACAAAGAATACAGTTAAGGAATTTGATACCAACTATTAAGAATCTCTTATCTAGAACATCTAAACAGATTATATTAATGTTGATGAGCAAGTAGAAATTCTTATGATAAAATAATAAATTAGACTACTATTCAATCTTAGATTTAATAATTTTGTGATAGTTGCAAAAACTGCCTGGAAAATATCTCTGTTTGACGTGAAGAAGTGAGCGAGTGTGTATGCGTGTGTGTATGTGTGTACACATGGGCAATATTGGTGCTGTAAGAGAAGGAAGAAAATTTTAAGTTTCTAATTTTGCCATTAAAATCATGAAGGAGAGCCTGACCTGTGGTGGCACAGTGGATAAAGCGTCAACCTGGGAACACTGAGGTCGCCAGTTCAAAACCCTGCACTGGTCTGGTCAAGGCATATAGGGGAGTTGATGCTTTCAGCTCCTCCCCCTTTCTCTCTTTCTCTTTCTCTCTCTTTCTCTCACTCTGTGTCTCCTCTCTAAAATGAATAAAATAAAAAGAAATTAAAAAAAAATCATGAAGGAGAGAGAGAAAGTGAGTTAAGTGCTAATATTTGTTGTAATGGGATCCAGCCTCACCACATGGATGATACTGAATGTGTGTGTACATATGGGGACATTTAACCTTATGAAATTCAATAGCTAGACAAGACAATCCCAAAATACAGAGAGCTGTCCAAATGGAAAATGAAATATCCATTTGAATAATACAATTGTATTTAAGCTGCAAAAAAAATCTGACTTAATTTTATAATACTAATAGCCTAGGGAAGCCGGATAGAGAAACTTAAATGTTTCTGTTATTAACTGGTCTTCTGACCTACATTATTTGCACTCTCCAATTTATTCCCGACTCTGCTGCATGAATGAAGAATTTGTCAATGCAAAGTGCTTACTCACCTGCTTAAAACCTTCCCAGGGTTTCCATTGCCTCTAACATAAGGCACCTTGTCTGGTTCCTGTCCTCTCCAGGCTTTTCTCTCACTGCCCACCATTCCTGCCTTATTCCCTGTTTTCACCTCTAATTTCACTTTAGTCAGTTTGGTAACTTACAACTTTATCATGCTGTTTCATACCTTTATAACTTGCTCATTTTGCTCATTCAGCACTTGGAGCAGCAATAAGGTGAGTTTACACCAAATAAACTTTGAGATAATAGGAACATGTTTTCATATTTGATCCAGTACTTGTACACTCACACATGCACATAGACAATATTTTATAGCCAAATATTTTATAGAAACAGTGTTTATTGTTACAATGTGTGATGCCTTTGATATGTTAAACTTTGTTACATTTCATGTTTAAAAAATCATTGGCTTTTTACTTCCAAGTTTATTTTATTGTCTAATTGAATCCACATATGAGAATATGCACACACACACACACACACACGAGCCTGGGACCCCAAATATCAGGATAGGCTACTTGAATAAGCAATGAAGGGAGGTGGGTGGCTGTGTAAAGATGTAAGGTTTGGGGATGCTATGGACATTTTGGGACCGAAAAGGGAGCACCTGTATTGGCTGGGAGACCAATGTGTGGAGTCTTAAGCAAATACAGTACAGAGCTGAGACAGAGGAAAACCAGGGATTTTGTACAAACTCAAGCTTATAAGTTTCAGAACTTGATAGGTCCTTTTTCTTTTTTTAATGGTTTCTGGATATTGTACTATAAAATGTCCTAGCTGATACAAATATCACCACTGTGAGACCTACTTTCCTTCCTTCCTTCCTTCCTTCCTTCCTTCCTTCCTTCCTTCCTTCCTTCCATCCATCCATAATGGAATACACAGCATCTTGGGACAAAGGTTTTCTAAAAGTTCTAAAATTTTGGAATGGTGATAGTATAGAAATCCCTTTGGTTTAAATATATCAAAGATCATAGGGGAGCTTATTGGCAAATTGGTACCTTTTTTCAAGTTTCTAAGTAATTTAATGTATTTCTTGGAAGTTGAATATTTGTGAGTAACCTCTCACAGCTTCAAGTACAAACAAATCTACCATTGAATGAATTCTTTATGTAAAGTTTGGGAACTAACTCAAACTTTAAAATATTTTATAAATATCCTATATTCAGCTAAAATTGCATAATTACTGAAGTCTTAGAAACTGGTGATTTTTGTCATAGCATATTTATATTAATTCATAGGTAAGCATCTTGTATTTACTGGTTACATAAATAAAATTTCTGAGGCTCATGTATTCATAACTGCTAACTATATTTTTCAGAATACTATGGTATACAGTATTTATGTTATTCAAGCCAATAATTTATTAAGTAAATAATTTTCTAGAAAATTGGATAGTAATATTAATAGGTGTTTAGGACAAGTTGTTAATTGATTGGCTGATATAATTTTAAAAATTAATGAGATTGTCGAAGTTTCATAACCTTAAATATATCTTAGTATGAAACTCTTTTATCCTAATAAATCTATTCAGTCAGTCATTTGTTGTTGTCTTTCTCTCAATGAAATAAATAATTCACTTGGCCGGTGGTGGCGCAGTGGATAAAGTATTAACCTGGAACTTTGAAGTTGTCAGTTTGAAACCCCGGGCTTGCCTGGTCAAGGCAAATATAGGAGTTGATTCTTCCTGCTACTTCTCTTTCTCTCTCTTCTCTAAAATGAATAAGTAAAATCTTTAAAAAAACACAAGTTTTAAAAAGAAATAAATAATTCACAAATATTTCAAGCTTCTGCTATATTTCTAGTATTGCATTAAGCACAGTAGGATAGTAAAAGCTACCTAGATCTTGCTTACAAGGTGGTCATGATCTATCTGCAGAAGAATGTTGTATGTGGACTAAAAGTTAAGCCAGTTATCCTTCCAGATGGGAACCTCAGGGTGTCTAAAACTCTGAGGGATTGGTGTGATGTAGTTTTTCACGACCCTGAAATTAGAACTTTTGAGGAACTCTGAAGTACAGATTCAGATAGAACTGCATGCTGTAAGGCTCAAGAGCTCTTTCCCAAATGTCAGTGGGTTGGTGGTAAGTCATTAAGTCTCCACTAGGAGCTATAACGTTAAGTGTTTCATAAGTGAAGAGAAAGAAGTGGTCAACATGAGAAAATCCCGATGTGACATTTTTTATGGACATAAACAGAGTTGAAGAAAAAAGAGGAGAGTAGCAACAAGGGCTTTCTAGGCCTTTGGGAATGGTGTGGACAGTCTTGACTGCAAATTCTGGGGCGTATATGCAAGAGAATAATGGGCTTTTGTGATCCAAACCAACGTGGCAATGAATTGGAAAGTTTAAGGAAGAAATTGCAGTGCAGGAAACAGAATCCTATGGTTTTTCTTCTTTTACTATAAAGTTGAATACATCACTTACATTTTTAGTCCTGTATTCTTTCGCAGCTTTTATATTTCACTTCGTAATGGTTTGTAGGACTTAGAGAATGCTAAGAAACATTTGTTGATTTATAGGGTAAAATGAAGAGAGCCTCAAAACTAAGAATTAGTGATGCTGACATTGTTGTTATGTTTTTGCTCTCCTCTTGCTTTAATAAACAGTACCTCTTGTTTTTTTTCCTGCAAATTGTAAAGTGCCAGGCACATGGGAGAAAAAAACAGAAAACGCAATAAATATTTGTTGAATAACACATCATTTTTGAGGACAGAGACTGTATATATATATATATATATATATATATATATATATATATATATATGCACTTCTCCATGACTCTTTCTTTTTTTTTAAAAAAAAATTTCTTTTTATTTTATTCATTTTAGAGAGGAGACACAGAGTGAGAGAGAGAGAGAGAAAGGGGGGAGGAGCTGGAAGCATCAACTCCCGTATGTGTCTTGACCAGACCAGTGCAGGGTTTCAAACTGGCGACCTCAGTGTTCCCAGGTTGACGCTTTATCCACTGCGCCACCACAGGTCAGGCCTCCATGACTCTTTCTAGGATGCTTTACACACAGTGGACATTCAATAACTACACAGTATAAAAGTGTTTATATTATCAAGGAGCAAACACGGCTAAAGTGAATATTACATGGCCAAGTTGTCTAACAAATTCATTCATTCGCTCGGTAGTGGGCACATTCACTGAACACTGTGCTAATGCAAGGACTATTAGTCAAATGGTGATTTTAGCAAGAGTTTCATGTCTTAATGCCTTTCTACAGGCTGGCCAACTCTTACTCATTCTTCAACTCTCAGCTCACATGTCGCTTTCTTTTTGGCATTGAGACTGGGTTGGGTGCTTATCCTTTGTCTAACTGTATGGTGATTTGCCTTGTTCCTTACCCGACAGAGCTCCACAAGAGCAACATTGAGTCATTCACCTTTCTGTCCCTCGTATCAAGCCCAATACTTTGTTTATAGATGTCACTTGATGAGAGTTTGTGGAGTGTTTGTGGAAAAAATATAATATTTAATGATGGTGTTGTCAGATATCTGGCTTTGAACTGGCAATTTGGCTTTTAAGTATTGTATTCAGAAAACTAACTGGAAAAAAAACTTTACTAGAATTATAACAGTTTGGAGACAAAAAAAATGATTGAACAAGAAATACTAATTAAAGTCATAAAAAGGCAATATAAATACGAGGGTAAACGTAGTTTACCACTAGTAAACTCTTCCTATTGTGAGGACAAATGCATGTTTTATTGTGACACTTTTACTGTGCACCTAGTGTTTCTGTTAAAACTTGCCAGGCAACCCTTTCAGTATGCCTTGACTGTGAGAGCAGGGCAGCAGGGTCCTTGGAGACCAGTCAGTTCCTCTCCCTGTATCATGTCCATGTCGGAGCCAATAAGTGGCACAGCCAGGATTTCCACCAGGCATCTCTACCTCCCTAAATTCCACAGATATTTCCAGATAGCACACCACCCTTTAGAATTTGATATATTAATATATATCAAATAATATGATATATTAACAACAAAGTATAGTATCTTCTGTAGAGTTTTAATGCTTACTTGTTATTAGGTAAGTGACTACATGAATGTGTATGTGATTCTTAAAAAGAGGAAAAAATCACTCTTAGATTTATGATCATTACAATCAGAATTACATGTAAATATGAAGAAAAAAGTCTAAATTTGGGAACTTTTATACTTTATTTTTTTAATCATTACATCACTACAGCATACATTTTTTTGTTTGATTGTATAATAAGAAAAAGTAACAATTTTCCTATAAAGTGCACTTGGAAGAAATTATGACTTTCGTCTAATGTATACAATATTTTTCTTGAAACCAGCAAAAATATCTATCACCTCATTATTTTCATATTATTTTCCCCTAAATTTAAAAAAGCCTAATTAAAGTATAATTGTTAATGAAGGCATGACGTTTATTCAAAGTTTAGTTAATAAAAACTTTCTTTTAAAATACCCAATGTAAATAACACTTTAAGTCACTTTCATTGAGAACCAAGTAGAGATTTCTACAACTGTCTGAATGTTATGAAGGTGGGTGATCGTTATTATCAGGCAACCTTGAGAACCGACAATTGACTTAGAAGATGAACAGGTAAAACAATATGGAGTCAGTGTTGTCTCTCTCTCTCTCTCTATATGTGTGTGTGTGTTTGTGTGTGTGTGTGTGTGTGTGTGTGATATAGGACATTTAATTAAAAATAAATCAAACTGAAAATTCACTATGGTGGCTTTTTTATCCTTTTAATTTTATGCTCATTTAATTTGTGGACTAATTATTTATTTATTTATTTATTCATTTTAGAGAGGAGACACAGAGAGAGAGAGAGAGAGAGAGAGAGAGAGAGAGAGAGAGAGAGAGAGAGAAGGGGGGAGGAGCTGGAAGCATCAACTCCCATATGTGCCTTGACCAGACCAGTGCAGGGTTTTGAACTGGCGACCTCAGTGTTCCCAGGTCGACGCTATATCCACTGCGCCACCACAGGTCAGGCAATTTGTGGACTAATTCTTGATGCATATGTTTAACCCTAAATTTAAAAAAAAAATGCAAAAAAAAGCACAGGCAAATTTCTATCTCCACTCCCCACCTTTTAATGAAAAAGATAGATGTGTTTAACCCACATATTTCACTGATTTGACTTATTAAAGCTTCGTTGACCTAAATAGTTCCAAAGCTCTACACATATAAATGTTAGCAGATAGTGTTATAAGGCCAAATCTTAAATGAAAGGGAAATGTAATGTTCACTTTGAATATACAGCTAGCAAATTTAAGAATAGGAGTTTTTTTTTTTAACTTGTCATGAAAATAACGGAGTGTTCTTTGGTTTCAGGTAACAGGATGACGAAGTTACTGAATGAGCCTGACATCCTGCTATGGAAAAGGTAAGAATGAAAGGAAGAAACAGTACCTGGGGAAATTCAAACATATCCCATATTGATCACATTTTTCTATTTAATATTTCCATTTGTAAATGAGATTTTTATTTAACATAAATATAGTGAAAAACATGTGCTTTTACTTTTAAGATTCTTTTTCTGTAAAAATAAAAGGCAAGGCATTTGTACTACAAAATAAATAAATAGCATTTGCTAATTACCTTATCTTCTAAATATGGCCTCTCTAGAGTTTATTTAATGTGGTTCATCTTCAGAAAGTTGCAGGGGAATGGCAAAGACTCATCCAGGAACTGCTCACAATTTTATCTATAGGAAAGGTCTCATGAAACACAGGAAAACATTCGTAAACTGTTTTAGAATAGTTTTTTGAGCTCAGTTTAGGGTAGTGTATTAGAAATTAAGGCATGACAGTTATTCCTTTAATAATAATAATTATTATATCAGCTTTGGTCATCAACAACACGATTGACACGACTTCCTTGTGGATTTTTATGTAGGCAAAATTAGAATTGTTTCCCCCGTAAGGCTTGGAGTTTATGTTAAGACTGTCCAAAGCCATGCAGCTGGTTAGTGGCAGAATTGGGTAAGTGCGTGTTTCCCCTGTCTCCATTACTTTTTTATTCTCATTACCTCATTCTATTGAATTTACTGTAGGGAAAATATATTCAGAAGAAAATCAAAATAAATAGAAAAGAGTAAAATGAATTCTGACCTAGGACTGTTGTCTTTAGTAATTTCCTAATACTAAAAGAATTGAGATTCTAGTGGAAGTTCACTTTCTGGAGCAGGGCTTCTCAGTGATCTCGTGACCTCTCTAAAAAACACTGTGAGCTCAGGATAAGGAAGGGCCATTAAGCGAGAAACAGGAGGACAGTGTTTTTTATTAATAAAAACTTCATAGACCAGGTTAAATTAGCACTGTAGTTCATAAATTAAATTAATTTACTTTGAGACTTAGACTTTACACTAAAAAATATTCGTTAAATTGACTAAGAAGTCCTTTTAGATGTGGTCTTCCTTCTCAGAAAACAAGTATTGTGATAAATTCAGGGTAAATACATTTAAGACATGGATTAACTATTCATTAAGTATGTGAATTTAAAAATTATCAAAGTCTTGAGAATTCTTTTTTAGAAAAGTCTACCAAAACACAAGCACCAAGAAAGTAGTTTCATTTTTTGTTCTAATTATAGAAGTTGACAGCTTCTCCCCCGCCCCCAATCTGGTCAAACATATTCATAGAATCAGGTATGCATGGAGTTGAAAACATCCTTGGGATCACCTGGTCTTATGTTTCCCAAACTTCTACCCATGGCCGCCGCTATGACACAAATGTAATCTGCAGAGCCAAGAGGAGCGGCTGTGGTTGTTGTAAAGGAGGAAGCTAGAGTGGGGCTTACCGCCTGCAGACCCTGGGCTCTGCACAGCAAGTACACACACCCCTGCTTTACAGGTGAGGACATTGGCTCTGTGGGCAAGGTGTCCTGCTCGAAGACCGCGTCCCAAACAGACAGCGACAGAGCCAGTTCTCAAGCAAATATTCTTTCTTCTGCTGCTCTTTTGATTGCACCCTGAATCTGTCATAGTAAAGAATCTACATTTTAGATACCTTAACAACGCAGATTCTTCTCTTTTTTACTTTTACTATAGAGTCATATATGATGAGGAAGTCTGTTTATTTTTCTTCTTTTTTTTATAATTAAAAATAAAATTTATTGTATTTTCTCTCTAAGTTTCCTCTCAGAAAGATACATGCACCTGTCTTCCATGATATTAACATTTTGCATGGATTAATCTATTTGTATTTGAGGAATTAAAAAATATTTTCAGTTTGGGTTTATGCAAATTCAAACTATTGGTATGTGTTGAGACAATTACCTTGGCATCAAATGGTTATTATATCAACAGTAATAAACCACAAAGCTATATTTACCATGGTAAAGGGGTGAGATACATTTTATTTGGAGATTAGCAAGAAAGCTTTACAGACTGCTAGAATATCACAAATAAACAGGCAGGAGAGGAAATGATAAAGCAGAAATATACCAAGGATGCTAAGAGGACAGTTTTAGGATATGAAAGCCTTCTTGACTTGAGCTCCAAGTTTGGATGTCCCTGGTTGAAGCCCCCTCTCCTGTTCAGGACACTGCTGGCTCAGTTCCTCCATCTGCTGTGCTGGGTGTTTAGCCTTCACGCACAGGTTTCCACTGTGCAAAGTACATATGTCGAGCACGGCTCACAAGTGTTGCTTGATGTACTTGTAGTAAAACATGGGTTACAGGGAAGCCTGTGGAAAATACATTTTGAACTAAGCCTAACAAGGGAATGCTGGATAAAATGTTAACTCAGAAAAAATTATGGCAAAATTTACCCTGCGAATTATGTTCTGAAGAATGCTTTTCGCAGAATAACATTTGACCTAAGCCTGTCATCCCTGGACCCAGCACTGGTCACTTCATGTTCACTGCAGCACTAGTAGTTGAATAAAATTTTCTATATATTTTTTAATTGCAAATGCCATCTTATGCATGTTTCTGGTTTCCGTTTAATGGAAGACAGGAGAAAAGGGAGACAGACCCCCAGCACCAAAAGTTACAATGATATTTATTCTGCTTTAGAACTTTAGAATAGTTTTGAACATTTTTGTGGTCATGTAATTATATTTTTTCTTTTTAAAGATTTATTTATTGATTGATTTTACAGAAGTGGGAGAAGTGAGAAGTAATCATAGTTGCTTCACTTTAGTTGTTCATTGCTTGCTTGTTATATGTGCCTTGACTGGTCAAGCCCAGGGTTTCGAACCGGCAAACTCAGCATTCAGGTTGACACTCTATCCACTGTGTTACCATAGGTCAAGCCAAAGTCCATTTAACTTGATATCAGCATGATGGGTTTGTTCCTGGACCAGCGCAATTTCCCAAAGTTTAATCAATTAATTTATTATTTACCTGGTTACCTACTTTGTGCTGGGTCATGCTGAGCTCCATGAATATCATGCTGATAAGTACTCCATCTTTTCCATATAAGTATAAGAGGAATAGAGAGACAGACACATAAATAAATATTGCATCTCTTGTAGCTGCTTAGTTGGAAAGTAAATATTGTGTTAAAAATGATTCTTTAAACATTAAAATTTGATTGTTACATATATGTTCTTTACATGGTAAATCCAATATATATACTAGTAAAGCAGGGTAATTGATTAATTTTTTATTTTTGATGTTTTTAGAGCAAAAAAAAAAATTCTTTGTAAGTGATTTTTATTAAGTAGCTAATTTACTTGTTGTGAGTCATAAATCCCATGGGCTGGTGGCACCATGATCTCTGTTGAATGGTTAGTTGAATGATGAGGTTGAATAATGCTGAGGATAGAAGGATCTATCTCCTGCAGCCTAATTTAGTGAAGCCTGAACGGGTGGTCGAGTGGTGGTGGATTGTAGACGTTTTGATAGAAATATGCCTACTTATGTAATTACTGATGGCAAAGGTCACTGTTTACTCTCACTAGTCAAAATTGCTTTCAACCCTGAGTATTTCCTCTCAGTGATTGGGCTTGATTGATTAGCCATTATCTAGACAAAATAAAGGCCTTTCTTTGGCAGGAAAAATTAATTGGAACACCAGAGACCCATGCAGATGGACTGGGCCTCATTTTGGAATTCCTTGCCATCTTGAAGCCTTGTTCATAATAGAGTTTAGGGTTTGAGGATCACCTAACCTTACCAGTACAAGTGCTTACTTAATTGTCTGCTACCTTGACATTAAATTGTGCCTATCTTTGTTTGCGACAGTAAATAAGGCTGTTTCTATCACAGTGGGCTGTCCACAACACAGTGAATACTGCCTAACCATACTCTACTTTGTCAAACCATGTTTATTCTCTACCAGCCCTAAGGAGGGTATTGGATGCCCGTGTCATCCTTCACATGTCTGTGCTTGCTTCTATCTGAAAACTCACCTCATTTTCTAAGCATTCTGTGTAATAAAGTTTGTACTGAAGTCTTCAGTTTCCATAATGGAGTCACTTGTATTAGACAAACCATTCTACAATAATGACTATACTATAGAGCTCAACAGAATATGTGAGGCAATACAGTGAAGGCATTGGAAAGCAACCAATATATAGTTAGGAGATAAGAGGGGTTGTGGGCCTTGAGAGAAGAGAAGCACATAGATGAACTTAAATTCTCCTTGGCTTTCCTATGAGGAGAGCATTTTTAAAATCATAGCACAGGAGAATGAAGTACAAGAGTGTCATTGTTACTGGACTAAAGAGAAAAAAGAATTTGCGGCAAACAAAGTGGCTAGGACAAGAGGGATAAATTTCTGGAGAGAAGGAAACCACAGAAAGTAGCCCAAATATCAGCATATAACTTCTGCTCAAATCCTAATCTGCAGATAATCAGGTCAAAGACCCTAAGAAACCTAGCACAGAAGAACATCTGGCTGGCCAGATAACTGATCTTGGATATCTATAGCTTCACAGTGCTGGGGAGAAAGAGGAATTCACCAGCTGCCAAGATAAAAGGACATTGGGACACAGCTCAGGTTTTCAGTGGACACCCTGTGTGTCAAGCCCTGGGAGTAGGTACCTCACTCTAGGGAAACTGAAATAGACCCTAACAGAGCTTTAAATTAAGCCTAGATAGGATCAGGTGACCTACCAGAATTTTTCTGCCCCATGAATGTCAGAAAAAATTTAGCTCTCTTTGAAGGGAGATATTATTTAGAGTCTCCAGAATGATCACCATTCAATAAAAAATGATAAGGCCTACTGCAAAACAGGAAGAAATAACCAAAACCCCAGAGAAAAAAAGACAATAAATCCATGGGTGATTTAGATACTGCAATTATCAGATAAGGATCTTAAAATAACTGATTGATAAAATCAGGGAAATGGAGAAAATGATATACAAAAGAGATGAAAAGATGATAACTTTTGAAATCTATTTAAATTAATCAAATGGATATTCTTAAAAATGACAATATTTAACATTAAGAACTTTGGATGTTTTTACCAGCCAGGTGAATACACCAGAACACAGGATTTAATAACCAGAAAACAGGTCAAAACAACCTAAGATAAAAGAGAAAACAGACTACAGCATAAAAGACCCATAGTACACAAACTGACTTCAGAAGTTACTGTTCCCAGAAAGGGATTTTGCATTTAGGAGCTCTATGAATCATTTTACTCTAGACTATTGGATGCTATTAGAACCATACTTAGACACATCTAATTCCATTGCTGATGCAGATCATTTGAGATTTCAAGGAATTGGGACATACCTGAGTTAATTTTAATTTTAATGGAAAACCTGTTTTCTATAAATGGTATCATTGCCAAAATTTGACTTCTGAAAAGAGAACAGAGTACAAGATTCTCGAGAGTAGGAATAATCTGGATCAAGTTTTCTTTCTATAAGAAAAAAACACAATGGATAGGAGTTGGAGGGCTGGGTGAGAAAGGCAGTGGGATTAAGGAAAGAAAATAAAACCTTATAGATGCAGGCGACAGGGTATGGATTGCAGGAGGGAAAGGGGGCAGGGGAGGTTGAGGAGGGAAGAGAGGGGATAGATGGTGGTGGAGGGAGACTTGACTTGAGGTGGTGAGCACACAATACAATATGCAGATGATGTGCTGTAGAACTGTATACCTGATACCTGTATAATTTCATTAACTAATGTCACCCCAATAAAGTCAATAAACATTTTTATAAAAGAATAAATTAATATGGCCTTGTTTTAGTTCTTTCTTATTCTGGTTTTCATTTTAAAGCACTTGGTTCATCAGCAGATCCCTGTGCCCTCTACTTTCTCCTGTTTTCTTTGCTTTCTACTTTTGATCTGTTCAGTTCTTATGCTCTTTGGTTTTTACTATATTAAAATTTTATAAGGTTTTTCATTTCTAGAAAGTTAGGAAGAGAGCAGAATTTTTGATTCAAATCGTTGTCATTTTCATCATAAGAACTGTCTCACCAGTTGCCATGCGTCTTTTATGGCTTTCAAACTATTTTTCTTGAGGCTTTTGTGCACTGCTTGTAGACCCACCCTGATGCTGTTGGGGAAAAATAATGTACTCTGACAGCAGTCTTACTGGTACCTTTGAGAAAGGTAAAAATATGGAAGGCAGATTTATGAAGATGTTAATGGAAAGTGGATAGCATATTTTATCTTTCCTGTTCACTGATTTTCAACTAAAATTAACCAAAAATCAATGTTTGGTATCATAAAACCTTGGCGATTTTATGTATCTGGAAATGGCTTCAGACATAGAAATAACATTGTGTTTCCTTCATACCCTACCCTTTTTACCTCCAATCTTCCCCCAAATTTTGACAGCAAAGGGGTTTCTCTGGACACCAATAACACACAAATTCAATTGCAAATGACTGATTACCCCACAGTTCTGCTAATGCACGATGATGACCCAATTTTTGAAGGTATGTCTTTTTTTTCTTGATTATAAATTACTTTAACAGCTGTTATGTCATGCAACTTTTTCAAAACTTGTGTGAGGTAGGAAGAGACAGAATTAAGTCAACCTATTTTCAGGGTAGAGAAAGGGTAGACTAAGGTAGAGGAAGAAGTGATTCATTCAGGGCAATTGCTAATGAGAATTAAAACCAGGACTTGTGCTTTTGTTACTGTTTGGTATTGACACCCTTCCTTAGAAGGTTTGGGTGAACTGGTAGTGGATACAGGGAGCATTATTATTAAAATGCTTTTATAGTATAAAGTAAGACTATGACAACCTTGAACCCATACTAGATATAGATTATACTTGTGAAAACTGTCCAGCGATAGTGGAAAAGAGATATTCTACAGTGAGATGCCTTTTACAGTTTGAGTCCCTAAATAATTCTGGGAAATGGTACAAGACAAAAGTTTTAGAAATTTGTACTAACTTTGGAAAAGAGGGAATGAATACCTGTATGTGGTTTGCAAGCTCAGGAGAATGTTCTTGGGAATAGGCAATAAAAGTTTGTTCAGATTAGATGACATATGAACCAGAAAGGGCTTTGGAGATCCAATTATTTAAGCTGTGCTCCAATAGGATGCCAGGCACTTAGGCATGTTCTACATGAGTGCTTTAATATCAAGGTCATACTTAGAGACAGCTCTCAATATGGGTCTCATTTCCATGTCTTGTTAGCATAGGAACTAACTAACGTTATTCCATTCTAGCTTTTTTTTCTTTTACAATGTTTGTAGAGTGAACAGCCTTGAAAGATGGTGATAGTGTGTCCTTCTAGAGAAAAGGGCAGGCATGCTTACTATCCAATATAAATGATTCAGGTTCCTTAAGCTCAGGGTCCCTCTCTTACAATGTATGTGCAAGAATCACCTGACCTTTTTTGTGTTACTTTATGGAAATTGGTACTTCAGGAGCCAATTCAAGAAAATTCTGGCTACTACTACTGCTGAGAGTAATAAAGTCTTGTTTCTGATCCAGATTTGTCATGTCTTCCTCCATCATCCATAAAAGTTTGGGAGTTTATGACTTAAGTGTTAGCTTGAAAATACCCTTCTCAGTTCGGACAGATCACAACAAAATCAACAACAACAACAAAACCACAAGTCATTTTGAGCTGAAGCATATGCAGTTTCCTGAGTCTTGTGTATTTCTAGCAGATGATTCTATGAATTTCACAATGACCATTGCCTGTGGACACCAGATATGTAGTTGGTGAAAAGCTATCAGCAAATAATGACACTACAAAGAATTTGGGGACTTTTAGATAATTCACTGCTGCTCTTCCACTGCTGACTTCAGTCCCTGTAAGACCATCCTTGAGCAACCTGGGATACAGGTCTTTAGTCTAAAGAGCTGCTTTTACTTTTCCATTTTATTATTCTGTACATTTGGGGGTTGTCTTTGCTAGTTCTCATTACACTTGATTTTCACCCTTTGCTCAGTACTGGACTTCCATTTATGAATAGAACTCCAGTTCACCTTAAATGATAATTCTTACCAAGGTAACTGATTTCTATCTCTTGATTTTTTATGCTGATGAACAATGAATGACACATCCAACCATTTCTGATGAGGTGTGTAATTATTTAAGATGGGAAATTTTACTTTAACGTTTTAGGTTAAGTAGAGTACAGTCATGGGTAAGGAAGTTCTTCAATCTTGGACTTTCTTCTTATGAAAGGTTAATATGATTTTTAAAGATTTAATGTTGCCCAAAGACATCGCCATTCACTTCTATACTTGATTCCTTTTATTTATGCTAATTGTCTTCAGGGTTTGGGCCTTAGTTTGGTCCCACCAACTTATGCTTTACTTATTCTTCCATAGTTCTCCCCTCTACCGTCCAAGCCCCAGGTAAGTTGCTCATTTGACTCTGGGAGTTGGTCTGTCCAGCTACCTTGCAGAAAGAAGCTCAATAAATATTTGTAGAATGTTTGAATGAAAGCACTTGGTTGTTTTTATTTTAACCTTTTTTTGAGCTCTTTAGTCTAACTAAGACCTTGCATTCCCCCAATAATAAAGCACATAGAAAGAGGACTAAAAATGCTACCAGTAATATGATAATATTAATCATAATACCAACATTGGCTGCATACTTACTATGTACGAGGTTCTGTGCCACATACTTTACATGTATTGTCACATTTCATCCTCAAAATTACTGTATGATTAGCAATATTTTACAGATTAAAAAACAGGAAACAGAGAGACTGTCACACAGTGACAGGATGGATATTCTTCTACCTTCTATGAACCAGGGTATCTCCTGCACATATTACATAATTAAAGAAGAAAATTGAACTTTTACTTTTGGATAAGGCTTACTTAAATCTGTCATAAAAATATCTTCTTTATCCCAGGTGATAGATGAGTCATCAAGAAATATACTTGAGAATAAAAGTGAGCAAAAATAAAAAAGAAATATACTTGAGCCTGACCAGGCGGTGGCACAGTGGATAGAGCATTGGACTGGGACACGGAGAACCCAGGTTCAAAACCCCGATGGTCACCAGCTTGAGTGTGGGCTCATCTGGTTTGAGCAAGGCTCACCAGCTTGGGCCCAAGGTCGCTGGCTTGAGCAAAGGGTCACTTACTCTGCTGTAGCCCCCCGGTCAAGGCACATATGAGAAAGCAATCAATGAACAACTAAGGTGCCGCAATGAAAAATTAATGCTTCTTATCTCTCTCCCTTCCTGTCTGTCTGTCCCTCTCTGTCCCTCTCTGTCTCTCTCTCTCTATCTCTGACACACATACACACACACACACACAAGAAATATACTTGAAACTTTAGAAGACAGAGCCAAGTCAGAAAACCTGACCCTTGTTGAAAGCAAGCCGTAGGTCTTCTCATCCAGTTTCTCACTGACAGATAGCTCTCCCTCTCGTATCAATTGGGTGACTAATTAATTTATTCTAAATATATGAATTGAAACCTGACTTGGTGCATAGCACTTTCCCTTAAGAATTCTGGGCAAGTGAAGAGAAGTAATTCGCTTTAGGGGAAGGAGAGTATTGTGGACCTGCCTGAGGCCAGGAGCTCCCCCTAGGGAGTGGGAGGAAGACAAGACAGCTGTGAAGGGTGTGTGATGCAGACTGGAAACTCTCACTGCTTATAAATTCGGGAAGGCAGGAACAATGGCTTCATCTTTCATGCGGAATATGCTTCCTGACACACACAAGTTGTTTTGTAAATATGGTTCCAATTGAATTAAAGTAACAGCCCTCTTAGATGGCCTTTTTACTCCTTCAATTGTTCTTCAGTTTAACTTGTTAAGTAATTGACTGAACTAGTTGAATATACTGGTTTATTATAGATGTTCAGATATTAAACATGACTAAGTTGCAGTGTCTGCTCTTGTTTTCTTTAACCAGTGAATAACCTCATCATTCTCATGTTCTTTCACATTATATTTTGGACTGGAACAGTATTTTTTATTTCTTCTCCCAAGGTTCAGAGGATAACACCATAGAAAAACTGCATACCTGTGACTAAACTATGTAAATGAATGTACGTATTATAGTTTGTGAGGTTAGTCAGAGTCTGCTAGATTAGTCAGAGTCTGCTAGGTTAGGTCATGCGAAATCCACAATATTTGAGAGTTTTTTGACTTTTTATGGTTCAACAATGGATTTTCCTTTTTTCTTCTATTTTTTAAAAATAAAACACCTGACATGCTCCTAAAAGAATAAACATCTTCACAAGCACTTCAGTGGTACACTCTAGGATGGAGACTTAACTTCTGGTCATGAGGGAAGATATTTGCATTTTTCTTTTGCCTTATCAAAATTCTTCCTGACTGGTTGGCCTACCACAAACTTGCTTTCCCATCTGTGACTATTATATGAGTCTGTGCTGGGCAATTTATTTCACATTATTTGAGGAATTGTGAGTATTATTAGAATGAGAGAAAACTATGAAAATTATGGGTTCTTGGTTCACTTCTTTAACAAATATTTACCAAGTGCCAACAAAAACAATATTTACTGCACAGAAAGAAAACAAAAAGACACAGTTCTTGTCTCCTCAGCATTTATTGTTCATGGTTTGTGTTGTTATATCAAAAGGACTTGTAAATAAATGTAAAATTATACTGTAATAGCTGCGTTGAAGGTGTGTGTTTAACAGTATAAGTGTAAATCTTAGGGTGGATTGATGAAGTCAGGGAGGTCAAGGAGGGTCTTTCTGAGGAGGTGACGGCTGGGCCAAGGTCAAGTACAGTTGTTAACTGGATGAAAGGAGACCATGGTGGGCATATGAAGCAACTCAGTTCAGTTCAGTTCACGGACTGTTTATAGAACACCTACCATATGCCAGACACTATGCTTAGATGCTGGGAAGTGAAAACAGAATGAGGCATGGTCTTTGCCCTGGTAAATAGCTCACCATAAGGGTTTCATTGTTCTATAATTTATAAATTAGGAGAGCCACTCTGTATATATTTGTTTTGCTTCCTTATAGCTCGAGTTTCTTTTGTGTCATTATTACCTCAGCTAGGCAAGCCCTCCTCAAAGATCAAACACAGTCTTTTTGTCAAGGACTCCAAGTTGAACAAATATGCATAGTCTGTTCAGTTCAAGTCCAGCAGCGCTGTTCCAGGCTTTACCATCAAGTGAACGTGGTCCTACCGTGGAGCTTGTGCCTGTTTCCCAGCTGCCAGCAGAGCGGCTCCAGGAAGGAAGCCTGACTGCCACCAAACAAGAGCCTCATTGTTACTTATCTCTTACTCTTTTTTTTTTTTTAATGGTAACTAACATGACTGAATTATTAACCCAGCCATAGAAACTAATAATAAGCACACTGTATGTGCACTGGATTAGTCTGTTTTTATGTTAAGAGTTACTCAGACCTGGAGTACAAACTCCTGGGGACATACCAGCAACACATAGGCGGAGTGTCAAGGGTACATACGAGGAGGAGAGGCAAGAACTGTGGCAAAATGGAGACCATCAGACCTTTGGAAACAGAGCAAAACAACTGAATGGCACACATTGGTGCTGGGTTTTTTCCTTAGACTACAAGGCAGGTCCTCATTCACTGTCTCCACCAAAAGCCCATTTGTTCTAGGCCTGTCATCCTTACTCCCCACCAAGGGCTGGACCTCTCCGTATCCTCTGCCTGGGATTCGCCATAGCTCCTTACTGACTCTGCCCTTCTTTGCTTCATCCCCTGGTCTTGGGGGACAACTTGCCTGAGGGCATCTTCTGCTCTTCTGTTTAACCAACACTGAGTTACTGCACCACCAGGCTCTAGATGGCTGGGATGCCACCTTGACCACTAGGCTGCATCGCCTGCTCCTTTTGCTAGGACTGACAGACCTCCACAACGAGCGAGATGAGGAGGTCGTTCTGTGTCTCAGTTCTGCTGTCTCATCTTGTTTTTTTTTTTTTTTTTTTTTTCAAAACCTCACAAACTTCCTTCATAAGTTAGTGTCAACATTGTATACTAGTCAGGTGCTCTCACCCTGACTGCATACCCCAAACACTTGCTTTTTCTTCTGTGTTTTGTTATTATTATTTTCTTCTTCTTTGAGGATGGATTTAGTAGGGGCTAGTAATATTCCCAAGTTCTAGAAGAGGCGGATGCTTAGATATTTGTGTTACTAAGTGCCTTGTCCCTCTTACCACCCTGTTCTTTCTCATGGAGCAACCAAATTGAAAGGAGCAACAGTTCCCAAATTTTCTTTCTTCATTGAGGATTTACGGTCAATATTGTACAGATCCAATAAATATATTAATGAACCAGTTGAATATTGGTAATTTGAGTTTATCAGTTAAGTTTTGGTTTTAAAAACTATAAGAAATTGTTACAGACAGCAGCATTTAGTAGTCTTTGAAAAATGCAAAATAACTTTCATACCCACGGTCCATAAAACTTTTGAGACTTTGCTTTTGAAAATTCAGTGTGTGTTCTGTCTTTAACAATTTCACACTTTCCCCGTGAAGAGTTATTTATCAACCCTGTTCGTGATAGCTGTGATGTTTGCCTAAAATTTCTAAATGAATGTGGTGAATAACATTATCAGACTGTCTAGCAAGTTGTTTGTAGTATCTCATTTTCAGATTATTCTATAAAAAAGAATTTACATGAGTACCATTTGACCCATTGAATAACTGTTTCTGCTTCTCTTTTTTTTCTGGAAATATTATTAACAATATACTTCAGTAATGATCTAGCCCAAGATGTTCTTGTGTTATTTTGGAGCAAGTAAATAGTGACTCATAGCACATTGGGCATCCAAGCTATGGTTAACTGGTGGTCAAGTTAGGAAATTCTGTTTCCATTAACTCTCCCTTTCTTAGCCCAGAACACCTCTCTACTCAACTTTTTTTCTTTTGATTCGTCACACTCATAGTCTCTGCTTGGTGTTTTCAGACCAAAAGTAGAAGCAGTGACATGCCATAATAAGTATTGTTCCTATTGCACTTCCAGCTCAGCTAAAAACAGGAAATACAGGCCATTTCGTGGAAAAGCCCGCTTTTGTGATATTTCCAACCCAAGAGGTTTGGATCAACTTTGGTTGAGTGTCTGAACTTTTGGCTTCTTACTTACTGTAAAACTTTTAACTTCAGAACTTTAGCACCATTTCTACTTATAAGGTGATGCCTTCCATATTTAGATTATGCTGACACATGAGGTTACTTTTAAACCATTTTTTATTTAATTTTAGGATGCACTTGTAGCCAAAAAGGTACATAAAAACCTTGTATGAATCATAAGATTTAAAAAACAATAGTGGAATGAGATATAATTTTTATAGTTTCGAGACGTTACTTATTTATTGGACGTCTTATTTAAAATGAGTCTCTTGTAGTGCTTTTCTCATTAAGTGAATATATGATGCAGAAATTTACTAAGCAAAATAAACCTAAAAGCAAAAATTCTAGGTTAGATATAATAGCCTGGTGACCCTTTTAGAAGGGAATATCAGGCCCTACCAGAAAAATAAATCTAAATTATTTTTACTGCAATAACCAGCCAATTGATTTTTACTAGTCCTAGGAGGCAGAAGGAGTTTCAAGTTAGAACTTGTAGACTATATCGTTTTAAACATCCATCAAAGTAAAAAATCTAATTAGATAGATTAGCAAAAGAAGCCACATAAGGTTATATTTATGTGATTCCAGTCAAACAGGGTGGTCTTGGGCAACTCACTTTGTTATTCTACAGCATTAGGAAGGGGCCTTACCTCCGTTCCATATTTTGTGACTGTGCAGATTGGCCGTAATGAATTGAATGGATTGCATTGTTTCATTTGTTTTTTTTCTGATTTAGCCATCTACTGGGATCCTACAAACCATTTAATCTGGTCTTTAAGGATGATAAATGTTGACATGTACTATAATTCCATATTGAGTTGTTAAATAGGTTTATTTCAATTGTCTTCATAAGATATGATTTGCTACATTTCTTTTTAACCTTTGATTTCGTGTTAAAGGCAAAGGAAGATGAAAAACGACTCATGTCAAGGACCACTGGGTGAGTAGATAACAGAAGCATTTTCCGAGGAATCAGGTCCCTTCAACTTTAATGCTTATTGAGAAAGAAATTTAATTCAATGTTTGTTGAAGTTCTAAAATGACTGAATAGTTCCTTTTATTCTATGTCTTTTTGCTTCCATTTAGCTGGAATGTCCTGGACAGAATGAGAAATGACTGCTCTTTCATTTTTGTATGGTTTAGACTAAAAGCAAAGTGCCAGAGTTCTTAAAAGTAATCTCTCTTTATGAGATTACAAGCCCTTGTGCAGACTGAAAAAGGGGAGACAGCATCTAGGTTTTTTAAGTTTATCAAACTGTATATAACATAATGAGCTTTTAAAATTTTGCTCATGGTTAGATGACAGTACAATCTTCTATCTCAGGTCAACCCTCCTTTCCTAAACCTTCTTCCAAAGAAAGAAAAACAAAGTAAAAGCTAATACCTGTTAAAATGTTCCGTAAGCCAAACATTTTTCTATTGTGTCTGCATCACATGATATTCATTTTTCTCCTTAATTCTTGGAATAATATCACTCACAATTTAAGATCTTACATTTCAGATTTTAAAGCTCTAGTTGAATAATCCTGGATGAGTTAGAAAGTCCTAATAGTGAATTTATAAAGACAATGTTGACAGAGCTTGGATTCTCATACTGCTGGTGAGTACCCTGATTATAATAATGGTTTCCTTTTAAACTCTTCCATTAAATGTTCCAAACAGTGGAATTTGTAGTTTTTCCTTTGGTCCAGAGATCAAAAACATGAACAATTTTACATTTCTAAGGTTGGACAGCGTCTGTGTTTCCACAATTTCTGTGGGAAAGCAATCCACCCTTTCTCAGTTTTATTAAAAACCACCATCTTGGCTTCCATCTGTGCTATTACAAGCACTTTCATTATGTCTCATATCTCCTTTTAGGAAGTAGGAGTCTGCCTATTGCTTTTCTTTTCTTCTTTTTTTTTTTTTTTTTTTTTACCTTTTCTTATTGACTTTCCAAGCCTACATACTGTAAGTGAAAAGTGGTTTAAAAAATTGAAGATAGGATAACATAGTGGTTAAAAGAGTAAATGTGAGAGACAGATTGTTTAAAGTCAAAGCCTTGTTCTAGTAGCTGTGTGACCTAGGCAAATTATGTAACTCCAAGCCATAGTTCCTTCATCTGTAAAATGTGTATAGTAATAGCATTCGCCTTGTAAGGCCTTTGTAAGGTTTAAATTAGATAACAGATGTAAACTGACTGGATTATGGTACATTCTTAATAATTAGTGCCATTGCCAGATGTTCTACTTGTTTTTAATAGACAATTTGGACATATTTTCTAGTAGCAATTACTGTCTTACTAAGTTAATTTTATTTTGTAGCAAGCATAGTTTAATGTTTCTATTTTAAAATAAAATAAATTAAACCTGATTCATTCATTGAACATCCTTCTTGAGTACCTACTGTGTGTCAGTCGACTAAACAGGTTTTCCTTCAAAAACCTCCCAACATTGTTACTGTATTTGTGTGTTGGAAATCATCCTTACATTTGAAAAAAATCCATTATAATAGTTGAGCTGAATGGGCACAAATTTTGGTCTTTGTGTGTTGGAATACAACATATTTTTATTATTAATGTGGACACAATTTAAGTTGCAGGGAAATGGTTATTTTAATTTAAATAATGCAGGACCTCCAAGACTTAATATAGGAAGATAATATTTATGTTAATAAATGTCATATTTCTTTATTACATAATTATTTTTTCAAAAGCAGTCTCTGCTCCTGCTCACCATGTCTACCTAAGGGAATTCATGTCTGTAATTCAATTATCTATATTTTGAGAGAGCCTTTTGAATTTTTTTGAAAAACAACAATATAAATGAAAAGGAGAAATACATTTTATGATTAAGTATTATTCAGATATTTTTTTTCTCACAATAGGAATAATTTCCCTGGCTGGTTGTCTCAGTGGTAGAGCGTTGGCCTGGCATGTGGATGTCCTGTGTTTGATTCCTGGTCAGGGCATGTAGGAGAAGTGATTATCTGCTTCTTCACCCTTCCCTTTATGCCTTCTCTCTATCTCTATCTCCCTCTCCCACAGCCATGGCTCCATTGAAGCAAGTTGGCCCAGGTTGCTCAGGATGGCTCCATGGCCTCACCTCAAGTGCTAAAAAATGACTCTGGTTGCAACAGAGAAACGGCCCCAGATGGGCAAAGCAGTGCCCCTATTGGGCTTGCTGGGTGGATCCTGGTCAGGCACATGTAGGAGTCTGTCTCTCTGCCTCCCTGTTTCTCACTTAAGAAAAATACAAGAAAAAAAAGAAACATTATTCATATATATCTGAATGTTTATGTAGAAGTATTTGTATTTCATCTTACTTACACTTTATTATTATTATTATTATTTGACAGAGACAGAGAGAGAGAGAATCAGAGAGAGGGACAGATAGGGACAGACAGACAGGAAGGGAGAGAGATGAGAAGCATCAATTCTTCATTATGGCACTCTAGTTCCTGATAGCTTTCTTATATGTGCCTTGACCTGGGCGCTACAGCAGAATGAGTGAGCCCTTACTCAAGCCAGCAACCATGAGGTCATGTCTATGATTCTACGCTCAAGCCAGTGACTCTGTGCTCAATCTGGTGAGATTGCGTTCAAACCGCATGAACCCATGCTCAAGCCGACAACCTCAGGCTTTTGAACCTGCGTCCTCCGCATCCCAGTTCGATCCACAAGGCTACTACCTGTTCAGGCACTTTTTTATTTCTTCGTATTAAGTAGATCCATCAAAAACTGAGAAAAATAGAATATTCCTTATTTTCTTTTTAAATTCTAATGAGGCAACCTTAGAATTACTTTTATTTTCTGAATGATATTTTTGCAATACCTGAGCACCTTGATGTACAGCCTTACCAACTCTGCCTTCATTACTCATTCTTGCGTGTTTGATTTATTGTAATACTCTTTAATAGACTTGTACGTCATTTGCATAAGTTGTTTGATGAAGGAAAATCTGCACAGGGACAAAATTTTGTGTTGTTCTGTTCAGTGCTTTATCGCTCATGCTTAGAGTAGAGCCTGGCACATGGCTGGTCCTCAAAATGGTTTCTCATGAAAGACAGTGATGATTTATAGGGCAGTGATATCACTGGAATGTCTTTTGAGTTTTTTTCTATTTGAGTACAGTTCTGAGAAAATAAAAGCTACAATTTGCATTTAATAATCATCTAACAACCATATCTTGATAACGTTAATTTTATTTTGTTCATCAAACGTCTTGTGCCCAACTCTTTGTTCCAGGCATTGTGCTGGGTGCTAGGGATGGAGCAGTGAGAAAGATAGACCAGCCCCTGTTTTCACAGGCCACAAAGTCTAGTTGTGGAGAAAGACAGTAAACAAGAGACCTAATCAACAAGATTATTACTGATTATACCATTGGACTGTAGAAAAGAAACAGTAGTCTGATAGAGTGATTGGGGTATGAGGGGCCAATATATTGCTATATTGAACAAGGTGGATAAACCAGAAAAAACCTGTCCACATAGGTACCCTTTGAGTTGAAGGCTAAGAATGACTCAGGAGTGAAAAGCTCCAGAGTGTCTGTGAAAAGCTCCAGAGAGCAGGTGCAGAGATCCAAAGACAGGAAAGGGGCCAGAAATGAGGGCTTGAGGCTGGTGTGGTTGCACCATAGGGAGATCAGAGAGGATACCCTGGGAAGATACCTTTCATGCAGGGCCCCTCAGGTCATTGTATAGAGGCCAGCGGGAGGCCTTAAGCCATGAAGGTGATGGTCTGATTTATGTTCACAGAGGTCCCTCCAACTTCCCTTCCAGAAGGATTTGAGATAGGCAAGAGGGGCTGTAGGAAGACTGGTTAGAAGGCTAATTAATGCTCTGGGCCAAGAGAGAGATGGTGATGATTAGAGTGAGAAGGGTTTATGAGAAAAGGGAGAACTAGGAAATACAGTGGATCTAGGATTGGTAGGACTTGCTGATGAGTTACATGTGGACATTTGGAAAAGTCTAGTTTATAAGTATTTGAAGCATCTGAAGGGTTACCTGTAAAGTGTGTCCGTAAAGTCATTGTGCAGTTTACGAACACACTGTATAATGGCAATATATTAACTAGGTACTTTCAAATTCTTCTTAACTCAACTTTCATAAATTAAAAGTTGATATCTACTTGGATAACTGGTTTTGTTTTGGTCTTTTTTTTAATTAAAAAATAACAAATAAAAGTATTTTTAACAGAATAATAATTCTAGCTTAGTAATTGCCTTCGAATCATCCTAAGGGAAAGTCCTGGTTTTTTGGCTTTCCCAGTTCACAAAAATAAATATCCAGAAAAAAAGATATAGTACAGATATATTTCCCTTAAGTTAGAAAAATAATTAAAACGAAGAAGCAACAACCCTTTCTAGTATTTCCTTGTTATTCGGATGAATTTCAGTGGAATTTAAGGACCTCAGGAAAAGCAGATGATTTTTATATAAATTTATTTAAAATAAACTTAATCTACACCAGTGAGTTCTTCAATTTAATGTGCACATAAATTATGTGGAGGTCTTGTGGAAATGAAGATTCTGACTCAGTAAGTCTGGGTGGGCCCAAGATTCTGCATTTCTACCAAGCTCCCATCTGGTCTGCAGACCACACTTGAATAGGAAAGATCTCAATCTTACTCCACATAGGCATTTTCCCTACTCTTAATCACTTTTATTTTTTAGTGTTCCAATAAACTGAACCAGTAAACTCAATGGAGAAACTGACCCATTAGAACTTAAAACATACTTGGTAAGTAGAAGAAACAAAGAAGGAATATTTTCTTCTCTGGAAATCTTTTCTGGATTTACAATTCACTTTCCATCTTTGGTCCAAGAAAGCCTGGCATGTTGATGTTTTCTGGTGTGTTCTTTACCCTAATGACTAAGAATCTAATTACATTCCAAATTGTGACTATTTCCCTAAATATTCCCAGCTGCTTTCAAGATGAACTCTATAACATCATGAGAAAAGGCTCTGCGGCCTTTTTTTGAAAATTTACTATATGATCCCAAATAGCTTTTATTCAACATGTGATGCTCAGAAGACCACAGAATTTTAGGGTATCTTTTCAGGTTAGCATTAATTGTACATGATTTTCTTTTGAAAGTATTTCTTTCAAAATGTCCCACATTTTTTGGGGGGGGGAGAAGCATACATCAGATGAGACAAGATATTAAGGAAAGGAGAGGATATAACTCAGAAACCCTATCTGGAAATGATAGATTTTAATATATTTTCTTTTTGTCTCAACAGTAGTTACTGTATACCATGAAACTAGTTAAGTTATAAACCATAGGGAAGGGTCCATTTAAATTATGAGCTTAAGCCAAGATATTTGTTCATTAAATTGATGTCAAAATTATTTTAATAAAAATTGTTTTTTCAGCCTAACCTGTGGTGGCGCAGTGGGATAAAGCATTGACCTGGAACATTGAGGTTGCTGGTTCAAAACCCTAGGCTTACCTGGTCAAGGCACTTAAGGTTGGAAGTATCAAACAGAGACTACAGCTGCTGACCACCATAAATAAGTCAGTTTGGAGTCTGAGTTTGCCAAGGTGCCTTTCTGCTAAAACAAACAAAGAAACAAAACATCAGTATTCTTTTTTTTTTAACTTTTTATTTTTTTTATTTTTTATTTTATTTTTTTACAGGGACAGAGAGAGAGTCAGAGAGAGGGATAGATAGGGACAGACAGACAGGAATGGAGAGAGGTGAGAAGCATCAATCATTCGTTTTTCATTGTCATTGTGACACCTTAGTTGTTCATTGATTGCTTTCTCATATGTGCCTTGACCCCAGGCCTTCAGCGGACTGAGCAACCCCTTGCTGGAGCCAGCGACCTTGGGGTCGCTGGCGAGCTTTTGCTCAAGCCAGATGGGCCTGCGCTCAAGCTAGCAAGCTCGGGTTCTCGAACCTGGGTCTTCCGCATCCCAGCCTGACATTCTATCCATTGCGCCACTGCCTGGTCAAACAAAACATCAGTATTCTTGAGAGAAGTATAAAATATTTTCTACCAGATTTAGGATGAAGAAAAGTTACTAGAAGGAAACAGGGAAGTGATACCCATACTTAAGAGAAAAGGTAATCAAGAGACTCCAAGAAATTGAAATTAGAAGACAAGATTTTAAAGCAGCTGTTATAACTATGTAACAAAGTAAAGGAAAATATGATCACAATACGTCAGTAGAGAATTTCAACAGAGAAATAAAAACTCTTAACAAAAGGACCAAATAATTATGGAACTCAAAAATACAGTATCTAAAATAAAAATAAAAAATCACTGGATGGTTTTATAAGCAGATTGAAGATGGCAGAAAAAGAGGCAATGAATTTTAAGAAAGGTAATAACAATTACTCAATCTCAATAACAAAGAAGATAATTGTCAATGAACAGAGACTCCTTCACTTTAAGGACAATATCAGCAAGTTTAACATGAATATAAGTGGTCTCAAGATAGAAAACAATGCAGAAAGAAGATTTGAGAAAATGACCTAAATGTTCTCAAGTTTAATGAGAGATTTGATAATGTTACCCAATCCTATTAGTTCTATTGCCAGAAATAGTTGTGAATCCAGCTTTTCTTTTCTAATGTTCTATTGCCATTAATTTGGACTACTGCAAAAACCTCCTATTTTGTCACTTAGAAACTTGATCCTCCTAGTTTTAGTATATCCTCCATACTGTTACCATAGTTGCATATCTAAAATCAGAATGGGATTGTCCTATAGATTTTATCACTTCTGGTAGATCATCACTTTCAATTATGGTTTTCTTCCTTCTTGAGACTGGACACATAGATAGCTTGTAGTGGGGAGGTCAGGAATATTGGGAGGTTGGAGGCTGGAACTTATAGGCACTGTAGATCTTGGTATCTCCACCTCCTAAAATCCTAAATACTAATGACTTTTTAAGTCCTTACTTAGTTAAGACATTAGGTCACTGCATCAGAGAAAATCATTGAATGGGAAAAGACACAGCATTTTTTCTTCACTGATCAACAACCCAGCTGTTACGGGTGAAATTGTGAGATCCATAAAAGATATGTTGAAGTTCCAATTGCTGGAATGTGTGAAAATGACCTTATTTGTAATTAGAGTCTTTGCAGATGTGATCAAGTTAAAATGAGATCATACTGGATAAGTGTGGGTGGGCCCTCATCTAATGACTGGTATCCTTATAAGAAGAGGGAAAATTGGACACAGACACATCAGAAAAAAGACCATGCGAAGGCAGAGGCAGAGATTGGAGTGATGAGTTTACAAGCCAAGGAACACCAAAGATTGCTAATAGTCACCAGAATCTAGAAGAGGCTATGAAGGATTCTTTCCCTAATGCCTTCAGAGAGTCTGGCCTTGGCAACACTGTGATTTCAGGGGGAATAAATGGTGATGGACGGAGACTTGACTTGGGAAGGTGAACACACATGCCTTATACAGAAGATATGTTGTACAATTGTGCACCCAAAACCTGTAGAATTTTATTAACCAGTGTCACCATAAGAAATTCAATTAAAAAATTAAGCTAGGATTAAAAATAAATAAATAAAATATAAGCTCTCAGTTTAGCCTTCAAGACTACACGCTATATTGTCTGACGGTTCCCTTCATGTATTCTGTAACCTAGCTGAACTCTTTTATTGAACTGCTTCCCATCTTTCAAAACCCAGATCAAATATGAACTCTTACAAGAAGGCAGTCTTTCCTAATTTTCATACTTTATTTTGAGCAACCGCAATACTTTGCTTTTACCTCTCTAATCATGTTACCCATTGTATTGTTTTCAAACATTTCTCTGACCCTTTCTCCTTGGCAGGAAGAAAGGCTTGTTGTTATTAAAAATGAAGTTAATAGCATGATATAATTATAAAAAATGAAAGCACAGACTTTGTAGAGTGTTTTATATGTAGAAGAGACTTCATTGGTGCTGTCATCATTGCAGTAGCTAACATGTACTTAGGGCTTATACTGTGACAGCCATGCTACATAAATCATTTTAAGCTCTTTTCTCTAGTGCATGCAGATGTCTTTATTTATCTTTGTATTTCACATAGCACGTGGCACAGTTGTAGATAATAAATATTTGCTGAAAGGTGAATCTGGAAGGTAAATGCATGTAGAACATGTGATCTCCCTCTCTTGATTTCACTAGCTGTTTCTTCTTTATGTTTGAGTTGTTGATTCATTAAGAAAACTACTCCAACATTAATCTCTAATAATTAAAATTGCATTTTTAAACAATAATATAAAGATCTAAGCATGCTTTTTAATACCCCCCCCTTTTATTTTTCCATCACATCACATCCCAGCATCATAAACTTACTCACTGGTGACTGTATAAAGCTCAACACAGTTCACAAGAGGTGCCTAAGAACCAACCCACCTCGTGGACTTGGCATTCAATTCAGACGACTTTGAAAAACAGTTAGAATCTTCTGGGTTTTTTTTTTTTTTTTTTTCATTCTTACTTTGTATTTCTTTCCGTAAGAAAGCTGAGTCTGACCTATTTTTAGGTTTTGGCCCATGGAATTGAACTTGGTGGTTTTAGTTTCACTGTTGTTGTTTTTCCTCTTTTAGGTAAAAAAATAAAGCACAGGAGTTCTGGCTGCCACGAGAAGCAAAGCATTAAGGCTTTCTTCTTTAAATTGTACACTTAGAGGCATACTAGGGTAGATCACTGCTTTATGTTTCCTGGAAATTGTGGGGATTTAGTTCCCCTAAGCCCTTCCAATCTTTCCTTTTAAATATTGCACTAAGTTCTAATGGCCCTTAAAAAGTGACATAATCAAAACATCTAAAATGAATCTACCTGAATATTAGTTTCCATTTTGTTTGTGGGGATTTTTCACAATCAAGAATTCAATTTTTTTTCTGTGTTGAGTTCATCCTACTCTTCATCTACCTTTAGAGCCCTTCTCTCTTTAGCTGAAGAAGATTGGCATTACCTGCTTCACCGCTCCATGATTTAGTGCAAACAAGAGGGAACTCATTGAACACTGATTGATATTATTCTATCAGAAAAGGATGGCTCATATTCCCTTTCCACACTCTCCTGAGTATCCTGTGAGTTTTTATTAGAATAGGTGTTAGGAGGAAATATAGAAAACTATTTGCAAATGCTTCTTACTAAAGTTACCGAATATTAGATACATAGTTTTGAACCTGATTTCAAGTCTGTCAGGGTTTGAATGATCCTATACATTCCATTGCATTAGGCACATCTAGGATTTTAATTCTGGGAATTAGGATTATAAATATAAGGAAAACATGGTAAGCAATTAAAACGTTTAATCCTTAAAAGTCTAAAAAGTAGAGCAGATTGACCATCTCAGTAGATGGATGGAAGAACCACAAACTAACTACCAAAAAATAACTACCCTCATTTTTGTTCCAAAGTTTGTTTTAGAGGTTCAGAAGCATCCACTGAACTTTTCCCCTGACTATCTTAACACATCTTTTTCGTATTTGAGAGTCTGGCCAGGATTGGAAACAGAGGTGTGAAAGAATGACGAGGGGAGTTGTTTTGCAGTACTTTTGGCTAGAAATAAAATAAGCAGGAAGCTCTAAAATGTCTTGAGAAAGTTTGTGCTCAAGAAAATTCTAGCTTGGATTTCTCTTTTGTTTTTTGTTTTTTTTTTAAATAAGGTATTTAAACATTTAAATTATATTGAAATAAGAATTGTACTTATATGAATAGCAATAGTAATGGTAACTATTCTAATATCTTACTGTTTATATGGTACTTTCTAGGGTTTTCAATATTCTTCCACTTGCTTTTTCTTCTCTAGTGGCTACAAATATCTTATAAGGCAGAAGTGTTCAGTGGTTTTACTTCCATTTTGCAAATGACAAAATTGAAACACAATGTTGATAGCAAATTTTATGCTGTTGCTTTGCCTCGGGTGGTACCTTTTGCCTGGTTGGCACTCATAAAGACTTTTGTATTTCTTCATCTAGTTGTAGATCAAGGTTATTCTGAAACACAGAAGTGCTGAGGTCTGTTCCCAGTATGCTTTGTGAGTACAAATACAATTTTATGAATGTATTTTTTAAAAAGACGATTAAATGCTTTACTGTATATACATGTTGCTATGCTCAATTTGTACTTTCTTGCAATCAAAATATTCAATATGTTGGTCTGTTATTCCTGACTTGATAAGATATTATAATCTAATGTTGATTTGAAAGTATGGAGAAATCAAATCCAAACTCCTAAAAAATGATTCATTTATGATTAAAATGAAGCAGGATTTCAACTTTTATAGAGTGTTGTGGATGCTTATAACGTCAATGAAAGTAAACGAAAATGAATATGTTATTAATAGAGTTTAATGGCATAGAATCATTACCTTAAAGCCTGGTTTGTAAGACCTTTCACACATTTTTTAATGTGATAAAGTTTCAAAGATATTACTTATTTCTTGTGGTAATGCTAGGTTTGAATCAATCTTACAGTACTTTCTAAATATTTGAATATCATCCTCTATGACATATGGATATACCATATACGTTTTAGTTACCTAGTTTAAAAACCATATCATATCTATACAAAAGCCATATGAAAATTCAGGTTCTCATATGGGTGTTTAAACTATATTGTAATAAACATGAGTACCCTTCAGAACATTGGATGGAAGCCCTGTGTGAAAAGTAGAACGTGTAAGTATATAGGATGTAATTCAACAATGCCTGACTCAAGAAGTGATGTCTCTGCTCTTCAGCTATAGCAATGTATGTAGGTTATATTACTTATATGTACTTTATCTTAAGGCTTGATTAGGAAGTCATTACATTCAATAGAGTAGCCCTGAAACAAAGAGGTGTAATTACATAGACTATTTCATTTTCATGATATATATGTGAAAATTTTAGAGAGATAGATTTCAACTTAATAGATGAAAGAACCCTCTGAAGAAAATAACTGTTGGAAGTTTCATTGGATGACCTCAGGAGGCAGTAAGTTTCCTGTCAACAGAGATGGTCAAGGAGATATTGTAGTGGGGATTCCAGCATTAGAAGTCCCCATGATTCACTGCGAATGGTAGATATTGGCTTCAAGAGAGTATCTCAAAATATTACCGCTGGAAAGAACTTCAGAAATTGCTTAGTCCCACTTCTTCACTTTTCAGAAGAAGAAACGAGCCCCAGGGAGTGTAAATGTCCCATTCAAGGTCAGATGACTAATATGTTTTAGGTTTAGGAGATTAGTTTGACAGGAGTCATCCTTTTGGTTTTATTTAGAACCCAGTAAAATGTCTCTATTCTCAGTGAAATGTCGCTTATGTAGTGTAGGGAAAATTTCACGCCTCCTAAATGCAAAAAGTCTTTCTTTTCAGGTTAGGAATTTGACAGGTATAACTCACAAAGAACATGTTTGTGTATGAATGCTTGAGAGTGATAATTTTAAGCTTCTATTTATTGTTCAAAATTTATGTTCTTTTGTAGCAATAGCAATGGGTCTTATTGACTTTATAATGTAAGGGTCTTCTACTAAGAGCAAAAGGCAAGGTCAGCATTAGGCTGCAAATGAGAGGTGAGTTCTGAGTTCTAAATCCACTTCCTTTCGTTATCAGCCATTCCCTGTGGATTATAAAGCAAGATCAGCAGGGCTGTTATTCAGTTGGGAAGTACCGGAACAGCCATTCAGTTGATAAAATAGTTTAGTATTTTCAAGTTGATTGGTAATTAGCCATGGCTCTGAGCATGCTGACCTCCTCTGTGGCCCTGGAACTCCACCCCTCCACATAGATAGGTACTTATCTGACATTGCAGCAGCTGAAAGATTGGCATATTTTCTTAGTTGATTAAATACTGAGAATTAATTTCTAGCCAAAATGATGTGACTTTTGTTCAGCAAACTTATTTCTGGCCACCTAAGGCAATCTTCAGAATTTATTCTTTCAGCGAGTCAGATTATTTGGTAATGGCCATATCTAGAGGAGAAAAAATTTCTTACTTACTCCTGCTAAATAGTCCAGGGAAATCTTTATGATGGCCTTTTATTAAAAGGCTTTAAAGCATCTCATTGTATTCAAAATTATTTTTAGAGCTTTTTTTACATGCGTTCACAACCAGGTCATTCAGATAATGGAAGAGTTTTTTTTTTGTTTTAAATTTTTGGTTGCTTGATTTGACCAGGTGGTAGCACAGTGGACTGGGACGCGGAGGACCCAGGTTTGAGACCCTGAGGTCACCAGCTTGAGCACAGGCTCATCTGATTGGAGCAAGGCTCACCAGCTTGAGGCCAAAGTCGCTGGCTCAAGCAAAGGGTCACTCACTCTGCTGTAGCCCCCCACCTTCCGGTCAAGGCACATATGAGAAAGCAATCAAGGAACAACTAAGGTGCCACAACGAAGAATTGATGCTTCTCATCTCTCTCCCTTCCTGTCTGTCTGTCTCTATCTGTTCCTCTCTCTGCCTCTGCCTCTGTCACACACAAAATAAATTTTCACTTAGAGTCTTAAATACTATATATGTGAGGCACTGAAATAATGTTTTAAAAGCTACCAGCTTTGGAGTACTTACTATGTGCCGAATGCTATGCTGTGTCTGGTGCATGTCATCCTATTTAATTCCCATAATAACTCTATGAGATATGTCTTTTTACATTTGCATTTTACAACATCAGGTTCAGAGCAGTGAGGTGACACATAAATAACATCATTAGCTCCTAAGCAGTAGAACAAGGATGCAAACCTCTATGTAGTGCCATTGGGAGTTGTAAGGAATCAGAAGCTGGGCTTCGTCTCTGTCTTTCAAGAACACCTGGGCTTGGACTCCTCATAGGTCATAGCCTCTCAAGGCCTCTCCAGGCTGTGGTCCAGAACTGTTCCTGTCACTTGGATCTGTTCCCAGGATCCTCAGCCCTGGAAAGTCAGCCATGATCCAAGATACTCCAGGGTTAGAGTATAGTTCAATATCCATGGAGCCAGGCTATACCTGTCTAGGAAGTTCAAGGCTCAAGCTTTCAGGAGCTACAAAGGGACAATACCTGTATGATGTATGGAAAACTCTACAGCTCAGAATATCTTGTTAGTAGTTGGCCCTGCCTCACCTTCCTCCTTAGCCCACCCCTCTGTCTTCACCCTTTCATCTTTCTATTTCTGTTTTATCTACTTTCAAGTATAATGTAAAATCATCTTTCTTGCTCATCATAAATACATATATATTACACTAATACATCTCCTGGCAGTAAGCTGAATGAATTAATTTATTCAATTCATGTCTTAAACACTAACTGTGTCCCAGGCACTAATTCAAATGCTGGGAATATGGCAATAAAAAAATGAACAAAAATCCCTGTCTTCACAGAATTTGACATTGAATATAAAATATGAAAAATGCTATATGTTAATGAATGAAGAGAACAGTTGGAAAGAGGAGAGAGGAGAATGCGGAAGGCTGCATGTTTACTAAGGAATTCCAGGAGAGTCTTACAGGCCTGGAGGAAGTGAGGTAGTAAGCCATGTTCTGTTTAGATAAAAAGTATATTCTTACAAGTAATAAGAAGTACAAAGATGGTGAGGCAAGAGTGATCCTGGCTTGTTCCAGAAATAGTAAGTAGGTCATTGTGACGAGAGCAGAGTCAGGAATAGGTAACCGAGAAGGAGAGGTCAGACGGAAAACCAGGATGTTGAAGAGGGCACAACAGGGTAGTTCTTGGAGATCTAAGTTAGGATTTTGCCATTCACTGAGTGACATAAAGAACCGATTTGAGATTTGAGCAAAAGGGACAGTAGTCCACATGTTCTAAAAGATCAGCTTGTCAGCTGTGTGGAAGATAGAGTGAGTAAAGGGACAAGGGTGGAAGCAAGGAAGAGCAGTTAGGCATCTGTGGAAGAAAACCACTTGAAAGCAATAGTGATATGGACCAGGGCAATCACAGTGAGGTGGTAAATACTTGTAATTACTGTATATATTTTGGAGCTTGAGATAATAGGGCTTTCTGATGGGTTCAACTTTGGAGCTAGGGCAACTGTGAAAGAAAGAGAGGAGTCAAGGGAGACCCCAGGATTTACTGTCCTGAGGCAGTGGATGGATAGGGTTGCCATGGTGAAGTGGGGAAAAACACATGGTTGGGGGCGCTGGTTTCAGCAGGGTGGGGAGGGCTTAGTTTAGAGCATTTACATTTGTGATGCCTGTTAGCCTACCGGAGGTATCAAATATGCAGCTGGATGGGTCAGGGGAGGGGGCAGGGAATATAGATCTGGGAAAGTTGAGTAAATAGTTAATGTTTAAATGCCTGAGTTATGAGCCTGAGTGAGATTACCTAGAGCAGTGATGGGCAATCTTTTGAGCTTGGTGTGTCAAAATTCACCAAAAAACCAAGCATAACTTGGGTGGTGTGTCACTTTGAGAAAAACGGCCTAACCGGAAGTCCCAGAACTAGATGCTCTGTGCCAGAGTTCTGTTATTTTGGCCTACAGGCCTCCAGCACAGAGTGTCTACACTACAGCAAATGTTTTATCCTCGGCTACTGCACCTGGCCATACAGGAGCCGAGGATGAAACGTCATTCTTGGCATGCGGCTCCATACTTCTCTGGTATGCAGCCGGGTGTCATCAAAAATGGCTACGCATGTCAGTGCTGACACATGTGTCATAGGTTCGCCATCATGGACCTAGAGAGTGAATAAACACAAAGAAGAGGACCAAGGACTGAGTTCTGGGGAACTGCTAGTTAGGAGGGTGATGGAGGCAAAGATGGAGACTGAGAACTGGATAGTTAGACAGGAGGAAGTTCAGAAGGGTAGCCTTGTTTTAGATGTCTGGTAAGAAAAGTGTTTCCAGGAGGAAACAGTGATTGATTGTGTCAAATGTTCAAAGCTGGCCAATTAAATAAGGATTAAGGAATAACTATCAGATGAAGCAGTGTTTGGTTTTTGGTCCTTTTGACCCAAGCAGCTTCTGTGGGGAGTTGGGGGAGAGGAGCTTCCTTAAAATAAGATAAAGAGAATGGGAGGGGTGATTTGGAGGCAGTAAATATAAAAAATATTTGGGAGAATTTTGTGACAGAAGAGAAACAAGGCAGTAGCTGGAGAAGTAAGAGGTATTAAAAGAGAGTTTGAAAGGAGAGGACTAGCATGTTTTTTGTTGAATAGTAGTGAGTAGGATGGGAAAAATGGGCAGTGAAGGAGACAGAGAGGAGACCTGGGCAAGAAGGGATCAGAGCTGGGCACAGGTAGGGTTGGCATCATACGGGGTCATAGACAGCTCATCCATGTGATGGGGCTGATGGCAGAGAATCTAGAGGGAATTGAGGTTTAGGAAGTAAAAAGAAACAGTCCTTAAAGAAACAGAATGGGAGAATATATATATTAAGGAAACATGACAGACCGATTCTATTATGGTCAAAGGATTGTTGAGGTCAGATATCTTGCAAGAATAAGATGAAAATAAGGGTAGTGAATAACTTGCCTTATGAATGAATGGCAAATAGTCTGTTTCTAACTGAGTTGTGAGGCAAAAAGGTATTATTGAACATTTCTCTGAGGTTTATAGGCATCATGAGACATTTTCGGGAAACTTAGCTTTGTGCATTTAGTAGAGCCATGTATACTTACTTATCCGGGAAGGCCAGATTAACCTTGACATAGACTTCCACACTGTATGTGGCAAGACTAAATGAATGGTCTTAGCCAGTAGATTTTGCACTTAAAATATAAGCCAGTGAAGGGAGTGGGACTAGTTGGATAAAGTACAGCCCCTAGGGAGAGCTGGAGCAAGAGACCTGCGCATTATGCCTTCCAGACCTGAAACGGGAAGTTGGGTTTTCATAGCTTTGACTTACAAAATGAATACCCTCCAAAGAAAATTCACCTGTTGCCAAATCTAATGCCAGGGTTTGGATGCTCATAGTTTCTTCAAGTCCCTTGTTTGTTTTCATTTCTTTCTTTCTTTCTTTTTTTTTTTTTTTTTTGTTCTTTTTCTTCTCATTCTTGCCAAAGTTTTCTGACCTTTTAGGCATGAATACTAAAGGGCTTGCAGTCTGTCTTCTTGATGAATTATTTAATCAGAAGGCCATAATAAGGAGAGATGTTAAACATTTTAGTTTAAATTTCCCCTGGCTATGGATTTCCCTACATTCTTTGTGTACATATAAATACAGTGTTTATGTCCTGCAACTTGGCCCACTTATTTTGAAATCCAACTCTTCAAAACATTCCTTTTACTTAGGTAAGGCTGAAAAACAACCGTTCTGTCAGAAGAAGTTCTGTTAACCTAGGTGCCAAGAACTCCTTATTCTTATTCCATATACCTTCGTTTTTAGAATTAGATACCCCAAAGCTGCTAAACTCGATCTATCACACAGTCAGATGTCAGTATTTAGCACATGCTGCTGCCACTAATGGTTTTTACACTTGCTTTGTTTCACAGTCTACTTTTAGACCTTGTGAATTAAAGTTTCCATTCAGCATTACCAAAACAAAGAGGTAAGAAATATAGACGTAGTTTTCTCATAAAGAGAATATAAAAATATTCATTATTATAAACATTTTTTTGGCATTGGCTGGTATTAGGAGGAAAAGGATTTAAAGATCACTTTTAAGATTTGGCTGAAAAAATGTGAAAGGGTTTAGATGGGGGAGATTTGAGATATATTCCATTTAATCTTTATTAGATGTATTTTAAGGTAAGCTATTTCCTGAATATATTCCATATCACTTTGAGTTTTGACTGAGCTCAAGATTGGACAAATTAAAATGTATTGTTGCTATTATTATCTTAGATAAGAAATGGCTTTTTCTAATCATTAATATAACACATACAATCTCATTGTAAAACATAAATAGTGAAATTCATAAACTTCAAAGTGCAAGTTCTTCCCACGGTTCCACCTGTCAGAGATAACCAAACTTAGCAGTGTAATTTGTGTGCTTCCCGGTTTATTTTTACATGTGTGTGTATTATGTTTTGTTTTTAAAGCAAAATGAATTATCAAGTAATGACTTGCTTTTTATTTTGTTGATAAATTATGAACTTATTTTCATATATATTGAAATGACATTTTTTTGTGTGAGTCAATATTTTTATAATTATTGGGGATTACTTACGTTTCTGATTTTTATTGTTACAAATGATGCTGTTAGTCACACCTTTATACAATGGGAAAGCATCATTAGTTAGTACTTAGTGTATTTATTTATTAATTCCAAAATAAATACGCAAATAAATACATTAAATTGTCTACAATTATACATGACTCATAAGTGCTTTAAAAAGATATTATTCTCTTTATTTTCTTTGCTATTAGTGACTATGTCCTTATGATAGTTTCCTAAGAATGAAATTATTCAGTTGGTAAATGTCACCAAATTGCCCTTCACAAAGGTTCTACCAGGTTATACTCCCTTCATCAGTGATTAAAGAATATTTGTTTCCCTAGACTCTTTAAATGAAAATTTTCAATAGATGTATAATATACGTATAGAAAAAAGTGCATGCATGTTATAAGTATTGACTCAGAGGTGAATCCATATGTGTAACCAGATCAAGAATGTACATTTCTATTCTAGCAGCCTCCCTTGGGTCCCCATCCAGTGATTATTTACTTTTCCCACCCCAGATTTAAGCACATCCTGTTTTTATCACCATAAATTACTTATGTCTGCTTTTTTTAATCAATATTATGCTCACCTTAGATGAGCATGACTATCCATGTTGTTGCATATGTCAAGTTCCTTTATATGAATGACATTCTATTCTAGGAATATACTGTAAATCATCCTTGTACTGTTGATGAACATTTTATACATACACTAAAAGGCATGCAGAAGAAACAGCATCTTGTTCCTTGTAACAAACATATAAAACAGTCCTAAAAAAAAAAAAAAAAAACAGTCCTACATGTTAGCTATGTTGGACGTTTACCTCATAGAATTGCTAGCTCATTAGGTGAAGAGTGATTCAGGTTTAGTAGTTTTTCAAATTGTGTTTAATTATTACAGTGACAGCAATGTAAGCTAGCACCAGTTGTATATACTGGTCAGTTCTTGGTATTTAAAACTTTTTGGTCATTTCGATAGATGTGTAGTAGTATATCATGAGTCTAATTGTATTTTTCTGATAACTAATGAAGTTTAGTACCTTTTTATATGATTATCAGTCATTGGGTATCTTCTTTTATGAAATATCTTTTCAAGTCTTATGACCACTTTAAAAATTGTATTGTCTTCTTTTTATTATTATTATTTTAATAAGAGGTCTTTCTTTTTCTGGGTATATGTCCCTTGATTGATTTGTGTACATGTGTGTGTATCTCAATATATAAAATTAGAGATATATTTCTTTTAATCATGTCATTAAAAACAAGTTTCTAATTCTAATGAAGTATATCTTTTTAACCTTTTCTTTTAAAATTGTTGCCTAATAAATGTTGGTCTACCCAAGGCCATAAAGACATTTTCTGTGTTTTGTATTTTGATAGGAGTTTTATTGTTTCACTTTTCTTCATGAGATCTATAATACATTGTAAACTGATGTGCAGTGTAAATAAGCAGTCAACACTCATAGTTCCCCCATAAAGATAGCCAATTGCACCATTTATTGAAAAGTGCTACAGTGGAGTCCTTGTTGCAGATCAGATGACCATATGTTTCTGCTTTTCTGGACTATCCTATTTAATTGATTGACTTATCTTCTCTTTTGTCAAAATCACATTCTTGAGAATAGTGCAGGTCCTCCACTTTTTTCTTATACAAGTTTGTTTTTGTTATCCCATGCTTTTTGTGTTTTCATATGCAATTTAAAATGAGCTTAGCAATTTTGACAACAAATTCTTCTTAGATTTTGATTGCAATTGCATTGAATCTATGCCCTAACTTTGGGAAAATATACAGTTTACAGGTTTGAGTCCTCTAATCCATAAGTATGGTATAACCTTCCATTTATTTAGTTCTCTTACTAGTGGAGGTAATTGGATATATTTTATTTTTTATATATTAAATGTTATTTATGCTTTATAGTAAATATTTTAAACATTTAACATATTTTTTAAATTTCAGCTTATACAGGTATAATTAACAAGTAAAATTGTGAAATATTTAAAGTGTACATCACAATGATTTGATACATGTATATGTTGTGAAAGGATTCTCCCTAATCTAGTTAATTAATGCATCCATCACTTCATGTATTTATCTTTGCTTGTTTTTTGGTGAGGACATATAAGTTCTCTTTTAGCAAATACAGGGTGGAGCAAAAATAGGTTTATAGTTGTTCATATGGAAAATATAATTAATAAATAAATAATAGTACAAGAATAAACTGTATTTTGTATATTTAGAACTATAAACCTACTTTTGCCTCACCTTGTCTGTGTGTGTGTATGTGTGTGTGTGTGTGTGTGTGTGTGTGTGTGTGTGTGTGTATAAAATCTTTATTGGAGTTAGTAAACATGATATGATATCATTCCCTTCAAAACTTTTTTGAGACTTTTGTTGTGGCTGAGAATATGGTTAATTTTGGTGAATGTTCTATTTTCAGTTGAAAGGAATATATATCTTGCAGTTGTTGGGTGGTGTGTTTTAGTGACATTCCAAATTGCTCATCCCATGGTTGCAGTCTATATCTTATTTTATTTTTCTGTTTCTCTTCTCATTTCTATTAAGGTTTTGATTTGTATATTTTGAGCCTATGTTACCAGGTGAATATGTATATTTTGAATGTTTTATCTTGCTTTAGATTATCCTTATAAATTATAGTTTTTTCATGAAATAATTCTTCCTCTACTAACATTTTTGTCTTTGTCTGGCTAATATTAATATAACTATACTAGTTTTCATTGTTTAACTTTTTCATGGTATATCTTTTTGATGTTTTTCCTTCATCCTTTTGTGTCTTATTTGAGGTATGTCTTTAAACAGCTTGATGATAAATCCATTTTGACATTCTATATCATGGGTTAGAATATTTAATTTATTTAAATTTAATAAAATTACCAGAATTTGGCTTTAAATCTACTATAATTCTATTTTTTCCTTTTTATTTATCAGTGTTTTGCTTTTTTCTCCTTTATTGCTTTTTAAAATATATTATGGTATTTTTTTGCCTTTTTAGTTTCTTATGTATACCTTCTTTTATAATTCTCTAAGTTACCCTAAAATTGGCAACATTCATACTTAACTTATTAGAGCTACTTTACCACATTGTGAGAAACGTAAGTACCTTAAAATATTTTAATTCCGCTTATAACTCTGAGTTTTGTTACTTTCTTTTTATTTAGAAGTTTGGGATACTCAAATTCTATTTTTTTTTATAGCTCTAAACTTTAGTTTTGTCTAATCATTCTCATTAGAGTGGGAAAACCTCTAACAGATCCGAACTTTGTGCTTACCTCCGATTGCTGCACCAAGCATTGGCTAATTCGACTGCTCTGTGACACCTTCAAGTTGTTTTCAGTTACATTTTATTGATTGTATTTAGATGGTGGTCTGATGTGAAGTGTTCTGCATGGTTAGAAGTGGAAGATAGCTTTCTCTACATTTTTATCAAAGTCAAATGTTAGCTACCCCTTTACGGTTTGTTAATTTGATGGCTGAAAGAAAATTGGCATGTTGTCTTCATCAGTTATTGGCACAGCCATCACCAGTTCACTGTGACTCCATCCTGTAAGCCATGTTTAATTGGTTTGGCTGTGGGTACTTGATTAGACTCTGGACAGTGAGTCCTTTCCCTGGGATTTTTGGTGTTGGAATCAGAAAGTATTTGAAGCTCTTAAACTCAAGGGCTGCTTAACAACTGAGCTTTCCACCATGTGGGAAATGTATTTTGTCATAAAGATAAATGAAACCAGTATGCAGAGCAATGGGATAAAAGGCAGGAAGACAGACCTGACTATGCTGGATTTCCTGATTCTTCTGGTTATTCAGTAATTCCAGCTGCTTATTTCTTTCTTTATTTATTTATATTTTTTATTTTTTTATTCAGTGAGAGGAGGAAATATAGTGAGGCAGACTCCTGCATGCTCCATGACCAGGATCCACAGAGCAACCTCAACTGGGGTTGATGCTCAAGTACCAAGCTATTTTTAATCACTGAGGCTGATGAGCTCCAACTGAGCTATCCTTAGTGGTTGGGGCCATACTCAAACCAATTGAGCTACCGGCTGCTGAAGGGGAAGTGGTTGAGAAGGAGGAGAGGGAAGGGAGAGAAGCAGATGGTCACTTCTCCTGTGTGCCCTAACAAGGAATCGAACCTGGATGCTCACACGCCGTGCTGATGATGTTCTTTCACTGAGCCACCAGTCAGGGCCCAAAATTTATTTTTATGCATGTAATAAGGCTGCTGTATCCACTTACTTTCTTTTTTGCCATTTGTATTACCATGTCTGTGAATTATGTGATTTTTTTTTTTTTTTTACTGAGCTAAGGAAGGCTGTACTCCTTCTTCCCTGCCCCTGCCCATGTTGTTGGCATAGATAATTCCATCTTTTCCTCATTGGACTGAAATAGCCTCTTTACTATTTAACATTTTATCTTTTAGTCATGGCTCTATCTGTATATTTTCTGTTCTGATCTGCTTGACTACTTCTATGATAATATCCCATTATTTTGTTACTGTGGGTTTTAAAAATAACAGTTTTTCTTTTAAAAAGCAATGGCCACTTTTTAAAGGTATTTTATATTTACATGAAGTTTAGATTCAACTAGTTAGTTATAATTTCTTTTTAGATTTTTATTTATTTATTCATTTTTAGAGAAAGATAGGAGAGAGAGAGAGAGAGAGAAGGAGAGAGAGAAGGGAATAGGAACAGGAAGCATCAACTCTCATATGTGTTTTGCCTGGGCAAGCCTGACCTCAGCGTTCCAGGTTGACACTTTATCCACTGCGCCACCACAGATCAGGTATAGTTATTTTCAATCTTATTGGGAATGTATTGAATTTATAGATTAGTTTGGAGATAATTTACATCTTTATAATAGTGAGATCTTTTATCCAGGAACATGGTATCTTCAGTTATTCTGGCCTTTTTGTGTGCAAGTAATTAATAGATTATAATTTTTTAAAATATATGTCTTACCCCATTCAGCTAAGCTTATCTTCAGTTATTTAAATTATTTTTGCTAGTGTGAATGGAAAATTTTTGGTTATTCTAGTAACTAGTAATTTTTGTTATAAAAAGAAATATGTTAACTGTTAAAAATATTTACCTTTAACAGAAATAGCTTACTGAAATTTTTTATTTGATATTCATAAATGTTCTTGATGTTATCATAATTTCTGCAAAAGTGATTTATCTCTTTCTTTTTAATACTTAATTTTTTATTGCTGTCTTTTTGCATTACCCAGAATTTTCTGCATACTGCTGAATAATCATATTGATAATATACATCTGTATTTTTTTCCTGCCTTTAATGGAAATGCCTTCAATATTTTATCTTTGACCAGGTAATTTTTGTTGGATGCTGATAATTCTTATCTTGTACACATGTACAAATTATATATGTGGTAACAAAGACATGGTATCTCTGAGCATATCGAGGTCTGAAGTAAAGAATTGAGCACAATGTATTTAAAAGATTCCATCCAAATCCTAGACTATCCAGGTTGGAGTCCTGGCTCCATTACCTACTAGCAGTATGCCATTAAGCATGATACTCTATGAATCTAAAACAGGAAGAAAATATTACATATAATAATAGTATTGTTGTGAACAATAAATAAAATGATATATGTCAACAGGCTCCCAAGTGGCTGAGGTGGATTGAACTCAGCAAATCTAGGTTTCTCTGCAGATCTCGGAGGATGTGAGCTACAGAGAATGCCAAACAAAAATAGCAGAAAACTTTTTAGTTCTCTTATCGTCTCATTCTTAGTTGAAAGCATGTGATTTCTTAACAAAATGCATAGTTCATATCAGCACATTTAATTTCACTAAATTGCCAGTTCTATAACCTCTAAGGCCAGATCCACACTGTAACTCAATTAATGATACAACAGATGAGTGATCCTACCTAGTAAGCTTCAAATTTTAACTTACAAATAAATCAAAAAGAAGAAAAGCTTTCTTCCCAAGTTTTATAAAATTGATTAACTTTATATATCCATAAATAGAAAACAATGTTTTTCATTATACTAAACCTGTTTTAAGGGCCAAATGGATTCACCCAGATTTGAGAAGTCATTTAGGCATATTCAAAACCAATGTAAGGGTAACTTAATTATGAAGGTTTATTAGTGATGTCAGTGTCGAGTTACTGCTGAATTAATATATGGAATTAAAGTGGAAACCAAGGAACCTTTTATGAAGTAGTTTATACGTGTTCAGATGTTAATAACTTAGAAAAGCAGAGGCCTTTACCCATTTGGACAAAAGTTTGTTTCTCCTGTTTAGCTTCAGTCAGAGCTAATAATCAGAATGCTTCAAATGGCCGGCCCTACATCATTTTTCTAATTTGAGCAGCTGACATTCTATCATTTGTACCTTGATTGGCAAATATCTACACACTACATTATTAGTTGTTGTTAGTTGTGACATTCTATGATGTTGTAATTCTGTGGCTTTATGAAAGGTAAAGCATGAAATAAGCGAATCATGTTTTAATCTACCCACATAGATTAAGAGTGCCTTCATAACATAGACTACTGGTATGTTTTCTGTGACTTGCATCCACAAAATTCAGTGGAGAATTCAGACAATATAATATGTGCTTCCATAGATAATTTAATGGCAGTTAATGAAAATATTTGAGTGGTCTAGGGATTTTTGAATGGCAAACTTTATAATGTATAATTTTGAATTCTGTTATTTCCAAAGTGATTCTGTATTCCTTGATGAAAAGGATATAAATGATCATCTTCGTAAGAGCAAGAAGTGCTAATTGTTAGTGAATGGGTGGAAAACAACAATCTGATAGTTATCAAAATAAAGTTGAGTGAGCTGCAATCAAGTGCAAAATAGGGTAAAATTATAAAGAAATAACTTAAAAATAAGCAATTGCATATATAAAAAGATATATTAGCTAACTAATTTTTTTAGAGGAATAGAATGTACTTACATTTTATGTTAGAAAATTGTGTAAGTAACACCTATAATGGTTAATAATCTAGCAGACTAAAGGAATACTCCCAAGGAAGCTAATTGTTTTTAAGTCTGAAAAGCTCCATGGCCTTCTCTTTGAGTGATGGCGACATTCTTTTTTGTTTTCCAAAACCAAACAGACATGCTGATTGGGAATCACAGAGGTCAGTGGCTGTGTCAGTGTTACAAACCTGAGGCCAGCAAAAGATGTTAATATATTGAAAACCAATGTGTTTTGAAAGAGTGTGGTGGGCCCTTGAGGTATGGATGCTTAAGATACTCTGAGGTCTGTGAATCAGACCCCTAAAGGAGACATGGCTTTACTTTTACATATCCTATTAAAGGCCATTTTTGCTGCTCTCAAGTAAATTGGAGTGATTATAGTGATTTACTGCTGCAGAGATGTTGTGTGTGTGTGTGTGTGTGTGTGTGTGAGAGAGAGAGAGAGAGAGAGAGAGAGAGAGAGAGAGAGAAGAGAGAGTATGAGCAAAAGGAAAGGTATTTTCAAGAGGAAGGATATTTCTGTATTCACTTGACATGAGACTTCTGATTTCCTCAACTTGCAGTCCCATTGGGAAGGTTCTCTTTCTCCATGTGTCCCCAGACACAGAAGAGGCCCAAAGGAGAGTGACGCAGATAGGGGCCCGCAGCCTGGTTTTTACCCCCTCAGTGCCAGCCTTCTGGGATCTGGCCTGGTGTGTGGTTGCTGTTTATACCTGCTGAAGTACTTTCTCTGTTTGAGTTGGCGCTGCCAGCTTACATGCTAGAGCCTCAAGCTGTTCATGAGGTCTGTCCCAGAGCTTTGAAACCTATGAGCTGGCGGCTGGGGCGGGAGAATGTCTCTCTCAGTTTTTGGGTGAACTCCATGTTTTTTTCCAAGAGGTTAGATCACTGTCCACAGTCCAGGCTTGCTAGACAGAATGTAACAGTTCATGTTTGAGACATCTTGAACTTTTAAAGGCAAAAAGCAGAAAGGGAAGTTAGAGAAAAAGCCCAAGGTCAATTTAGCAGCTTGAAAATCAACATTTTTATGTCTGGTAAACACAGATTTTTACCAATCCGGAATGCTTTATCACCAAGGAACGAAAACACATCACTTCTCACTATGCCAAGGAGATATGTTGTCAAGAATGTCCCCGTTCCATCCCAAGTCATGTTTGAGACCAGACCAGATTAATCAGAGGTTGTGGCAGGGGGATTAGGAGTGATGTCATTTTTGTAGAATTTTACCTGGCCAACTCCCTGGTCCTTTACTCAGTCCATAAAGACTTTTAGAAGACTTCGCTTTTTCACTAGTGGCCAAATTAGGAAACTCTGACATCTGCTTGTCCCTTGCCCACAGTCCCTTACTCTTTCTTCCTGTTGCCCTTTTTTGTCTTATTAAGGAATATCGCTGACTGTGTCTTTGCCTAAGATTTCTTTTTCCTTGTCTTCTACGAGAAGTCTGGTATATTCGTTATATAAGCTTGAATGTGTCTAAAATTATATATTTTATATCTGTTGGTGTATGTGTATGAATGAGCATGATAAAGATATATGAAAGACATTATACATAAGAAACTAGCAAATTATTAAAAAGTTTCACACCAAGTATAACAGTGTCCTGATGAAAAAGTAGACACATAGAAGAATTAAGTTTAAAGCTGGATGGGACTAAATTCCAAGTTTCATAGCAAGTTTGTTTACAAGAAAACATAACAGAGTTCTTTTACACCTTCCCCGCTCACCCCCAATCAAGTACAGTCTATGTTCTTATAAATATGTTAAGAATTTCATCCGTAATGTTTGTTTATGAGGAATATAAAAATGCCTTTGAATGGGGTAAGTGCCAGTCTTATTTTACCAAGCCAAGGGAAAAATTCCCTGCTTTTGGGTTTCCATCTACAAAAATGCTAGTAAGAAATGAATAGCCTCTGCTAGACTCTTTCAGGTCATGTATTTATTCTCAGGTTAAACTTAGTGGTTGTCCACTTTATGGTGGCAGCCTCTTTCTACTTCCTTCTTCAGACCTCATCCTTTATCCTGACTCACGCTGTTTGCCTGATAAGGCTGAGGGATGGATGAACTGAACATTTAATCTGACCTTTCTGGAAGCAATTAGAAGCAATGTTATTAGAAACTTTTGTCAATATTAACGTGATATAGCTGTTCCAACATATGGGGAGGCTTTGCTTGTCGTTCAAGAAATTTATTGATGCAATGTGTATTCCCTGGTTCTTTCATGAAAATTGTTTATACCTGTGGGCATGTCCCGATGGCAGTGAATGACTTGCATTCATGAGAACAGCATTCGGCAGTCTATGGTTGCCAAGGTAAGCAGCAAAGTCATGCCCTCTGCCACTCCATTGCCTTGTAAAGAAACAGTCTCTAAGGTAACAGACTATCACCCTTGAGGCCAAAGATCCCTAGTGTTGTAGGCTTGGTGTAAGGGAGAAGAGGGAGAAGAACAGAGACACAACATGAAATAATACCAAGGAAAGCACTTTTTCATATTATTTGGCAATTTAAAAAGGGAGAAAGGGTTGAGGGAAGAGGAGAAGGTTCAGTATTTTCCACTTGGGTCTCAATAGAGATTTTATTCAGATCTGCCCTATGTATTGTGAGTGTAATATGTTTTCATAGGTTAATTTAAGGTACATAGGTGACTAATTGTCCAAGGCATGACCAATCACAGGCTCTTGGCAGTCACACACTATGATTTTTGGGGTGGTGAATAGGCAGACACTCTGATTCTCTTGGAATTTGTGGTATTTTTATGATTGATTTTTTTTTCTGTACCATATCTCTTATTACTATCACTGGTATGGTAAAATGTTACCTGCATAAGTATTCTCAAGGAGGTATTGCTGCTAGCTCAGACTAACAATCTTAATGAAAAGGGTTTTTTCATTGAATTACCTCTAAGTACAGAAAAATCTCAGGTGACAGCTTCTAGTTCTTGCAGCCAGCGACAGTGTAGATTATGAACCTAGTAGGCAATAGTGGGATATTATGTCCTTTATAGAATTTGGCGTATTGTTACTATTTAATACATGATATATTAGGGACTGGGGAGAGGGGACACTCTCTGGGGAAAATAGGTTTAGAATCAGAAAAGTTATCAAATTAAAAGAGGACAATGGTTTCTGATAACCGAGTTTGCATTTTCTTAATTTTGGTATTATTAGAGAAGAGAAGTGTTCCTAAGCATCACAATAAGAGCTTGGATTGTAGAAATGTAATAGCTTGCTTTTGTTTTGTTAAGGTTATTTAGAATTATTGAAATGACATAAAAGGGAAGACAGAGACTAGAATATATGTTACTTTCTAAACCCATACACACTGAAATGAACATATCTTGTTTGATTGGCATAATGTCAAATCCATTCTTAATGTCAAATGTGAATGAACTAGGACTAACAAAGAATTGGTCTCGATTGGAAAAACTACTTGTTCACGCTCTTTCTCTTTGGTTTACTCTCAAGCCAAACAGCATATTGAATATTTAACAGAAGAGGACACAAGTGAATAAACTGGCTCTTTCATGCTCCCTGATGTGACATAGTAGAGGGTCAATGGAGAAGTCAGTGCATCCTTGACAGGGACCCACAAGGTCACAAGGGCAATGAAAATGCATTTTTTTCATTAACCTCTTTGAATAGGTTTAATGCAGACTCCTACCTTTTGTACCAAAAGTCTGGGAGAGGGACCCATTAGCACTCATAGAACCTATTCCCATATAAAGGATTCCTTGCTGGATACCAGGTAACATCACCCAGTGGTCTCCTTCTCACTGTGTCATCTGACTACAGGAGGTCTCAGCCTGGCCCAGCACAGCAAGATTGAATTAATCACAAGAAGCCCTGGAAATCATCAGTTATTTCTAATATTGAAATGCTATTCATATCCTGAAAAATCCTATTAGGTAGAAGGAAGGTGAACAGAAGTAAAAACTCTATGAGGCCTCAAACGGCAGAAGCTATAGAGCTGCCTCTGGAGAGCATGATCACTAATACTTGTATAAAACAAGAGTAATAATAGCTTGTAAAGGAACCTCATAGAATTCACTTGTTTAAGTGTATACCTTTGAGCAGCTGAATATGTAAGTTGTCCAGAAAAGAGAGTTAGTTGTTTCTTTCTTAATATTTTCAGAGGGAAATACTACAGATAATCTCCTGAAAGTTACTTTCATGAGTTAGTGACCAAAGGTGTGTTAAATTAAAATTCTAGCTTTTAAAATCAAGCTATTTTTACTATTTTTTAGCTGTGCATAAAGAGAACAATCTATCATTCTACTCAATGCACTCAATGCAAATTAAACATATTCCTAAAATTTTCCGCCAAAATAATTTACAGGAGCTCCCAACTTGAGTACCAATTCTAGTTCATAAGGATGTGTGGAAATTTGCAACCTATGTAAAAGTAGTATCTTATATAATAATAATAATAATAATAATTAGGACTACTTGTTGCATGCTTACCATGCACTAGATACACTTCTAAGTGCTTAATGTGTGTTATAAGTACACATTATCTTTAATAACCACATTAGGTAGGAACCATCTTTTACACATTATAAATTTTGGGACACAAGAAGATTAAATAACTTTTCTAGGGCCAAAGTGACAGCAAAGAGAAGAATCAAGAATTAAATTTAACCTGATTTGAGAGTGTATGTACCCAAATGCAAATAATGCTGCCACTTAGTGATGTTCTCAATCTCATTCAGAAAAGCCTTTCAATTATGTTTTGCTCCTAAAATGGAGTATTCTAATAGAATTGTAGAACCTATCACAATGTTTAAGACACCATGTGTGTACATGTGTGTATAAAAATATTTTCATATTTATATTTCCTCAGCCCCATTTAGAGTTCTTTGTTTTTGTTTTGTTTTTATTTGCTTAGAACAGTGCAAACCTTAAAACTCATTAAAAAATTCTATATTCTTCTTATATCTGCTTTTTTAAAATGTTTTTATTTAGATCCCAAAGGAGAGACCAAGTTGTATACTGATAAAGTTTTGGTGTTTTTCCAATTATAGTCTTCTGTAAAAGTGAAAAGACCATTCCATAATCATCATTATTATATTTTTTAAAGAGATTTGTGTCTTTGTTAATAATAGTCAATTACTAGTACTAAAATAGCATTTCTTGCCATTATTTAAAATTAGTACTTTAAATAGATGTAAGTAGATACTTTCATAATTAAGAAAAAGTTAATATATATAGATTAGCAAAATTGTTTTGGGAACTCTTGAAAAAATTGAGCAATTTTTTTTTTTAGTTTTCAGAAAAATTCAACCCAACATCTTTTTATCTCATTTGAAAGATTATTTGTTTGAAAACTATTTTCTAAATTGTCAGTGTTCTTACATGTAGAAGAAAACATTGTGCTTAATGTTGAACATACTTCAAAAGTCGATAGTTCTACTCATGTCTCATCCCACAAGAAAGAACTCCAGATAAACATGGATGACCCAAAATGAATTATGGAAGACTACAGTAAAATCTGACAGTCCAAAGGGAGTAAAGACTTCAAAGTGAAGAAAAAAATTGAATAACTAAGGTTTTGAGGCCCAATCTCTGTTCTATAAAGTAGGTTTTAACATCTAAGGAAGCCATGTAATCATTGGTGAAAATAAAATATTTGTCTAGTCTCTTGACAATTAAAAAAATTTATTTTTGAAAAGCCCTTACAAAAACCTACAAGGGTATCTGTTATGCTCATCAGTAACATATCCTCAGAGGCTGTGTCTACATGATGATGAACAATGGAATGGAACAGAAAGGTTGCTTCCAAATCGCTAAAATACATGCTTTATACCCTTGGATTTCATCATATGTGCTATCATTTCTTTTTCATTATGATAAAATATGTATAATTATGAAATTTATTATTTTTATCATTTTAAATGTACAGTTTGATGGCATTATATACATTCACATTATTGTGCAACCATGACCCCTATATATCTCCAAAACTTCTTTTTTCATTAAAATTTTTTATTTATTTATTCATTTTTATTGGAGAGAGAGAGGAAAGAGATAGAGAGAACAGGGGGAGGAGCAGGAAGCATCAACTCCCATATGTGCCTTGACCAAGAAAGCCCAGGGTTTCGAACCAGCAACCTCAGCTTTACAGGTCGATGTTTTATCCACTGCGCCACCACAGGATAGGCTATCTCCAGAACTTTTTCAACATCCCATGCTAGAATTCTAGTTCCATTGAACAATAACTTCCCCTCACTCTTGCCACTAGACCCTGGTAACCACTGTTCTACTTTCTGTGTTTATGTATTTTACTGTCCTAGGAACTTCATATAAGTGGAATTGTACAATAATTGTCCTTTTTATGTCTGGCTGTTTCACTCTGCATAATGTGTCTAAGCTTCATCCATATTGTAACATGTATAAAGTTCTCTGAACTCTGTAAAGGACCTTTATACCAAGAAAGCTCTCATGGAAGACATGAATATATGATTAATAATGAAAACAGTTTATGTGCTCTGTCTTTTTGTTTGCCTGTTTTTCTAAAAAAGTGAGGACTCAAATTACATTTTGAGAATGATGTCACACTCCTCCCCTTCAGTCAAAAGAGCAAGGAACTCCACAAATATAAATTTAATGCGATGCAAAGTACTGTGTTCTCTATTCTTCCTTGTCGTTCAGTTTATCTACTAATCACTGCCAGGATATACCACTGTCTTAGCAGCTTGCACTTTATTTTAAAAATGCCTTTAAAGAAGTATATTTTTCTGATTTAATTTAAACCAAAATGTTTATTAAGATTATGTTATATTGAGGCTATGGTCCTTACTCTTGAAGAGATTAAAAATTTTAAGGAGAAACAAAATGCCTAGGCATGAAACTGTTAATAAAACATGAGAGAAGAGAATTAAGTGGGAGTGTTGTGGTTTTGGTGGTAAATTGCTTGGAATCCTGGACCTTGAGTCTGGTTTGAGCACTGTTTATATCTGGTGGTGAAACCTTGGTCAAGTCACCATTGTGACCTTGTTGTTCTCACTGTAAAATGAGTAAGTTCTATTGGATGAACATAAAAGATACTCCTGGCCTTTGAGGCAGAGGGATCATGTGAGTATAAGGGAGACAGTCACTTAAGATCTCAGTAAGGAAGTAGAATGTAAATTGGGACTTCAGGCAAATTCATGCCACAAGGAGAATCAGTAAATAGATCTAAAAATTTTTAAATTAAAAAAAATAAAAATTTGCCCTTTGACATACAGGAAATAACACAATAATCGAAGTAGTGTGGTTGCCCAGTGAAATCTGGGTTTGATTATTAGTTCTCAGTGTGTCCCTTTAATTGGTTCATGTAAAACTTCTTGTAGGAAGATGGTCTTAATTTCCATGTTGCTCAATAATAACCAGAGATGTGCAAGTCTGTTGGTGAAAAGAACCGCATTTAAAATGGGTCAAGTTCAGGATCCTTATTGTATTATTAGGACCTTCTTGATCTTTTTCTGGGATCCAATTTAGTTTTATTCTTTGGTGTCAGACACTAAGAAGAACCAATTCACATTAGTTGGGCCAGTCTCAAGGGGATTCAGGCTGGACCAGAAGGAAGTAATTCAGGACACTTACAGACCAATGTAGACAATTCAGCAGCTTAATTCAGAAATTAGGATAAACATTCTAATTTCTGTTATTTATCTCAGCTGCTTCTTCAGTGTGGAACACCTGATATTTATTCATCTACTCCAAAAGAATAATTTATCCCTCTTAAGAACATCACAAGGTTTGGTATGATACCATCTCTATAGTAGTTTTCAGTTATTTTTAAGTATATTTTAATATAATTTTACTAACTATTACTACTTTGGACAAGTCCAATATATAATTATTATGAAGTCTGAATTATATTTTTATTTTTTATAAATGAAGTGGAGTTTAATTACTTTTAAACTCATCAACATAACACACAAATGGTGGAACTGTTTGAGGAGAAATGAAAATTGTAACATGTGCTAATTATATATTAGAAAATGTATATTTTGAAAACACTTTATGGAAATTCAAGATAATTTGTCTTCCTAGTTAACATATTTAATAAACATTCATTTGATACTTATTATGTGTAAGGTTTAGTACTAAGTAAGCACCATGTGGGAATACAGGAAAGTCAGAATGATGGCTGATGGCTGATGGCTGTGTTCTCTGTACCAGCATGAGAAGCAAGGACATGTAAGTTTCTTTGATTGAAGGGTAATGACTGATGTGTTCTAATCTGTGATGTTGTTGAGGCACCAATTTGAATGAAGGGTTGGTGTCAAGGGGAGCCACTTTGCTATATGTCAGCCTGGTCACTATAGCTTTGTTAGAGAGTTTTGTAGACACTACATCTTAATGAAAACTTTGGGTGAAAAGTGGTTCTTTAAGCGACAGTAGGGGAAGGCAATCTGTGACTTTCAGTGGAAATATTTCAGTAAAAATATTGTGAAACTGGGGATTTATAAGCATTTGTTTATGTGGGTCACATGGTATATTCACCAAGTTAGAAAATACGTTTGAAAAAAAAATTTAACACATATATGCTATTTATTGTAAAATAAGCTCATTATGTATAAACATATAAAAATAACGTCTAAAACAAAAAATATTTAATAAGAAAAGTGGCATTGTTTTACATTCTAAAATATTTTTAACTCATGGACATGGATAAAAGTAAAGTGGTTGCAGGGGGAGGGGTGTGTGGGGGAGGAGATGGGGGGAAAAGAGTAAAGAGGCACAAATACATGGTGACAGAAAATGATTTGCCTTTGGGTGATGGGTATACAGCATAATGCGTATACAGTTCAAATGCTATAGAAATGGAACCTATGCACTCTTATTGATTAATGTCACCCTGTGAAATTTAATTTTCTAAATAAAATTTAAAAATATATATATCTTTAATGTTTGGTTTAACAGAAGACAGTAGTATTCTTATATCTACTCTTGCAGACATTTTGTATGTGTGTATGTGTGTGTGTGTGTGTGTGTGTGTGTTTGTAATATTGCACACCATGAAGACAAGTAGTATTATGAAAATAGTTTTGACTTCACAGAACCCCTAAAGAGGTCTTAGGGACCCCAAAAGTGTCTGGACGATATTAGTACACTTCTCTGTACACCCAAGGGCACACTACTCAAGTAGCTATCCTACTAGTCAGGTTGTCTAATGGACTACAACAGGCACAAACAATAAATCATAGATGCAAAGAATGATTAAATTAATGTAATCGAAACCAAAACATAAAATTGTTTGATTCTTAAAGGCATTATTTTCAGCTATGTGCTTTGCTTTTTTTATTTGCAATAGGAATAGTAATGAGGAACAATACAGGGTTGTTGTGAGGTTCCCATGAGGTAATAGATATTGAGCATTTATTGATAGAACACAGCCTGGCACAAAGTAGAAGCTTAATCAGTGATCGCAATTACTTTTGTTAAATTTAACCTGTAGAGGGAAGTAGAGGGAAGATGGCACCATGATGAAAGGCTCAGAGGCAAGATAGGGCAGGGATGTATTTCGGGAACTGAGTAAGCTACACTAGGGTAGACATACTGATTTAGGAAAGGTCAGATTGGGAAGGTTCACTTAGGACAGGTCAGAGGGTTCAGATTTTCTTCCCATGAAATAGGGAAACCATTGAAATTTGGAAGAAGGAAGTGGTTGAAATAGACCTGTGATTAATTGGACTCAATTTTACCTTGTCGTATTTTCCTATTTGATTTGCCTAGTTAGTTCTTTCATTTTAGTGTGAGGGGAGAGGAACTTTAAGGCACTGTCTGTATTCCCAATCTGGTGTGAAGTTAAAGTTAGCACTGATATTTCTGTTTTGTTTCTGGGCAAACTGAAGGCCATGAACTATCTTAGTTATTGCCACTCTTACCCTCCCCAGATGGTACTGTCACATCGGGACCCCAGAGACCCAATCCTGTGTTAAGCTGGTTGATGGATTTAAACCCATGTCCGGTGATCCAGGGGTAGAGGATGGCTTTTAAGGGAAGTGAGGTTTGACAAGGACAAGGACAAAAAGAGCTCCTAGAAAAATAAATAATTTGTATTCAGGTTGTATTTTAAAAATCCTCTTGGTAGGATGAGAAGATCAATCTAGCATTGCCAGTGCTTTATTGCAGATCTTTTAGCCAGAGCCCAAATAGCAATCTGTGCTGACCATAATTCCTGCATTCGTTTACTTGTGCATTGCTTTTTATTACTTGTGGTCAGCTTTTAGCCTTTGAAACTCTGTGGTATGTGAATAGCTCTAATACTTTAGTTCTTTTTTTTATGTCATACTTTAGCTTTATTTTGAAAATCTTCAAATTGCCCAAGGATTTGCATCTTTATTACCTCAAAGTGATGTTGTGAGGCTAAAGTGAGATAATACATGTAAAACTATTTTCAGTTTTTCTGTATAGGAAGGTGCATGTGTGTGTGTGTGTGTGTGTGTGTGTGTGTGTGTGTGTGTGTGCGCGCGCATGTGCGTGTGTGTGTCTTCTGTTTTAGTAGTTTGGGGCTTGAAAGAAAACACGTTTGACACAATAAGATTTTTAAATTGGTTTTGAAGCCCAAGCTGCCTCTGAATTCCATGGAACAAATTGAGAGGCTTTTAAAAAAAATCATGGTAATAGGTTATGGTTGAAAGAAATCTAGCAGTGGCTATAGACAGGAATGTTTTAATGTCCTTGCAAGAAGGAAGGAAGGAAGGAAGAAAGGAAGGAAGGAAGGAAGGAAGGAAGGAAGGAAGGAAGGAAGGAAGGAAGGAAGGAAGGAAGGAAAGAAGGGAGGGAGGGAGGGAGGGAGGGAGAGAGGGAGGGAGGGAGGGAGGGAGGGAGGGAGGGAGGGAAATGAAGAAAGTAATCATTTTTATTAATCTGTCTATCTCTCAGTTGGTAGAATTGAAAAGCTTAAAACTGTAGAGTTTCTTTGTTTCAGCAATGGCGATGGTGCCCTTGAGTTATGTCCTCAGCATTACTGGGAAGAATGTGCTAAAAGCAGCTTTGAAGACATAGCTGCAGTTCTCCCATTGCTGTAAGCAGTTAAGGCCATTTCCTATTAGCCTGAGAATGTAATTTGAAAGACAGATAAGAGGATGGAAATTATTCTAGTTATACACCAATATTTTTCATTTTCTTTTTAAAAAATGACTTGTATTTGCTGACGGGTGGTGATGCAGTGAATACAGCATTAACCTGGGGTGCTGAGGTCCTAAGTTCGAAACCCCGAGTTTACAAGCTAGAGCTGGACTCATCAGACTTGAGCTCAGCATCGCTGCCTTGAGCTCAAAGGTCACTGGCTCTATCCCAAGGTCGATGGCTTGTGCAAGGAATCACTAGCTTGCCTTGAGCCCCTTGGTCAAGGAATATATGAGAAGTAATCAATGAACAACTAAAGTGCTACAAAGATGAGTTGATGCTTCTTATCTCTGTCCCTTCCTGCCTGTCTCCCTCATTCTCTTGCTCACTTCCTCTCTCTCTCTCTCTCTCTCTCTCTCTCTCTCTCACACACACACACACACACACACACACACACACACACAATGACGTTGTCTTCTCTGATAGTAAAAGGAACACATCTTCCTTAGAACTTTATAAACTCATTAAAGTATGATTGCTTACAATTTCCTTATCAGGCAAGGATAATTACTTTGATGTTTACATATATGCATCTTCTTCCATATGTATTTTTCATGTTAGCAAAAATATTATGTATAGCATGAATAATGCTATACATATACACTGCTCACAAAAATGAGGGGATCAGAAAATGTGCAGATACTCCAGTACTTTCAGCCTTTTGTATCGTGCACTTTCACCAATGAAATAAAAGTTGGGTTTGCATCTCATTTGCATAATAGAACAACTTTCTTTGACTTGTTTGCTTTTCTGATGTTCTTGTTAAATAAAGAAAAATCAAATCTTTTCTATTGCTTCATATTCATTTTGAAATATCCCCTAATTTTTGTGAGCAGTATATTTTTATAGAATGACATTTCCTCTTAATTACAAATGTATGTCCTCACATCATTAAATGTGTTCAAAAACATTTCAGCGACTATGTCCTGTTTCATTGTATGGATAGATGTGTGAGGTAATATGGATAGTAGTTCAGACCATACATTCTGGAGTCTGACTGCCAGGGTTTGAATCCCAGCTCAGCTGCTTGCCAGCTGGCTGCATTTGGGCAAATTACTTAACCTCCCAGTGTCTCAGTTTCCTCACCTCTAGAATGAGATAAAAAGTAGGCATATAGAATTTATACGGTTGTCGTAAGATTTTAAATGGGTTATCTGTAGTCATCAAAACATTTAGAACAATTTCTGGCACGCATTATTAGTATCATTATAATAAAGTAAGCAATTATAAATTATTAATAATAGTAATTATAATTACTAATTAGCAAGCCATTATTATAAAATAATAATAAAGTAAGCAATTATTACTATATCATGATTAATATAATGTTAGAAGAGCTATTTTTCTCATGTTTGTCATTAAAAATTAAGCCATGATGAGCATTCTTGGATCTGAGTCTTTTTTCCATCTGATTAGTTCTTTGGGATAATTTCCTTAGAAGTGGAATTTCAAAACCAACAGCATTAAATACATGACTAAACTGCGTTCCAGAGAGACTGCAATACTTTACCTTCTGACTTCCAACTTTGGAGCTTGTCTGCTACAGCACACTGATGGCAGTATTGAGAATTTTTATTTAAAATAATTGTGTAGTAATATTTGCCTTAATTTAAAATGTGTATTTCTTTGCTGCTTTAGAAGTTTTTTTTTTAATGCTTTTATTATATACTTTCCCCCTGTAAGCTGTCTATTCATTTCTTTTTTCCGATATGTTTGTAGGAATTCTTGACCTATTAATATTTCAACTTGCTATATTTTTGGTAACATTTTTCTCCAAAGATTTATTTTTATATTTTATTTGAGATGGCTTTTGTGATCCATAGTTTATTTTTTTGTTTATTTATTTTTTGAAAGAGAAGAAGGACAGAGAGAGAGGGTAAGGGAGAGAGATAGAAGCACTAAGTCATTGTTCCACTTAACCATGTACTTAATGATTGCTTCTCATATGTGCCCTGACCAGGGCTTGAACCTGTGTTTTCGAGGTCCAGCCGGCACCCTCAGGATCACACCAGTTCCCCTGGCAATTGAACCAGCAACCTCCGTACTCTGAGGCAGCGCTCACTGCGCCACCAAATAGGCCCAGTTTTTATTTTTTAAGGACAAGTTTACTGACCTTTTATCTATAAATTTTTTTTGTCTTAGGTTTTATGCTTAGTAAATCTGAAAATCACAAGACACCCATACCCATCTTTTCTTCTGGCCCTTAAAAAATGAGTATATGGACTATGATATGAGGTAGGAATTAATGTTGTATATTCTTCAAATAGCCACCCATTTTTCACATAATTATTTATTGAGTAAACCTTCCTTTCCGAATAGATTTAGAAAGTATCTTTATAATGTGCTAAATATATTATCATATACTCAACATAATTACTAAGCTATGTATTATGTCTATTTCTGGCATCTTTATTTTTGCTTCTGTGCCATACTAGTTTAGTATTGTAGCTATTGTAACTGTATACAACACATTTTAATATCTGTTGGTGCAAGTCAGGTACTTCCACTTTGTTGGAAACAACTGGGAAATTTCCAGACTTGTTCTCAGACTTGTTTTCCTATACCTGCTTCTACCATATGTGCTGGGAAATCTAACTCTCACTTGTCTAGTATCCCTTGCGCCTGTATTGGTCTGGTTGTGTGTCCTAGTTCAAACTAATGAGCAATGAGCAGAAGTCCGTAGGGGATTTTCTAGAACATCATGGTTCTGTTTTATTATCATTCACAGCAGTGGAAGACTAAGAATACTATTGTCATTCTTCTCCTTAGTAGACCTCTATTTCCTGAGTATGAGACCTTTTTAAGCACCATTTCTTATGGCAGTGTTTCCTGCATGGTTTTTTTTAGAGATTAAGAGATATTTCATGAAAAATGGAGTCCTTGACCATCTGGAACTGGCATCACCCTTGGAGACACATCTTGCTTATTGAAGCATCCGAATATGAATGTTTTGATGTTGTTTAATCCAGTATTCTCAAAGTCGATATGAGCATAAAAAGTTATTTGTTTGTTTGTTTTGAGGAATACCTAATTGGGTGCAGTATTTTAAGGATGCCTGCTGCGTGAGTTGTAAACTATTTTGCTTTCATTGGGTAAAAGACTAAATTGTAGACTGTGTCCACTTGGTTCAAGTTATATCTCTCAATAATTACAAAAGATGTGCTCTTAAGTTTAGTCTTTATTCCAACTGAAATAGTTGAGAATCAAACACATTTATGAAATAGCTTATACTTATATTTAGTTCTCTAATGGTTTATCACACCGTGTTTTTTATTCTCCAGGTATAATGCCTACAAACAATAAATGAGTAAATCTACAGGTATTTTCATGTTTTGGTGAGACTTAGACTAAGCTCGAGTATCCATGTCCTCATGTTTTTGGATCCTTTTTCTCTTTTACTCTGGTTTTCATTTTGTTTCTCTATTCCCTGCCAGTCCATATTGGATTAGTCACTAGTGCCAAATTCTCAGTCTCTATTGTCACTCTTTGGCAGTCACTATTGCCAAATTCTCAGTCTGTATGTCTGTAACAGTAATCATCAGCTGGATAATTCATATTTATTGTGAAACAGAGTTTATGAGTGTTATTCTTTGTTCTTAAAATTTGTTTTCTCTACTAATTATATAGAGACAGTAAGGAGAGTAATTTGCCTGCTATGTGAAAGTAGTTTAAACAGAAATGCTTCTTATTAAATGCTTAGGCATGGTTTACACTGAACTTCCATGACTTTAATACCATTATTACTCAGAAGTCTCTGCTTGTATAAAGTAGCTTTTGGTCTCTTTTATATCCCATTCTTTTAACTGCAATAACTGGAGACAAATTAATATAGTACTTACTGCAATGCAGATGCTTAAAATGCTAAAATTCCAGATTTTAGAGAATCAGGTTTTATTATATATACCTTCTCAGTTACATAATGAGGCACTTAGCAATTCCTGGGGAAGTTAAGATAGGGACCTTGAAGAACACGGATCAGATGGCTATAGGAGACAGTAACTGGCCTGCCTTGCCATAGGAACTAACTGGCAAAGTTTAGAACATAGATACTACTGCCTTCAGTTTCAGATAGTTGGGTAAGGATTATGATTGTTTAGATGCAGAGGAAGTATCATTTAGTCTAGTACGCTGTAGATAGGGCAAGGCCAAGGATATATTGCAAGGAGTCTGCAACAATATACACGTATTATTTGTAGGCTGAATCAAGTAGCTGTTTTACAGCTTAGATGCTGTAAGAATACAATGGTTAGAAAAAGAAAATTTCTGTTTACATATTAATGGAGAAGATAGACAATAAGTGAATAAATAATAGATATAGAGCATAAAAATAAAATTGTTATAAAGAGGATCGAAAGAAGGTAATGTGATAGAAATAGCTTGGGTGGCTGTTTAAGTTGGGTAAACAGCTTCTCTGAAATGATAAACCAAGATCTGGTGACTATGAAGACCCATGTGCAACCTGGAGGAGGCATGCCAGGTGGCAGACAGCAGGGGCAGAGGTCCTGTGAAGGCTGGAGGCTTTGTCTGAGGCTCAGAAAGAAAGCAGGAAAGTTGGGCCAGGGCCAGGGTCAGTGAGAAGGACCTTGTCTTGTAGGACTAGACAAGAACTTGGTATTTCATTTTTGGTTCGGTGAGAAAACATTGGAAAGCTTAAATAAATTTGTTTTCTGACCTGATCAGCTTCAGGTTTGAAAGTGGTCACCCATGTTGTATGCTTTGTGGAGGGATAAGACTGGAGTGAGAAGATCATTTAGATGTCTGGCTGTGAGGTAGTATGTCTGAAGCAAGAGCAGCAGCATCAACAGCAATAATCAGAATTACCTTTTACTCTATACTGTTCTATACAAGTACATGCTAGGTATCACATACATATCTAATTTTGTCATATACAGACGATTTTTCAACTAAATGAGGGGCTGTGACGAAGTGAATGGTATAACTTAGATTTAAAATTCTTCTAATGACAATAGTTTTTGTCACTCAACTAAAAAAAATATTAAATTATTATTATACATGGAAAGGCTTGCATAATTTCTTGGCCTTAACGTGAACTTTCTATTTAAAAAACTGGGAGTAACCATGTTAGGTTGAGAAGAACATTCGGTTTTACTCAGTGTCGATCTAGAATGACTCCAGGAGGGTGACACCAAAATATGGAAACAGGGAAGAGCCTGAAGGGACCAGTTATCACAAGGAAATAATGGAGACAGGACCACTATAGATGCTTCCACATCAGCCAAGAGACTGAAACAGTTACAAACCAAAATTCAGGTAGTGTAGCAAAAATGCCATTTTGATGCAGGCAAGCATCAACCTCTGGAGTTAATAGGCCTTGTCACAGAGAAGTGCCGGGGACACGGTTGTGGGGCATTTTTGCATTAGCCAGACCCTGAGTCAAGTGCATGTTGAGTTAACTGTGGAAGGTAGTTTGACTTAGTGGTAAGGAGGACCTAGAGTTAGATTTTTAATTCACAGAGGCAAGATTATGGTAGAAATGAAGAAAGAAAATAATCCCTTAATGAGCCATCTCTGGCAAAGCCTGCAGAGTGCCCACTAGATATCAGAGCTAGGACACAGAAGGAGATCCAGAGTGGGAGAAATGGGAGCAGAAAAGTCAGGAAGGTCAGCTGGACTCCCTAGGATAGATCTGAGAATTTACCTACTCAAAGTTGACCTCAGTGCCACAGGTGTCATGATTCTCTGGCTTGTTGGTCACCAGATGTTGAGTATGAAGGTAAGTGGAACCCAGGTACACTTAGGAGCACAGGGTATCCCCTTCTGACACACTCTATTGGTTCTAGGGGTTTGGGGTGGCATGAGTGAGGTTATGGAGCTGGCTTATACCTATGCATAGTGACATCACCAAGTCAGTACCTTGAAACTGACCAGAAAGGGAGAATTTATACCATAGTAATTGGCAGAGATTATAATTAGCCTCTTCCCCCACCTCAAGAGCTGGTTTACCAGCACACCACTCTGCTGGCATACTTCACAGGTGAATGGGTATGATACTGCAAGGACACATAGTCCCAGAAGATCTAATATTCTGAGGAAATTGCTCCCAAAAATTATGTAACAGCAGTTTTCATGATTGTTGCAGAATGGCTGACACTGCAAGAACTGTTCTGTGGAACTGATAACCCCCTGTAGTTTACCGTGAAAAATATTGGAAATCTCAGATATTACCTTCCTTAAAATAAGCCATAATGAAAATATATTAAAGGGATAAGAATCAGTAATGCATTCTTAAATAGAACTTTGTGGGGTCACTACAGTTTGCCTCTGTAGCCAAACAGTATTTTTAGGTTAATAGAAAGTCTGACTTTCTTTTCAAACTCCTAAGTACAAATTGATGTTATCATGATTCTTATAAACTTTGAAAGCAGGTTCAAGAACAGACATAAGAAACTGTATTATTATACAGTTGAATATTCCACAACAATTTAAAAGTGGTTTGCTATCTTGCCTTTATCAACCACAAGTAAAAGTTTAAGGCAAACTGAGTTCCCTTGGCATTCAAGTATTGTGAAGCCCATGGTGACAGGCAGAATTTCCCAGAATGGTGTTCCGCTTAGAATGCTAGTCTGATCTGACCTTAATATTGAAACATAGCTTCAAGAGGCAATGTTGAAATAATTATTTGAGTTCAGGTATTTACAGGTTTCCCCACCTCTTCTGAAGTATTTAAAACAAACTGCTCAATTATAAAACCCTTCCTATGACGGGATTTCCATAGAGTGTGGTCAGCTTTCTGGGAAAATTAAATTGAGTTCAAGAATTTTGAAATCTGAACTTCAAACTTGCTGGATTTCCATTTGGTTTCAGATTTTCTTTCAAATGTTTTATTGCACATTGATTCAGCAGTTCATGAAATCAAAATATCATAATAAGGGTAACAGGTATACGAAGGAAAGTGCATCCATCTGGAACTCATTATAGTCTAAAAGGGCATACCTAGGGTACTAACTATAAAAGCACTCTAATACAGTTAAATGACATTTTGGAAAATCTTTTACTTGAATTATAATTCTTAATTATTTGGGTCTTTCTATATTTTTTCTCTAAGATATTTAAATATTCTTTTTGATAGCCCAGATTGTTGTTTTGAAATTTAATAGGAATCAGGTGTCTCCAGGCACTCATCTAATACTTAGAAAATCCTTTCTCTTTTCCCTCCTCTCTCTTCCTTTCCTTTCACTCTTTTTGAATCCATACTACTGAATGCATATATTCTCAAAGCCAAGGCAAGCCCCAGCTCCACACCCTCTTGCCCTTGATATTGATACCACAGCAAGTTTTCCTCCACCCAGATTCCTTTTAAACCACAGTAACCATGAGAGTTTAACATCCGTCTTTACCTTTCTCTCTCTCTTTGGTCCTCAAGCCAGGTATGAGCTATAAATTGAGGTAGAAGGTACAGCTGGGTCAATAAAGGGTGAGGAGAAAAATGAAATGGTTTTCCTATCATTTTTCACAAAGTTTAAAAAACAGAGTTGGCAAAGAGGGAAAAAATAAAACAGGAAGCAGGATTGCACATATAAATTAAATATTTTCACCCCAACCCTTTTTAGATAGCCCAGGGGTATTAGGAGTGTGTGTGTTTTGGATGGGCTCAGCAAGCATTCCTACAGTAAATGGCTTCCTGTTCAGTGTGTTCGAAGTCAGGCTGTCTTTTGGGGTTGGTTAAAAATATGTGTGAAATATGTACTTTTATTTCAAGCCAAGTCAAATGTTTTCAATCATCCCCCTTGACTTGCTTCTTCTCTTTTCCCATCCTGTCATTTCTTGCCCCCAGACAGTAAAATATACCCCCAAATCTGTTTTATTTCCCCAAAAGGAAGTTTAGTGATTAATTATGAGCTACATGTAAACATATATTATTGCCCTCGAAGGTACTCAGCAAGAATCTGGCCAGTGTCACTCCTGGCTGGCATTTTTGAATGTTAGATCTTGGTGAGTAGAAGTTAGAAGAGAATGCAAAGAAACCAAGTATTTGGCTCAGGCACGGCAGGGAACCAATGGATAATTGAGGGTGAGAAATGGTCTATAACTTTTCACCTCAGTGGTGATGAACCTATAATTCCCAAATTGTTTGTGTAATTTTCTATTTCTACCACATCAGTGACAAATATTATTTTGTACTGCATGTTCCTTGTGGATTTTTTTTTTTCATCAGCAGGGTCCAATTAGAATGACTGAAAGGAAAATAACATACCTGGAGCCATCGTACCTAGCAAAAAAATGCCACAGATGTACCCAGGAGGAAAAATATAGACTTCTGGTGGAAGCCACAGAGTCCCTTATACAAAATGTTACTCTGATGTTGATAGACTTTAAAAATATATGTCATATGATCTATTTAGAGAAAACTCTCAGATATTCAGATTTGACATCAAGCTCTCTAGGAACCTTTTATATTTGGCATAGGCTAGTGAGCTACAAATACTTTGTAGAGAAGGCTCAGACGGGCTTTGTTTCCCACTGCCCTCATTTGACTGTGCCTGTTTAAATCCAGGAGTGTTCTTAGACAACTATATTTACTAGTGGTATTAGGTGTCAGAATTAACTTTTTACATATTTTAAAATTTATTTATTGTACAAGGTGATTTTTAAAAAAACTCCTATGTGAATTACATGGCTGTGCGTGTGTGTGTGTGTGTGTGTGTGTGTGTGTGTGTTGGGGGGTGAGGAACCAATTTTTTCAAATGAATTTTTTGAATAATTTATCAAAAAATGTCTCTTGACATGTGATTTTAGGTTCTTAGAGTTTGTTGTTTTCAAATTGGTTTAACTCAGCAAATACTTATAAAACTGTTGACTATGCAAAACTCAATACTAGATGCTATACACAGGATGTTAATGACCTGGAAGTAATTCACTTTTACAAAGTCTAATACCCTTTTATTATAAAAACTCTCAGAAAACTAGGAATATAAAGGAATTTCTTCAACATAGTGAAGGGTATTTATAAACAAAAAACCCATATTCAAACAAAGAATTCATTATATATAATGGTGAAAGCATAAAAGCTTTCTCCCTAATATCAGGAGCAAAACAAGGATCCCCACTTTTAACACTACTGTTCACTATTGATCTGAAAGTTTTGGCCAGAGCAATTAGACAAGAAAAAGAAATAAAAAGATTCAAGTTGGAAAAGAAGTAAAATAGTCTCTATTCATAGGTGAAATAATCCTAAGGAATCCACAAGAAAACTATTAGAGCAAATAAACCAATTCAGCAAATTTGCAGTTTTGTGTTTTAATTATAATTTAGGACATTAGTGACCTCACTAAATAAATTTAAAAGCTTGTCCTCAGAGCAACTAATGTTTTAAAATATGAATATGGAATATCTTTTATTGTATGGTCAATAATAATTTTTGTTTTTGCCCCTATATTCAGAAATATATGAAATTTTCATGAGATATTTTTAACAGAAGGTGACTTTAAAATTTTTATATTTATTTATTGATTTTAGATAGGGAGGAAGAGAGAGAGAGTGTGAGAGAAGAACATGGACTTGTTGTTTCACTTATTTACACATTGATTGGTTAACTCTTGTATGTGCTCTGACCAGACATCAAACAAACCAACAACCTTGCTTTCTGGGAGAGTGTTCTAAGAAACTGAGCAACCTGGCCAGAGCCACCATGAGATTATTTTGGCAGTAGACCAAATTTGCATTAAATTCCAAATACTTACAGAACTAGTGGCAAATCAAGTCTCATTCCACCTTGAGAAAGGTTTATTTTATTAGGTTATCTCTTCAGAGATGAGAATACTGGCTAGAAAAAATAGGAGAAGAGTAGGAATTACATGTAAAGTAGATTTTGGAAGTAAAGACTTAAAAGAGTCTTTACTTATTATTACTTTTTAAATGATTTTTTTTGTTGTTTTCTTTCTATTGAATTTTTTGGGGTGACACTGGTTAACAAAACTATACAGGTTTCATGTGCACAATTCCACAGCACATCATCTGTACACTGTATTGTGTGTTCACTACCACAAGTCAAGTCTCCATTTGCCATCATTTATCCCCCAATACGCTCTTCCACCTCCTCTAAGCCCCCAACTCCTCCCAATAATCATCATGCTGTTGTCTGTGTGCATGAGTTTTTTTCTTTGTTTTTTTTGCTCAATCCTTCTGCAGCCCCCTCACCCCCAGCTTCTTAAGCCCCCACACTCAATAGCTGTCAGCCTGCTTTCTATCTATGAAAGCAGATTTACTGGAGAGAGATTTACTTTAAAGGCAAGTGAAGAAAGAAGAAGCAAAAGAATCAAAGAAAAGATACTGGACTTTGCTATTTATTATAGTAGCCATGAGCCTCATCTGACTATTTAAATTTACAGTAATTAAAATTAAATAAAATTAAAAAACAAAATTCTTAGTTTCACTAGCCACAAATTCAAGTGTTTGGTTACAAGGTGGGGATAGTGGCTACCATATTGGACAGTGTGAATATAGAACGTTTTTATCATTGCAGAAAATCTGTTGAATAGTGCTATTTGTAGCTTTGTTCTTATTTAACTCAAAAATATAGAATGCATATATTTTCTTGTCAAAATTTAATCTTAATGATTGATAACATTTGATTAAATAATAGATTTTTAAAAATCAGTCATTACAGAAATAGCTTTTTGTTATTATAAACAGAACTAAGTAAAAACACTAGTAGCAGAATTTTTGCACTCATCTTAAATTATTTACTTAGAATACTTTTTTAGAAGTAAAATGCTTGGATCAAATGTTATAAACATTTTTTAAGGCTTTTGATAAGTGTGGCCAAATTTCTCTCCAGAAATTTTTTCTGTTTACATACCATAAGCATAAGTGACAAAAGAGTCATTTGATTTTGAAAGAAAAATAGCTGTAAGCCAAGGGCAAAATCAAAACAGAGCAGCAGCACAGCTGCCTTTATGTGAAACAGAACTTCAAATAGCTCTGAGGATCTAAGCCAATACACAACAACAAAAATAACAATATCTACTTCTACAGTACTCCTTTCTGGGAGGTGCTAATTAAATATTTTGTATGTTAATTCAGTCCTCAGAGAGCTATGTGTGTGAGGCACTACTATTTCTATCATCATCCTATAGACAAAACTAAGGTACCTATAGTTAAGTACCTTTCTTGAGATTACATACTCTGCAGCAGAGCCAAGATTTGAATTCACATAGGTTCATCCAGACTGGTAAGTATTTAATAGTTCATGCCTTTAACTACTATACTGCATTGCCTCTCAACCATTTTATTCAATTTTTAATCTTTGTGTCCCTCAGAAAGATATGTTGGAAGTCCTAACCACCAGTACCTCAGAATGTGACCTTATTTGAAGATAAGGTCATTAGAAATGTAAGTTAAGAAGAGGTCCTACTCAAGTAGTGTGAACTCCCAGTCCAGTATGACCAGTGTCCCTATAAGAAGATGTCCGTGTGAAGACACGGACACACAAGAACACCATGTGATGACAAAGACAGAGATCGGAGTTATGCCACTGCCAGCCAGAGAAGGCCAAGAATTGTCAGTAACCCACTGAAAGCTAGGAAGAAGTGGGGAAAGATTCCCCTGCAGGTTTCAGAGGAGCATAGCCCTGGCCCCAGAACCTTGAGACAATGAACTGTTATTTTAAGCCACCCTTTGTCCTCTTTGCAGCCCCAAGAAATTAATCCATCAAGTAACTCAGAAAGAGAATGCAGTGTCTCACCAGTTTCCCAGCTGGCCCATGAGCCCACCTCACCGACTAACCATTTTGTCCCACTATTACATCTGTCAGATACTTGGTGTCCAATCAATGAGCTGAAGGCCAAAGACAATATGTTTGCAACTGTCACTGTATGTATTGGAAATATCAAAGAACACTCTGACCAACTCACAAAGTGAATATTAATTTGTCGATATTGTGTTCATTTTCTGGGAAGCCAATAAATTATGTATTTTTGTGCATATTGGAAGGACAGTGATTCACTAAAATAGTGTAAACTATGCTGGTGTAATGTAGCAGCATTTAAATTTTTCTACCTCATGGGGAAAACTGTAAAGTTTGTTTTTTTTTTTTTTTAATTTTCATTGCCATATTTAGTCAGATTGTAGTTTGCCTAATTTTGGAAAGTCAGTATGCCTTTTAGCTTAAAAAAGTTACCTCACTTATCTTTTACTCCACTCACTGATGAAAAAGGTCCTTATAATAAAAATAACTGTAAATTATCTTATTTTGAATGGAAATATGGTTTCTTAAAATATAATTTTTTTTTTATAATCTCATGAGAGAAGTATAGAAACGTGCTGAATCTCACAGGATACCTGCTTTCCTACACGCTTTTCCCACCATCTGTCTATGCCCCTCAGTAATTCTCCTCTGAAGGATTACGCTCTACAGCCTGTGGTCGCCACCTGAAATTCTCAAAGCAGTCCCTTGTTTTAATATTAGGCATTGCCTTCTCCTGGCAGACATAATTTAAAAAAAACAAGAATGAATAGTAGCTTCTTTACAATGCCTTTACTCAGCCAAGTATTGTGCTAAGTGCCTTTATATATATTATTGCATTTAAACTTTATAAAAAAAATTCTGTGAAGACTAATGAGATAGGTATTGATGATAAATCTGAAGCTCAGATTAAGTTATGTTAGAAGGTTTAGTAAATTGACATTTTAGGTTTCAAATCCTGGGATGTTTGAATCACATGTATTTTGCACCTGATTCTTGTTTTTCCAGAGCAGGCTTGTGGGTACCAAAACAATGGGGCCTTGACAGGGGAAGCAGGAAGGTGCCTCAGTGCAGAAAAGTGAGAAAAGGAGCATTAAGGACAGACATCTGGTAGCTTACCATCTTGCTTGGACCTTACCTTCAATCCTTTAGTTATGCTCCCTCTAGTATGGTAACCACTAGACATTTGGGATGACTGAACACTCAAAATGAGGCTAGTACAAATTAGGATGCTCAGAGAAGTGTAAAATGCACTGGATTTTGAAGATTTAATACGGAAATAATGCAAAATATTGCATTAATATTTTTATACTGATTACATAGTGAATAATGCTGTTTAGGTATATTTGGTTCAATAAAATAAAATATGCTGTTAAAATTTATTTCCCCTACTTATTTTTACCTTTCTGTAATGTGGCTACTTAAAATTTTTAATTACATATGTACCTCTCATTATATTTTATCAGATAACTCTGCTTTAGATGTCCAGATAACCTAGACACTCTGAATAGTATTAACCTAATTTAAATGATAAAATAAGAGTTAACTTTTTGAGGAAGGTAAATATTATTACGATTTGAAACTCATAAATTGAAAGTACACAACATACTATTTTTATCTTTCGTTCACATTTTAAACCCAGTTCCTAAAATTTTATAAGAGGTAAAGCTCTTAGTCTTTGTGACTGTTTAAAAAAGTAGATTCAACTCTTTCCTCCTTTTATTTGAGCCACTTAGCAGCACTCTCAGTAGAGGTGGGATTTATATCCCTACTTCTTAAATCGGGGCTGGCCTTGTAAATTAGTGTGGCCAACAGAAAATGGCAGAAATAACAGTATCTCTATTCTGGGCTTAGATATTAATAGGCCTGGCATTATACCTACTAGTCTCTTGGATCCTACCTATTTTACATCTGAGCAGAACCTGAGATACGACCTGCTAGAGGGTGAGAGAACAGGTAGAACAAAGACAATTATCCCAGATGACGTGATCCGCGTTATTTTTATATGACTGCTACAATAAATAATCACAAATTTGGTGGCTTAAAACATCCATTTATTATTTTACAGCTCCGAAAGTCAGAAGTCCAACACTGGTCTTACTGCGCTAAAATCAAGGTACTCCCCATGTTGTGTTCTTTTCTGGGAACTCTAAGGAATTATTCTTTCCCTCACATATTCTAACTTCAGGGATGCCTGGATTCCTTGGTTTACGGCCCCTACCTCTATCTGCAAAGCCAGCAATTGCAGATGGAGTCTTCCTCACCTCATATTACTCTGATCTCCTCTTCTGACACCCCCTTATAATTTTAAGGACTCACCTTAAAATTATATGTTTAAGGTTAACCTAAATAATCCAGGTTAATCTCTTTATTTTAAAATGAATTGATTAACCTTAATTCCATCTGCAATCTTAATCTCCCTTTGCCATGTAAGGTAACATATTCACAGATTGCATGGATTAAGGTATGGACATGTTTGGTTGGGGTTAAGGGATCATTATTTTGCCCATCACACTATCCTTGACTAGCTAGCACCTTATGAACCCCAGGAACTGACCGCAATGCATGAATGAATCTGACTGTGACCAGAAATGCCCAGCTGACCCTAGCCCAAATTGCTGACCTGCAAAATGATGAATTAAGTAAAGATTGGTTGAGCACCTTCATCAAAAGTTGGGTGATTTGTTGTGCAACAAAAGAAAACTGCTGTAGTCTTTGAAAAGGCCCAAGAAATGTTCATTTCTTATATTTATGTAGTACTCTAAGATCTAATTTCTGAAATAATCCTGATAATTTGAGCCACTCTATTTTTATTTAAATTTTTTATTAATAATTTTTACTCTGGATTTTAAAGTAACGATGATATTATTGGGACAAACTCTGTCTTCCTACTGAGTAATTTGCCTAACATTTTAGCATAGCATGTTAGGCAAAACAGTTTAGCCTCCTGAGACAAACCTCAGAGAAACTGGTACTCTTAAAAAAAAAAAACTTTCAAATGGAAAATATGAATCAAGCAAAATAATTCCTAATTGATGCACATGACATTTTTACCTTGTAATGCTTTTAACCTTGTAATGTTTGATCCATGATGCCAAGATTTCCATTGCAAGTATCTACCAGCATAATATGAAAGAGCAATGGGTTGACATCATCAGTTTGGTCTCATAAAATGGGGCCCATCAGCCTATTACGATCTCATGCTGTAAAAGTTCTACCAGATGTATGTGTGTATATGGTAAGAGATTTTTCATTATGAGCTAAATTAATTCCTAAAGGTCCTGAAACTGGAAAGTAATAAACAAAAGGAAATTATTTGTCAACCTAACAATATTCATAAACTCAAAACCCTTGGATATTTACAGCATTTGCTCATGAATCCCAATATAGCAAGCAGATCAGGGGAATATATTTAGGAGTAAATAAATCAGTTGCACCATTGAAATATCTTGTTTATTGTTTGTTTTGATTTTCTTTTCTGAGTGTTTTGAACTTAGTCACCATGAAATTTGAGAAGGATGTGGGGGAGTTTACTTTGTCTTCTGCTTTCTCCCATAAAGAGCAGAGCGGGTCTGGAGTGACCTATGACATTCTGAAGTCTTGTAAATTGAGCAAAATATTAGGGAGTATCTGCTTCTTAATTTTATTACTGTTATTATGTTTCTGTTGGGAATCATGTAACCAGATATTGGCCTCAGGAGGATATCAAACTGTTTTTTTGGGTGGCAAATTAGATAAGGACTTATTATTTTTGGACATGATTCATCTTATTGGAAAACTACATAGTTTCCACTGAAATACTGAAAATGGCTTTGCTGCTCACCAGCAATTAAGACATCACACATTTCACTTAGCTGTTTGGGGCACTGGGGAGCTTTAAACAAAACTGTGCTAGTAGTGTTGCTGCCTGGCTCTGATTGTTGCTATTAACTGGGACAGGACTGAACAACTCACATGTCAACACAAGTGTGTTCACAGGGTGTTTGGAGAATGAGGTAAGAGGAGACATATTTTCCTTGTTATAGAAAAAGGTCAGAGTGCTTAACAGGGCTCTGAAGTGTTTTTACCTCACATAGTAAGACAATATTGATTCAGTTTAATTAACCTAATAAGTGCAAATACTAGGTAGATGAAAATAAACAGGGAGATGAAAGGAAGAAACACACCTATGGAACACCTTTTGTGGGTATACCTTCATTATCATTGTTATCTTTAATGTTGGTAGCAGTGAGTATATTTGCAATGTATAGATGGGGAAACAGTTCAGGGAGACTGAGCCATGTGCATAAGTTATCTGATATGGTGCTTAGATGGGAGTAAACGGTAGCTGCTATTAACACATATGTTGTAGAATATAGCATTCTGCTTTCTGACTTTTCTCAAAAGAAAATCAATACTTAGATGTGTCTCAAGTGAGCATTGGTCACCCATGATTGACCCCAGAAGCCCTCTAACAGAGCCAAATGGGAGAAAATCCAGTGTCGGACTTGTAGCTGCAGAGGGCAAATACTTAGGTCTGTGCTGTTGTCTTTGGTCCCTTTTAACCTGGCCAACCTGGTGCTTCACCAGCATCAAACTACTTTCTCCCAAGGTTTTCATTTGCAGAAACAAGAAGATCCTTGAGGCCAATAACTTGTTATTTATTTTTAAATGTTTTAAAATAAAAATAATAGTGTGAGGCTTTTGCTTCTGCTTTCTTTCCGAAATGACCCTTGACAGGAACTGGAAATAGTTCTTGTCAATGCAGCCATTATCTCTTGTGACCAGACGGGATGTGGGAGGTAGGGTGGAATTTCTGAGTTCTTTGTACATCGGAATAAAATGTCTGTCATTTAGTTAAATAAATTATTGATTTTTAAATCAAATCAAAATATTGAGTCTAACAAGCAAGTACTGTACTTGACTTTTTCCTTATTTATGAGAACTGTTTTTTTTTTTGGTTTTTTTTTTTTTTTTTTTTTTTTTTACTATTTTATGAATGGGGGGATAAGGAGTTATAAATAAAAACATGTTTTAGGCTTCATGAAACCCATAAAGACAATTATAGGGGAGTCTGGAAGCAGTGTAAATTACTGTCACTTCCCAGGAAAATAAATGATTCCCTTTCTCACTTTATCGAGTAAGCAAGCTGACAAAGGCTTTGCAAATCATTTTAAAACACTTAGTTCCCCTTTGCACGGGGGACCTGTGCATGGAGCTCCAATGATTCCTCTTGTTCCTGGGAACAAGGATGTTAAGTGTCCTCACTTCAAGGCTTGGGCTTGGTAAAGTCTTAAGAGCAAAGCAAATGACTGGTTTGGATGGAAGGGAATTAGAGAAAGCTAGACACATATTAAAGTGGCTAATGAGAGATAGCATTAACAGATCCATTGTTGATTTCTTCCAGTGATTAAGAAATGACATAGTTTGTGGTTACTGTGTAGTTGTTACATGACCAACAAAATTTAAGTATACATAGCCTGGGAGTAAAGAATATAAAAGAATGAGTAACGATACCATTAGTGTTTTATTTAAATTTTCTTCTTATTTAAATAGTATGTGAAAAAGGAGCCACATACTAAACCTAACATACTCAGGGGAAGCCTGCATGGTGGTTCCTACAAACTTAGAGATTGAAAGTAACCAGTCTGAACATAAAACTTCCTAACTAAAAGGGGGTCCTTCCAGTCGTCATGTTCTAGGCTTGTAGTTTCTATGGGGGTCTAGAATGAGTCACTCTAAGATGTGCCTCTGTGGTATGGAGATTGTTTTGAATTAAAGGCAACTTTAGCCATAGTCTCAAGAGAAACTTCTGCCATCCCCAACTACCTAGAAGAATTTGAGTTAGGGGCATTACCCATAACAAACTATTATCAGAGATAATGAATGTCTTTTGGCCTATATATGGGATAGAACAAATTTCTATTTACTTCTATTTACAAACCTCTGCTCTTCTTATCATCCTGCAATGGCCCTTTGAAGTTCCCAAGATGCATTATCTCATCCCTACCTCAAGATGTCTTATACGTATACCTCAATCCTCGTATCTATCTCTGAACCTCTCCTGCATGTGGGAGTCTCTGACTCTCATGTATATGGAGTTCCTATACATATATGCATATTAAATTTGGTTATTTGCTCTTGCTAATTCGTCACATGTCTATTTGATTATTAGACCAGTCTGAAGAACCTTGAGGGTAGAAAAAATTTGTTCCTTCCCCGCTGTAAGTCTTTACCATAGGTGAACATATCTATTGCCTTTTCACATCTAAGATAACACACACCTTTAAAATGTCAGAATAGTCTCCTTTTCCAGACCCCTTAGGATACAACTTCATCAGAACAGAGACCACACGACCCCTCATTATTACCGTACTCCCTGAATACCATCTCTATTTCTTATAGAGATAATATTATTAACTATCCTGTTCCCACCAATGTAAAAGAAGTATCTCTCAGTTTTGCTTTTTACCCAATCCCAGAGATTACCCTTTCCCCTTCCTTTGCTTTCTCCTGCTCTCTTAATCTACCACCAATGGATTTCATGTAATCTCCTTATGTCTCCTTCTTTGATTCTAGTGTATAAAATGTAGAACTGCCATACTCTGGAGCATTTTCTCAGTCCACTGAGATTTTGCTTCCTGGTAATTGTCAATTTGGTTTAAATAAATTCATAAATATTCTCTACTGGTTTGGACATTTCTTACATCAGCACTCCAGATCTCTAGTTGTTTGAGGAATGAACTTCCCAGATTCTCAGCATGAGAGTCTAGGGTTTTCTTGCTCTGGCTTCTACCTTCTCTCCAGTCCCTGTGGTTGTCTTTCTGTCTTTGAATCTTGTGCTTTACATGCTATACTCATAAAAAATAGCAACACCATTCACTGTACTATATCAGAAACATGACTCTCTGCCTTTGAATTTCATGCTTTTTTTGTCCAGATTGCCCCTACTCCCTTTATTTCCAAAGCTAATAGATAAATCATTTAAAACATGTTACTTAGCCCTGAATCTGGGTAGTGTGTACTTTTTCTTTCTTTCTTTCTTTCTTTCTTTCTTTCTTTCTTTCTTTCTTCTTTTCTTAACAGAGAGAGAGAGAGAGAGAGAGAGAGAGTCAGAGAGAGGGATAGATAGGGACAGACAGACAGGAACGGAGAGAGATGAGAAGCATCAATCAGCAGTTTTTTCGTTGCGACACCTTAGTTCATTGATTGCTTTCTCATATGTGCCTTGATAGTGGGCCTTCAGCAGACTGAGTAACCCTTGCTTCTAGCCAGTGACCTTGGGTCCAAGCTGGTAAGCTTTAGCTCAAACCAGATGAGCCCATGCTCAAGCTGGTGACCTCAAAGTCTCGAACCTTGGTCCTTTCGCATCCCATTCCGATGCTCTATCACTGCGCCACTGCCTGATCAGGCTGTGTGTACTTTCTATGTTATTTGAAAATACACCTTGTTTTTCTCAATCATGACATTGCATTAGTATTGTAATTTTCTGTTATATTGTCTGCATCAACTTCCAAACCGGTGACTTTGATTTCATTGGTATTGGGTACGGTCTTTTCAGTGGTTTGTTTTAAAAGCTCCCCAGTGATTCTCGTTCACAGCCAAGTTTAAGACCCACTGAATTAGACTGAAAGTGCCTGGAAGACAGGACGATTGACAGTTTAGTTCACCATCTATCTTATTTTTTAGCTCACTGCCAGACACATAGTAAATAATCAAGAACTATCCATGAATCAAAGGTCATTGTATGGCCAATACTTGGAAAAATGTTAAATATAATTCTTGTTGCATGAACGAATGAATTAATGAATATGTTAAATCTTACAGGGATTACACAAATCAGTGAATAACAAGCCTTACTTTTAAAAAGTTACAGTTATATAGGAATGAGGGGAATTGGAGAAGTGCACTAAGAATTCTGACATAATCACTCATACTATTAATGATAAGAATATTTTCAGTGGTTGTAATGATTTCTTTTGGAGAATACCTTTCATGGTGAGACTCTTTCTCCTTCCTGAATGCAAAAATTTTCCAAGTAGTTTGGCAGATGTTCAGTTAATTGAAACTTTGAGCAAACTTAGTGTAAGTTATTTGGAAAACTGCTAAATCTTGTGAAGTCATTCCAGATGATTTGCTTGTCTTTGTTCTGCACTAAAGCTGGAAATGTTTTCTTCCTTTTTGAAATGAGCAATTCAAGGGGCTGGTAAAGAATGCCTCCATGTAGCATACTATCAGACCCCTTCAGTTGTTGACCATGGTCTTTTTCATTCTTAACAGAGACATCAAGTTCTTTTGGATATTAGTCATGGTTTTAAACATAAGACAAAAACAAACATTTCCTGGAGCATTTCAGAGAGCCACTGCTTTTAGGTCTTATCTCACATTTTTCTTCAATCAAACCAGGAAAAAATAAGTTTAATTTGAAGGAAGACTATCATTTATCAGGTTATGCTATAGTTTGTTGGTGCATTTTCTTTTCTCTTTTGATCCTGAAAGCAATAAAACTTCTCTTCTTAATTTTTCCCATTTTGTATCACATAATTGAGTGGTCATGACCCTACCCAAGATCATTGGAGAACAATAGTACCTAAGTCACTGACATTCTTAGGGTCTTGTTTAGAAGGGGTTATTTGTTGCTGCTATAGTCTGACCTGAGTCATCCCATGTTGTGCCAGGGAGGCTAAAGAATTGAACTCTTTCCAAAAGAGCATTGTTATTGTAGTGAATATCCAGAAGGAAACATGTAAGTCAGTGCTATGTGAACCAGTGCTTGGCCTCAGACTCACTGTAGACAGGGACAGATCATGATTTTCCAATAAGGATAGTCTTAGAGTGAGTTTTTTGTACAAAATAAATTTACTTCCCATAGAATTTGCCAGAGAGATAACCCTGAAAGATGGTATGATGATTCGTTTAGTAGGAAGAACGTAGAATTTGGGGTCAGAATTTGGTTTAAATCCTCTCTTCACCATGTACTGTGTAAATTAGATAAGATACTTAACATCTTTGAGGCTCATGTTTCTCATTTATAAAATATAATAACCTACTATAAGAAACCCAATATCCCTGATTTTGTCAGATGCGTATTTTATTTAAAAATATTAGTTAAACTATGCTATGTGCTATAGGATGACATATAGGTAAAGTGCTCTCTTATATAGCCAGGTGTTATAATTCATATTAATATAGGAAAACATGTAGGAAACAAAAACACTTGAATAAAGTGAAGCAGAAGATTATAATGGAAAACGTATTAAATTTGGAATCCAAAGAACTGGTTCCTTATCTCAACTCTAGCTGTGTGCCATGATGCTCACATGTAAAATAGAAATAATATTTACCTTAATATTTTGTTTAGAAAATCAAATGGTGTAATGTATTAGATCTACCGCTATAATGTTAATAACAGACCATCTACAATGGTTATCAAGAACAGGTTATGTTGCTTCTCTTACTCACCAAAAGTTAAATATTTTAGAAGTGGGAAAAAATACCCTGTTGGGGAAGGTGTACTCTTTTTTCAGAAGCCAGAAAAAAAGATGCTGATTTTAGTTACAACATGCTGAAAGCAATTTTTACATTTTCTCCAGTGCCCCTAAGAAGCAAGGCTACAGTTCATGTATGCAGCCCAGATACTTGCTCAGTGGAATGAATAGGTGGGACTGAGAGGTCGACCTACCTGGAAATAGAGTCATCCTTCATAAACTTTGTGTGGTGTGCTTTCGAAAAGGAGTGGTGTGTGTAAAGCTATGGAGGGCAAGACTGAGGATTTAAAGAAAGCAGAGGTTTGTGGGAAGAGCAATAAAAAGGCTATATATGTGTATTTAAAAATAGCAGTTCATAAAAGTTCTCGAAGGTATTCACTACTAAAACAAACTAAATTTATTGGTATTAAAATGTTCCAATAAGGAATCATTTTTTCCGACTGTCCTTTTGAATGTTCTGGAAATCTTCCAAACAGGTTCTTCCATGAGTCGTATGTTATTTATACATATTACTAATATGGGACATGGAAGATCTAGAAAAGTAATGAAAATTTAAAAATTAATACCTTTACTATTTCTGTCTAAAATGTTGTTATTTGATTTTAAGCCTTTTTCCTATATGAGATGTAATTTTCCACATTAGATAATTATAGTTTGGAATGACTAATTTTCTATTTTCATTAAAACATTAGCCATATATTTTAAAAAACAGAATAAAGTCAAAAGAACATAGTATTTGCACAAGGACTTGTGAATTTTTAAGCTTCTCTTTGTCTAGCATCACATTTATAAATTAGAAAGAAACATTTATTTGACAAAATTGTCAAAGGGATTCAGAAAATATCAACCCAGTACCCCTTCAGATCCACCTTCAGCAGTTCATCTCACTGGGCTACTTTTTCTTGACCTGTCTAAAGCCTCAGGGATGCCAGGAAGGCATTTGTCTACTATGGAGCTGCCTTAGGAGCTTCTCAGAACAGAGAAACATTAAATATACAGGATCACACAGCAAAAAAAAAAAAAATATATATTGAAAAGGCTAATATATTTGACCTCTGATGAAATTGATCAAGAAAAAGAGAGAAGTTACAAAAAATACTATTAGGAGTGCATGGTGCACACAATAAAATAAGAACAAGAAAATACAAGCAAGTTTTTGGTACTGGAATTCTCTCTTGCTAAGAACAACTGAAAAACAAAAGTACATATATGAAACAGTGTTTCTAAGCAATGAAGAACAGGCAGCACAAGACTAGTCTTTGAGATAAAAAAAAAAAAAAGACATGGATGAGCCCTAGTATTTCCCTAATTCTTTTGCCTGGGACAGATTCTTGCCACCGTACAAGTGTGGGGAGCCCAAACAGAAACACAGTCTTGCTGAATTTTACAGGATTGGAGTTTGTGGCTGTTTTAAATAGCTAGAATTTGGAAATCAGGGTACAAAAAAAGAAGCTGAACAGAGGGTAGACACCAAAAATATCTGGGCGAGGGTTCACCATAAATCTTTGGCTGGGGGTTAGGTAGCCTTGTGTAAGGCAAGATTCTATGAAACCTATCTGGAATCTGCTACAGGGCTGAACATTGATGCCAGAGGTTGTGCTCTGTTAAGAGATGTTGGGTGGACTGTTGAGAGATGTTGGGGTTCTGGCCCAATCAGAAAGTAAATTTTATATATATATATATATATATATATATATATATATATATATATATATATATATATATATATATATATATATAATTCATTGTATATTATATCTATACACCTACATAATAGCATGTAGGCTCTCACACTCCTCCGTCCCACCCTCCCTTACTCTTTCTCTCCCTACCTCTTTCCTCTTTCTCTCTCTCTGTAAATATCCTTTTAGAAAATAGTATAAAATAACTTGCCTATGTGAAAGTATGGCTATTTTCCAGGTCCTGCTGGAGTAATTCCTAGGAGAATTATCCATCATTTATACTCCTGCAATTATGAAACTAACATTAATTTGCAAAGCAGTGGGAAAGAAATCATCACCTGATCTCTAAATCTAATAATGTTAAACAAGTACTGAGTCAAAGTAGAGAAAACTGGAATTCAAAGACTTTTCAATTATTTTGACGACTTGATCTGTGTTTGGCAGTTTTCAAAACTGATTTCCTAATGAAGTTTCAGCTTTGATTTTTAAGAATTAGGATTTGCAGAGAAAATTACTTAGCTAACTTTTTACTTTTGCATTAACTATTATATATATATATATTCTATACAAAATTTTTTGGTATAGAGTTAAAAACATTGAAGACTTTAAAAATCTGAACAAAAGGAGATTTGATTTTTCTAATTGTGAATTAGGTAAGAAACTATAATGTTCTTGAGTTGAAAACTTTACCCTTAAATATTTTCAAACTTCAGAAAATAAAAAAGTAGTCATTTTCTTTATATAGAAAAGAACTTTTTAGCTTTCAATCACACTTAGTATACAATATTATATAAGTTTCAACTGTACAACATAGTGATTAGACCAGTGGTTCTTAACCTGGGTTCTATCAAGCCCTAGGGGTTCAATGAGTCAGTCTCAGGGGTTCAGAGAAGACTCTGCCGCAGAGGCCAGAATAAAGTAATACCGTAATTTGTTGTGAGTTCATGCACTTTGTTGGTTTTGTTCTTTGAGCAAGGTGATGTTCATGCACGGCTCATTTTGTGCACCAGTGAAAAAAACATATACCTATGTCTTGAATTTGGAACAAAAATCATATTTTATTTATCACTAAAGAAGGGTTCGGTGAATGCGCATATGAAACTGGTGGGTTCAGTACCTCAAAAAAGGTTAAGAACCACTGGATTAGACATTTATAAAACTTATGAAGTTACCACCCTGATAGGTCTAATATTATAATATTATTGACTATATTCCCCATACTGTAATTTATATCGCTGTGATCATTTTGTACCTACCAATTTGTACTTCTTAATGCCTCCCCCTTTTTCAGCTACTCCTCCCATCTGGCAACCATGAAAATGTTTTCTGTATCTATGAGTTTGTTTCTGTTTTGCGTTTTTTGTCTACTTATTTCACTCAGCACAATACTCTCTAGGTTCATCTATGTCATTGTAGGTGGCAAGATTTCATGGAATAATGTTCTTTTTAACATAGTTTAAAATAGTTTTAACACAGTTACATCATGTATGTTACAGGTATAAGGCAAACATAATCTTCAATTATTAGCAGTGGAGCAAAACAAGAAGACTTCATGGTATAAAATAGCCTTGACCAAGTGCTAAGTGTACTTCACAGCTGTTAGGACTTTTCAAAAGTCTTGCTATCTTTATAATGCACAATTTTAGCTGTGTTGTGCTGTGGGTATCTATGTTTATTCAAGCAGAAAAGAGGACAGTTTATATATATTTATTTCTAGTATCTAAGCAACATTATAGACTATTTTTTGTTGTTGTTGCTTTTTGTTAGCTCAGATGTTTGCAAGCCTATTAGCATAGAAAGGTACATTGAGGGCCATAAGGATGGATTTCTGTGTTGGCTAAAGAAACCACAAAGCCATTCACAATTATTTGTTATGTTTAAAGTCCTTATCAGGAATATGTCGAATAGAGTAAAGATGTGCATGAGAACCATGAATATATGGTTTACCTTTTATTGATTGACCACCTTCCTAATGAACTTTCTTTTTCATTTGGCAAGATATTTATTTTCCTTCTCAGCTACAATATGTCAAGGTCTTTCTAAATCCATACACATAATAAATAGGACACATATCATTGGAATTTTTTTGATTATTAGTTTTGTCAGTCTCCTGTATATTTGACTCATCTTTTTCATATTTGGCTCCAAAAATAAACCAGTTTTTCAACATAGCACTTAAAGCATAACATACAACATTTGTCACCTACATTCATTCAAGATTTATATATCAATGTTTGACATTTGCCTATCAATTTTAGACCTAAATTTTCTTGACTTAAACATTTTTCTAAGTGGGAAAATTACATTACAACAGTATAATAGCTTGTTTCCTCATATGATATTTAAATTTTGTGTTTTGAGTTTATGTTTAGAACTTAATCTCTGATAAATTTGTAACAACTGAACTGAGTGTGTATTTCTCCAGATAGGATATTGTTTGCTTCACCCAAACATCCTGGGACATTTTTTTAACCAAATAATGCTTTAATTCAGTATCTTGGCTTTCTTAGACTCCACAGGTAAGTTTGAACCCCAAACCTGTAGTTTTGAATATTTCCCCCTAAAATCAGACAATGACAAAGAAGTTTTCTTGACACTTCTCTTTTCCAGAAGATAAATCTTTTCTAGACACACTCTTTTACCCTTGACCATGAAGGTCCAACTTTCTGGCCAGGACTACATTTTATAACTCAGCACCTTGTAAGTTAAAACTCAAGTAGTCATTCCTGGAATCAGCAAATGACATTAAGGAAAGACTTAATTTCAGTGTTACCCTCCCTTTAACCGGCTGTTAACTGCTTCTTCTTCCTGGTTGAACCCTGAAGGTAGCTTGAGTTTTCCAACATTTAATTCTGCAACAATTGCTTAAACTATTCTTAATGTTTTGTATTTTCATATAAATTTTAGTGCCAGATTTTTTATTTCTGTTGAAATACTTATTAAGATGGAATTTTTTAATTTATAAATTAATTTTCTGGTATATTTATTGAAAGTTTTACACTCTTGATTCTACTAGTCCATAAATATTTATCAAAATACTTTAAATTTCTCTCAGTGATGTATATTTTACAGAAGGTTTACACATATTTTGTTAGATTTACTTCTACATTTTTAATTTTTTATATTCTTATAAATGTTATCTTTTTTAAGAAACTACATCTTTTTTGCTAGTATATATAAATACAAATGATTCTTATATTTAGCAACATTGTTAAATTTGTTTATTAATGCTGTCAGTTTATCAATAAACATTAAGATTTTCTATATTTACAATCATGTTTTCCAGTTTTTATATGCATTATTCTTTTTCCTTTCATTATTTAATTAGATAGTGAATAGATGTGGTTTTAGCAAAAACACTATTTTTATTTCCAAACTCAGGCAAGCAATCAATAGTTCACCAGTGAGTATTATGTTTGCTGTAGGTTTTTGTAGGCATTCATTGTCAAGTTAAGGAAGTCCCTGTATATTTGTAGTTTACTAAGAGTTTTTATAATTATTTCTGATGGATTGGACATAAGTGTTAGAGAAAGTAGAGTCATGGATAATGCTCAGGGTTTTGATCTGGACAATTGGGAGTATGCTCAGTTCTGCACCATCTCTCTCATTCATTTTAATCCTCTCTTCTCTTAGTTTTATCCTCCTTTCTTTGTGCTTGTTTATATTCTTTCAATGGTTTAGTGCGGTTTTGAGTTAAAGCAATAATAAACCTGTGTGTTTAACTCAACATCTTTATCCATAAGTCCATATGGCATTTTTTGATAAATTAATTTTACTTAATTTAATTTTGTGGGGAAGAAACACCTTTCACTGGAAATTTTTAAAAGGTGCAGGAAAATAAATATCCATGACCAAAATAGTTTGGCTCATGTTCATGTAATATGTGTGATTTAATTAGAATTTCCTTGTTGTATTTGGTTTCCATGGAGAGAGATTTTTTTTTTACCCTTGTGCCACTGCTGAAAAGATATCCATGAATTATCTTCTCTGCAATTAGACTAGTCCATTTTTGTATTTTGGAATGACTAATGGCTATCATCCAAGAACTTTTTTGTGCTTCAATAGAGATACTGCATACCCTGTGTAATTCCACAAAGAATTGAAAAAGATCCAACGAACTGAAGCAGATATTGAATGCTTCCCATTGAGAAACATGAGAAGGATCCATTAAAAGTGATGGATACATATATAAATTGTTGTAATTAGTATTTAGTTAATTAGCTTTGTTTCCTGTGTGAGCATAGCAAGCAAGAGTTTTATACTATTATTACCTAGTCACTTATTTTATTCCCCCTGTTTTGTAGAAGAATGACAAAAGTTAACTTGATTTTTTTGGGGGGGGATATTTCCCACATTATCCCATCTCTTCCATGGCTAATAATGACCAGTTTAAAAATGTTAAAAAAGAAATAAATTACCATATATTTAAAAACTACATGCTATAACATTTTATTTATATAGAAACCTGATAACTTTAATAAAAGTCATTTGGTCAGCCTGAGACATTAATTGAGGATCAATGTGATGACTTGAAGTTGGTATGATGACTTTATGTTGAGAACCAGATATACTTTCACAAGAAGCTTAATAATATATAAAATCTTGTAAATGAAAAGTGCACTCAGTCACATTTTAACTCTTTCACATGGAAATTAGCAGAGAACTGGAATAGTCAAGATTTACTATTTACTGCTGTGTCTCTTATTTCACAACTGTGTTAAATAATTTGTGTGACCCATTTCAGTAGCAGTATGTTAAAGGGATTCTGTTTGTATCTCCTGTTGTCATGCTTCTCAAATTGGAATAACTGCATCCTTGGAACCCACACCAGGTTTGTGGTGGTTGATACCCAGGATGAACAAGGTGAAACTTCCTGAAACATGCATTTTCAAATTTTTGTGAAGACTCTATATATAAGCAGATATCCTTTGGTGTGTAACACAAAATATACACATAAAAGACAAAAATTTCTACTTGCCATAGGTGCCTTTGGGCTGTACCTTAACCCAAGACCTTAGGTGTTCCATTTCCTCTATTCTCAAAATACTTCGGTATAAATATTTAAGCCACTTACTGTTGAAGTCTTCGGGAAAGCTCTTTTGATGCTGGCCCATTCTTTAAAGATTTTTAGGGTTAGATACTGATGACACCATATTCCATGACTCATAAAATGCAGAATAGGCCCTGGTCTATTGGTTCAGTGGTAGAGCATCAGCCTGGCATGTGAAAGTCCCAGGTTCAATTCCTGGCCAGGGCACACAAGGGCACATAGGAGAGGTGCCCAACTGCTTCTCCACCCTTCCCCTTCTCCTTTCTCTCTGTCTCTCTCTTCCCTCCCACAGCCAACGCTTCATTGGAGCAAAGTTGGCCTGGGCGCTGAGGAAAGCTCTATGGCCTCTGCCTCCGGTGCTAGAATGGCTCTAGTCTGGTCAAATGGAGGAACAATCCAGATGGGCAAAGCATCGCTCCGTGGTGGGCTTGACAGTGGGTTCCGGTCGGGCGCATGCAGGAATCTGTCTGACTGCCTCCCACTTCTAACTTAGAAAAGAAAAAGTGCAGAATATTCTAGAATAGCCTTCAGAACAAGATAAAAATATCTAATTATCCTACTAAGTTTTCCATTCTTTCTTTGTACCAGAACATAGTTAACTTTGTCTCAAGTGAGTCAATTCAGTGACTTTGAGTGACATTTTCAGTTCTGCACAGAAAATAATTATTATGGATATAAATTAAGAGCTTTCTGTGTATAAAGATCCCCTTCTGTATCATCTCTTTTAACCATCACAGCAACCCCATGAGCTTGGTACTATTCTCATCCCTTTTTACAAAGAAGAACCAGGGCACAGAGTGGTCAAGTTACATTCTCAGGTTCCCACAACCTGAGAGAGGAGGATCCAGGATTTGGATCTTCCTTGGAGGCCCTGTCTTTAAGCATTATTTTTTATCTGGAAATAATATTGAGTTATCAACATTCCTGGGCAAAAAGAAAATAAATAAGTAAAGCAAAAAAGAAATCTTGATAATTACGTATAGCAGGCTGGCTTCGGCAATGTGGCATGGTCCTTACTTAACTGGTGGGATGCAGCTGCACACAGGGCTCAGCTTCTATGAACAGCATCAGTTCACACACCCCCAGAGCTGAGCAGTCAATTCCAAGGCAAAATCTGAAGTCCATGAAATTTGTATTCCCTTTACACAGCCCTCAACTTCCACATTCTTGACCTTTCTTGGCACAATCTCGCAACCTGCTTTCTAACCTTCTCCTCTTATGTAAGCACAAGAGAACTTGATACCAGCCTTCACAGTGTGGTTGATGGATTCTGCTTTATATGGTGTGAGTGAATTTCAATCATGTGCATTACCTTAGCTAAGCATCCTTATTCAAACTTTTGGTTTTATCTCTAATGGAAAGATTTAGGTCCATTAAAATTCCAGCCTTGATAACTATGGGATAAAATAATTTGAGCATGGGAGGCCCTTGAACTAACTATATATATATATCTTCATAAGTTACTCCATTGAATGAGACTGAGAGAGGGTAAAAAATGGCCTAAAGGAACAGCACCACAGTTTCTTTGCTCATTTAGAATAACCCTCCTTTGGTGAAGCTAAGGCTAATCGCAACCCATCAGTTGTATTTCAGACAGTTTCCAGGAGTTCCTGTAGGTGGAAAAGCACATATCCTATTGTTATCATTTTCTCCCAAGACTGGCACAGGTATTTAAATCACAAGTGTTTTCCTTCTTTCTTTTTTCTTTTTTTGTAAATTCAGTAAGAGGAGGGGAGGAAGAGAAGCAGATTCCTGCATGTGCCCCAGCCAGGATCCACCTAGCAAACCCACTAGGGGACTAATTTCTGCCCATCTCAGGCATTGCTCTATTGCTCAGCAACCAAGCTTTTCTTAGCACTTGAGGCAGAAGCTATGGAGCCATCCTCAGTTCCTGGGCCCAATCTATTCCAATTTAGAGGGGGAAAGGTGGAGAAGCAGATGGGTGCTTTTTCTGTGTGCTCTGACCAGGAATTGAACCCAGGACAACCATACACCAGGCCAATGTTCTACCACTGAGCCAACCAGCCAGAGCAGGAAGATTTGTTTTCTCTAGCTACTCTGTCCACCATCGCTGCCCATACAGAAGTTTCAAGATCAAACAGTTCAAACCTCCTATGCATCCTGATGTGACATTTTGGTAACCAGCACCGAATAGTAGCCCTTATGGAAACACCTCTCATGTGACATCCTAGAATGTGTACGTCTTTGTATTACTTTGAGCTCTGATAAAATACATTATCTTCCTTATTAAAAGAGGCACTGCAATGGACATTACCTTCTGTCTCCCACACACAATTTTATTTTTTATGTTTTTATGTTTATCTTTCCCACTGGATTCATTGAAGTCATGGACTGTGCTTTTCTCTTTGAATCCTCAGCGCCAAGTAGAGTATTTGGCACAGAGTGAGTGCTCAGTAAATGCAGAATCAATTAATAAATGTCAAAGTAGTTTTTCTTATTTGTGACTTAATTGTATTAAAGCAAGCTCCTTCATTACTTATCACATAGGTTCATAGTCCTCTTTGGACTCTATGTAGTTCCACTCTACCCTTCCAATCCAATACCCTCTCACTTTCCAAATGCAGCCTTTCTCCACGCGAACCAGTATCCTCAACAATCTGTTACTCAACACGTTGGGTGTTCTTGTTGGGCTTTGCTCATTTAATTCCTCTCGCTTTGTACAGCTCCTCCCCTGTCTCTTCTCAGTCTACTCAGCCGGTCTCTGCTCATCTTCAGGGGCCAGCTCAAGTCCTTCCTCCACCTTGATTCTTTCCCTGACTACTCTTATCAGGTGATTTTCTCTTTGTTCTTTTTCTGAGTTTCTAGTACACGTGTTGTTAGTACCGCAGTTGCAACTGTATTTTATTTCTACTTGCTCTGTGTGTTCTGCCTAAATGTAAAGTCTGAGGGCAACGATTCTGTCAGAACCGCTCAATCCTTTACAATACCAAATACAGTGGTAGGCACATGAACCTATAGTCAGACCAAGGCAACATAAGCAAAAATAAATAAGGGGGACTATATAAAACTAAACTGCTCTGCACAGTAAAGAAAACCTTAGTGAAAAAGCAGTTTATGGACTGGGACAGAAGTCTTGCAAATCATATCTTTAAAGGGGCTTATTATCCAAAATAAATAAAGAACTTATACAACTCAATAGAAAAAAAATCTGATTTAAAAATGGGCAGAAAAATTGAATAGACATTTTTCCAAATAAGATACACAAATTGCCTACAGGTAAATAAAAAAAGAGCTCAACTTTACTAGTAATCGGGCAAATGCAAGTCAAAACCACAATGAGATAGCACTTCATACATGTTAGAATAAACATTATATGTAGAAAAGAAAAGACAAAAAGTAAGTATTGGCAAGGATATGGAGAAAAGGGAGCCCTAGTATCCTGTTGGTGACAATGTAAATTGCCACAGCCACTATGGAAAACAGTATAGAGTTTCCTCAAAATATTAAAAATAGAGTTACCATATGACCCAACAATTCCACTTGTGGGTATAAAGGAAATGAAAACAGGATATTGACAAGGTATATGCACTCTCATGTTCCTTGCAATATTGTTCACAAAAGCCAAGATATAGAAACAACCTAAAAGTCCAAAGACTAATGAATGGATAAATATAAATATACATATATATTTATAAACCAATATATATTTATTTTATATATAATGTAATATTATTCAGCCATGAGAAGGAAGGAAATGCTGCCATTTGCGCCAACATGGATGGAACCTGAAGGCATTTATGCTAAGTAGAAAGAGCTAGATAAGGAAAGACAAATACCGCATGGTATTATTTATATATGGACTCTTTTTTTAAAATAAGTCAAACTCATGGAAACAGTAAAAAAGTGGCTGTCAGGGGCTGGGGGTTGGAGAAAATAGGGAGAGGCTGGTAAAAAGGTACAAACTTTTAGCTGCAAAATGAATAAGTTGTGAGGATTTGATGTATGAAGTGGTAACTGAAGTTGGTAACACTATAAGCTATAATTGAAATTTTCTACTAGAGCTTAAATGTTTTCACATATACATACACACAAGATAAATATGTGAGGTGATGGCTGTGTTCGTTAACTAGATGGGGACATGCTTTCACAGCATATGTATATGTATAGCACGTTACCCTGATCTTACAATTTTATTTGTCAATTATACCTCAGTAAAATTGAAACATTTAAAAAATGCACTAAAAGAACACCAAAATGTACTCAGCATTATTGCTGGTTTGTTGGCAGAGTCGAGGTTTATTTCTTTTATGTTTCACTGATCCCTTTATTGATACTTTACACATCCATTTCTTATTATTTGATATTCTCTAAACATTCAAATCACTTGTCAAACCCTTTTTATAACCTAACATACAATGCTATATCTTAACCAAATGATGTCCAAACCTGTCTGAAAGAGAATTTTGTCTTCCTGGTTTGGAGCCTCACTCAGCCTTCTGCCCGCCAGATGTCAATGCTTCTTTTGGACACACTTTCTGTACGGTTTTCTTTTTCATCGTGTGAAAAGCACAGTCTGTAGTTTAAAGATCTTCACCGCTTTGACGTCTGTTGGTGACAAATCCAGGAAGCTATATGGCCACAATGAAATGGATAAACAAGGTGTACACCAAAGATACTCCTTCCAGACAGGATCTTTCCCCAACTTTTTACTTAGAGCCAAGAAGTGCCTTGAGTAGAGAGGAGACGGTCACCTGTGAGTCCGAAACAGCACTTCTCCAGGTGCAGAAGAGGGTGTGAAATTGCTGACGTTGGTTTTAAAACATTTAGATTGTAAAGAAATGGGAAATAATACCTGGGATAGTAGTTTTTAACTGAAACTTAGATCAAAGCTAATTATATTCAAGTAAGTGAGAATTGCTCTAATTTTAATATAAGACAGTTTTCTGATTTTTGTTCACTTTCTACTGGCTCATGCATCAGTTTGTGGCTACACTGATCTGTAATGTCTTTTCCCTGAAAACAAAAGACATTTAACCTCTTGTCTTTTAACTTGGTGATATGACTATTAGCAGTAGGTCCATTTGTTTAGCAGCTGGACTGCTGTAATACTCATTAGAAGAAGGGTTAATATATTTTTCAGCTCTCCATGTACCTTTATACACTGTATCTTCTAATATACTTTATTATACTTGTCATACTATATGGCATCACATGATAGGTAGTTATGAGTATGATGGAAGGGTTTGATTTTTCTCCCCTGCCCCCACCATTGATTTGAGAAAGAGAGAGCAGAAGGAAGGGTGAGGGAGAGAGAAAGAAAAAAAGAGAGAAGCATCAACTTGTTTTACTTAGTTGTTTCATTTAGATGTGCACTTATTGATTGTTTTTCATACGTTCCCTGACTAGGGATTGAATTTATGACCTTGACACACTAGGATGACACTTTATCTACTGAGCCACGTGGCCAAGGCCAGGATTTGATTTCTTGATTTAAAACTTAGTGGAGATATTAAATGATCCCTGTGTACTTTGACAAGGGAAAGGGGGATAATGATCTTTTTGTTTTTTCCAAGTGTGTGGGAATCTTAAAGGTAGACTGAGCCTCAAGTATGGTTCTGGGCCACTTCAGAACCTAGCCTTTGTATTTGTATTTCTAACTGTTCTGCCCTGTGCACTGCCTTACCGCTTTTTAAAAGTAAGTGGGTCAGGATTATTTTTCAGTTTTACTTTTTAGACTTGGACTTTATAGATACATGACTTAACATCAAGAGTACCATGATTAATTACACTCTATGCAATTAATTATAATATCCATTTTATTTAGGGATTTTGGTGGCAGATGACACAGCCTTGATAAGTGATTAATTGGCCTGGATAAGTGATTAATTAGGGCTAGAGTGGTAAAATCATGGGGAAAATCCCAAATGCCAAGAAGCTGAAATGAATTCCCTCAAATATTTTTTGAAGAATACAGTTAAGTTAGAAAAAATATAGTCAGTCATGTGTATATGCTTCTTACAGGGGCACAGTCAGTTTATATAAGTATTTTAATAGTCACCTTGGATACCTTCTAAGCTTTGGTAAGAATGAGAATTAACATGGGCATTCTTGTATTAAAAAGGAAGAGAAAAGGAATATTTTTGCAGTAAAAGCAATTTAGAAGACTTATTTTAAAATCAACGTTAGACACCCTATGAACTTTATGTGAAAATTTTAAATGCCTGAAGCAAAACCTTTGTGTGTGTAAGTCAATAAAGTTTGATTGATACAAAGTTTGAGCTAGCAAAAACATGTAGTAAGCTGTTGTTCGGTGTTTTGTGACTCCAGCATTACCACTAGTGCACATATACATGCATGTATGTTTTCCTTGATTTTGGATAGATTTGTGTTTCTTAGACTATGAGTCAACTAAAAAAGTTTTAATATAATTGTTCATCCTCTTTTCTATTTCTGACTTCAATAAAAATGTCATTAGGCACACAACATTAAAAGGTAAAATGAGGCACATTTAGTGTTTTCAAGAATTTATTTGTTCATGCATTAATTTGAATCCAGCAGTGCTAATCCAAAGGTGGTCAGGAGAGCTACACAGATAATCTTGTGGTAAGGTTTTTACAGAGAAGATGCTGAACCAAGGAAAAGAAATCATTTGAGTGGTTATAGCTTAAACAGTTGCCTTATTTGGGAAACTCTAGTTGATGGTTATGATTGGTTGCTCTTAAATTTTATTTTCTTGGATTCAAGTGCATTGACTAGCTTAGGTTTTGTTTGTTTATGTAAGCTACTGAGGCATTAGAGACACTTCAGCCCAATAGTTTCCTTGCTTAAATGCTTTAACAACATTATAGACACAAGCTATTTTTTTTGTATCAGTAGAACTCTGATTTCCATTATAAATATGGACCAGACTAGAATTTAAAATTGTATCGTAGTGTTTCAAATTGAATATATTATTATGTGTTAATATATTTCTATACAACATCTCTGAACAAAGTTTATTTATTCTAACTCTTCAAAAGATCCAGAATCACTAAAACTGTGTATTCAGCAAAGAGTATAGCATCCAATTTCTCACTTGCAGACCTAGGGATTCAGGTCAAGAAAAGAATTGCAGCCACACCAAAACCCGAGATCACTGCAGTTTGAGATGCGGTGATTTTGGTGAAAAGCAAATTATTTAGGTTTAAAAGACATAAAAACCCTTTAAAAACATATTTTCTTTTTTACCACATTTAAGAGCCATAGATTTTAATCATATGCCTTTTCCTTAGAGCAAAGTTGAGAAACATTTCTAGTTTCCGATACTGAAACTTCAAAATCCCCTTACTAATATGAGTTTTCTGATTATTAAGCTAGAAAAATGTTCCAGTTGTAACTATCTTCACATACTTTTTCTTATATGCAACATTGATTAGTTTCTGTTTTAAAAACATGTTTATATAAAATATAGAACATTTCTCACATTCAATTCTTTGTACAGGAGAAAAAGAACAAATTGATTTTCTGAAACTTTCGATTCTATGGACTCAAGCTGGTGTCCTATGTAATGTGTTTCTAGTAGTGTCATGCTTTTGGCTTTCTATATGTCCTTCTGAGCAGGCCGTTACATGAACTATATTGGTTCCCGGAGAATGCAGCGTGACCACATAGATTTGGTCAAAATAATGAACTTTCCTTTAAAGGCCAACTGAGGGAGACAGGTATTGCTCAGCACATTTTTACCATTGATGTAATTTCCTCTTTCTTTTCTTTTTTTCCCTCATATAAAACGTCACATCATTCCTAAGGATGAGAAACTCACAGGCTAAAAATGTAAGGATTTCTTTGTGTCTGGAGGAAAATTTTGTCATTTAAAATAAAATAGCTCTTACCAAGCAGGACAGTCTTTGCAAGTATTTCATTCCTGGGACTGTTTGCATTCTTTCCCAATGAGCTAGAGTGATAGGCTCCAGAACCTATTTATAACGGGCAAGACGAGCTATTCCACTATCGGTGCTGGGTTATAAATAAGAGCGCCAAGCGATTGGGTGCAATTTCTATGTGCCTCTTCCCAGCAAGAGTCTTTTGCCCTTTTGGGGGGAGAGAGGTTGTGAGCCACGTTTGTGAACAGCATGTGGTGTGAAAGTGGAAACAGTTGGATTGAAACCATACATGGTAAAGTCAAAATGATGCTTTTTCTTGAGCTGTTACGTTACCGCTGGGGTTATTTCAGTGACTGAAGAATAAAGAGAATTTGAGGCACTCTGGAAGATAACGTAACAGTATGTGAGAGAATGCTGCATTCTCCCAGGCAATATCTTCAGCCTTCACTAGGACTTTAGAAAATATGATTCCAGTGCCATAAGGTCTGAGCCCTTGGTGAGTGCACATGGAGTGCCATGCTTGTTTAAGGACACAAGAGAAATTTCTGCCTGACACTGCATTCCTCAGGGTTGCTGAGAATTACAGTGCTGAACAAAATCTGAATAAACAAAAGAGCAACCCCCACCACCACCGAACAAGGACAAGGACACATTGTAAATTATGTGATAACTGGTAAACCACACAGAGCCATAGAATGTTTGAGATATACAGGACTCTAAAAGACCTTAGTTCAAGTTCTTTAGATGAAGAAAACAAGACAAAAATTAGAATAACCTAATAGTAGAACCGGAATCACTTCGCACGGCTTCCTGTATCCCTGTCCAAGGGTGCCCTTCAGTAGAAAATGCAAATCAATAGTAAAATTTACAAATGGAGAGTGTAGCGATCAAGAGTTTTTGCAATGCAATCCATCTGCAGTCTGCAGACCCATTGAGCCTGTGGCCCCTGTGAGATAAGTAGCAGCCAGAGAGAAGCCACAGCATCTCAGTATTATAAGTACTAAGGCTCATCTGGTTTGGTTACTCCCAGGGAGAGTCGAGTAGCTGGGTATTTCTAGGAAAATGTAGCCATTCAAATCTGACCATTCAAATGAAAGAGAAGATGATACTGGCACAATGACAAACAGACACAGGATTAGCCAGCAAAAAGAAGTGAGTGATCAGAAGAGGCAGCCTTCTGTGCGTTTTGGGCGCTTTAGTTATCTGTGAAGCCTCAAAGTATTCTCTTTGATTTAGGCATTTAATACTACAAGAATTGGTCTGCTTAACAGAACCCATTGTTTTAAATTTGCCTTCATAGCTAAACTTACTTTCCTAGCTGAAATTGTATTTGGGAATATACTTCTTTCTCTCTCTGAGAGTGTTCATTTGGACTGATCTTTTGGGCTCTCCTGCAGACAAATTCAGGTATGGAAGGCTCTCAGCCTCCCAGAATTACATCAGGGTGGCGGACCGTGCTTGCTATAGCCTCTTCCCTTCATGCCAGGGCACAAGAGCAGGGAGCAACTCTTCTAATTCAACACTACGAGGCCATCACACCTATACAAGAAAGGTTACTGAGTCTAGATCACTTCGTGTTGATTTGAGACTTAAGTCTGAGTCATTCCTAAGATTTTTTTTCCAGTACCTTAATATAGCAATAACAAACATCTTCCGAATGAAGGAGAAAGGAAAATCGAGAACAACCTTTTGGTTATTCTGGGTTTTATCTGAGCAGCTTTTTGAAGTGGATCGAATGAAATAATACACATAAAAATTAAAGATATGATTTTTGTAATGTTCAACATTAACTTAAAGATGTTTATTTTGTTTGAAAGTGTTAAAATAGATAACGGGAGAAATATATATCAAGAAATTATAACCATGGCACATGTATTACATTAGTCACTGACCAGAGTATGTGCATTGATTATCTTCCATGATCTTCTCTACCCTATAAGAGTAACCATTATTATTATTATTTCTATTTTTTTAAGGTGAAAATTAAGACTCAAAAGGATTAGGCAACTAGGCAGTGACAGTCATAGATCTCCGTGACTCCAGACTATATGCTTCTGACCATGAGGTTTCATTACCCGAAATAAAAATGATACTTTTCATAGAACTATAACAGCGCTGAGTAGGTAACTGTACTGGTTATGTGCTGGGTTTATCAGGTTTTTTATTGGTTTTGTTTGGTTTCTCTCTTTCTCGCTCTCTCTTTCTTTTGTGAAATATCATTGGAAAACTTAAACTGTCCTGTGTTTTTTATGAAGAGAGATCAGAACAAAGTAGGCTGTCAGCAGCTGGCAAATGAGTGACTCATGTGAAACACTATTGTCCTCAGTGACAGAACTAGTCCTGGGGTAAGAGCCGAGGGACAGGAATCTGCCATCTCCTGGCTGTGAGATTTATGTAAATGACATTACTGGAAAACATTGTCTACGATTCCCTTCTAGCTCTGGAATCCTATGATTGTCTTACAGAACCATCCTTCAAGAAGATCGGGCATTGTTTATTTAAAGTTTTATATAGTTTAAATCACAGGGGAAAATTAATGGTATCAATATATAATTAAATTCACACTTACGAGCACCGTGTTCTATTGAAACTTTATTTCTCAGAAAAGCTGTACCAACAGATTGATAGCAAAATGCCTAAAGTAAAATATAGGAATGTGTAAGATGAGGCACTCTGACAAGTGAAGAAAGTATACATGGCATGCTTTTCTGATGGAGAGAGTTGTGCAAGACGGAAGCAGTGGAAATTGTTTAGTATAGCCTTTCCCTGCAGGTGTTCTGCCTTAAGAGTTAAGTCATTTTGAACTTCAACCCAATTCTTTTGACTCCACATTCTGCAACTTCTTTTCATTTTTCTCTTTACTCTTTTTCTTATCTCATAGATAGTGAAACTGAGCAGAAAGGGCCTAAGTTACTTACCCCTGGTCACCGAGCCACCGGCAGAACAGAACCCAGGGTCTGGCTGCATATATTACAGCTGAACTACACAGAGACACCTTCTACTTTGAATTAATTTAACACAATAATGAGTGTGGAGACATGACATTCAAAATTTATCTCACATTTCTGGGTTCAATTACTTTTATGAGCCAACTGCAAATGTTTTGTTTGTGGACATGGAATTTGCCCATTCCTCTTTTCACCCTTATTCAGAAGAAAATTGGAGACTATAAACAGATCACCCATGCTAGACAGTAAGAGGGTCAGTAGGGTCAATGTATAAATGGAGAATACCATGTTTTGTTCATCGCTATTCACAGAAACTCAAAATAAACATGCAGAAACTCACATACAAATTTTCTAAAAGCATCTAGATCTCTATATCTTTAGACTTCAGTCTGCTAAGAATATGTGAGGATATCTCCTGCTAATAAAAAAGCTGATTGAGTTAGAAAATTTGATTATTTTAGCACAATGAACATTTTGTGACTGAACTGAGAAGACTGATGTTTTCTAGTATTAATGCTGTGCAATTTGGGGGCCAGGTATCACAGTGCACCTCCAGAGACCTCTCCCATTCACCAAGCAGCAATGTCTTAATGAAGGAAGCTTGTTCTGACAAAGAAAACTCAAGGTAGGTTTGCTAATAAGGATAGTATTATGTGTAGGTTGAGCTAGTTATCACTCACCAAGAATTCTGCACACATTTCATTTTTATGACGGGAAACTTCTATTTAGTCTATGGCTTTGTGTGTAACTGGGAGCCAGTTCCTTATTCAGAAGCTGACGATGGCATATTTCTTCTGTCTTGATTATTTTCTTGGGATTCTGGGCCATCCTGTTTAGGTTCCTGCTGCTGGCAGGTGGCTCTCATCAGCATCCAAAAGATGCAGGGCTCGGGATGCCTCATAAATGCCACCCAAGGAAGTGAATTTCCCTCTTTTACAAATACCCACAGGAAACAAGACCTCAAAATATATGCCTAGACTTTGAAGGCATTTCTGTGGATGTCTTTTCCCTAAGGGATTCTTGCCATATTGTACTAAAGACTTAAAAAATATAAATTCCTTTTCATATTTTAGACTAATTGTTCCCATTGTAGATGTATATTATTCAGGAAGCAATAATTTTGTATGTGAAAAGGGTGAAACTGGAAAAGGCATATCATATGAAACTGTATTATATAAAAAAATTTAATGTTGATTTTTGTATTCATGTGGATTTTTCTACCAATTTTTACCTTAAGTATTAATGTATTTCGTATTAGTGTTGCTAATTTTTCTTCTCATCTTCATTTCCCGTTATTGTCAAATTCTGTGTTCTTTGTCTTAGATATGCTTCTTAAAACAAAGTTAGCTAGATTTCTAAAAAAATTAATTTAATAATTTCTTCTGTTAATATATTAGTTTAATATTATTTATTATGGCTTACTGATTTATAAGATCATACCTTGATTTTATTCTCCATATATTTTATTTGTTTTTTCTCTTTTCTGTACTTTGTTTCATTAAAATATTTAGAAAATTATTTTCTTTGCTGATTCTAAAGCTATAGATTATCTTTCTCTCCATTTAGTGGATACCATTAAGTTTTATGCTGGTTACATACAATTTCCTAACAAAGTTCAAAGTTTTTCAAAATGTCTATACTTTACTTATGTATGATTTGGATCTCAGTGTGTTTTTTCCAAGCACAGTCAATCTCGTATTATTCTTATTAACTATTACATAGAATTTTATCTGTCATTTTGAAAGTAGCAATTTCTCAAGCTTTTTTGGGGTCTAAAAATAGTGTTAATTGTCTTAATTATTGAATGATAGTTTAATTAAGTAAAATATTTAATTGAGCCTGACCAGGCAGTGGCGCAGTGGATAGAGCATCGGACTGGAACTCGGAGGATGCAGGTTCGAAACCCCGAGGTCGCCAGCTTGAGCACAGTCTCATTGAGTTTGAGCAAGACTCACCAGGTTAAGCCCAAGGTCTCTGGCTTGAGCAAGGGGTCACTCAGTCTGCTGTAGTCCCTCAGTCAAGGCACATATGAGAAAGCAATCAATGAACAACTAAGGTGCCGCAACGAAGAATTTGATGCTTCTTATCTCTCTCCTTTCTTGTCTGTCTGCCCCTGTCTCTCTCTCTGTCTCTATCTCTGTCACAAAGAAAAATAATGATAGATAAATAAATAAAATTTAATTGAAAGTTATTTCATTCAGTACCTTGAAGCTATTACTTTACTGTGGTATATAGTCTATTGTTAATAATGAGATTTATTCTGTCCTTTTAAATGTTGTTCATTTGTAATTAATCTATCTTTTTTCTTTTTTATATAAAAATTAATATTTATCCTTGATTCACTGTATGTACTTTCTTTACAATGTATCTAGATAAAAATTTATCTCTATTGTTCAACATTTTATTTATTATACTCTCAATCTACATCAATACTCCTTTAAGCAGCAATTCTGGTTCTCATATCGACAACCCATTCATTAATTTATGTTTTCTCCAAGTGTGAACTGTGCTAAATTTAGAATACAGTCATTATTTTTTAAATTTATTTTTAGTTTCTAACTACAGTTGACATTCAATATGCTGTTAGCTTCAGGTGTATCGCACAGTGGTTATACATTTATATAACTTACAAAGTGAGCCCCCTGATAAGTCTAATACTTACCTGACACCATATGTAGTTATTATAAGATCATTGACTTATTCCTCAAACTGTACTTTACATCTTTGTGACTATTTTGTAACTGCCAATTTCTACTTTTTCTTTTTACTTTTATTTTTTTAAAGGAGGACAGAAGAGAGAGAAAAAGAGGGGGTGGGTGGGGGGTGGACACACTGATAAGAAGTGAGAGAGATGGAAAATATCAACTCTCTGTTGCGGCACTTTAGTTGTTCATTGATTGCTTTCTCATATGTGTCTTGACCAGGGAGCTTCAGATGAACCAGTGACCCCTTGCTCAAGTCAACAACATTGGGTTCAAACCAGCGACCTTGGGCTTCTAGCCAGCAACCTTTGGGCTCAAGCCAGAGATTATGGGGTCATGTCTATGATTCCATGCTCAAACCGGAGACCTTAGGCTTTTGAACCTGGGTCCTCAGTGTCTCAGGTCAATGCTCTATCCTCTGCACCACTGCCTGGTCAGGCCAATTTCTACTTCTTAATCTCTTCACATTTTCACCCAATTCCCAACCCCCCTCCCATCTAAGAACCATCAGTTTGTTTTCTGTATTTATGAGTTTATCTCTGTTTTGTTTCTTTTCCTTTTTAGATTCCACAAGTAAATGAAATCATATGGATTATTAATAAATATATAATTATTGCCACATTATTAATTGTTTTCTGATTGTTTCTAGTCTCTCTTCCTGTCTTAGTCTCTTGTTCTCTTCTTTTATATGTTGATGAATTTCTGCAGTGTTGTGTTTAAATTCTTTTATTTTTTGTATATCTCTTGTAGATTTTTGTTTGTAGTTATCATGTGCTTCATATATACTAAGTTATATTTTATAGCAGTGTATTTTAAGTTGGTGATTGCTTAGGGTTGAACACATTCTAAAATCACCACCATTTTTACTCAGCTCCTTCCTGTATAAGTTTTTGACATTTTTTACTTTTTTGTTTATATATGTTTGCATGTAGTCTTCAATTTACTATTGTAATTACGCATAGTCTTTCTACTTTTATTTTTTAATCATTGTTTTAGATTAAATATCTCTTGATAATTGCTCTTACTATGTGTTTGACTTTGTCAGTGAGAATGTTTTTCACTGAGATATTTTCTAGTTCATATTTCTGATAGTTTTTTTTTCTTCTTAAAGAAGTCCCTTTAACATTTCTTGTAATACTGGTTTGGTGGTGATGAAGTCCTTCAGTTTTTTTGTCTGAGAAACTCTTTATCTTTTTTTTTTATTCTAAAGGATAGCCTTGCTGCGTGAGTAATCTTGGTTGTAGATTCATGCTTTTCATCACTTTCAATATTTTATGCCCATCCCTTCTGGCCTGCAAAGTTTCTGTTGAAACTTTGAAATCAGATGACAGTCTTATGGGAGTTCTCAAATATGTAGCTAACTGTATGATTCTCCTTTGCCATTAACCTTTGGCATTTTAATTATGATGTGTCTTGGTGTGGGCCTCTTTGGGTTCTTGCTTGGGATTTTCTGTGCATTTTTTGAACTTGTATGTCATTTCCTTCACCAGGTTAGTGAAGGTTTCTGTTATTATTTCTTTAAATAGGTTTTCAATCTCTTGCTGTCTCTCTTCTCCTGGTATCCTTAGATGCAAATGTTGTTATGTTTGATATTGTCCCCAGAGATCCCTTAAACTACTCTCACTTCTTTAAGTTCTTTTTCCTTTTGGTTGTTCCAATTGGGTGTTTTCTGCTCCTTGTCTCCCAAATAATTGATTCAATCCTCTCTTCATCTAATTTGATAGAGTCGATCTAATGTAGTACTTTTTATTTGTGTTATTGTATTCCTCATTTCTGACTGATTTTTTATGTATTCTATCTCCTTTTTTGTTTGTTTGTTTGTTTTTATCTCTTTGTAGAAGTTTTCTCTGGCACTAACTATTCTTCCCTTGAGCTCACTGAGCATTTTTAATATCCAGTGTTTTGAACTCCGCATCTGGTAGACTGTTTCCCTCCATTTTGTTTAGTTATTTTTCTGGAGTTTTGTCGTATGATTTGGGAAATGTGTCTTTGTCTCCTTATTTTGGTGACTTCCCTGTGAATGTTTCTATGTAGTAGGTAGATCTGCTACATCTTCCAGTTTTGGCAGAGTGGCCTTATGTAGTAGGTGTCTCATGGGGCCCAGTGACATAGTCTTCTTGTTCGTCTAAGCCAGGTGGTTTAGAGATGTTCCTTGTGTGTGTTGTGTGTGCCCTCCTATTATAATTGGGCCTTGATTGCTGTTGGCATATCAGTGAGTGAGATTGATCTACAGGCTAACTGGCTTGAGGATTGTGTGGCACTATAGCAGACAAACTGTTTTATCTGAACTGACCCCATGGAGAGAGATGCACTTTAGCGGGTCTCTGGTACCTGCTAAATCCACTCTTTGGCGTTTATCATTTGTGGTGCTAATTGGGTGGTGATCTGGTGTAACTGATATTGGCCACAAAGTATGTTGGCCCTGGAGCCTCTTAGAAGTGGCTTTGTTGCAGACCAAGGTCATCCATTGCCTGCGTCCAGCTAGAGTCTACTTGGTAGGAGCTACAAAGTTATCTATAGTTGACTGATGCCTGTGCTTAGCTTGAAGGCTCCTGGGAGTAAATATGCTGTGAACCAAGGCCAGCCGCCACTGGGGCCAGTCTTAGGTCACTTAGCAAGTGGTACAGGGCATGCCAAGGCCAACTGCTGCTTGCTTGGGGTTTGTGGACCTTTGAGAGATCTGAGGAAAGACTTCAGCACAGGCTTAGGTTGGCCACTTGTGTGGATTAGCCTCTGAAAGAGGTTCAGGCCAGGTGTATGGATTAGGTGGGGTGGGGTCTCACTATCATCAAGGTAGGACGAGAGCGGTATTAGCCAGGTTAATGAAAACTCAGATTGGTGCCTGACTGCACCTTCAGGCTATGGGGAGGGAAGGCTCAACAGAGAAGCAGTGATGTCTGCCAGCATTTTAGCATGCCCTGTCAGCTGTGGGCTAGAGGGCCCAACACAGCAACAGCGGCTTCTGCTGATGCCTTAGTCCCAGAGAGAACTGCCCCTCCACCCCTTGCTTTGATGCCAGATAATTAATTTCTGTATGTTTCTGGTGCTTTTTGAGCTGCTGTACCTGCTCTGGAGCTTAGGGCAGTGTCTATGAGCAGATGAGTCCATGCTCTGACCCTTTAAGAGGAATACCTGGGTCTACAGCAGGCCTTGTCTTATTAGACACAATCTATACAGAATTTCACAGCTAGATATTGTGGGGACTCCTCTTCCCACTACTAATAGCCCAGACTGGGAAGTGCCATGTGGGACTATTCACTCCTCAAGGGTGACCTCCACAACTGAGCTCTCTTCCAATTCTCAGCCACCACAGTGGATGTGGTACTGGCTCATTTTGTGTTTTTTCCCCTTCTATTAGTCTTGATAGGCTTCTTATTTATATCCTTAGTCATAGGAATTCTGTCCAGCTAATCTTCAGGTGGTTCTCAAGGGTGGCTTTTTTATAATTTAGTTTTAATTTTGACGTGGTTGTGGGAAGATACAAACACAACATTTACCCATTTTTTCATCTTGCCTGGAAGTCTGAAAGTTATTATTCTTTAAGAGTTCATCTCAGTGTGAGAATAAGATATGCTTTGACATTACCGCCATTTGTGGCATCTTATTAAAATAATAGTTCTTATGAATAATGCCTATCAATATTCATGGCCTTATGTAGTCCCTTCTTTAGTATGGTTTAAACATTGATTCTTGGCTTAACCATGTAACTTCCTTTATCTAATAGGACATCAGCAAATGTGATATAAACAGAGTCTTAATACATGGATGTTTTGAGGCTGGCCCTATTGAAACCCTGACATCAGCATGTTACAAGGACTCATGGTTTAGTTTCTCTGAGATGATTCCAGCTAACCCTCTAGTTGAATGCATACACAAGTAAAATCATAACAACCACCTAGCCAGCACTCAGAATTCATAAAAATAATATCTATTTGTTGTTTCAAGCCACTGAGGTTTATAGTGCTTTCTTACAAAGCAGTATCTAACTAATACAATGTCTGATATTTTAATCTCTCTTTCCCCAAGAATGCATTCCAAATTACATACAGATTTTGCTACCTAGTTGAGATTATGGCTTACAACACACACTTTTCAGTTCTTTGTTCCTTATGTTTAGCTATTCCCAGAATGAAGTCATAGAACTTTGGTGGATGTTGGGCAGATAAAATATATTATGATCACTTTGTTAAAGATGGTGCTGCCCATGTACAAATTTTAAGAGTAAGTTTTTCCCATGCCCTTGACTGATTGGATGATGTAGGGTGGTGCACTCTCATGAGGAATCCTCTCATTGTGCCTCAGATAAGTGACTCTGTATCAGAGACATCCTTGTTTGTAGATTGGCTTAAAGGTTTGGATTTCTACACTATAAAGTGGGAAAGACCGGGAGCTTGCTCTCTCTTGGTTCCTGAGGTTAGCACTAGAGAGGAGAGCAGATTAAGGCCACGTGGAGGAGAGGAGAAGCAGCCAAGATGGTGGAGTGCTGAGGAAGAAGCCAGTTTGTACAGAGTTTGTGCAGAAAGAAGGAGATCGGAAACAGAGGTGAATAAGTCTGATGAGCTAGAAACCTTTGATTCTAGGAAACTCGGATAAGTCAGTAGCTTTGTGAGCACTGAATGAGTGGGTTTGGGAGCCCACTATGTGTTTTTACTTGCCCGCCGGGTGCAAGCTAGAATTAAAGCTGATGGCTCACCAGTTCTTGGCTCCACTGTTTCATTACCGACTGTCCGAATCTAATGTGAACCTGCATGTGAATGGCGGCTTCTGGCCATACAGTGGAAAAGTAGTCATATTTAAGAACTTATGTAAGGGACCCAGGGTATAAATATAAATAAAAAGAACAAATTTGATATACTAAGAAAACATTTTTGGGGGGCTGAGAAAGAAATTAAGATAGTGTTGTTATAGATGAAACAGTCCATTTGAAAATGCCAGAGCTCTTTAAAAAAAAAAACAACCAGGAGATGTTGGTAGGTGACATAAAAGCTGTGAATCATCATTGCTGTCTTGATTTTTCCTTTCCAATGGAATGAAATCCAGTTTTACATGGAAAAGACACATGGTTGCCTCTCGTAATTATACAAAGAGCTTTTAAGTCATGCTTCTTTGGAAGCCATGTGACTAACCCAAAGATCAAACTTTGAGTTAGTCATTTGCTGGCCTTATGTCAGGCAGGGTGGATGCCACAGTCTCGAGGTGAACATTCTCTGGATGGAATTTAGATGGAACCACTGCAGAGGGTTATCCAGGTTGTCTCACGGGCACAGAAAATTGCTTTAAAAAGATAATCTTCTCATTTTTTATTAATAGTGTATCCACCGTTCTTTGGCTCAGGATTATTCTAATTTGAGGCCAAAAAATGTATTAAGGGAACTAAGTAAACTTAATCAGGGCATTTTGATGGTTACCAGATGGGAAGGGTCTTGGTGGGGGGGGGTGAAAAACAGAAGGGATTAAGATGTAGAAAATGCCCATTATACAAACAGTCATGGGATGTAAAGTACAACATAGGGAACATAGTCGATAATACTATAATAACTGGGTATGGTGTCAGATAGGTACTAGACTTCTGGAGTGACTACTTCATGATTTATATAAATGTCTAACCACAGTGTTGTGCACCTGAAACTAATATAATATTGTAGGTTACCTGTAATTTAAAAAAAACATGTATTTGTAAAACTGCGTAAACTTAATCAGGACATAAATAACCATTTTTACTGAGGAAACTATAAATGTCCTAAGAATCTGCTTGAGGGATGTAGAAAGTAAGTTAATAGATACAGCCATTCAGATAAAAAGCTCTTTATTTTTAAGAAATAATTTTATATGAAAATTTAAACGAGGGAAAGTAAAGGTTATCTTCTTAGTAAATTCACAGAAAACAATTAGGACAAAATAAAAGATTTAAATGGAACTAGACACACATTTTACATTCTTATAATCAGAAGGCCAATGTTCCTTCTCTGTTATACTCAGAGAGGAATTTTGGCCACCATTCTTTTTATCCAAAGAAAGTTAATTAGAATGTGAAAAGCTTGCCAGGACATAGGATGGGGGCAGCCATTGTTTGCCCTGAAGTGAATGTTGACTTTTACTGTGATGGACTTTCAAGAAATTAAGCTATACTAACGTGAATAGGTCTTCTACCCAACCAACCACCACCTCATTTGCCACACCTCTCTTTTCTAGGTTGCATAATTTGGGTTACAGAATCTTATCGCATTATAAACTATGCACTTGTTATGAAAATAATGTTGGTATTGAATACCCTTTAATACTCAAGAAAAAGAGTAGGTTTTACATTAACCTGACCCTGGCTATTTTATCATGTTAGTGGAATGGGATTTTATTCCTAAAACTACTAGTTGAACAATAGTACAAAATATAGAACATGGATATCCATACATCTGCTTTATCTTGGTACCTTCTTCCCTTATAAAAAATGTTTTATAATCAACTAAATTTTTTAATTTATTTATTAGTATAAAATTGGAGTGACAAAATACTACAAACTTTGAAAGAGGGAAGACTCAATTTATAATAGTTTAGGAGGTAAGGAAGTAATGAAACTAAGCTCAGGTTATGCTTGATCTTTACAAATGAGAAAGAGTCTGAGTTATTTTGCTCTGTGCCTTATCAGGTAAGACTTAGAAGAAATATCAAACATGAAGACACAGGCAAAGATGGAGGATTAAATACAAGCAAAAAATGTCAGATATTAAATAAATATGAACTTCCTGAGGTAAACTTTCTCTGATTTTCAAATCAGATCAGGAAATGCTATTGTATACAAAGCCATATTGTATACTTCACTTTTTGCTACACTTACAATAATGGAAATTTTAAAAAGAATTGGTTGGTTGACATTTTCCTTCTGTGTAAAATTAACATTTTGTGAAGGCAAGTACCAGACCTGTCTTGTTCAATGCCTAGCATTTGCTCAATTATTTATTTACTGAATAAATGAGTTACTACATGGAAGACTGGGAACAGCTCCTCAGAATAGTGTTAGTTTTTCTGCTTAATTAAGATTTAGGATATAAACACACTTTCAGCTAGTTATAAAATAAATTTGTAAAGTTTCTTTGGGAGAAGATTTTAAGAAATCTTATCAACCAAAGAAAACAATTTGTTTATCATTTGTGGGGAACCACCAGAGGTTATTAAGCAAAGAAATGAATAATGAAAATTGGGACATTTTAATTTTTTCCCATATTCATATTTTAGGATAATGCTGGTGATTATTCTAAGAGAATACTATATAAAAAAAGCAAAGGTTGTAAAGAGGGACTAATATATGGTGATGGAAAATGATTTGACTTTGGGTGATGGGTACACACATAATCAACAGTTCAAATGTTATAGAAATGTTTACCTGAAACTTATATACTCTTACTGATCAATGTCATATTGCTAAAGTTAATTTTCTAGATAAAATTTTAAAAAAAGAGCAAATATGAGAGTTTTGGTGGTAATGAATAGCTTAAGTAGATTAAGCTAGTGATTATTGCTGATGGAGAGTTCTAGAAATAAGAAGTGTTCTTTTTATTGCTGTGAGTCTTAAATATGAGTCGAGATTAAAGGTCTATAATATTAGGCTGAAACGGAGAACTCATTTTGAATGTGAGAAAGTAGCTGGGCATAGCACTTACACTTGAAGTCAATGCACAGTAAAATTTGGTGATGTAGCCGAGGATTAAGGATCCATGGAAAAAAAGAGGCCAGCAAGACCAGAATGAAGGCAGAAGTCTGAGATTTGTGTCTCTGGATCTGGATGAAAGGGCAGGTCCACACAACAGCTCAAGTGGGTCATGATTACTGCTCCTAGGCTGCCAACATCTGTCGCTCACTATTAGGCCCTTTTGTGGTGTGATTAAATAATGCAGGAAAGTATGGGAAGCTCTTTTGAGAAGACCTCTCATAGACATAGACTAAATAAAGTATGGTTACCAGAGGGAAGAGGGTGGAATTAATGGGTGGGAGGCCGGGAAAGAGGCAAAAATATATGGTGACAGAAGGTCATTTGACTTTGGGGGACGGGTACTCAATGCAGTGCATGGATCATGTGCCATGAAGATGTATATCTGAAACCTGTATGAACCTGTGGACCAATGTCACCCCGTTAAATTTAATTTCTCAATAAAACAAAACAAAATAAAATACTCCAACTGGATCGTATTTGGCACCTCATCATTGCAGTTTTGAGGAAGGATTTCAAATGGTCATGTTAACCTGAGAGTTTGGCATAAATGTGGGGAAGAGAACAAAGGCAAAAACGCACACAGAGGGAGAAGCTCAGACAGAAATGATCAGCATCCAGGCTTGCTGTAGTGGAGAAAGTATCAAAGACGACCTTACATAAAATGCAAAAGCAAGATACTTCCAAAAGCCAGTAAGAACATGGGCAGGGGAGAATTTGGTGTATTTGAAATTAGAGTTATATATGAATACCTTCATAATCAAATAAAATGCAAAACATATTTGGAAAGGGAAATAAAATGGAAGTTAATGATTTCTTTTAACAACTCATGATTGGAATCTATAATGCCACAATAAACATTCAGGGTATTAATGCAACAATGCCATTTTAACTCAGAGAATGCTTAGTATTTTTTGTTTTTGGTGGGGTTTTTTAGACGGGAATGACTAGTTTTAAATACTTACAAAAGAATGTCACATGCTTAGTGAATGAGTATGAAAAGGAAGAGGTTGCTTTTCAGCATACCTTATCAGATTTTAACCATGGTAACTGCCATTAGTTAAAAGCAAATAAAAACAAACAGCAAGAAAACCCTCCAAACTACCTCCATTTCCACCACAACCATTTTAAGAAAAATGCAGAGCCACCATTTTTATGGTGCATTCCAATCTAGTTAACTTCTTTCTTTCCTTTAGCATACATGCCTCCAACCTAATTAAAGCATAATAGCCAGTTAAATTAACATCCAAATAAAAATTTGGAACTAGAAAATGATTCTTAAGTTGAAAAAAAAAAATCCTGGAATTATCAAGGGCTTCTTAGGGACATCAGATAAGTGTGCTCATTTAATAATGATAATAATAGTAGAGAGATACGCTCAGAAAACTACACAGGACTGAAGTTGTTTAGGCTCTAAGTTTATCAAAGTATGGAATTGGTTTTATTGTACAAGCTATCTCATGAAAAAGTCCAAGTTATTTCAAGACATTGGAATCTTCATTTAACCATTACGATTTGCAGGGATTAGGCCAGCAATTTCCTTCCTATAATGCTGTTTGTCCTAATCAGGGGAATTTGAGGAGGTAGATAGAGACAAGGAGAAGTACAGGCTGTCTCATTTCGATAAGAAGGTGGAATAGCAAGCAATTCCTAAAATATTTGTTCTGAATGTTTGCCATGTCACAGTTGGGACCTTGTTGTAGTCCAATTTAATGGATGTTCCTCAGCATCCTGGCGGAGGTTAGATAGCATTATCTTCCCATCACTATCCAAGCAATATCCTATAATTTGGGGATCTGGAAATATGATATTCTATAGAGTAGAAGAGACTAAAGATAGAAATTTGAGATAAGGTCAACCATTTTTTCCTTAGCATAGGAAATTGTGAAACTTATTTTCAAATCTGGACAAATTTGAAAGCAGACCCTATTAATAATTATAAAAGAAAAGCGGGAGTAAGAATTATCCTGAGCAAATAAGACATATAGTCAGTTTAGCCACAGAGAATCATATTTCCAAGTTTAAAATATTATTTCTTTAGTTCTTGCATATCTTACAGCTAAATATAACTAAAATTCATCTAGCTTTTGTAAAGTGTAAGCTCTTATTCTTCAACACTATGTATCTTTGTGAGAATATTTAGTGTTACATAGGCTCCATAGCTCTGATTTTAAAACTGTGATTTTAAAAATAATTGAAGTAAGTAGCTAAAATAAGTGACCCTAAAGAATTCTATGGTATCATATACATACAGATTTAAACTGTATGAAGTTAGTTTAATTAGTCATAGGAGAAAGCAGAATATAAGGAACCATGTACTTCATGAAGGATAAACAGTTTAATTTATTAATAAATAACAGATTTAAGTTTAAATCAATAATCACCAGAGAAAATAGAAATACATTGTGGTGAAATTTATTCATATCTGTGTCTTCCACTTTAAATATACTTTAATTAAAGCAACTTAAGCTTTAGATTATTCAGTTATAACTCAACTGTAAGTTCTTTATTCAAAAATAAAGACAGACATCCAGGATTAAAAAATGAAGAAAGAGAGTGTAGGATCTGCATAGTCACCAAACTGGAACCAAAGGCCATATTCAAACAAATAAAAACAATGTTTCTCTGGACCCTTTTTCTTTCCATTGTTGATATAGTTCTGCAATGTCACGATTGTCTGTCTGAATCTAAATGCTTATACTACTCCAGCCCCTTAATACTATTCTGAATATTTGGAAAAACATGAATATAGAACCCATTAACAGTAAATCTCTCCTTTGGGACCAGCTTTCTGCTTTTGTTCTCCGAATTGTCTCTGTCAAGGTTTCTTCCTCCTACTTCTCTTCTCCCTTTATCTCTTCATCATTATGACCCCCTCTTAAATCTTTTTTATAAATTTACTTTTATAGAATTTTTTTTTCTTTTTGCATAAATGGTATCTTATTTCTTTTCTGTCTCTACTTGGGCCAAATCTATCGATTACTTATCAAATGTAGTGATCCTGATATGGTAGCAGGAAACTTTGTTCCTTTCTTCAACACAGTTTTGTTGAGTGCTCACTGTATTACAGATGCAGAGATCAGTAGTGAATAAAAGAGATAAAAATCCTCTTTCATGCCTCCTGGAGGATAAAAGAAAGTCATTCTTTCAGGTTCATCCAAAGGATAAAATAAGATAACAAGTCTTCCTAGGACTAAGATTAGCCAAACTTAAGTCATTGTCTGGCATTCACTTCTTATTATATATCATGTATGTATTGTGTATACATGTAAAAGCATAACAAAGTTTGGGAATAATAAGAAGAAAATAGGTTATTTGTGTGTGTGTGTGTGTGTGTGTGTGTGTTATATGCATGTGTGCATGTGTGTGTTGTCTATGTGTGTAATGATGCAATACATACTCAGTAATTTGCTTTTGTCATTTAATAAATTGTGATTTTTTTCTTTGCTTTTGTCATCAAACAAAATGTATTTCTGTATCTGCACATATAAATGTATCTCATCCTTTTAATGATTGCTATGGAACTTGTCTTTATTGATAGAACAATTAAAACTGCTTTCAAATTTTCAGTGTCTCAAACAATGCCACATTATTTTGCATATGTCTTTGTACAGATGTGAGTATTCTTGTGAGATATATTCCCAATTGCTAAATCAAAAGAGATGGTTACGTTTTATACAGAAAGTCCCACCTGTTGTAAGATGTACTTCAGCATCTTGAAAAAAACTCAACTCAAGAAAAATATGTATATGGGAGAAAATTGTCCTTATTTGTCCAAGATATGGCTTTATTGCCACTTTATCAGAAGCCAAAATCTCTGTTGTCATCTTAACAACAGAGAATAAATGTATAAAACACAAGAATGGATTGTGTACATTGAAGAGAAATGAGATGAGAAGAATGGAGACAAAATGTTAAAACCATATACAAAAAAACCAATCTTTTCTCTATGTTCTCCCAGTGAAAATCATAAGGCTTCATTCATCCAAGAGAAAAGACGAGCCTTGTTTATTTTAAATAAAGTTTAATTTAAAAACTGCTTCTAAAAGCTTTACAGTGATAGGAAATAGTGTGTCAAAGTAATCAGCTTTTTAGACAGGCAGAAATGAAAAATAAATTTAAAGTGTCTCTGAAATTTAAATTGCCAATTTTGATTTTTCTTTAAATCAACAGAACTGTTCCAAGTTGAGAACAATTATGTAAAAAAGCCAAACTCAAGCAGTTATTAGGAAATCAAAATTAATTTTGTTAAATTAATTGAGTCATTTCCTGCCCCATATCCCACACCCTGCTTTGTAGGCAGTCTCCTTTTACCTCCTGACCTGATTTTATTTTTGTCCTTCTCAGTTTAACAGGTCCAGAAGCCACTTCATGAATAATAAATAAAAATCTAAAAATTATTTGTTCCATAATAGTCTGTCTGATTTATTTATTTTATTTTTATTTTATTCATTTTAGAGAGGAGATACAGAATGAGAGAGAGAGAGAGAGAGAGAGAGAAAGAAAGAGAGAAAGGGGGGAGGAGCTGGAAGCATCAACTCCCATATGTGCCTTGTCCGAACCAGTGCAGGGTTTTGAACTGGCGACCTCAGTGTTCCCAGGTTGACGCTTTACCCACTGTGCCACCACAGGTCAGGTATAGTCTGTCTGATTTAACATTGCATAAAATACTGCAACACCTCAAATCACAAGATTCATAGTTGTGAGCTGAACTACCTTTTATCTAGTTTCCCCAGCGTAGCTTTATAGCTCCTTGTTCAGCAATTAACATCACATAACTTTTGACAAAATTTCTGTTATCTGTGAGTATGTGGGAGGAGGGGAGAATAAGTAGGAGAGAAAGATCACAAAGTTTTAAAGATGCAGTTTTTAAAGAATAAAAAAAAATATTCTTCCATTCTGTTCATTAAATTATATTATGATGGGATTCAATGTAGATTATATTGCTAGGGTATCCACTGATGTGTTATTACTATATTTGTTGGGTGATTAGTGGATACTAAGAAATAGATAAATTTCCTTCAATAGGAAAGATCTGGTGAGGACATCAAAATCCATATTTAGTCCCAAACTAAACTGGTCTACCTGAAACCTACAGTCCTCATGGCTTTGATTAGATTTAGTTTTAAATCCTGACTCTAGAAATCACCTTTCTCTGGATATACACCCTTCAGAAACTTTCATCCAGATAATCAGCAATCCCCGAGGCATTAGAAGACACTAGCCGGGACCTGACTCATGGTCACAAGGTCTCAACCTCTGGCAGGCTAAAGATAACATCTTGACCTAAATTATGTTTCAGCTCCTGTGTCTTAAGGTAGGTTGACCTCAGAGCTGTCCTCCAGACCTGAGGACATGATTCATTACCCTTATCTCACCTCTGACCAATCAGCTCCCAGCAGAACCCAAACCCCCTTAACCTACGTGCAGTGTTTTGTGATTTTGCCCTGTATTATCTGTAACCTACATTCCATCCAGGAGTTTGGGCTTTTGAGCATTAGCTTTTCCTTCTCTTGGGTGACGCCATTCAGGATGAAAGAGCCAGTCTTTCTCCACTGGAATTCTCAGCGTCCAGTGCTTGGCTCAGCTAGTGCAGGGGAGATGAACTCTTCCTGCTCTGTTATACACCCAGTGTATTGTATCCCAGGCATTACTTACCTTATAATGCGGCCAGGCCTACCTTGCTCAGGGCTAGGTCTTCCTTCACTTTTAAAACACCCCCACACCCATACCACCCCTGATGCTTACTAGATGTCACCTCTCAGGGAATAATATCAAATTCTTTCTTTAACTTCTCTGAATAGAGTGTAAAAGGGTAGTAAATGGTCTATTTACCTTTTCTAAGGAAAACTTGCTCTCTACTACGTCCCCCTTCCCCCAAAAAAGACACTACTATATACATCAGTACCCTAATTCAGGGGAATAGAAGTGAAGATTTCAGGCAGAATTGCCTGTTCTTGGGAGAGATGGCATTATTCTTTCCAAGACATTCTGTTTTGGTACTTGACATGGACATTCTAATTCTCTTATTTCCTCCTATTTGACTTCTAGTGCCTTTAGGGGACAGGTTGTCATTTTTATCATATTGATGTTATTCAGGGTTGTTTTGAAGAAACTGTGATCTTATTTTTGGCTGCATTGCATGTATATCAAACAAATTAAAACCCATCCATATTCCACATTAAATATAATTTATACTGCAATTACAAATTAGACTTGCAGTTGACTAGTTGATGAATTATTATTTTTTTTAGACATTTAATTATCTATTCATTTCCATTTTGCAGCTTTCATTTTGTAGTTTGGAGCCAATACTTTTTTTTTCAAGTTTCAATCATTTTTGTAGACCTTTAAAAATCTGAGAATCCATTGGCACTGGGCTCTAATGACTAATGGATGAAATGTCCTTGATAATGCTACTTTAATACAGGAGCATATTTTTAAATTTTTAAAAAAATAGCCATTTAGAATGTTTGTCTTTTTAATAAGTGTGTATTTTTACAGCAAATTATCTTTCTGAATTTTCTATATCTTTCCTAAGTCTTGAATTTTTGAAAAATTAAACTGTTTTTCATAGATGATTCTCTTTATTTTCATAGTTCGATATTTAAGGTCTAATGCTACAGTCCTTTTATTTTAAGGCAGTTTCTGTAATTTGCTATTCATTGCCCATTCTCTGAAACACTGATGTTCAGAGCACCCATTGGATTGTCCCCTTCAAAAATTAGGGCTCTGCTTTTTTTCCAACAAAGATAATTCTTATGACAGTTCCAATCCCTCGACTGCAGGAGTATCCAAAGATTGTGTGTGCTGGCTCCCCCTCTGTGTTTCTTCAGACAGTAATATTTTAAAATTCTATTTAGAAATTTAAATTTAATGGGGTGATATTGATCAATAGAATATATAAGTTTCAGGTAAACATTTCCATAGCATTTGAATTGTTGATTATGCTGTGTACCCATCACCCAAAGTCGAATCATTTTTCATTACCGTATATTGGTCCCTCTTTCCTCCCTGCCTCCCACCCCCTACAGACAGTAATTCTTACATCTAAACCTCAGTGTGTCATGCTGCCCTGCTTTGGGAAATGATGCCTGAATGTAACTATGGGGCACTCTAAGAAAAAATACAAAATTGAGATGCAAACTAGTCCTTAAAAATGGGCGTCCTCAGGTCACAGAGCTCAGAATTTCTCATAGCCTTCAGTTAGGAAGAACGTTTTGCTTTGCGAGAGTCTGCAAACTGTTCTTAGGTTAGTTGAGAAACTTCTTCCCTGTGGATTCTTGGAAAATCTCCATCTGTCGATTGACAGGGACAAAATGCAGTGATTTTCCTTCTGTTCTTCGTCTCATATTCTACTTGTTGTCATTCCGGTGAATTGCACTTCCATATTGTTGTATTCAACAGAGAGGATAAGCCGCATATAAGGCTGGTTGCCCTGCACAAAGGGAACAAAGTCTGTGTCGAAGAGGTTGATGCATAGTGTAATTATCAGTGAGAGTCAGTGTACGTTAGGAAAACACATACTTACGTTATTAAACCCAAAGTTTGTTTTCTAGTACAATCTCTAGTGGCCTGCATAAATTATTGCTATTAATTTCAGATATATCTAAATGACATTGAAGGCCAGACCTGTGGTGGTGCACTGGATAAAACACCTACCTGGAATGCTGAGAGCGCTGGTTGGAAACCCGGGGTTTGCCCTGGTCCAGGCCATACGGGCGGGAAGCAGCTACTACAAGTTGATGCTTCCTGTTCCTCCCCCCTTCTCTCCTCTCTAAAAAAAATGAGATGAAGAATATACTAACTAAAACAATTTTTTTCTGTTTCTGCCTTAGAGTCCTGAAGGCAAACATGACTTGTACTTTTATTCCCATCCATATTGCTTTTTTCAAAAAACAAAAAATTTGCACCTTTGATGGACCTCAGTTTTGGGATGTCTATAGAGTCAGGCTTTTCTAGTTTGGAAAACCTGAATGTAATATTGTGATACAAAGCTCTGCTCATACTGTCCATGCTCAGATGATGCCATGGAACTCACAGCGACAAGAATGTTTTGGAATGCTGGCAAAAAGCAAAAACAGTGTGTCCTCTACACACAGTTAGAAAAATAAAGGTACAGAGAACATGGTGTACTTCTTATTAAAGGCTTTGAAAAACACCACACTTCAGTAAACATTCCTCAGGGGCTGAGGAAACACTCGGGTCAATGGCTTGCCTTAGCTCCCTCAACTCTGGTTTTAGTGAAGCGGACAATAGCACAGACCCAGTGCCAGCCTTGGAGGAGGGAGAGCCAAGGACACACGAGCACACACTTGAAACAAGCGTAATATTCTGCTCCAGGGACTTTGTGCTGTCTCGCCATCTCAAGAGATGTTTGCGATTGCCAAACCTCCACCGCCAGCTCGTCAAGTCTCGGTGCTTTCTTTTGCTCCTGAATGAGACACTTAGCAACTCCTCTTTGGCCATTGGAGCTCCTGGTGTGGGTCTCTCGGTAGCTCCACGCAGACCAATCCAAGCCCCGCTGCCCTGGTACTACATTAATTTCCCTCCCTTCTTAGTGTTACTCCCTGAGACAGTAACCAAAGAGAACCAAACATTCAGCTAATCATGGGATTAGGTAGTGCCATTCTCTTTTGCTTCCTAATGTTTCATCTGAAGTAAACAATGAGAAGAGACCTACTATGAAGGTTCCCTGATTTGTTACACTTCAAAAAGAGGCTTTATTCAAGGGCTTTGTCAAAATTACTTATGAGTGATACATAAAATATGATTAAGTAAGGAAACCTCCACTCAAAATTGAGCTGCTAAGAGTGCACAGGCCTTAGTTGTATCCTCTGCTCTAGCTTAGTTCTACTGTCCCCTGGGGTGAGTGTAAGGATGTAGGCTGGTGGGTGGAAGCAGCTGTCACACTCTGAAGGAGGGCATGCCTAAGCAGGGGAGGTGAAGACAGTTTGTGGTCACGTGAAGCATCGTTTGAAGTTTCAACCACTCTGGTGACCGCTGAAAAGCAGGAACAGCATAGACTGACTTCGAAAGTTACAATCCTTGATGAAGATACTAATCTGGAGGCAAGTTATCAGTCCCTCAAAGGATAACAGCGAATACCTGACAGGAACATAAGCCTTAATTTTAAAAAAATTAATAAAAATTGGCCAAACCAGGTTGAACTATATAGTACTTTAGAATTCCAACGTACAATTGTATGGCAGATGTCTAGGATCATATATATATTTATATAAATATATATATATCATTTATATATATATATATATAATTTATATATATATAAAATTTTGAAGATGGAAGTTTAGCTAGAAAACAAAATCACTTGGCTATAAACTAACATATTCAGTGTTTTTAAATAGATTGCAAATAATTAGGGAAAAATTCTACATGTGAAAGTTTGAGTTTATTCTCTGCATATTTCCCAAAGGAGGTTCTTTGAAACTCAGAAATTTCCTTTAGAAAAGTGCACTGGTCTGATATTCTGCAACAATGACTGGAAGCACATTGATGAAAGTCTACTTGAGCCCAGCAGTATGTTTTTTAGCAAATCAGGGTTTCTGCCTTTCTTTACTGCCAGTTTCCTACTTCTTTCTTAGTGCTAACCGGTGGTAGATCCTTTATCAACTCATAGCATGTATTTATATTTTTTGTGCTTTAAAATAATTTTTATTGACATAACAATATTAAGAACAAGCCATAACAAAAAGTATAGTTGGTACTCTTATACCCAATTTTATTCTCTCCTTTACTTCACTTTTCTGACTCTTCTAGATGCTTTTAGCCTGTATGTTGAAGTAAAGCAAAAAATATACAGACTGGTGCACATACCTTAAGAGCATATTCAAATAATTTTCATCTACTGAAAATATCTTGATAACCACCATTCAGATAAAAAGCAGAATATCATCAGCACCCATAAAATCTCTACTTTGTACCGTCTTCTAGTCACTGCTTACCTCAGGGATAAGTACTATCCTGATTTCTAACAACATACTTTATATTTTGTGAGAATGAAAGCATGTAATATATACCTTTTTCTTTTTCTTCTATAGCTTCATTCCTCCAACATGTTTGTGAAATTTATCATAAGCTTATATATAGTTGTGGAATATTAATTCTCATTACTATGTGGTATTTTATTATATGAATAAAACATAATTTGTTTATCTAGTAGTCTACTGTTAATGGGCATTTGAACAGCTTCCGTTCTGGGATGATTACAAAATAATGATGCTCTGAACATTTATTTTGGTGAAGATATTATGCATTTATGTTGAAGGAATATAGACCTAGCTGTGAAATTATTAGGTCACAGAGTACACTTCTCTCCAATTTTGGTGGTCATTACCGAAGAGTCCTCCAAAATGATTGCACCAATCTATATCCTTCCATCATGCTTGAGAGCACTAGTAGCTCTATAATCTTGCCTATATTTTGTATGGTCTGTCTTTTTGAGTTTACTTAGTCTGGTAGATGTCTAATACTCTCACTGTGGTTTTACTTTTTATTTCCCTGATTACTGATCAAATATTCATGTTTTTGGGGTGTTCAGCTATCTATTTTGTAATGTTTCTATTAATTTAAAAAATTGGGCTCACTGCCTTTTTTCTGATTTGTAAGAGTTCTTTATATACTATACATTTTTATAGGATGGGTAGATATTGATATGGATGCAAATCATATGTGTGTGTATGTATATATATGCCTTTATACTCTCTTAGTAGTCTTTCGATTAACAGAAGTTTCCGAGTTTTAATGTAATTCAATTTATGAATTGTTTCCTTTAAGACTAGTCCTTTATGAGTCTTGTTTAAGAAAACTTTGCTTGCCCCCAAATCATAAAAATAATTTTCTATGTAGTCTTCTAGAAGTTTTAATGTTTTACATTTTATATTTAGCTCTATAATATACCTGGAGTTGATCTTTGTTTCTGATGTGAGATAGAAATTCTTTTATTTTATTTTTTTATTAGCATTTTATTTTTTATATATATAACTAGATAAAGCAACACCACTTACTGAAAGCTGATGTATTGCTCTCTACTTGGTATTTCCACCTTAATCAAAACTTTAGTATTTGTATGTGAGTGTTTATCTCTGGACTATCTAGTTCATTCCATTGATCTATTTGTCTATAATTGCACTATGTCATTATTTTGCTGCTTTATAATAAGTCTTACTATAAGGTAAGTTCTTCAACTTTATTCTTACTTATCAAGAATATTCTGGCTATTTTTGGCCCATTACATTTCCATATAAACTACTGTATCAATATCTGTATCCTCTGAGTATCTATTTATATTGTCTATTTATTTCTTGGTTTTCTGTCAACTTTGTTTTCCATTACCCAGAGAAAAAAGTGTAAGTTCCTTATCATAACATAAAAGTTTGTTTGCATTTCTGTGACTTCTAATGAGATGATCAAATATTCACATATTCAATTTTGTTATATGCCTTTTAAAATGTTTTGACCATATTTAAAATAGGTTTTTTCTAATTTTCAAGAGAGTTTTTTTATTTTCCCAAGAGGATTTTTTAAAAATAAAAAGTATCTGACTTTACTGAGTTCTTTCTTATTATCAATCTTCATCTCTCAATGTGTAATCTGGTAATATCAAACTGCTTATAGTAATATCATATATATTATTTGTATTATTCTTCTCCTTCTGCCTGGAATACCCATCTTATTACTTTTTAAATTGGCCAACTGCTGCTCATTGTGCAAAATATAGTTTAAGCCTGATTTCCTTTCAGAGTTTTTTCCCAAGGAATCACATTACCTGACATCAAACTATACTAAACAGCATAGTACTGACATAAAAACAGACATATAAATCAATGAGACAGAATAGAAAGCCTAGAAAAAAACCCATGCTTCTGTAGTCAATTATTTGATAAAGAAGACTAAAACATACAATAGGGTAAAAGCTAATTTAGTCAATAAATGGTGTTGAGAAAATTGGACAGATATGTGCAAAAAAATAAAATCAGACCACTGTATTACATCATAACAAAATGAACTCAAAATGGATTAAAAACTTAAATGTTAGAATCAAAACCATAAAAATTCTAGAAGAAAACATAGGCAGCTAAATCTCGAACATTTCTAGTCGCAATATATATATTTTTTAATATATTGTCTTAGGCAAAAGAAGCAAAAGAAAAAATAAATGAAAGGGACTACTCAAATTAAAAAGTTTTTGAAAAGGAAACCACCAACAAAATGAATGGAAGAACATATTTGCCAATGATACATACGATAAAGGCTAAATTTCAAAATGTATAAGAAACTTATAAAACTCTCAACACCAAACAAACAGTCCAATTAAGGAATATAGCCAAAGGACCTGAATAGACACTTTTCTAAAAAGGACATACAGATGGTCAGTAGACATATAAAAGGATGTCCAAAGTCACTAATCACCAGAGAAATGCAAATTAAAATAATAATAAGATATCACTTCACATCTGTCAGAATGGCTATCATCAATAAATCAACAGACAACAAATGTTGGTGAGGATGTACAGAAAAGGAAACCCTCATGCACTGTTGGGGGGAATGCAGACTGGTGCAGTCATGGTGGAAAGCAGTCTGAAGTTCCCTCAAAAAATTAAAAATAGAACTGGCGTATGACCCACTGATTTCATAGCCAAAGAAATCCAAGACATTAATTCAAAAGAATATATGTATATCTGTGTTCATTGCAGTGTTATTTACAATAGCTAAAGTTTGGACACAGCCTAAGTGTCCATCAGTAGATGAGTGGATAAAAAAGCTGTGGTACATTTACACCGTGTAATACTACTCAGCTATAAAAAAGAAGGAAATCTTACCTTTTGTGACAATATGGATGGACATAGAAATAATTATGCAAAGTGAAATAAGCCAGTCAGAGAAAGACAAGTACCATATGATTTCACTTATATGTGGAATTCAATGAACAAAATAAACTAACAAATTGGATACAAACTCTTGGATACAGAAAACACACTGACAGCTGTTAGAGGGGTGGGGGTGGGGGACTGGGTGAGAAGGGTGAAGGGATTAATCCAAGAATAAAAAGAAAGATCCATGGACACAGACAACAGCACAGTGATTACCAAAGAGAAAGGGGTGGGGGAAGGAGGAAGAAAGTAAAGGGGTGGGGGGTAAGTAATGGAAGGAGATTTGACTTGGGATAGTAAACACACAATGCAATATACAGAAGATATATTGTAGAATTGTGTACCTGAAACCTATATAATTTTATTAACCAATGTCACCCTAATAAATTTTAAAAAATAAATTAAAAAATTAAAATTTTCTCCCTCAGCCCCTATCAGTAGGATGGCTTCTGTACCATCCTACTTTGTTAATCTCTGCCTTGAGATTTAGCTTACAACATTAAAGTTATCCTTCTAAGTGTCTACCCTATTTTATGTGTCTTTTTCACATATGTGCACCATCAACTTGTACAATTTCTGACTCCCATTAAGTATTTAAGTCATTTAACATTGATGGCAGTTTTCAATCTATACAGTTGTTGCCCAAGAACAGTTGTTGAACAACTTGAAGTCTTATTCATGTATTTGTTGTAGTTATTTTCATGTTTAACACTAATTTTTGCATCCAAAACAATTGAATAGGATATACCCAATAATAATATATGAGACTTTGTGGTGCTAAAGACTTCTAGTTTTCTAAAGGAGGTTGGGCTTTAAACCCAAGTGGAGATGTGTCACCTCAAGACACTTGGCAGCCTTCTCTTTCTGGCCTTCAGGGTTTCTGGTCAGACTCACTCCTTAGATCCACATGGGCTAATCTAATAATTCCAGCTGCCCCCTCTGAAGAAGCTGGGGCTATAAATTGAAGTGGAGACGCCTCACGTGGAGAGAATTAGAGCTCTGCTGCTTCAGAATATTGTACCTGCTAAAGGGACTGTCACACAGGAGAAATGCTCCAACCAACAGCTAATGACTAATAGAAATGAAATGAATAACTTAACTTCCCACTCTTACTGCATTCAACCGATAGGACATGTTTAAATGCTGCTCTAAAAGCTTCTTTTATGCAAATAATTTATGTAATCTTTCATCAGTCCCAGTGAACTGGATTGAAACCCTACATAGGTAAGAACAAACTGTTTCTGATGACTGACATCTGTGAGATATAATGTCATCCTTTCTCTGTGGTTACACTTCTCAGCATAAGTGCTATTTAGCCTGTGTGTATGCATTGCGGCGGGGGGTGGTGAATCAAGTAGGAATAGATTGTGCTGCCAGCCAGAAGCAGTTGTTTCTTGTAGTTGAACTGGATTTTCCCAAAGAAGTGTTTCATTGAGATGTTTGCTTCAAATTGACTCTGTTCTGCTGCAGCGAGGAGAGACTTCCAGTTAAAACATTTAATTAGTTCCCAATTTAGACGGCCAGAATGATCAGACAGCTTGTGTTTTGGAACCTGAGTTTGGACATTCCTTGGGATTGGTGAGTCTTGCCCAGCGGATGTGGTCAACTGTGAATAGTTTGTATGCAGTTCACTTCACAGAGCTGATTTTTCTCCAGCCCTTTGAAGGACAGCTAGAAAGGGATTAGGAAAAAGTAGATGATGTAGAGATAATAAATACTTCTCTGTCTTCTTAATCTCCCCACAGAAGCGTATAATAAGGGTGTCTCCAGTTTTAGATGTTGCAGAACCTATGAAGGGTATATAGAACTAAAATGAGCAGGAATCTAGTTTAAACTGGTTAGATTATTTTCACTCACTTTCAGGTAATCAAGACCTGGGTAGTGGCTTTAGACACACTGTATTAAATAAATGTTTTTTCAGTAATACAAATAAATTGCTATCCTAGAGTGTGTGTGTGTGTGTGTGTGTGTGTGTGTGTGACTATGTGTGTTGTATGTCTGTGAAAAAATCTTCAGTCAAGCTAACATTCCTATTTATTTCCATGGTATATATCTAACCTCCTTTTCCTGTCTCTGCCACGTGGAAGCTCTTTACTACAATTCTGTACAACAGTTATGTTAGCCTATAATTTTACAATTTGCTGAGAGAATGCCTTCAGCCTAAGTTGCTTCTAGTTAAGGGGTCCTTCCTTGAGAAGATGGATGCTTTTTGATCATTTTCAACCCAGCTCTTTCTCCTTCACAGAACTCCAGTCTCATTGGCTATTTGTCTAATTCTAGCATTAAATGTTCTAGAAATAGCAAGTAGCATAGATTCCTGCATTGTCCATGACATTTTATACTGTTCTGCTTTAGATTATTACCATTACTTCCCCAGAATGCCCTTGCCACTGTCTTCATCTGTGTATATGACATTTTATACTGTTCTGCTTTAGATTATTACCATTACTTCCCCAGAATGCCCTTCCCACTGTCTTCATCTGTGTATAAATAACAATTAAAATGTTATTTCTTCCAGGAAATCACCTCTGAACCCTCCAGTTGGGCTAAGGGCCTTTCCTATGAGTTCCTTTCTGCTATCATGATCAACACAGTGCTTGGCCTTGGAGGATATCAATGTGAGTGAATGCCTAATATTCAGAGTTTATGATGAATTTTCCTCAGGGTAGCTCTGTTTACTAGACTATGACCCTCTTGAGATCAGGGACTCTATTTATTTATATTATTTAGATTTGTATTCCTGGAGTCCCACCAAAAACCTGAATAGAATATAGAGGATGTTTAGTAATAATTTGGTAACATATGAGAAACATTTTAATAACTTGAAAACAACTAAAACTGGACCCCTTCCAGAGGACAATACAACTCTGAAACATTTTCCCATGTCAGAATTCCCCAAGACACTGAAGCCAAACGCTCACAGATAAACATGTTGCTGTGTATCACATACTCATGCGTCCTGCCTCAGGTGATTCAGCTGGTGAAAGGAAAAGTGTCAGTGAATTACAAAGGATTTTTGCTAGTAGATACAGCCTCTTAGAGCTTCCGGAGAATAACTGACATGATCTGATAAGCCATGAATATAAAGGTTTTCATGAAGAATAATTTGGAGAAGCAACTTTTGTGAATGTCAAAGATTTGTGGAGGAGAATCAGAACAGAAATGATACTCATCAGTAAATTTTTTGGATATAATTACAATGGTCCAATAGTTGAAACTCTTTTCTTTTTACATTTTATTGTTTTTGATGCAAACAACTGAAAGCAGAGAAGATAAAAAACACAAATGTAGGCTAAAAGACTAAATAATACATAATTGCTTTGATACTTATGTCTCATTCATTCAGAGCTTGTTTTTTATAAAATAAGTGTTGTGAGCTTTGTAGTTGGCAATAAATGTTTAAAGTGGGTGTAAAAGATAACATTCTTGGAAAGCATTTTGAGATATTTTAGTCTCTATTTCAGAAATTAATATGAATAAAAATGAGAATGCTCTATCTAGGGGAACCTAATATCACTGAAAGCATATATATATTTAAATGATTGGGAAACTTGTTTCTTTGTTTTTAGTCATTCTGCAAAACAGTAAGTATTTTGTTTCCTTTGATTTTAAAATACAATATTCTACTTACTGTCAAATACCCAAAAGAACACTGGAAACTAGCACCCATAGAAAATAAGCATGGAAAGGGGTATTAAATTCAAAAGCAAAAAAGTCTAAAACACAATGAGCACAGGCACTTTTAGAGGATAGGGACTGTGTAGTGAGGGCCAGGGCGTAAGTGGTGTGGGGGGTAGGTGGAGGTGGGCAAAGGAGGAGGAATGCGACAGAAAGAGTCATTGCTGGAGTGGAGAGCACAGAAGGCAGTGGGCAGAGGGTGGTGTGTTGAGTTATGCATTTGAAACCTGTATGGTTTTAGAAAACAATGTCATCCCAGTAAATTCAATAAGAGAGAGAGAGAGAGAGAGAGAGAGAGAGAGAGAGAGAGAAAAGCTTATGGGAAAATAAGAGGTAAAAGAGACTGCTAGGGTCACCCTTATAGAGATGTGGGTGTCTAATAGAAGATGACCAAATAAATGAACTCATCAGATTTTTAATATCTTGGGTTTCTGGGTTCTTATAATGGGTTACCGTTTTTCTGAAAAAAGCAATCTTTTATTTTTTCTTGCATGGGAAGCACAATTATTCATGAGCTAAGAGTATCTTTGCAAGAGCTTGAAAGTAAAGATGTCAAACACTTGATACGCTTAAAAAGAAGGAGCTGTGAGATTTAGTCAGTACAAGTTTTGGCGAGTCTGTTAATTCACAGTTACAACACAAACAAGTCCCAGGTTTTGACTTGTGCCTCAGTAAGTTCACACTCACATCATACCTGTTAATATGTAGGAGCTGAAAAACATAATAAACTTGAACTATTTTCCTAGGTTTATTGCAGATTGACTCAAACACTCTTTTTAGTGTTTAAATATTTGAATTTAATAATATTGGTGATAGTAATATTGGCCATCTGGTTTGAGAGATTGCTATAGTTTCTGAAATTTTCTCCAAGAAATACTACTTATATACACAGTGTAAGTAGAATGAAAATAAAAGGATCACCTTCACTCTTTTGGGTAACTATTGTAAATGGCCATTTAAAAATTTACTCCAGGCGATAAGAATTTAATGACCTAAAACACTGCACAGTATCACTGCACTTGAAGAGTATAGTTTATGTCTCTGTGCTCTGAAACATTATCCCCTTGGACTGTTGCCTCCATTTGTCCTTTTCCCATTTCCCCATTCCACTCATGATTCTGCAGCTTTGAAAGGAGTACTTTTGGTATTATTTCATGTATAGCTTCCACTCCCTCACCTTTCTGGCAGCACTGGTAAAATCAAAATTTTTTGCCTGTAAGAAAGGGAGAGAGTTCTCCCTGTGTAAACAGAACTGAGAGCTCTGGCACATTCTTTGACTTCCCTAAATGGGGTGGAATGTTGGTTTATACATCTATGGTCTCTGTGCCTGGGTATGGTGCCATACTGATGCCCTTTTTCACGCAAGGGAGTAGAAGGGGTAGGACCAGAAAGATGAGAAGATGAGGTATTTTTTACTGACTTCACATAATTGTGAAGATTATTCTTGATTTATTTTTAGTTAAGTGAGAGGTGGGAAAGCAGAGAGACAGACTCCCACATGCGCCCTGACTGGGATCTACCCACCAAACCTTCTACTGGGGCTATGCTCTGCCCATCTGGAGCTGCTGATCTGTTGCTTAGCAGATAAGCTATTTTTAGCACCTGAGGCGAGGTCTTGGAACCATCCTCAGCTCCTGGGGTCAACTTCACTCAAACCATCAAAGTCATGGCTACGGGAAGAGGTGGGGGGGTGGGGTGGAGAAGCAGATGGTCTCTTCTCCTGTGTGCCTTGACTGGGAATCAAGCCTGGGACTTCCACATGCCAGACCACTCTACCACTGAGCCAATCAGCCAGGGGCTATCCTTGATTTTGCAACAGTACTTCCTCAGGCTTCTACCCTTATTATGTTCAAATTCATTTATTTTGTTCAAATTAAGTCATTCTACTGCTTGTCAACCATGTCAGATAACCTTCATGAGTTTACTGCCTAAAGGCAGTAGTTGTTATGTTTTGGGCCTCAATGTCCCTTTATAATCTTTAAAATTACTGAGGATTCCAAAGAGCTTTTGTTTACATGGGCTAAAAATAACTATATTTTCCAAACTGACAGTAAGAAGGGTGCATTGTTTTATGTTTTTGTAAATCTTTTTGCATTTCTACATATGTGTGTGTGTGTGTGTATTTACAAGTTATATAAATAATAACTTCTTGAATATAAAAAGGGTTTTTGTACACTTTTGTCATTTGTTTATATGTTATACCCTTTTGTTTTTTTTTTTATTAAAACTAAAGTCATGGATACAAAAATCCACTATTTGTTATTTTTTATAGTTAACAATTCAATTTACTAACATGCTTTATCAATTTCTGTGTTCATTACCCGATGTTGCCTTGGTCAGCCTTCCGGGTTCTCAATCTAGTAACATCTGCCTGAATGCTGCATATGTTTGGACACTAATTTGTTCTATTCTCCCCATCCTTTCTGGGGTCAGCCCTAAAGATAGATTGGTTTCCATGATGAGCTTAACTTCACTACTTCCCAATTTATTTACTTCCCCACTGGTCTGCTTACATGAGTTAAAAGATCTATAAGGCATCTTATTTTTTTCCATCTTCATTCTCATCATGGGCATCATTATTCTCTCCTTTAACTTTATAAGCAGTTATGAGAAGACCTGTCAGTATATCTGAGCTAATTTTTCTCCTGGACCCCATAATGACCTGATATATGTTAAAAATCTAACAACCCCTCAGTATTGCTTCTCAATTAGTTTCTCAGAAATCCCATTTTATACTCCCATTTCTATTAGTATAGTTACAGATGTTTGTTTAGAAGGATCATCCTGCCTCGAGTGTAGTAGAAGGGAAAGACTAGAGTTAATAAGACCAGTTGTGAGGCTCTTTAAGGAATCTGGGTTAGAGATTATGGTGGCCAAGACTAGGGAAGGCAGTGGTGTTATATACACAGGTGGAAAGACTGAGAAAATACTTGAGGTAAAATCAGTAGGACTTGACTGACTGGATGTGTGGGTTATAACAGAGACAACATTTTTTCTCTCTGGTTTAGACTATTGATGAACTAATTCTGTGGTTCTACAGGAAGATATAAGAAATGGAAACAATAGGATATTTGGGGTAAATGATGGGTTCAATGTTAAAGTATCTGGGGGACATACAAGAGCAGTTAGGTAATTAGAGATATTTACTTTGTGCTCTGGATAAAAAAAAAAATGGACTGCAAATATGTAGTTGATGTCATCATATAGATCATCACTGAAACATGTGGAGGTATAAAATACCCAGAGAGATAATATATAGTAGACCCCCTTATTCATGAGGGATACATTCCAAGAGCCCTAGTGGGTGCCTGAAACCACAGTTAGTACCAAATACCCTATATGCTATGTTTTTTCCTATACATATGTATCTACGATAAATTTTAATTTATAAATTAGGCACAATAAGAGGTTAACAATAACTGATAATATAATAATTGTAATGAAATACTGTAATAAAAGTTTTATGAAGTGGGCTATCACAAAGTATCTTATTGTATTGTACTCGCCCTTCTGTTTCTGATGCTGATATGAGACACAATGCTTATGGGAGGAGATGAAGAGAAGTGAATGACAGCCCTTGTGATGCAGTGTTAAGCTACTGTTGACCTTTAGACAGCACGTCAAAAGGAGGATCATTGAGCTATTGTAATGTCATGTCTTCCCCCCACAAATTTAATAAATTTCCATCTTAACTAAGCACTTACCACAAACTATGGCTATAACTTTTGCAATTTGAGGTGCAGCAGCAAAACCAGCACAGAACATTTTCCCTTCTTCTTGGTTTCATAGAAAGATTAATTATTACCATAACTCCTGGCAACCTCAGCATACGATATTTTTTCCTAGTTAAGGACTTTCACCTTTTCACTTCAAGGATTACTTTACATCTTTCTTATCTTTGGCACATCTGATTTGCAAGCATCACGACTCTTTCACTTGGGGGCCACTGTTGAGTAAAATAAGGATAATTTGAACATAAGCACTACAATTGCAAGAGAGTTGGTGTGATAACTGGAAGGACTACTAAGGAACAAATGGGTGGAGAGTCTCTACAGCAAGGATACACTGAACAAAGGGGTGATCTGCACTGTAATTGAGATTGAGATTTTATCACAGAACAGCACACAATTTAAAACTGATGAATGGTTTATTTCTAGAATTTTCCATTTAATGTTTGCAGACTGCAGTTGAGTATGAGTAACTAAAACTGAAAAGTGAAACTGCAAATAAGGGAGAAACTACCATAGATGGAAAAGACGAGGGAGACTAGAATTGAATGTGGAAGACCACCAATTTTAATGGACATTTGGGCATATTAGGACCACAAAGAGACTGAGGTATGTGAACCCTGAGGAAAAAATTAAAAAGACACCTATTAAAAAGACTCCTGGTGGCTAACTGAGCTCACATAAAAAAGGCAGGGCCTAGAAGCCATTTCTGTACAGGGGCCACTTTGTTGAGAAGCCTCTGCTCTTAACTGCCTGCCCCTGCACTGAACTGCCTGCCTGCATTGTGCTTCTGTCATTTCAGCCAACCCTTATAAAGAAGTTCCTGGAATCCTAGTTCAACCAATAGGGTTGAGGCTTTCCCCATTCAGTCATAGCTGCACAGCTCTGACCAATCAGAGCAACTTTATTCTTACTAATCAGGACTGTACCTTTGGACCAGTCAAACTGTGAGGGAACTTCAATACGTAGAAGCCAGCTCCCCTTGGCTCACCCAGGGTGCTCATTTTCCATGAAGACTGACTTTCCCTGGATAGAGCTGAAACAATGAAGATGTTTCTCTGGAGCAGAGCAGAATGGAAAAGAGCAAAGCAGACCACCGAGGAGCACAAGACCAGTGCAGTACAAAGCATGGAGCAGAGCTGTCCAGCTGGTGAAGGGCCTGGCCCCATGGCTGCTCCACGTCAGAGCTGTTTTCACAGCCATGCTATATTACTGTTTGCACTAAAGAGAGTTTCCTTCTTCACTGCACCCCAAATTGGGGATTCTTGATGGTGTTGAATTAGTGTCAACAACCATCATTTGACAAGTAGCATAGTTAAAAGTTTTCAATAAATGTTATTAGTAAGTCACTAAGCATTACCCAAACTTTATCAAACCTTGGAAAAATCCTCAAGGAAAAAAGAAAACTGAAAATTAAAATGAGGTAGAGCAGTATTACAGGATCCTTGTGAGCCAAACTGATGCATATCCAGAAGCCCTTTCGGTATTTTCAGGCCTTTATCAGAAAAAGAATATCTCATTTCGAATTGAGATTAGACTGGGGAAGGATATAGATTGGCAGGTTACAAAATAGTCATGTTATATAAAGAATAGCATAAGGAACATAGTCAATAATATTGTAATAATTATGTATGGTGCCAGTTCAGTACTGGAAATACGGGGGAGGACACTTTGCAAAGTATATGATTGTCTAAACACTGTGCTGCACACCTGAAACTAATACAAAACAATATTAAATGTAAACTGTAACCAGAATAAAAAAAATTAATAAAGAAAAAAGAAGAGAGCTATAAAGTTAATAACACAAAGGGGCCGAAAGAGGGAATAATTATTAGCCTGGAAAGAGACAACTAGCTGAGACTGGTTGATGAGCTGTCATGTAGAACTGGCTTCCTCTAGCACTTTCTGGGCTCCTTGTTACCTCCAGAGGGAATGGGATGGGCATGATGGTTTGGCAGAAATGAAACTGAACAGACTGGGAATTCCTTAGCAACAGTGAATGCAACATCTTAAAAGAGTGTTCCTTCAGTTTTTAGCCTAAATCTTTTTTGATTCATTCTCGATACTGGGACTATTAAAGGAGAGGCTTTTGTTTGATAAACTTTATCTACCCCTTTCTAAACTTTACTAGACTACTGATATACCTATTTTTATAGATAATTAGGCCGTGCCAGTATTCAGTGAAAAACAAATAATCTCACAGTGTTTAATTATGGGATTGGACTAGCCAGAATTATGACGGTATAATAGTGATAGTTCTCATTTAAGTGTTTCTTGGTTCCAGGCCTTGGGGCATGTATATTATGCAATTCTCTCATTAAATCTTTGCAACCTTATAATCTTTGCTTCCAAAGAAAAACAGTCCTAATTTTACATGTTCAAATATATTTATTTCTAATGTTACTTAATCTTTACATGTGGAGTTTGGGGTCATTAGTAAATACTGAATTATCCAGGATTTGATTTGATTGGTTACATCTTTCTCCAATTAGTAAAATATGTCAAAGCTTAAGACTTTAGTTTATGATTGACAGTTAAAAGAGATAACTTCCTTTTTAGTTTAGTTTAGGAAAATACTAGTCTTCTAAGCCCATTTGAACTCAACCCTAAACTTCTTACATTTCAAAGGTTTATGCCATGGTATTTAAGTGTCCTGAGTATGCATATTTGGCATAACCCAAGTTAATAAGAGTGAACACGACCTGGCTGCATTAAATCTGTGAGATCTAGCTCTATTTCCATGAGTTTTCTCATTTTCATCCAGTGTGTACTCCTGATGTTTCCCCTAGGCCAAGTCTCGTGATTCATCTCAGATCCTAACCCAGCCTTCTTCAGATGACTGAAAGGAAAGGAAAAGGTAAAACTAGGTTACCTTTCAGAGTGTGGGCAGTACACTGTTCTTATGACTAGAATTGATGGATATCTCCAATAAACAAAGTGGCATCTGTGAGACCAGTTTTCTCCTCTTTTCTATGTCATCTTTGGCTCTTTTGTTGGCTAGTTTTTTGCTATTCACCTGAATAATGTCAGTACTCTCAATCTTTGCTTATTCTTCTGAGCAATATTTTTCATAATGATAGCTACAAGGACCATACACTGATGACCTCCAAATCTCTATGACATTTATCATCTTCAGGTTACATGCCCAGGTTGCCTGTTGCACATTCCACTGGATAATCTTTAAGTAACTCAAACTCAATATGGGCCAAAGTGAACTCCTCATGGTCTCTTCATATCTTCATAATTGACTTTTCCTCCCTCATTTCAGTTAAGGACTCTTAAAGTCATCTATCATAGGAAGGATTGTAACTGTCACAATGTTTTGGTTGCAAGTAGTGGGAAACCCTAACTCAACTGGCTGTAACTGTAAGGAATTTATCATCTCACATAATAAGAAGTCTAAAATTATGGAACTTCATGGCTAGTCAATTCATTAGCTCAATATCATTATGAAGGATATTAGCACTTTCGGCTTTCCATGTGGCCATCCTTGCCTTATGCACCTCTTTGATAGACTAATTATGAGTTGAGTTCAGCAGTTCCAGATTTCACCTCCTTAACACAATATCCAGGAACAGAAAAAGACTGCTACTCTTTATTGTGACTCTTCTTAAGAATTAAGACACATTTTTGTTTTTGTTGTTCTGCCAGAGCTGAGCACCTACTTACTCTCTGCTTCCAGCTTGGAAACTAAACTTTAGAAAAAGAGAGGATGGATTTTTTGTCTTTATCTCAGTTTTAATTTTATTAAAACACAATTTATGATTAGAGGACCTAGTAGCAAACTTAATTTCCTGCCCAAAACAACTAGAAAACTGAATAAAACATGTAACATTAGTAATAAAAATTGAACAATAGGCAGCCAGAATTGTGATGTCTGAAAGAAGGGAAACAAATGAGATGAGCTCAGTGAATGTCCTTGTTTTCTGTCTGAAGACACTTACCTGATAATGATCCATGTAGCAGGCACCCAAACAGAGCACTTGAATTTTATTGAGTTGAGGAAGGAGGGACTGGAGAGTTCAGGGAGGTAGAGAAAGCTGGAGTTTTCAGGGAAGACCACAAGTGAGAAGCATGCTATGCAGAGAAAGACCTCCACATTCTGATGGGGTCCCTTGAGTCTGTTGCTAAATACTATACTGTGCATGCATAAGATAAAACTCCACAAAACTGGACAGATAGCAAGTTTATCTAATTAGGCTATCCAGTCATGTGCTATCTATCCACAAAACATCAGTTCTAACTAAGGGCTTAATACTGTGTTGTAAGCTCTTGAAAATGACAATCCCTCACTATATTTGTGTTTCTCTGGCCACCAGAGATGATCCTTCCTCTCCCATTTGAGCATAAGTTGGGAATAGCACTGGTGGCAAGCTGAATTGAGTTTCATGGTTAACTTTGAACTTCCTTTAAGCAAAGTGCTAGTTGATGCAGCCTTGTTTGTACTCAAGCCTACATGACCATCTTTCCGAGGTCCCCTACTTCTCACTCTTGCTGAGAGCCACATGGAAGGTCATCAGCTGGTGAGAATAAACAACCATTCAGGACTTTTGGCTTTCTGTATGTGTGAGTCACGGAGGGGTGCTTGTTAGAGTGTTATGAAAGATCAACACGAGGCAGCTCTCTAAAGCCTGGTTCAGGAAACCTAATGGTGGGGGGAGGGGCAGACAGATAGCCATTTTTTAGAGTCTGTAGTGTTATGAGACTGGAGTAGGAAATGCACGCTTAGGGAAAACCAAACTTTTGATGGATCAGAAATTAAAAATGCTTATAACTAAACTGAAATTAAGTCAGTGGTGAAAGAGAATTTTGGGGTGAATAGATGGAGTGGCATGATAGCAAGAAAATAGGTCAAGATCAAAGTGTGGCCAAGTTCATTTGGTTCAGACATTCTCGTAAGAAAACAAAACACTGGAGGAAACCAGATTTCTCTTGGAATAGACCTGACCATGTCCATGAGAGAAAAAAAAAAAGAGTTGCTGAAGCCCTTTGACCAGAAACAAATCTATAACTTTGTTCCTACATGATAATACAATTACTATGTTGATAATACAATGTACTACATAGAGTTATCACATCCTAGTCTGACAAGGAACTCCCAAAAAACCACATTTTTCTGTGGAAGCATGTTCATACCTCAAGCTTTTTTTGATTCTGCACATCTGTGAAAGCACTGAGAAATAACCTAAACCAATTATTACCTTTCCATGGAAGTAAAGATCCTCTATTCTTGGTCTTGCACTTCCAGCCCTGCATGTCACAAACACAGGATAGTTAAATTTAGTAAAGTAACATTGATGCCCTTACTATGGATCCAGTACTCAGCACTGACACTGTAACCCTAAACATCCATTTTGTGATTAACATTGTTCAGGCTCTGAGAAAATGCTTGTGACTATCTTGTGTCCTGTGTCCTAGAAAAAGTGATCGTATCTGGGTAGCTGTTGCTGCTTTGGCATAGAGGCAGGATTGGAACAGATGAAGCCCTTAGGTAACAGCAAGCATAATAATTTATCAATTCCCTCTGCACAGATAATGTGAATACGTATTCACTCTTTCATAACAAAGTGTTGTTTCCCAGCAGTGTCGAGCAACCATTTTGCTTGTTATTCTTCATGTTCTAATTTGTGGTTTCAGAGACACAAACAAGTGTGGTATTTATAAGCATTGCAAATAGTTGTGGAACATTTTGCAATATTAAAAAATTCATATAATTCTTACATTTTTATACTTATTTTATTAGGCATTCAATTATCATTGGCCAACAGCAAAACACTCAGACATGCTCAATAAAAATCACTTGTCTTTGATAATTTACCCACTTTCAGCCATATAAAAACCATAGATTTACACATATTTTCAATATTGTTACGTGACAGGTATATACATTAAGATAAGAGAATAAGACAAACTTTTGCAGTGTGTAAGCTTGATTTATAACTCAAATATTAAGTCATACAGCATGGTGGTCTCCTAACTTGAGCCTTTAAATCATTACTCCCATGCCTGTCTGAACACACTTGACCCAGCGCTATCCAAGTGACTAGAGTTAGATAAACTGGTTTACTAGTACTGATGTTTCAACAAGGAAAGTAAATGATGTCCTACTAACCTGAAAATATCTTTCTATTTACTCAGAAAATATCATTACATGCCTTAAGTTTTGGTGACATAGCTTCCTTTCTAAAGAAGATTTTCTTTTCCTGGCAAAATCAGTCATTTTAGTTTTCTGCCTCTTAGAAAGTTTGTCACTGAAATTTCTGATCCTGCATAGCGAGAAATTTAGGAAAATCTTTACTGTCCACCCCACTTTGTAATAAATCCACCCCTAATTTAACAGGATTCTAGAAATAATGTTTTATAAATTGTGTGTGACAATAATAAAATAGGATGTCAAATTAGTATATATATATATCCCTTACACAAATTATGTTATATATGTTTATACTGAATTTATCTCTGTAAATAAGCTAATATAATGAGATATGGGGGAGATAACAAAAAAATTAAATCTAGATTAGGAGGTGATGTAATGTTCAAGAAAACCTTTTCTATAATGCTAAGGAAAAACCATCTATTAGGGCAAATTGTCCAGAATAGAGAAATTGTAGTGGATTTTTTCTTCTTCTTCTTCTTTTTCCAAGTGAAAGGAGGGGAAATAGACTCCCACATGCGCCCAGACTGGGATACACCAGCAACCCCTGTCTAGGGCTGATGCTCTGCCCATCTGAGACCATGTTCCCAGCTGAGCTATTTTTAATGCCTGAGGCAGAGGCTCCACAGAGTCATCCTCATTGCTTGGGTAGATATGCTTAAACCAATCAAGCCATGGCTGAGGGAGTGGGAGAGAAAAAATGAGAGAGGAGAGGAGAAGGAGGAAGAGTGGAGAAGCCGATGGTCATTTCTCCTGTGTGCCCAGACCTGGAATCAAAGCCAGGATATCCACACACCAGGACAACACTCTGCCACTGAGCCAACTGGTCAGGGCAAGACTATAGGGGTTTGACCTCAAGGACAAGTGATGAAAATGAGACCTTACCTTAAGAGAAAGTCTAACAGCTAAAATGGATAGTCCTTACCTCCTGCTCCTCTTTTTCATTTTACTAATGAAAGATCAAATCTCTGAATGAGCCATCCAACAAGATGTGTGTGCACTAACAAGAGACTTACCTGAAATACCAGGTTCCAGGATAAGGGCTTCTACTCTCCCTTTCTCTTCTGCCAAGTTCTGAACTACTTGGACCTCTCCTGATATTTGATTTTGCTCTCAATTATTTCTTAACTAGTGTTTGGATAAAGACTTAATGACTTTCTTTCTGATGAAAAGTTAAGAAATCTTGAATAGTGCTTTGAAACCAAGCTTAATAAACCTTATCCTTAATACTATAATCTTGAGATGATCACTGCTAAAGATTCTGTGCTTATTACCAAAATGTTTTAGAAATTTAGGATAAAGCACTCAGTTATCTAAACCTTAAGAGAAAATATAACATTGGGCTTTAAATATAGGTCTGTTTTTCCCTGAAGTTGTTGTATAAAACACAGTATATCGATAAAATACTATAACCTGGTTTCTGATGCACTTGGTCACATTATGTCACTTATAACCCCCAAGATTTTTCTCATGGTACTTTAAAAATAATTGAATTTTGAGAAAAAAAATTGACAGAAGTTTACATCATTGGTAGATAATTATGGATACCCACCCTTAAGTGTCTGTAAACCAGACTACTAATTTTCATGATGCCATCATCCGTGTAATAGAGAATGTCATCAGCTCCGCTTTGTTATTGTGTTTTTATTTCTTTTGTTTGTCTTTATTATAAATATCTTTTGATTAAAAACCACATTGTAAAATTGTCAAAGTGAAAATGATCTTTAAATAGATATTTGTTGCTGTTTTTCTCAGCATAAAATTGGAATCATGCATAATAATGAAAATCAGTCTCTATTTCCCCTTCTTCCAGTTTTCAATAGCGAGTCTCCTATTTTCTCTAGGTCTCATCTCCTTTTCTTTTAAGCCATTTTATGTACTCTTTAGTTTTATGGTTCTCAAGTATATATGTTTTTCTTGAGAATTAATTTATCTGTCCCAAGCTATATCACATTTATATTTATTTTATTTTTATCTAACTTGGCTTGGCTCTCACCTCTAGTGCTTTTTTTATATATATATAAGAATTCTCTGTTACCTGACCAGGCAGTGGCACAGTGGGTAGAGCATTGGACTGGGATGCGGAGGACCCAGGTTCAAGACCCTGAGGTTGGCAGCTTGAGCGCGGGCCCATCTGGCTTGAGCAAAAAACTCACCAGCTTGGACCCAAGGTTGCTGACTCCAGCAAGGGGTTACTTGGTCTGCTGAAGGCCCACGGTCAAGGCACATATGAAAAAGCAGTCAATGAACAACTAAGGTGTTGCAACGAAAAACTGATAATTGATGCTTCTCATCTCTCTCTGTTCCTATCTATTCCTCTCTCTGACTCTCTTTCTGTCCCTATTTTTAAAAAAATTACTTCTTTAAAAAAATAAAAGAATTCTCTGTTAATGTTTTTTTTTGTTAATGAAAATCTGTGTGGCTTTTATGCATTTGATTATTTGGCCCTTTTGCCAATTCTGTCTTGTCCATTCATTCATTGACTCTTCACTCCTGCAATCAATATGTTTTTACTCTTGACTTGAATGTGGCTATCAGAGCTTAATTAATCTGATGGACCATTTGATTACACAAAGTCTCTAGATTGTTTTTTCCCCATTATCAACCACCCAAACCATGTCATATTTGACAACTAGAAGCTCCCAACCAAAAAAGAACAAAACAACTGTGCTTCTATATTTTCTTAACTAAAAGTCTTTAAAACAATACTTTAATTTTATTTTTTAAATAACTGAATGTCTAGATTGACCTCACCAAGCTTCACGTTTTGTCTTCTCTTTCCTCCAAATAGTTACCTTCACTTACAAAAAGTATATCCTTCCCAGGTCATTCCCTGTAATAACTTCTTGAGACTTTTGGAAATGAGTTATGCGAATCTCTCCTTCTTTTTTAATTTGCTTACACATTGTTCTGACAATAAGTCCATGCTTAATTTTAATTCAGGTTCCCTTCCTTCACCCTGCAAATGAAATTAAGATGAAAGAAGCTGTCCTCTGCTGCCTTTTTACTTGGAAAATTTATTTATCTTCCTAAAGGTTGACTTTATCCCAATTCATTTATATTTGCCCACAGCTTTTCCCTTTTAGGTCAATGATCCATGTCAAGGTCTCAGCCCAGACCGATCCTACCACTCATTTATGGTTTTCAAAACTCCAGCTGCCACCAGTGAAGAACCTCAAGTTCAAATACTGTAACTTGTCTTGTCCAGTCTCAGGACAAATTCTGTAGATTTTGGTATTTGCATATCTTGTCTCTCCAGTAAGGTTGTAAATCCTTTTAAGCTAAGAACTGTGTCTGTTTCTTTGATTTTCAATCACATGCCACACCTAATAAAAGATAAAAACAATTTGGAGAGCTGTGACCAGTACTAAAAATAAATAAAATCTAAGCAAAGAGAAAATATCTTAGTGAATTATTTATAGTAAAAGTCGGAATTGCTTTGGGAAATGTTTTAGTGTAAGCGCACTGAGTCATAACCAGATTTTGAGAATCTCTGCACAGAAGTGTAAGGACACAATAGATGTGTGATATTTGGTCGTGTAAGTTGATAAAAGAAGAGTTGAGGAAAGATTTGGAAGGACCCTGTCTATGAAATCATAAGGGTCTTCTGGTGCCTCTTGCTCTTTGGACCTTCAGGGCCAGCAGTGCCTGAGGTTGTCCCCTGAGCCTGGGTGAGCACCTCCTCCCTCATTCAGAATGTTTGGATGAGCCATGAACTCCCAGAGGGAATTCAGATACTCATGGAAGCCTCAGGCTGAACCCACTCCATAAATCCTGCTGTGGGTTTTCGAGCACCCAAATGGGAAGTTAATTATTATGGACATAAACTACTAAATTCCACAACCTTTAAATCATTTTAGCAAATGTTCATGGAGTGCCTCCTCCTCTGTGCCATGATTATGTGGACTGATGAGAGAGTGTTGAATCTGACACCAGTTATACCTTAGAAAGAGCTTATGATTTAATACAGGAGTTTACAAACTGTAGCCCACATCCCAAATCTGGGCCTGTTTGGATAAATGACATTTTATTAACACTCAGCCAGGCTCATTCATTCATGCTGTCGCAGCTGCTTTTGTGCATCCACAGAATTGAGTAGCTGCAGCAGAGACCATATGGCTCCCAAGGGCTAAATATTTACTCAAAGGTATCTATGAAAAAGTTTGCCAATCTCTGATTTAATAAAACATCAACATTTGTTTAAAAGAATAAATTTTTCCCATGAGAGTTCCATATGCAAAAGTGACAGATAAGATCAAGAACACTGTAATATTTTCCTTATTTTTATGACAAAACCTAAACCACTGGTCTGATGGGGCAGCCAGAGGATTCAAGAAGTGGCTGATTTTGAAAAGCTGGTAAGGAAAATATTATCATCTTAATGGAATGACATATCATATTTTTCTGTCTTTACACATACCTAATCACCCTGCCCAGGGCTTAGAGGTCTGACTGCACAGTGCTAATATCATCACAAAAAATTGCAGAGCTAAATCAGCTGAAGAATCAGAGATCACCAAGGGCCCATCATCATCATATACTTGGCTCCAAAGTTTTTAAACAGCATTAATTTGATAAGTTAATTTCACATTAAACTCTGAGTCTTCCGATTCTCTTCACTTGGCAGCAGTGGGCCTCTATTCCTGCATGAGGACAGCTTGCGAGAGCTGAAAGGCAGCTTCTGTCATTGCACAAGACGTATGCTCCAGATCACCCCAGTCTCTACCGCTCCCTGACCCAAGATTGTCCATTGCCGTGTACCATAAGTGTACACTGTTATTTTCCTCCATAAAAAAAAAAAATTGTCTGTAACTATTTTGTTTTAAAAGGAGGGTAACAAGATTAACCAAGATTATATATTTTAAAAATGTTTTCATATAGACTTAATTTGTGAGCAAAGTGTAAGCAATCTGCAGCCATTTTACTGATTTATGGGGTTTTTTCTTTAGCCCCTGTGGAAATGGTCATTTGAGACTGATGTCACCCACCCATAAAGAAAGGTGGAGCTGAAATGTACTCTAGAGTAGTGATCTTTGAAGAGATAGGAGCCCCAGGGAGTGTTCAACAAAAACTGTTAAGGTTTAGAGCTTTGGAGAGAGAATATGAGACTTTACATATTTTATATCCTTTTTCATTTGTATTTTATAACTTTATAATATAGTATAAATAAGGACATACTATATATCTGTATGTGAACATGTACAATAGACCCATACATACATATCTGGACGAATATTTAAATTTATTTTAGTGACAGAGGCATTTGACTTAGAGACTTGAGTCTTGAGGACCTGGAAAGGATCTGGGGGATCATCGCATTCAAACCTTCATGTTACAAGTAAAGAATCTGAAGCCCCAGGAGGCTAAGTGACCAGGTCAAAGGCACAGGCATGTAAGCAGCAGAGCCTCCTTCTTATTCCAACCCCAGTCCTCTTTGTTCTCTGCCATACAGCCTGCTTTCTCAACGAAAGCCTCTTTGAGAAAATGAGACCAATTCCCCTGAAATAGCTGGGCAACTTGTAGGAAACTGTCAGACTTCTTCCTCCAGCCTAGCACTGATTTCAACTGGTGTTACCTAGAATAGTTTCTGTCTTGTGTGTGTGAAAAATGGCACCCGATCCATTTCCCCCTGCCAATGGAGGCTGCCCGCTACTGCCGCATCTCATTGGCCAGCATCTGCCTTCTTTTCCTGTGGAAATAAAATATAAGGGCAGGAGAAAGGACATATTTGGTAATGTTACGCTTTTCAGCTTCCTGCTTGGGGCTGTCTCAGCTGCAAAATGTCAAGGGAAAAAATATTCCTCCAACTTGGAATGAATTCCAGACAGACCCTGATGCCTGCAAATTTGTCAGAGGGAGCCAAGTCCAGGAAAGCAGAACATGAAGAAGGTTCATTATTCGACTTCAAGAGACGCTCAAATAATCAGACACTCTGGTATTTATGATTTTCCCCATTTCAGATGGTCTGTAGTTCACAACATTCCCCTCCCTTTACCACTGATTCTGAGCTTCCTTTTAAATTAAACCTCAACAGTTATAAAAAGACTCTCACATTACTTGGAACCACAACCACCACTGGGAGACACTGTTCATACAGGGCTGTTTAGGGCTGGAGAAGGGCCGTTCTTTTTGATTATTAGTCTGAGGAGGGCAGGCCAGGAAGTCAGACTCACTTCACCTTGACCACGCCGCGGTCCTCATCTAATTAGGACATCTGTGCCAAGGCCTCCTGACACTCACCTTGTTTGATATGATGGTTATTTTATTCCACTGACTTCCTTTTTATTTGAGCTTTAATTTTCGTGGGGGGCATGGAATTAACCAGAAAGTTTATCCTTACACTCCTGGCTTGTGAATATAGCAAGGCTGTTTGTAAGGCTGAGTTTCAGGGGATCTTAGTATTTTCCTGGCATTCAGCACATTTTCTTTCTCTTGTAAAACCATTGCATTGCCACATGCTGGCAAAAAGGTAAGGAAACAGAATTTGTAATCCAAACCTCATTAAATTGCTACATACACATTTTTCCTTCTATGTTTTGCTCCTTATTTCTAAATGCCATGATATTTGTTTGTACTTGGTCTCCCCAAGTTTTTATTTGGATTCTCCAATAAGTATAAAGTCATCCAAATCTCAGTTTTAGCACCCGGTGGAAGTGTCCAGAACAGGAATGGGGTGTTCAGTCTCAGCATGTGGTCTTGCTGAATAAGGGTCTTCTTTTTCCTTTTTCTGTCCCGAATCTCTACTCTGTTTTTGTCCCACAACAGTCTAAGGTTTGTGCAGCTTCCATGGTAATCAACTGTTAGGTCATAAACATTAGATTGTGGCATCACTGAATGAGTCAGTTGGGAGAAAGCTGAGCTGGAAATACAGCCGAGAGCCTCTGTTGACAGACAGCTTTCTTAATCATGGCCTCGTGGGTAAAGGGAAAGCCATGCTTGTCCCCCGCGCCTTTCCCCGGCATTGATTCACAAACCTGGACTGCTCTGGAGAAGGCTAGGAAAGCCCATTCTGAGGGATTACCACATTTTCCTCCTCCAGGCCTCTCACAGGACACCCACACAATTAAGAGGAAAAGGTGAGTGAAGACACAAGCTCTTTCTGGTGACTTTGTGAGTGTCAGCAAAGTAAACCAGGTCTCATTTTCTTTTCCAAATCCTACATGGTTCCTTCCTAAACAGCTTATATTGTCAGTGTTGGGCAAATAAAATATATTATGCTCACTTTATTGAGGATGGCACTGCCCACGTGGAAGTTCGTGGAGATGGGGAACAGAGGTGAATAAGTCTGGTGAGCTAGAAACCTTTGATTCTAGGAAACTCAGATAAGTCAGTAGCTTTGTGAACACTGAATAAGTGGGTTTTGGAGCCCAGTGTGTGTTTTTACTTGCCCACCGGGTGCAAGCTAGGATTAAAGCTCATGGCTCACCAGTTCTTGGCTCTGTTGTTTCATTACGGACTGTCTGAATCAAATGCAAACCTACATGAGCCAGACTGCTGTGATGGTGGCCTTGACCACTGGCTTTACAGTCAACATTGCCTGTTTCTTGGTACATTCATTATTGATAGGGATACTGTTCCATGGTATCTGCCTTGTTTATCAAATGGGCATCACCAGAGCACACCTTTTAGAAAGCAGAAGGTAAGAATAAATAATATCTTTAGGTTCCCTTTTGTTGATTTTTTGTGTCTCTGTTAAGCACTGGTACGACTGGAAAGATTTCCCTTTGACCATATTTTTTAGCACAATTCCCTGAGCCCATATTTCATTTTAGAAGATTTGGTTTAATATTTTCAAATTTACAGTTTCAGAGAGCACTGCGTCAAGAGCTGCTGTGCAGTAGGCTGCTAGGAAACTGGCCATCCAAAGAAACAAAGCCCTTCCCTGTGTCCACTATCAAGAACTGCTCAGTATTCCTGCCAGTCTGTAGCCTTTATCTTTCAGTCATTTTAGACCTGAAAGAGAACATTCCATCAAGAGGCCAGCTCTATCATTTCAATGGAATGTAATGTAAGACCACAGTAACTCTAGTATAAACAAAATTTTACCATGGCTCAGATTCATACGTGATAGCACTTGAATGGTCTGGCCCAGTTGTATTCCTTCTCTGCTAAGGATAGAATAAGTGAAAATAAGTTGAAAATCCAGCTGGGAGACTCAGGCCAGACATAAGGAAGAAGTTCTGGCATTAAGATGCAGAAGAAGTTGTGAAGCGGGCCTTTTGGGGAGAATCTTTAAGATTAGCCTGGAAGAGCATATTTGAATGATTAAGATGTGGTTCCAACTGGAGAGGAAAGACAAGGTTATATGATTTACAAGGTTTCCTTCAAGACACAAGATTCTCAAAGTTGTTGAAAAGTGACTCCATGCATTACTCACTGCTGTTAAGATTGTTATTCACCATCAGTCAGGCCACTTTTACATAATAAAGATTCCTGCTTGGAAGAAAGTGGGAAGTTGTTCATTCTATGGCTCTTGTTTCACTGATGAGAAAGCCTAGGCACAGAGAGGGCTGCTGATGGCCTGCGGAGGAGCTGGGCCTAGAGCACAGGGCTCCTCGGCTCCTTGTGCCCTGTACTTGACTACACCATCTTTCACTGATCATGTAAATCTACTTAAGATGTAGCTCCATTTTATAAGAATTTTGTTTATTTCATGAGCAGTACTGAGACAGAAATCTGAGAATCCCTGGGAATTGCTGTGGCTAAATAGTACAACTTAGAAGGGTAGTTTAGGCAAAGTACAAAAGAGGAAATGCTATTTAGATGAGCTCATTTCAACTTACTAAAAAAATTAAAAAATTAAATTTAAGATCCAACAACTTTTTCCTTCACTTAGCCCAACATCAGAGTCTTACACAGAAACTCCCCAAACAAATCTGTTTCATATATTTCTTTCCAAACTCAGGAATTTCTTTGATATCTAATCTTGAGTTCATTAACTTCCTTTTGAAAAATTTTTTTTTCATATTTCCAAATGCAAAACTGTACCTAATTTTATTTCTCTCTGTTTATAATCTTTCAAATGGATAATGCTGCCTGATCTTAGAAGACATTCAACAATTTTGATTTCTAAATTATAAATTCTTTCATTCCTTCACTCCTCCCTTTTTGCCCTCCTTGCACCTATTATTCCTTCCTTCCATTTTTTTTGTTGGTTTGTTTGTTTTCTGTCTTGAAAGGTAATCTGTTCATTTTATATTTTTTGGGCAGGTAAAATATATTATGTTCACTTTGTTAAAGATGACGCTGCCCATGTGCAAGTTTTAAGAGTAAGCTTTTCCCCCACCCTTGACTGATTGGATGATGTGGGGTGGTGCACTCTCATGAGGAATCCTCCCATTATGCCTCAGATAGGTGACTTTGTATCAGAGACTTCCTTGTTTGTAGATTGGATTAAGGGTTTGGATTTCTACACTATAAAGTGGGGCAGATAGGGAGCTTGCTCTCTTGGTTCCTGAGGTTAGTATTAAAGAGGAGAGCAGATTAAGGCCACATGGAGGAGAGGAGAAGCAGCCAAGATGACGTAGTGCTGAGGAAGAAGCCAATTTGTGCAGAGTTTGTGCAGAGAGAAGGAGATGGGGAACGGAGGTGAATGTCTGGTAAGCTAGAAACCTTTGATTCTAGGAAACTCAGATAAGTCAGTAGCTTTGTGAGCACTGAGTGAACGGGTTTTGGATCCCAGTGTGTGTTTTACTTGCCCACCAGTTGCAAGCTAGAATTAAAGCTGATGGCTCACCAGTTCTTGGCTCCATTGTTTCATTACCGACTGTCCGAATCTAATGTTAATCTGCATGGGCCAGGCGGCTGTGATGCTGGCCCTGATTACTGGCTTTACATTTGGCATAGTGGGCAGGATTCGATACAGATTGGTATGGAGCCAACACCACCTTTGAGCGGTGGAATAGAGGACTGGCTTCTGTTGTGATTCTCTATGGCTGTTTTTTTGGGAACCATAGACTGGCTGACTTTTACAGCCATGCGTGAGGAAACCAAGTACTCTGTGGAAGAGGCTGCTCAGGACCTGTAGGCCAAGCAGTGGAAGGAGTTGGAGCAAATGTGGGAGGAAGAGATGCCGACCCTGGAGCTGAAGCAAGCAGTGGAGGAGGCCAACCAGGTTCGCGAGATTCACTTGAAATGGAGCAGCCACTGGAGGAGGAATCACAGGTTCGTGAGTTGCAGATTGCCCTGGATATTGTGGAGAGCCAGCAGCGGCAGGAGGCTGAGGCTGAGGCCGGGGCTGGAGCTGCAAGACCTGCTAAGCAGAAGGCATCAGTGGCCTGGAGCTTGAACCCAGCAGCAGGAGCTGATGTTTTCAGTTCCTCTTTGGAAGATGAGGCGAATCAAGCTGGAGTTGCAATCCACAGTCTCCAGAAGGAGCTCCTACTACACCACTGGTAGGTCTGTGATTTTGGGACATAGGGGTGGATACCATCATGCTCCCCAGAGCAGAGATGAAAATGCTGACTGCCATTGCCAAATTCTTCTCTTTAGGACAGTGTGAGACCTGCCATGATGGCAGGAATGAGGAGGGAGGCTAACACCCCATGTGTGTGGACTGATATCCTGGACTACGACTGGAGTGAGCACTGGCTCATCTCTTGAATGGACTTATGGATTTTGGACAATGTAAAATACCCTGATGGGGGTGGGGGGTGGCTTTGCTGAAGGCCCTCCCTCTCCCCCAGGAAGCCTTTCAAACGGCAAGAGAGAAGGCCAAGGACATTTTGCACTTTTGGAAAAGTGCTCAGAGACTGGTGAAGTGTGCATTTGTAATTGTTGAATTGTATGATTTGTCATGCTGTTGTATTTTGTGTAATGAGCCTAAATTTTTTGTACAGGGATGCCAGGGATGTAGATTGTGGGTAGTAAAGTGAGCATAGGGGTGGATTGTTGGGCAGATAAAATATATTATGCTCACTTTGTTAAACATGGCACTGCCCACGTACAATTTTTAAAAGTAAGTTTTTCCCCACACCCTTGACTGATTGGATGATGTGGGGTGGTGCACTCATGAGGAATCCTCCCATTATGCCTCAGATAAGTGACTTTGTATCAGAGACTTCCTTGTTTTTAGATTGGATTAAAAGTTTGGATTTTTACACTATAAAGTGGGGCAGACTGGGAGCTTGCTCTCTCTTGGTTCCTGTGATTAGCATTAGAGAAGAGAGCAGATTAAGGCCATATGGGGGAAAGGAGAAGTAGCCAAGAAGGCAGAGTGCTGAGGAAGAAGCCAGTTTGTGCAGAGAGAAGGAGATGGGGAACAGAGGTGAATAAGTCTGATGAGCTAGAAACCTTTGATTCTAGGTAACTTGGAAAAGTCAGTAGCTTTGTGAGCACTGAGTGAGCAGGTTTTGGAGGCCAGTGTGTGTTTTTACTTGCCCGCCAGGTGCAAGCTAGAATTAAAGCTGTTGGCTCACCAGTTCTTGGCTCCATTGTTTCATTACCGACTGTCCGAATTTAATATGAACCTGCATGAACCAGACGGTTGTGATGCTGGCCCTGACTACTGGCTTTACAATATTGAAATCCAGTTGTTCCTGTTTTCTTCACAGAAGCTGAATTAGAAGAGCTTCCTTATCCCCACAGTAGATCAGAAGTAGTCATGTGCGGGTGTGGCATAAAGAGGAACAAATATAAGGTGACAGAGGATGATTTAACTTTGGTTGATGGGTATGTAAAGCGTGGGGCCAAGGCCACCATCACAGCTGCCTGGCCAGTGCAGGTTCACATTTGATCCAGACAGTCGGTAATAAAACAATGGAGCCAAGAACTGGTGAGCCGTCAGCTTTAATTTTAGCTTGCACTCAGTGGGCAAGTAAAAACACACACTGGGCTCCAAAACCCACTCATTCAGTGCTCACAAAGCTAATGAGTTATCCGAGTTTCCTAGCATCAAACGTTTCTAGTTCACCAGACTTATTCACATCTGTTGGGAAGATAAAATATATTATGCTCACTTTGTTAAAGATGGCGCTGCCCATGTGCAAGTTTTAAGAGTAAGCTTTTCCCACACCCTTGACTGTTTGGATGATGTGGGGTGGTGCACTCTCATAGGAATTCTTCCATTATGCCTCAGATGGGTGACTCTGTATCAGAGACTTCCTTGTTTGTAGATTGGATTAAGGGTTTGGATTTCTACACTATAAAGTGGGGCAGATAGGGAGCTTGCTCTCTTGGTTCCTGAGGTTAGTATTAAAGAGGAGAGCAGATTAAGGCCATGTGGAGGAGAGGAGAAGCAGCCAAGATGACGTAGTGCTGAGGAAGAAGCCAATTTGTGCAGAGTTTGTGCAGAGAGAAGGAGATGGGAAACAGAGGTGAATAAGTCTGGTGAGCTAGAAGCCTTTGATTCTAGGAAACTCGGATAAGTCAGTAGCTTTTTGAGCATTGAAACAGTGGGTTTTGGAGCCCAGTGTGTGTTTTTACTTGCCCACTGGGTGCATGCTAGAATGAAAGCTGATGGCTCACCAGTTCTTGTCTACATTGTTTCATTACCGACTGTCCAAATCTAATGCAAACCTACATTGGCCAGGAGGCTCTGATGGTGGCCTTGGCCACTGACTTTACAACCTCTGTTTCCCATCTTCTTCTCTCTGCACAAACTGGTTTCTTCCTCAGCACTCCACCATCTTGGCTTCTTCCCTTCTCCCCCACATGGCCTTAATCTGCTCTCCTCTCTAATGCTAACCTCAGAAACCAAGAGAGAGCATGCTCCCGGCCAGCCCCACTCTATAGTGTAGAAATCCAAACCTGTTGATCCAACCTACAAACAAGAAAGTCTCTGATACAAAGTCATCCATCTGATGCATAATAGGATTCCTCAGGAGAGTGCACTACCTCACATCATCCAATCAGTCAAGGGTATGGGGAAAAGCTTACTCTTAAAACTAAATCTTGGGCTATAAGGAATCTGCCTGCTTACAGCCTGTCCCCACACTGCATACTATAATTACACCCATCCCAAGCATAAGGGCAACTAATATCATCTGAGTGATGGGCTTCCATGTGGGTAGAGCCATCTTTAACAAAATGAGCATAATATATTTTATCAGTCCAACATGGTATACAACATAATCAACTGTCCAGATGATGTGGAGATGTTCTCCCAAAATCTATGTACTCTCATTGACCAATGTCACCCTGTTAAATTTAATCATCAATAAACAAAGGGAAAAAAATGTAACCATACCCCACAGATTCATTTCCTTATGAGTGGGTTTAAGAGTTACCATTTTTAATATATGGGAAGTAAAATAATTGTATTAAATAACAAAATTCTCAGTGAAAGCTGATATTAATATTACAATACTTCTTTGTTGGTCACATAAGTTTGTGAATATGATATATATGTTTGCTCGCTTATAGTTTGTATTGGGTGTGGGAGGCGGGCTGTGGGCAGGCCGGGTTGTTATAGCCCGGGGTTTGGTTTTAAGACTGGGCCTTTCTCACCTTTTTTGATGTGGGGTGGTGCACTCTCATGGGGAGTCCCATTGTGCCGCAGATGAGTGACTTTGTATCGGAGACTTTCTTGTTTGTGGATTGGATTGAAGGTTTGGATTTTGCACTGTAAAGTGGGGCAGACCCTGAACTTGGGCTCTCGTTTCCTGCTATCACCATTGCAGGGGCCTCCCTGATCCCTTGCCCTCCATGGGAAAAGCTGGTTTTCTGCTTTTCCCTTGTCTTCTCTTGTGGCTTGCCTGCCTTGGTGAGACACCAATAAACAGAATGGCCTACCATCCTCCGACTCCGCCATTTCTTCAATGTCTGCCCGAATCCAATGGGAACCTGCATGTGAATGGCCACGATGGTGGCTCCTGGATTTACACTCTCCTCTTCCCTATTTTAGTCTTTTATAGATTTTTTTCTGGGCATCTAACAAAACTGTAGTTTTAGTAGACTCCCCATGCAGCCTGAATGGGCAGTTTCTTAGTTGGTTTGATTTAACAGGCTCCAAAAACCATTCTTACTCTAAATATGCCTTCTGATGACCAGTTCGCAACTGAAGTTTTAATTAATGGACTCCATTATTCAGGTTAAAACATCATCTCCAGAAAACTGTGCTAGTTGTCTTCTGGCAGTTTCAAAGTATTAACCCATCAGCACCTATGAGTACATTAGCTTTATATTCTTGATCTCAGTATGAGACAAAGGAGAATTACATTTTGATAGGAAATATGAGTGGTCTAGATTGATTATGCTGGGAAAGAAATTCCAGTGTAGAAAATAGTTATGGAAGATTAAGATGAGAATGAGAGAGGGTGCCAAAGAGACCATTTAGTGAATTAGTTTACCCGACCTGTTATGGGGGGCTTTATTTACATCACTTTTATCTCAAACACCTTTAATACATTTTTTACTTCTTTCTCAAAAGTGTCCATGGCCAGTAATTGATATGATTCTTCAAAATGAGTCATAGTATAGGTTAAATGTCATGAAATGAAAGTTTGGTAGATCCAGAAGGTTCTTCTAGAGCACTTGTGCTTAAGAGTAAATAAAAATTTTAGAGGGCAAACTCAGAGGGCTAGTAGTTAAATTTTATAGTGGTTTACATGTGTCGAAGAAGATAAGCAAGGGGTGGAATGTAAAGAAACAGTGAACTTAAGTCATCTTTTAGGTTAAAATAATGTTGGAATAATGAGAGAACTGGAGACACCACTTCACAACTATACATACATTTTAATTTATGAGATGGCCTCTTAGAAAACAACTCTTGATTCAGCCCAGTTAAGAGACCATTGTGGTTTTTCTTTCATTGATGCTCTTTTCAGATAAAGCAATAAAATGCAATTCAATGTATAAACACTTCTATTCTTTGTGTATGTCTGTGTGTGTATGTTGAAGTTCATTATGGAAGACATAGATAAACCATGAACTATATTTTTTATTTCTAATATCCTCTTGATGAAAAGTGACAGCTATAATTGGCTATTCATGTCAAGCAGTCAAAGAGATTATGATATGCAACACTATTTTCCAGAAAATGAATTTTTTTTTTTTTTTTGGAGGAAAGGCGTCTTTCTGGGAATAAAATCCTTCTAGATGTTGGATTTTAGAGAGTGGTTAAACCCTGGCAACTTCACTGTGGCAGGTTGCTGGAACTTTAAATAGAACTATCACTGCTGTCCTTTTCCAATATAGAAATTTGTATATCACCTATCTAGGTTATCAAGAAAATAGTAACAGGAGTCTAAACAGTTACATTTTACTTCTAAGTTATGGACTTTGTACAGTAAGCTTTAACGATTATTTTGACATCAAATTTGAACACATGCAAAGCACATTTAAAAGCAGTCTGCTGGCAGAATTACTTTTTGCTTGGAGATCAGTCTTTTTGTAAGGCTTTCAACTGATTGGATGAGGCTCGCCCACATCATGGATGATAATATGCTTTACTCAAAGTTGATTGGTTAAGCTTGTCTTCAAAGAACCATCTAGAATAAAATTTGGCCAAATATATGGAAACCATGACTTAGCCAAGTTGATTCATAAAATTAACTATCATATAAGTGCTAGGAATAAATCTAAGAGTTATGGAAATAACTATTATCTCAGAATTTACATGCTAGTGGCATTGAGAAGCTTGAGACGTGTTGCCACTGACTTTTCAAAAAATAAAAATTCCCAAAGTTAAATCACTTGATAGCATCTTACTTTCATCCGATGATGATGATGATGATGATGATGATGTAGCATCTTCCTAGAATTACCTGGACTGAGAACCTTAATGCAAATTAGTAATTATAAAGAGAGTTAGATTATTGAGTTCTGGCAGTTCTGGGACCATAGAATCTTTCTGAAGAATAAAACATCCTTTTCTTTATCTTGCTAAGATTGAGGAGTGGAAACTATGATGATATGACACTTGTCCTGACACTATTAAAAAATGATACAGCACATCCCTCTGACCAGACTGGTTGTAATATCAAAAATATACAGGAGATTTGTATGGCTTGTTGTTTTTTTAACTGCAGGAGAAATATCTGTAAGCCTGAAGTATAGATTGCACATACTTTGGCTACACTTAGAGGAAAATCTTGGAATGCCCTGAACCTTCTATCTTTTAGCAAACAAAGAACATTCTGTACCCTTCCGTTTGTGAAGCACAGAAATTTTCCATATTACTACTATTTTATTTTATTTTTCTGTTTCTTTTTGCCTACAGCTTTGTGTTTTCACTTCCTTACACTTGTTTTCAAGGACTTATAAAAGCCACTCTTTATGGGGAGGGGGCGCGGGGGGAACAGGCAAGAAATGGCAGTCATAGAATTTCTTTTGGGCATAAGAACAGAAATAACTCTGAAAATAAATTGTGGCCACACACAGGTAGCTTCTTCAGGAGATGACTCGTGATGTCACAAGATAGGCCCTACTCCACCCATTTGGCATGAGCATGACTTGGGCTGCCCTTCTCTTTTGGAGCTTATAATTATATCACAGAGATGAAGATGCATTGATGAAAGCAAGCTTTGTTCAGCTTTCTCACACACTCTCACTTTTCTAAATTACCTCGCTCCCCCGGTGTATAATAGAAAAAGTCACTGAATGTCTCTGGAGAGAGACATAGAAGGCCTGGTTACATCATTCCTTCTGGGGTTGGGAGCTGGAACTCTGAGTAAGTGCAAGGCTAAAACTTACTTCTCAATATTCACTCCTTCATACTACTGAAATTTTGAAAATTTATCATGTGTATATATTGTCTCCTTAAAGTTACCCAGCTTGTTAATTAGCTAAATTAATAAGATGTAATTTTTTAAAAGCCAAATAACTGGAAACACTTATATTTTCTTTTCCTCTTTAGCTAACTTTAATTTAACTCTTAAATCAGTTATTTCTTCTTCTTCCCTCTCCCTCCCCCCAGAGAAATTCTGTACCAAGTAACCTTCTGTTCTTTCTAGAACATGCCAGGCACATTCTTGCCTCATGTTCTTTGCAAAAACAATTTCCAATGCCTGGGGAAAAAAAATCTCATCTTCATTATCTGTAAAGCTCATTCCTTGCTTACTTTAAATCTTGGCTCAAATATCACATTCAAAATAGACCTTACTTTGACCACCCTAAATATTTAAAATTGTAGGCTTGTACCCTAGAATTTCCCCTCCACTTTTTCAGAGTATCTACCTTTTTTTAAGACTGAATAATGCATCAATTTTCAGTCAGTGTGCTACAAGAGGTTCTTTGGTGTGCCACAAGAATTTTTAAAACATGCAATACCTTACTATTCAATCAGGGACACTGACCTCCTTTTCCCTTAAATTGTCAAATAAAAAATGACAACAGCCAACACAACAATAGCCTCCTTTTGGGCAGATAAAGTATATTATGCTCACTTTGTTAAAGATGGCTCTGCCCACGTGCAAGTCCCTTGATATTAATGTGTTTTGGAAGACAGACTGTAAGTAGGCTGGGTCGTTATAGCCTAAGGCAGTGGTTCTTAACCTTTTTGAGGTACTGAATCCACCAGTTTCATATGCACATTCACCGAACACTTCTTTAGTGATAAATAAAATATGATTTTTTTTTCCAAATTCAAGACATAGGTATATGTTTTTTTTTACTGGTGCACAAAATGAGCCATGCATGAACATCATCTTGCTCAAAGAACAAAACCAACAAAGTGCATGAACTCACAAAAATTACGGTATTACTTTATTCTGGCCTCTGCAGCAGAGGCTTCTCCGAATCCCTGAGACCGACTCATCGAACCCCTAGGGTTCGGTAGAACCCGGGTTAAGAACCACTGGCCTAAGGCTTAGTTTTAAGATTAAGCTTTTCCCCACACCTTTGACTGATTGGATGATGTGGGGTGGTACACTCATGAGGAATCCTTCCATTATGCCTCAGATAAGTGACTTTATATCAGAGACTTCCTTGTTTGTAGATTGGATTAAAGGTCTGGATTTCTACACTATAAAGTGGGACAGGCCGGGAGCTTGCTCTTTCTGGGTTCCTGAGGTTAGCATTAGGGAGGAGAGCAGATTAAGGCCATGTGGAGGAGAAAAGAAGCAGCCAAGATGGCAGAGTGCTGAGGAAGAAGCCAGTTTGAGCAGAGTTTGTGCAGAGATGAGATGGGAAACAGAGGTGAATAAGTCTGGTGAACTAGAAACCTTTGATTCTAGGAAACTCGGATAAGTCGGTAGCTTTGTGCGCACTGAATGAGTGGGTTTTGGAGCCCAGTGTGTTTTTACTTGCCTGCCGGGTGCAAGCTAAGATAAAAGCTGATGGCCCATGTTGGGCAGATAAAATATATTATGTGCACTTTGTTAAAGATGGCGCTGCCCACGTGCAAGTTTTAAGAGTAAGCTTTTCCCCACACCTTTGACTACTTGGATGATGTAGGGTGGTGCACTCTCATGAGAAATTCTCCCATTATGTCTCAGATAAGTGATTTTGTATCAGAGACTTCCTTGTTTGTAGATTGATTTAAGGGTTTTGAATCTACATTATAAAGTGGGGCAGACTGGGAGCTTGCTCTCTCTGGGTTCCTGAGGTTAGTATTAGAAAGGAGAGCAGATTAAGGCCACATGGAGGCCGGGAGAAGCAGCCAAAATGGCGGAGTGCAGAGGAAAAAGCCAGTTTGTGCAGAAAGAAGAAGATGGAAAACAGAGGTGAATAAGTCTGGTGAGCTAGAAACCTTTGATTCTAGGAAACTCGGATAAGTCAGTAGCTTTGTGAGCACTGAATGTGTGGGTTTTGGAGCCCAGTGTATGTTTTTGCTTGCCCGCTGGGTGCAAGCTGGAATTAAAGCTGATGGCTCACCAGTTTTTGGCTCCATTGTTTCATTACCATCTGTTCGAATCTAATGCGAACCTGCATTGGCCAGGCGGCTGTGATGGTGGCCTTGGCCACTGGCCTTACACCTCCTGTGTGAATAAATCAAAATCATACTATTTTGTTTATCAGATTGGCAAAAAAATGTATAATTTTTAGTGTGGCACAAAACTTTAGTAATTAAATTATGTGCAATAAGATGAAAAAAGTTAAAAATCACTAATATAAGTATTTAACATCTTTTTGTCTGTATCTCAACAGTGAACTTAGCTCCATGAGGGTTGAGATATATCAGGTTTGTTTACTGTTTTTCTTCAACATCTACGTACTTCCTGGCAACCATAGGTTGTCAAGAAATAACTGCTAAATAAAATAAGAGAGAAAATCAAGGAGTTTCACTTCCCAAATTTGTTATACTTCATTGATAGTATCAAGTAATTTGAGAATACGTAGTTTTAAAATCTATTAATGACTTTTAAGTTTTTTGAAAACATTCTTTGATGTACATTTTTAAAATAAATTCAAGAATAACCTGTAATGATTGCAAGATAAAGAGTATTATTTTTCTTAATTCACAACTCTCTTGCCTAGTCAATATCTTCAACTTTGTTAACAGTACTTTCCAATCTCGATTATTGCTATTAAGATATTTATTTTTTGTTTATAGATTTTTAACTTCTGTGGCTATTTTGGACACAACCATTTTGTTTTGAACAAACTTACCATAACCGTTTAGATTTATCTATGTTTACAAGCTATCAACACTCATCACCTCAGTCAGGTTTAATTAACTGGAATAGTCAACTAATTACATCAACCAAGAGAAGAAAGCACTGAGAAAAACAGACACTGGAGAAGTAAGGGTCAGAGCAGCCTCTGCGACCTTTAGGAACCCAGGAACTTGCCATGATCACGAGAAACCAGCCCATCTCTCCCTGTCTCTGCAGCAGCCAGCAGCACAGAGGCAAGCTATCTGCAGCAATTTCCCAGAAGCTGTTGTGAAATCTGATGTTTGCGGTCTGTTCCAGGCCCCACATCCCCCACCTGCTCTAGAGAAACAATGATGACTTCTACTTCTTCTCCTTCTGTGAAATTAATCTTTTCCGATGAACTCAGAGATACAAAAGGGCAGAGGATTACTGTTATCGCCTTCCAAAGGTCCCTCATTATATAGATTTCCATAATCCTCAGACTTAAAAGACATAGAAAAGGGAGTGCATAATAAATTTCTTGTTAGAATTTCATCCAAATATTTCTTAATCTCATTTATTTTTTTTTTTAGCTTTTGAGCCAAAGGTGCTTGCTAGTTTATTTTGAAGGACATTGCTGCTGAGTTCTACACAAGTGCATATTCTGTAGGTAAAATCCAGTGATGAGTACAGTATGATCTTCTCCCTGGTCCTTAATAATCATGATATAACAGCGCAGACCATCTATAACCACTTCCAAGATGGAAAAAATCAAGGTGGGAAATCTCAAAGCTACCATACATAGTCCACCTAATATGCCTACACAATAGTTTCCATTATTTAAGAAAATTTGTGACTATTGTTATTTTAAATTAATCATTTACCATTATTTGGTTATAATTCCTTACCCTGCCAATGTTACCTAGTCTGTAAAATGAGAATATAGTAGTACTCATTTCATAAAATTGTTGGGAGGATTTAATAAGATTATATACATACACATAAGTAAATGTTTGTGTATATCTATATACATTTATATAGGTATAAATATACATATACATACATATATAGATAAAGAGAGAGAGAGAGACAGAAAAAAAGAGAGAGAGAGAGAAAATTTGGAATAATGTAATGACTGGACCATTGTAAACTCATAATAAAAGATAGCTGCTACTATTATCATCATATAATCATTACCATTATTGCTACTCTTTCCAGAAAAACTGACAGATTTATGTGATAGATGGATTTATTGAATGTAATTCTTTGTGTGTGTGTGTGTGTGTGTGACAGAGACAGAGAAAGACAGAGAGAGGGACAGATAGGGACAAACAGGAAGGGAGAGAGATGAAAAGCATCAATTCTTTGTTGCGGCACCTTAGTTTCTCAGATTGCTTTCTCATATGTGCCTTGACCAGGGGTGGGGGGTTACAGCAGACCAAATGACCCCTTGCTCAAGCCAGAGACCTTGGGCTCAAGCTGGTGAGCCTTGCTTAAACCGGGTGAGCTCGCACTCAAGCCAGTGACCTCGGGGTTTCATATCTGGGTCCTTCGCGTCCCAGTCCGACGCTCTATCCAGAGCATCTGCATGGTCAGGCTGTTGACCATAACACTTTATTCATTCCTGCATCTACACCTTTGGTGGTCTCTATGGACAGAGTATGGTTCTTTCCTCCTCGATTTAGATTTGTCCACGACTTGTTCTGGTCAATAGCATATGAGCAGAAGTGACAATCTGCCAGTTGTAAATCTTGGCATGAAGAGCCCTGTATTTCTTCCTGCACCCTTACACTTCTGCCATTGCCATGAGAAGGGTCCTTTAGGTTGTAGGAACAACCCCTTCAACCTGGGCCCAAGGATAAATGAACACACAGAGACCAGAACCTGCTTGGTCAATCAACAGAATTTCAGTGAGCAATGAAGCCATCTAAGTTCCTAGACCATCTGAACCCCATCCCGCCCACAGAAGTATTAAGCAATAATTGTGATTGCTGTTTAAAGGCCCTGAGTTGTGTGGTGCTTTGTTACATAGCTCTAGTGAACTAATAAACTTCCTTTCGGTGTACCTACACAGAAGACCTACCAGTGGCAGTCAAGTGATGACACCTGATCTCTGGCTGAATTCTATTTCGTGTTTTCCCTAGTGCTGGCCATGGCTGTCTATGAACATTGCCCCGGGTAATGTTGCAGGGACTGAGTGAGTGTGGGGGGGAGGCAAGGATTGGTGCCAGTTTCTGCCTTCTGTGTCTTTTGCAACTTTCAAAGACCTGTCAGCTGGTGCAGCTGTACCTTTTGGACAAAGCTATGATATCCTGGGCTTTAGCCTAAGCGGCATCACACGTGCAAAGAGCCACAGCTGCTCTCTGTTGTGTTTCTTGCTGTTCTTGGCTCTGTTACAATGCCTATGGGTGGCATAGATTTCCACTCATGCAGTGCAGCTTTCCAAGATTCATAGATAGAGATTTGATCAATGCAGCCACTAATGATGATGACTATATATTTGGAATATAGGTCAGATTCCTTTTTTATTCTCAGAGTAAAAGTTGTGAAATAAATTAATCATATAAGATTATGATATAGCATCATATAGTTTGTCCTTCCAGAAAAGAATTAAAACCTCACCCATACTTTTATTTTTACATTTTCAAAAAGGGAGAACATTTATTCTTTACCTTGCTTTATACTAATACTTATATTGGCACACCTGTAAATAAATCCCACAAGTTAATCACTCAGTAAGTCAAATTTATAATTAATTTCCATTTCTAAGGAAAAGAATGATTTGTTCTGCAAGTGTTGCCTGGAATAATTGAAAATCACTATTAATTAGCACATGCAGTTGGTGAGTAAACCCAGTCTCAAAAATTTCTGAGCTAGCTTAGTTTGAAATAATAAAATATAAATGAGTTCAACCTATAGTCCACAAAATAGATGTCATATTTCTAGTCTGTTCAAAACTTAATCAAAAGTGTTTTTTTTTTTACTGATGACATTTGCCAGTTCCGTGGGGATAGGAGAAGAAATAAAGAGAGAGAAAAAAATACATATGGTCCAGCCAGAGTTCATAATTTAATAGGATGGAACATAACCATACTTTAGAGCACTCTCAGTGCAAATGGAGACAAATAAATATATAGCATGTTGTTTTCAACCCGGGTTGCAAATTAAACATTTGGGAAGCTTTCAAAATTATCAACGGTAAGCCCCACCCAAAGCCTTGTAATTCAATTGTCTCTGGGTGGGTGGGTGGGGGCGGTAAATCAAAGAATGAGAACTTTATGGAAGTTCTCCATATGATTCTAATGTTTAGGTTAGACCCACCAGTATACAGTATTTTGAAATCTTAACTCCAAGAGAATAATAAAATGGGGACAGTGATTAATTACAGACCTCACTAGAGTAGGTTCATAAGAGGATTTGAGGTTAAAAGGAGTTTTAAAGGAAAGAAGCATGGATTGACACAGAAAAGTGTGTTTCTTTCTCTCTCTTTTTAGCAGAGAGACAGACAGAAAGGGAGAGAAATGAGAAATATCAACTTGTAGCTGCAGCACTTTACCTGTTCTTTGATTGCTTTCTCCTATGTGCCTTGACTGAAGACTCCAACTGAGCCAGTGACCCTTTGCTCAAGCCAGAGACCTTGGCTTCAAACCAGTGAGTGACCTTAGGCTTTAAGCCAGTGACCTTTGGGCTCAAGCCAGTGACCATGGGATCATGTCTATGATTCCCACACTCAAGGTGGCAACCCTGTGCTCAAGCCAGAACCTCAAGGTTTTGACCTGGGTCCTCAGAGTCCCAAGGGATGCTCAATCCTTTGTGCCACCACCCAGTCAGGCGAAAAATGTGTTTGTCTTTAAAATCAAGTCTTTGATTTGGGTTTTATCTAGGTTTACAATTTCATTCAGCAAAAATTAGATTAATTAATTTGTGAGATGATAGATGATTTTTGCCCACTATTTTCTTCTTTCAGTATTTCTACTGGGTGTCAATGTAGATGGCATTTTCATATCTATCTGTCTTTTTTTTTGTAAAACTATGACTTCAGTCAGCAGTGTGCTGGAGCAGCTCCCAGAGGCTCTTAAAAGTTGATTGTGCATGTCTCTTCCTAATTTGGTGTTCAGGAATGTCAGATTGGTAGATTGAAATTAGCTATGATAACAGTGTTCTCAACATGGAAATCAGCCAGTGTTAAGAATGAGATATTCACCCTAGAAATGATGATTAAAAACATGTAATAATACATAACTGACTTCAGTGGAACACAAGTATGGCACATAAATTGATATTTTACTTCTTCATCTCAAATATATTAAAATTATGCCTCAATTTTTAAGTATCTATTAATATGGATAAAAGTAAATCCACATTTTATAAAAGTGCTTTTGTACTTTTATTTTCTCTTAAATTCCCTTTGTCATTTACCTTTCCCACCCAAAACCAGAAATTACTACATAGTTTATGCTGAACAGGAGGTTTACTTACATTAGTTTAAGAATAGTTTTGTTTTCTCATGCCTGCCTTCAGTTTGTAGTTTTTGATTTAAACTCAACAGCAGCCTTTTTTAGTTTGATGACAAAAGATAACCAAGAAAATAAATTAGGAGTCTTATGATTGACCTTATTTTTATTTATTTATTTTATTTTTTTGTTATTCAAAGAAACCCGGAATGAAGCAAAATAACCAATTATTTGCCAAGGAAAACATTTTTGAACATTTCAATTACTGTTTTAATTGGCTGGGTCTGGATGCCAGATTATCCTCTAATCTCTACAAGAATGCTATTTGGGAAAAGCTTATATGCCTCCGCATGGAAGCCGCCACATTCATCCTTTCAGCACATTCTCGTTGAAACAATTTTCTCAGCATACTGGAATCATATTAGAGTGAAATTGTCAGTTCCTGGAAGAACATAAGCCATAGACCCGACCCTCTAGGAGTCAATTCACTCTCAGCAAATTATTGAAAAGTCTAGAAAATATTGTGTACCTGAATCCAAGATAAAGAAACATAATGATACTGAGATATTTGTATAATAAATACCTCCAGACTACGTGCAGGCATGTGTCTGTGTGCATGACTGTGTTTGTGTGTGTGGATGGCTATGTGTGTGTGCGTGCGTATTAAGTAACACATAATAGAAGAAAGAAAGTGCAATTATTTGGGCAGTTTCATGAAAGCATGTTGGGATGTGGGATGTGTTTTATGAAGATGACACAAAGAAATAGCCACAGCTGCTTATCAGACTTGTGGGTTTAGAGACAGGAAAAGCCCTGTCTGTTCTGTTTGTTTTAACTGAGTCTTGAAAATATTGATATGAATACTGGATTCTTCCATTTTCAGATTGCTCTTTTTAATGTGTTCTCATTCAAGTGCAATGAAGAGCTATCTTGCATGATATTTTTAAAAAGTTATTTGTAATTGAGTCCACAAATAGATTCCAGAAAAAGCACAAAAAATATATGTGGCTATAATGAATAGTTAGGCTTTTAGCCTAGACTAGTCTCATCAATAAATTTGGGTTGTTGGCACTATATTGAAATTATAATATTTAAATTAACATAAAAGGCTATTAGCATCTGTTTTATATGTGGGGAGAAGGCCACCATGAAGGAGCATGCCATTAAAAATCCATGAAAATGCATTCCCAGGATGGCCTCTGCAGTGCACTACAGCCATCCTCTAGAACCTTGCTACTCAAAGTATGGGTAGCAGCAGCACACCCTGAGAACATGTTAGAATGCAGACTCTTGGGCCCATTCAGATCAACTGGATCAAAGTCTGAATTTTAATAAGATTGGCTGATGATCCATATGAGCATTAAAGTTTGAAAGCATGGGTATATATTATGTTGATTATTTGTCGAAGAGTGAAAGCAAGTGGATGAATCTATTCACTGTCTATGTCAAGAATGCTATGGATACTACAGTATTTGCTGAAGTATTTATCAGTAGGTCTAATAGCTCTAAGTAGAAGATAGAACCAGAACTCTATTGTAGTGTTTCAGCAAATATTAAAAATACCATCCATTTATTGTTTTCAAAGGTTTTATTGCCAAAATTATGAAATGCACCTCAAGATCCCAATGATTGTGCAGTGTAACCAGAGGGTTTAGTGTGGTTGCTCTAAGTAAATACATACTTCTCTGAGAATCTACTCTGTGATGACATGAAGAGTGTGGAAAAGTTTCTTCATACTTAACGTGATTGAATGACCAAAGCTAGGTCCAATGTGTTTATATCTTTGATCAACATTTACACAGGAGGCTGCAGCAGAGAGAGAAGTAGCTTGAAATGTCCAGTCTCCATCATTTAATTCTACAATGGTACTAATTTATCAAAAATCACAAATGTAATGACTCTTTAGATCTGAAGTTAATGAAAGAAAGAAACGGAGGAGAGGGAGAGAGAAAAGTGTTTAGAGTCCTCCTATTCTAAGAAGAAAGAGTGTGGGGAAGGAAGGAGAGAGGCAGAAACAGGAAGAAAAGAAGAGAAGGGAAAGGGAGATGTGGGGAGGGAGAGAGAGAGACAGGGAGACAGAGAGAAAAACAGAGAGAGGGAGAGAAGCAAAGTCCTTCACCTGAGTAATTGTCTTCAGCTGTATTGTTACTATAAACCAGTGTATTTTGAATACAAATGAATGCATTTATGTTTACCAAAACCATTCAAAGTGTCTGAAAAATGAGACTGATCAGCTAAATCAAGAATCCTTAGCCTGACCTGTTGTGGTGAAGTGGATAAAGTGTTGACCTGGAACACTGAGGTTGCTGGTTCAAAACCCTGGGCTTGCCTGGTTGAGGCACATATGGGGCTTGATGCTGCCTGCTCCTTTCCCCCTTATCTCTGTCTCTTTCTTTCTCTCTCTCTCTCTCCTCCCCCCTCTGTAAAATGAATAGATAAATTTTAAAAGTTAAAAAAAAAGAATCCCTAAAGTATGAGAACTCTGTACCCTTCTGTTCCAATGTTAAAATGCTTTGATTCCAAAGAGCCACAGCAGATGTACAGCCAAATACAGATTGTTTTTTAATTTTTATTTTTTAACAGAGAGACAGAGAAAGGAACAGATAGGGACAGACAGACAGGAAGGAAGAGGGATGAGAAACATCAATTCTTCATTGTGGCACCTTAGTTTCTCATTGATTGCTTTCTCATATGTGCCTTGACACCGGGGGGCTACAGCAGACAGAGTGATCCCTTGCTCAATCCAGCAACCTTGGGCTCAAGCTGGTGAGCCTTGCTCAAACCAGAGCCCATGCTCAAACTGGCAACCTCGGAGTTTTGAACCTGGGTCCTCTGTGTCCTAGTCTGAAGCTTCATCCACTGCACTACCACCACCTGCTCAGGCACGTAATTTTTTTTTCTACATAGTACTCTCCTTAATCCCTTTCTTTTCACTTATCTTAATGAACTTTCAGGACAACCTGGAGGGAAATGTGAAGAAACACAAACTACCATCATTTCTCCCACTTCCCAAATAAAGCAGCCTGGAGACAGTTTCCATCCTCTGGGTCTCAATCCTGAGCTCTCCAGAGCCAATGGCTTCTGCTTAAGCAAGAGTTCACCCTCACTCACTGACACCCACTTCATCCTCAGAGAAGATCCTTCCAAAGGCCCAGGAACTTGGACATGTTGCCATTAAAATCACAGAACTCCAGCAGCAGAGACACATGGGTTCGTTGTCCAGCTCATAAGCTTGGTGCTTGGGGCAAGATGGTTCTTCTGAGTTTCCAAATTTATAAGAAAACATTTATTTCAGAAGACAACATGAATATTCAACATGAGACTGTAATTAAAGTGCTTGAGAAACGTTTACAATCTATAGGAACTCCTTCTCTCCCAACCTAGCTCCAAGTTCTTTTTCCTTCTCTTCTGCCTCTGTTTCAGTTTGTTCCTCTGTCTCCTTACCCACACTCCTTTTTTTCTCTTCCTTTCACCTTCACCTTCTTCATGCTCAAGCAATGACCACTCACAAACAGCTATCAAAGTTTAGGCCAAAAGAATCTCAGAAGCCCTAAAGCCCTTATGTCTTACAGAGGCCATCAACTATTTCTTACCTCAGACCTGAGTGGAATTTATTATATCTCTCATATCTCCTGACTTGTTTTCCATCCCACATGGAGATTTTCCTGTAGGTTGAATGGAGTGTAGTCATGGGACCAAAACTTTCACAACAGTGCCCGAACCTTTCAGCAACCCCTTCGCAGAATTCCAGTGGCAAGCCCTACAATTCCTGGAGTGCACATGCAGCCTGAGAACATGTTGGTGTCCTCTCTTAGAGATGCACTCTTCAACTTCCGGTCCCGGCACTGACTCGTTTGGATCAACTGCCATAACATAGTCTGGTTCAGAAAAAGTCTAAGAGTACTGAGTTTGTGAATGAGTGCACTTTTAGAATATAAGTTGAAATGCTTTAAAATTTCTCTTTGTGGGAGTCTCTCTCCTTGGCTTACCTGTTGAAGGACTTCACAGAAGGGAAAAGAAATTGCCTATCACCAGCAGCCTCTGACAACTGAATGAAACAGATGACTGCTGCTGCGCCATTGACAATTCTGAAGGTTCTATAAGTCACTGAAGCACTTGACAAAGAAAGTTGATAGATGACCTAGATATTTACATGTGCCCATGAGAATATTTTGAGCACACCCATGTTGTCACTGAGAAGCTTCTGAGCTACTGTTTTGCAGTAAGAAATAGCACAGAAGAATGGAGTTTCAGCCTGAAATGAGTGGTTAAGTCACTGGCCATCAAAAATGTAGACAGCATTATGTTTCACTTCAACTTAGATGAGTAGAAGAAGATGCACCAAATTTCTTCATTGAACTTAAACTTCAACAAATGTTCAGGTAGGACTCTAACCTATCAAAGATATTTTACCATAGTTCATGTAAACTTATTGACAAGATAAGAACTTATTTTCTGGAGTCACCCGGACTGCTGAAGAAGAAACCTCTGTTATACACCCCATCCAATTTGTTGAGTAAGGAGGAATGGGAGTTCTTCAGAAAGGATGGGAAGACTTGAGGTGAGCACCCTGTGCTTATTGTTGTTTGGAGTGGACACTTTGTTGCTTTTCACTTGTGCTAAATGAAGTAGGATGTGGTTAGTCATGTGGTTTTAGCTAAATTAGATTGTCCATGGGACAATTGTCTTTTGGCTTAGAACTGAGACCTTAAATACCATTTTATAAACACTGAAAAAGCAGTCTCTCTCTAGATAACTGTAGTAGAGCAAGGATTTGGGGGATTCTAATTAATGCCTTACATTAATATAGATCTTACATATTTCATACTTTGAAAAAATACTATTTTATAATTTGACAACAGTGGCCAATACAGGCAAATCAAAGAAAGTTTCACATGCAGTGAGTAGTATCCCTACAGCAGGAAATAATTATGGTCAGCAATGTGGGAGTAGAAAGTTAGCTGACTACAGAGGATTAAATTCACATCTGGCTAATAGACACTATCCAAAAATGATTCTGGGAACGCAGGGAGGAGTTTGACAGTGCTGTGATTTGACTCTGCCTTTGTGAGCATCAGCTGACAGTGCTTCATCAATGCTTTCACTATGACATCATTTTATGGACAAACATTTTGTGGACCAAGAGATCTGAGAATCCCTGGGGTGAAGGAAGTGCCACAGACATTCATGGTCTTGGATGCTCAGTAAGTAAACTATGGTTTTTAAGCAGTTCCCAGGGCCTGAGAAATAGTTGGTCATGACCCAGGCCAACAGCCTCCAGCCTGAGCTTTCTCGGGGTGGAATGAGAGATGTCTGCTAATTTCATACCGGCTCCACATGCCCCTCCTACAATAGAGCAAGTTTGGTTAATGTGGCAGGAGATGCTCTTGAACTGAGCTCTCTAATGGAGAATCTGTGAGGAGCCTGAAGGCAAAGATACTGATGCCTCATTTCATTGGTTCCAGTTAAGGCTTTTTGTAACACTGGCCTGCATGAGGTATAAGCGTAACCTTGATCTGGAAAAAAAATTAAAATTCAGAAAAATTTTATGTCTGCATGCAATAGCCTTCATGATGGCGTTTTAAGAATTATATAGAAAAAATACACTTTCAGCTCAGTATAAGATACAGATATAGATAGATATAGATATAAATATAGATACAGATATAGTTACATATACATTTAGATTTACATATGTGTATATGCACATATAATCATACTCATCTATAGAAATATACAAAATTATCCATCATGGACACCCAACTTAACTTCTCTGTATTAAATCTCATACCTCTCTCAGGATTCTGGATGTTATTTAAATTGGGTTTATTTCCTTCCAAAATGCCTTTATTTTGAATTTCCACTACTGCCCCAACCCAGGGTCACTACCTCTCTATATTTCTTTAAAACCACTGAGAAAGCTATGGTTAAGTTTTTCTGAAAGACATAACTTGACAATGACTCCATCTTCTGCCAGTTGTCCGGACTTTGTTTCCACCTCTCTTGTTTCACATTTTCGCATTCCCTTCTATTTTGTGTCATCATCATTTGCGTAAATGCTCGAAGATAAGGGGTATGCATTGAAATATAAGTTAAATTTTGCAAATGATGATAGGTTTTATTGCAGGCAACTTTCCCTGTAAAAGACAAAGCTAATCTGTATTTTCCACTTGGTTAAGTAGGCCTCTGTTTTTGAGACTGGACACAACTAACGAAAATAGTATCTGCATGTATGTATGCCAGGAAGTTGCCCCACCCCTGACAAACCTAATAGCTGGGCAAACGTGATAGGCGCTTTCCCCTTATCTGAGGTGGGTCATACACCAGTGTCCCTATCTATCCTTCCCTGCTCAGCATAACCCCTCTGCTTCTGCCCCATTGCATAGAGGATACCCATGTTATCTTGCTGCCGCCTAGGATGCACATTGTATATAAATCCCCTTAATAAACTTTTAAGGTAATGATAGAATTGTCAACCTCTTCCTCTGGTCTCTCAGACCTGGGAAATTTTACACAGCAGAACCATTTCAATATCAAACACATTTAATTTATCAAACATAAGCTGAACATGGGGTTCTTTTGGCAGCTACTAATTTGTATGTCTGCCTGTTCACAGATGAGTATTGCTCCCTTAGGACCTTGTCCCACATGAATAATGTGAACATTGCTGACTCCTAGTGAAAAGTATTCAAGTCCTGAACACTTAAGTATTAGACTCACTATGTATGTTTGTGAAAGTAGAAATAAACTTACAATGCTGGTATAAAAAACTATGACTATTTAAAGAAGAAAACTTAGAAATAAAACTTTTAGCAAGGTGCTCATTCTCATAGTGAACTTACAATATCTATAAATTACAAATTATGGTCTGATTTAATGTTTGCTCTAAGAAAAAAATAACACATCATGCCAAGCTAAACTTTCTTTAAATGATAGATACAGAGACTTAGTGTTTCATCTAACAAGAATTCAGTGCAGTATTTAATTTTAAATAAAAATTAGACAAAAGCAGTTGATACGTATATTGCCAGTCAAAGCTATTTTATGCTATGATAAAATACCAGACTTATTTTAACATATATTTACCAAAAAACACTAAACATATTTCAGTGATAAGCAATGTAGCATCTTATGAAGAACATGGCAGACAGACCCAGGGTCAAACTATGATTTTGCCATTTAATAGTTGTGTGCCATTGGGAGACATACGTGAACCAAACCTCAGATGCTTCTTCTGTGAAAAGGGAATGATGATACTTTTTTTTAATGAAAAAGAGAGAGACAGTGACAGAAAGACAGAGACAGAGGAAGGAAGGGAAGGAGCTGAGAAGCATCAATTTGTAGTCGTAGTACTTTCGTTGTCCATTGATTGCTTCTCATGGTTCCCACTGAAACAGTGACCCCTTGCTCAAGCCAGCAACCTTGGGCTTCAAGCCAGTAACCTTTTGGCTCAAGCCAGTGGCCATGGGATTACATCAATGATCCCATGTTCAAGCCAATGACCCCACGCTCAAGCTAGTAAGCCTGTGTTCAAGCCGGCGACTGTGGGGTTTTGAACCTGAAACCTCAACATCCCAGGTCAATGCTTTATCCACTGTGCCACTACTGGTCAGGCAATACTTTTTTAAAAGCTATAGTGAAATGTTCAGTAAAGCATTGCCTATAATGGCAAAACAGAAACAACCTCAATGTCCAGTTCCAAATGTATTTATAAGCTATCGTCCCAAGAATATATATAAAAAATCATCTCCAAACAAAGTGATTTGCAACAGAAAACATTTATTCTAATGCTCATGTGTTTGCTGATTTATAGTACACTTGACTGGGACTTGGCGAGATTTGGCTCCAAGGTCCAGTAAGCGTTCATATTTGTTCCAAATGTGCTTATTTGGGGGCCCAAATTGAAAGAACAGCAGCTACCTATGGTGTGTCATCAAAGCATTAGATCCACACTAATTTGGGCTACTACAATGAACATCTCTGCATAAAATTCATTAACTTCCATTAGCCAAAATAAATTCCATGATCAAGATCAACATTATTAGAGTTAAAAAGTCATCATAGTAGAAGGGAAGGGAGGTAAATATTTTCTGTACAATTACAGTAGTAAGTAGTAAGTGATTTAATGATTAAAAAATGTTCATATGGCCTGACCAGGCAGTGGCGCAGTGAATAGAGCATTTGACTGGGACATGGAGGACCTAGGTTTGCAACCCCGAGGTAGCCAGCTTGAGTGCAGGCTCATCTGGTTTGAGCAAGGCTCACCATCTTGAGCCCAAGGTCACTGGCTTGATTTGAGCAAGCGGTCACTCATTCTGCTGTAGCCCCCCGGTCAAGGCATATATGAGAAAGCAATCAATGAGAAACTAAGATACCGCAATGAAGAATTGATGCTTTTCATCTCTCTCCCTTCTGGTCTGTTCGTCCCTATCTCTCTCTCTCTCTCTGTGTCTCTGTCACACACAAAAAAAGTTCATATAATGAAAGGCTATCTATACTTAAAAAAAATTATAACAAAGATGATACTCCTTCTCAAAAGGTAGTGTTACTAAGAATGAAATTCTATGTTGACATTTGTTTTCTTTCAGAGCTTTGAAAATATTATTCTGGATTCCAGTGTTGAGAAGTCTGTCTCAGTTTAATTTGTATTTGTTTAAAGTTATTTTATCTTGTTTCTCTTTTGAGATCTCTTTGTTACTGATGTTAGGCTGTTTCATTGCAATGTGTCTTTTTTTGTTGTTGTTTTTACTCTGCTTGATATCTGTTGTACTTACTAAAGCTCAGATTGGTATCTAACAATAATAGAAAATCCTAAGTTACTACTCTTTGAATAATTCTTTTTTCTTATTTTTCTCTCTCTTTTTGTCTCTTTCTCTGTCTCTCTCTCTCTACTTCTGAAACTTCAATTACCTTCTCTATTTTCTGTTTTGCTTAGTGGTGTTGCATATGTTTAATCTCTTTGTCCCTCTACAGTATTCTGAGTAATACCTTTATTTCCAGATTCATCGTTGTTTTTTTCCAAATCTACCTAGTGATTTTTAAAAAATATTTATAATCTTGAAATCTTCATGCTTTTCTTGAAGAATGTGCCCAATATTTATTTCATAGTCTATATGTGTCTTTCTAAAATTTGCTTGTCTGGCTTAAGTTCCTTGTGAAAATGTTCTTTCCTAGTTCATCCACAGAGATATCCTCTTTTGGAGGCTTTTGTTTTAATATTATCTCTTTGTTTTTATATATCTCCTTAAATAGGTGTTTTTCTCTGCTCTTTCCATTAGCTGTGGTCCATGGGTATAGCACATGCCCTTAGGGAAAACAATGACTTTGAAGCTTGCCTACTTCTCATATCTTTTTGCCATCTGTCTATTAAGATTTTTCTTGACTTTTTTTTTATCAGTTCAGACTAATAATACAAAAATATTTTACAAAAAATTATTCATCATTTGTAAGTATTTTGTATGGGAGAGTTTTTCTAGCAACAGTTTCATCATATTTTCAAAAATATAAAGTGTATGGTCATCTTTTAAATTATCTACTTGCCTCAAGACAAATAAAAGTTCTTCATAGATGTGTGCTAGGTGATATATGTAGAAATCCTTAAAACATAACCCAGACTTGACACATATAAGGCAATGGAGAAATAAAGAAGAAATAAATGGAGCTGATCATATAATCTTATAGCATAACGCTTTTGAAAAGACCAGTCAAGAAATATAAGACATTACTAGTTCCCCAAGGAATTTGGAAATCATATTAAGTTCTTCAATTTACTATAAATATATCTAAAATAGATTGCATAGACCAGTGAAAATGTTAATTATGTAAGAAAATTAAAAAGTCAAAATATTACTAAAATTTATAATTTTTGCACAACTAGCTATCTTTAAAATTTTGTGGTAACCGGCAGCAAGACTATAATTTCATATTAGACCACTATTCTTTAATTGCCTAGTTTTGAGTTAATTGCTTCCAAGAGAAAGACAGTAGGTATCTTTATCCCTTTATTTGGGATATTTTATGTCTTCTACATAAATGAGCTTATATGATAGAGGGAAAAGACAATTCATGCTAGAAACTCCTATATTTTAAGGAAAGATTTTGGGACTGCATCCTAAAAGAGTTGAGGCATAGTAATTATTTTCAACTCTAATAGGTTATGTATGGATCAATCATTAAAAACTTACTTCAATGAGTTTTATTTTTTATATTTTAAGGGTTTTTATAAATTTAGAATATTCACAGTATTTGTAAAGCCAAACATTTAAATATGAAAAGAAACATGAAATTTTTATAAACCTTTACTGGGATGTTCATAAATTTTCTTTTAAAAAAATACATTAATGAAAATTCCCAGGGCAAGGGCAGACCTGTTAGAGGGTGTGTATGTGTGTGTGTGTGTGTGTGTGTGTGTGTGTGTGAGTGTGCACGCACGCGTGCACGGTATGTGCGCATGTGTGTTGTGTCTACCTGTTATTTACACTTGTTAGCGCTTCATATATTTTATGGTTGAATAATACAAAATTTTTCCTCTCCCTTCTGACGAAGATTTGCATTTCCACTTCATTGCAGTGTACAGTTCTTCTGAGAAATTTGTTTTTTCTTGCATCTGAAAATAATTTGGGAGAAACAGAAACATAAAATTTTATTTGGCCTAGAAAATCTTTTCTCCATTTCTTTTTAAAATGTGACCAGTCCAGCCATTTCTATATAAGGATAAAGAGTCAAAGGCAGGCTAATCCAGGAAAAATGTGAACTTGAAGACTTCTTCAAATTTGATATTTGGACAAACCAATCTCAAAATATCCAAGACTTATTCCTTGGCTCTGATGATTGAAACATCATAGGAATAGCTTTTCCCCATTATTGGAATTTCTTTTGCTTGTGCACATTTTGCCATTGATATTTTCTTCTCAAGATTCTTCTTGCAAAGACTGAGTTTAAAACTAGAATGAACACTGCACTCTTAAAGTCACAAGAGATGCAAGTCCAAATGATTTTATTTTGGGGCATCAGTGCAAAATATTTAAGTCTGAAGGACTTCCCACTAATATTAGACCAAAAATAGAAACAAATTTCTCAACTATGGAACATCCAAATCAATGAAACACCACCCAGGCATATTTACAGAAGTTTGAAACTATGATATGTTTATTATAAAATTAAATGGAGAAGTAATATCTAAAATTATGTGTTGCTACATTAGCACAACTATGATTTCTTTAAAAGCCGGAATAAAAAAATAAATCAGGTAAAACATACTATCAAACTGTTGAGAATCATTATATTTTTATTTTGAGACTATGGGATTAAAAAAAAAGACTGCCACTTTTCTGAACTTAATGATTATGGGTATTTGTGTAATTTTATTTATTATTGCTGTACATATTTAGTTTTGAAGAGACAGTGTATTAAGGCACAACAACTTCCCAAGGACCTGAGTTCTTCATACTAGAACCATTAAGGTCCAAAAAATACTGTTATCTGGCGACTATATCTCATTTCATATCTTATTCTGGCGGTTTATAGAAAATGTATTTTCTTTCCTCTTTCCCTTGTGTAGGGAACTGGATAGTTATTTAGAAGTGCATTTGTATTTATCGATGTCATAAGTCACATATTTTATTTTGAAGTGACATTCAAATGGAAATGTTTGCCTTGATGATTCAAAATGACCGGATATGGCAGGAGTTAGATGATTACTCTGCTGGACATGGAGAATGAGCACCAATTTGTGGCATGGGCAGAACAATGACAGCAAAGGTAAGTTAAGAACCATTGCTTTCCTGGGTTTCCATTTGTTAAGGTCTCCCACATAAAGACAAAATATGTTTAAATCCTCAGGCTTTAAATTCTCAGGCTGTGGTGGGCATTCATTCATAATAGCACATACCTCATGTGAAATTATTTACCAGATAACTGAATATATTTTCCCTCAACCCAATTTTCATACCACCATGTTCAGTTAACTTAGGGTTTAAAACAAAACCATGAAAATTTCCAAGATTTTAAAATCTAATGTACACCCTGGTTCTGATTTTCAAATGAACTGTAGAATGTGCCTTTAATCGATTAGCTGTTGCATATTTTTCTATTCCTTACTATCTTTCAACAGAAATACTTATCCCTCTAATCAAAGGTTGATGCCTTCTAGTACCTTCAAGTAATACCTTCTGTGGATATGATTTCTTAGAGGTTTTTTCAAAAATGTTATAAAATAGTCTATAGGAGACCACAAACTTTCCCCTGCAATATAGTGCAAATTATACACAAGTCTCATGAATAACCTACCTATTTAAATTATCTACTGGAGGGTTCTGAGAGTGTTTTTTCTGTGGAATTCCAGCCTGGCAGACCGATTGCCTTAACTGTTTTAAGAGGACATTTGTCTTGACCACTCTGGTGGAATTTTTTCAATGATAAAGCAATTTTTAAACAATAAACATCCTTATGGATATTGGAATCTATATGGAATTGTAATCACAGATGCCATATGGAAACCCAAACATCTTCATGTGAATGCCAAGGGAGAGTATGAAAGGCCAAGAGTATCTATCACTCAGTAGGCTCATCAAGTTTTAATCAAGTTGATTATAAAGTTTATATTTTAGTTTCATGAGGACAATGGATAAAATTTTAGGTGAAAAATATAGTGGCTTTATAGTATCCTACTAAACTTTTTAGCATCTGTATTATATATAAGTAACTGGTTGACCATTTGGGGAATGGGCTCACCACTTGATCCATTAGGAAGCATACATCTTCAAAGTAAAGCTGGGCTGCTGATCCAGATGAATGGGAATGAAGGCTGAGAATCCAAAAAATACCACCTGGTCTCTTTTGCTATTCCTTAAGTCTGAATCACTGAGCTATATGTATTAAAAAGAGTAGTCTTTTCCTCAAAGTACTGATTACTGGAAATATTCGAGCCTTTCTTTCCTTTCCTTCTTTTCTTTCCTCTGCTTTTATTCCATTTTCCTTTTTTGCCCTACTTTCTTACTCACTACTTTCTTCCCTCTCTCACTCCCTTCTGTCAGAGCCACATTGTCATTTCAGAACACAGTATTGACCTTATAGGCCAAGTTCAAGTTAATAATTAAGACTCAAAATCATATCAAACAACACTTCATTTATCAGAGATTTTTTCAGTTTTATAGCTTGCTAAAGCTATTTAGATATTTTGAAGAATCAAATGATTCTTATAAAATAGTAATTATTTTTTCAAAATTTAAAAGCAAATAGAATTTTTTCAATTTCAGGTATTCTTCCAGATACTTTTTTTTTTTTTTACAGAGACAGAGAGAGAGTCAGAGAGAGGAATAGACAGACAGGAAAGAAGAGAGATGAGAAACATTAATTCTTTATTGCAGCTCCTTAGTTGTTCATTGATTGCTTTCTCATATGTGCCTTGATTGGGGACCTATAACAGAGCAAGTGACCCCTTGCTCAAACCAGCAACCTTGGGCTCAAGCCAGCGACCATGGGGTTTATGTCTATGATCCCATGCTCAAGTTGGTGACACCACGCTTAAGCTGGTGAGCCTACGCTCAAGCTGGATGAGCCCTGCTCGAGCCAGTGACCTCAGTCAGGGTTTCAAACCTGGGCCCTCCACATCCCAGTCCAATGCTCTATCCACTGCATCACTGCCTGGTCAGGCTCCAGATACATTCTTAAAACTCTGTACTCTGCTAGAATAAAACAATTATAGAATTAGAAAATATTTTTAACAGAAAAAATTGTGCAAGTTGTTTCTTGTGCTCAGGATAGTTTTTTTATATTAATGAAGACATATTCCTTCTACTAAAATTGGTCCAAATATATATAATGACATTAAATATATGTATTTTAAAATGTTACAAAAATACCCCAAAACATTTGTGTTCTCCAGGTGATAAGCTAGAGCAGTGGTTCACAAACTTTTTGACGTCAGGGCACATTTAAAATTCTACAAATAATTGTAGGCACACTAGATACAAATTTCTGAGAAATATGTTAGTAATTAAGTCAAATACTAAAGAAAAAAATATAAAGTCCAAGTGTGCTTTTATGGTAATTAAATGAAATAAATATGACAAAATTAAATTTATTCTGACATAAAAATGATTTTTATGTTACATTTTTTGAGTTATGCGTTTTAGAATTCATAAAAAAGAGGGGTTAAAAAATAAAGAAAAACTAACAAAAATGTTATCTATCTATCTATCTATATATATATATATATATATATATATATATATATATACACACACACACACATTCTTAGTAAGATTTAGTAAATTCTGTAGGTCCCGGTGCAAATGTGTTAAGTTTTTTCATTCTGGTGTTTATGAGAAACATGAGCCTGATGTGTCTTAGCATTTTCTTCAATGTTTGGGCATATATTTGTAAGGCAAACTCTCATTTCCTCATCAATACATTAAAGAATTCCTCTCTTTTTATTCTTAATTGTGTTGAGTGCAGAAAATCCTCACCATACATATCATCTTAACTTTACACCTAACAAAGGATAGAAGAAACTTGCCTCCAGTCTTTCTGGGGAACATGGGGGGTAGCGCAAACAATCCAGCACCACAGTTTAACAGCCTTTTGCAACTTAATCAGGCAAGTGAGGTGAGGGGTTGGGCAGGCTGTCAGTTTACAGCCAATTCCCCATACCTCTATCCCCTAAAAATCTAAACTTCAAAAACCTTGTTGGTTTTTTGGTCCCCAATAGGCACATATTTCTCTGGAATACCATAGGGCGCACCTGGAAATCTTCTAGGGCACACCAGTGTGCCCTGGCGCACACTTTGAGAATCACTGAGCTAGAGAACTTCTGTCAAATGGCAAAGGCTTTTTAAAAGAACTATCACTATGATTGGTGATATGAGGAGCGTCTGGCCCATCCACCATTATAAATTTCACAAAAAAAAAATTTTTGTTTTTCTTTTATTTTTCCTAAACACCATTACAAAAACATTTAGATAATACTTTACATCTCATTTTTGGCTGAATTTACCATATTGTTATGCTCTATAGGCATGAGGGTGGGGTCTTGTCTAGGGCTATGCATCACAGAGCCGCTAGAATCTTTCCAAAGACAACAGACTAAACTGGATTATAATTAAAACAATTTACGTCATTTATGCCCAAGCATATATATAAAGGGATTACTTTATATTCAAAAAATAGTCAATAGAGCTGATTTTAAATTATCTCTTTAAAAAGAATGTGCTTATAGGAAGATGTAGACATTGACAATCAAAACTGTCAGTAAGAGGAGACTTCCATTTCGGCGAAGATAGAGTAGACATACTTTTCCTTGTTTCTCCTGCTGTGGCTAACTAAAAGTTTTCCTTATTATATACAAAACAGACATAAGAAGACTCTGAAAGATGGAAAAAGAAGGATGACTGATTAGGGACTTCAGGACCCAAGAAATCATTCAGTGGCGAATTCCTTGTATTTTCTTTGGGCCTCATACATCCCAGATTTGGAGCTAAAGAAACTGTCAACCCAGAAACACAAATGGGTACAGACCAAAACAACCCCAACAAAAGCCTCTTTTCTTAGTTAAAGGACCAAAATGGGGCAGTTTAGCAAGGCAGAAAATTTTTAGACAGTAACTGCTCTACTTTAGCCAAATACCACAGGAAAACTGTGGCGCACTCCCACCTATGCCAGCAAACCTTGACAGGAGAGTCTAGACTTCCACCCTCACCAGGCCATATGAGTGTCCTCCAACAGTAGAGTGTTGTCAGAGGACGTCTAGTGGAGTGGCAGGACTTTTCATACCACCCAGAAGGAATGAGGTGATCCCTCACCAGTGGTGCTGCTACACGTGGAGAACAGTAGCAGGACGCATTCCTGTCTCTACCAGGGAGGTATCAGGGGATGCCTGCTGAAAATCCTGAATTCTCTCCCGCAGCAAGCAGTAATGAGAAGCCCCATCTCTTTGCACAAATCAACAGAGGCTGAGAGGGAAACCAGAAACTCACATCTAGCCCTAATGAGGTGATGCCCACATTTCACCTGTCAGAGTGGTGTTACAGGAGGCTGAAACTCAAGCAAATAAAATTACCAGGGACGTTACATAACGTTTAATGTTTAATCCACCAAGAAGACATAGTAATCCTAAGTGTGTGTGCATCAAAAACTAGAGTAGCAAAACATGTGAAACAAAAATAGGTAGAACTGAAAAGAGAAATAAGGCCACATATATAGTTGAAGATTTCAACACCACTCTCTCTGTAATCGATAAAACACCACTCTCTCTGTAATTGATAAAACACCACTCTCTCTGTAATCGATAAAACAACTGGACAGAAAATCAGCAAGGATACATAAGACTTGAACTTCAGCCCACAGGACTGAATTGATATTTATAGAATACACCACCAGCAACAGAATACACATTTTCTCAAGGACCCATGGGACATATACCAAAATAGTCTATATCCTGGGCAATAAAACAAGCTACAACAAATTTAAAATAATTGAAATTACACAGAGTGTGGTCTTTGACCATGCTGGAATCAAACGAGATACCAAGAGCAAAAAGATAACAGGAAAATCTCCAACCACTTGGAAATGAAACAACATATATGAAACCATGAGTTAAAGAGAAAATATAAAGGCAAATAAAAATACATTGATTTGAATGCAAATTAAATATAACATATCCAAATCTGAAGCATATAGTTAATGCAATTCTGGGGAGATTTATAATACCCAATGTGTATATTAGAAAGGAGGGAATTACTCAAATCTATAATCTACACACTTAAGTTTGATAACAGAATTAATGGATCATTTCTTCAAAAAGCACAGGCTATCAAAACTCACCCAATATGAAATAGATAATTAGAATAATTGGAATAGCCCTAACAGTATTTTAAATAGATTTACAATTTCAAAATTAATTATACAGATACATAAAGAACAATGAACACTAATCACAATGTTTTCCAAAGAACAGAATAGGATAAAACATATTCCAATTAATCTAATAAATCAAATATTACCTTGATATTAAAACAAGACAAAGATAGTACAAAAAGAAAAAAGTATGGACTAATAACCCTCATGAATATAGAAGTAAAAATTCTTAACAAAATATTAGCAAATAGCATGAAAGGAAGTATGAAGGAGGCAGATAAATATGAATTCCTGATTTTAGGGTGAGGGGATTGCTGTGTTCTCTTCTTGTTTCAATGGTCCTCTGTTATTTAAATATAGTTTTAACAAACACCTATTACTTTTCTATTTTTTTAATATAAATTAAAAGTCATATACAGTGGGCAAATCATGTCCACTGAAATAGAACTAGCACTGTAAAAATTGGAAAAAGAACTACCTATTTTTGTGGAAAATAAGCTTGATAAGATAACTTTACTATTTTCCAATAACCAACATTTGTTAGTAACACAATTATGAGGACAATTAACATGTGGGTACAACTGAGATACCGCTCAGATTAAGATTTCAGAAATCTTAAGTAAATTTAAGAATGTAAGTATAACTTGTCACTTGTGAGTTTTTTAAAATTAATTAGTTATCAAAGACAAGTAAAATAAAATCTAAACTTTAATCATTTTTTAAATGTCTGACAGAAAGTTATCAGAAAGAGGTGAATGAACATGAGCAATACGTGTTTTGGCACTGGCCTGAACTTTGAACACTTTATATGGATAATGCACATCCTGTATTAGCGATGGTGTTAAAAGTTCCTACTATATTTAAGTTAAATAAATAAAGTAAATAAGGGCAATATGACTTTTTTTTTTACCTTTTTATTTGAATAAACTTTTAGACAAAAAAATTGGCATTACCAAGATTCACATTAAAATCTCCATCATACAGATTTCTCAGGAACTTGGTATTCTTACCTTAAATAAAGTAAGAGAGTATACTAAATCAGTGGTGAGAAAACTTAATTGCACAACGTGAAATACAAAAAAGAAACCCAGTATTCACAAACCACATGTTTAGGAATAGAAATGATATCTTTTAAAATCAGGAAATGCAGTAGTTGTCACTATTTTGGCAGTCCTTTATTAATCGGTTGTCTCTTGAGACTTCCAAAATGCTAGCCAACCTTCCAAAAACTGCTTAAATGACACACACTGCAGTATCCAACTATAATGTTGGGACCTGAACAAAATTTGATTTTGAAAACACTTCTGAAGCTAAGTTATTTTACAGTCTGTGTGATGGCTAATTTTATGTGTCAACTTGGCTGGGCCTAAGGCCCCATTTTATGCAATCAGGCATTTTTTGTTTTAGATATTTCCATGAGGATGTTTTTAAATGAGATTCAGATCAATCAGTAGACTTTGAATAAAGCAGATTGCCCTTCATAATGTGAATGGACCTCAGCCAATCATCTGAATGAAGGCTTGACTATAACAAAAGACTGAGTTCCCTGAGCAAGAGGGCATTCTGCAACAGATGGCCCTTGGACTTCAACTTCCACATTGGCTCTGGGTCTACAGCCTGCTGGCCCACATTACAGATTTTGGACTTCCTACCCTCCATAAAATCACTAGAGCCAATTCCTTAAAATAAATCTCTTTATACACACACTCTCTCTCTACTGGTTCTGTTTCTCCAGAGAACCCTGATTAGTACAATCTGCTTAATTATACAATTAGTTCACTTAATTAACTTTAAAATAGTTTTCCCATTGCAAATAAATTAAGCAGCAATCCACATGCCTCACAGTCCCTCATCTCAAAATATCTCTGACTTAGTTATTCTTACTAATTTAGTGAATCCATTCTTGAACCTTCTCCTTTCTTGCAGACCTAACTAAAAGGCACCAAAGTATTCAAGACCACAAGGGTCCCAAATAAGGCTAATGTACCTGAGTTTCCCTTTGACAAATTAGACTATATGTGGCTAGTGAGCTCAGGTAATTGATTTTTAAGGTTTCTGTAATGGAAATCTTGTATTCTATAATTAATTCTAAATATAACATTTACTATAAATGCAGTATATAGATGGTTGTGCATGTTGGTACAAGAGACTGAGTGGTGAACACTTGAAACAATGTTGCTCTTGTGGGAACAGGGGATTTTTATTGGCTTTGGAAACATTGGTTTTTCTCACAGTGATGATGATTTAATTGGTCAGGATGCTCATAAAAAAGGGGCATTTGTGGGTTTCATAGGTAAGACCATGTAATGGACCCATGGCCATAAAGCAAAGATATTACAGCTGCCAACATCTATCATCATTCAAAATATAAAATTATGGTTCCTCTCATAAAGTTCTAGAATTGGAAGAGAAGTTATAGTTTACTTCATCCAACCTCTCACTTTAGAGATGAAGATGTAAGAGTCAAAAGGTCAAATTATGCATTTATCAAACCCACCAAATCTTAAAATGAAAATGGTACGTCCCAGATTAGGCGCGAGCAACACCAGAATGCCTGCCCAAGGGAACAGCACAGTCTGGAGGGCCGGCCTCCCATTTCAGCCACCAGGCAGGACCTCTTCTCAGTATTGACCTACGCTGCACGAGGGATACCCTACAGCAGCTCACCAAGGAAGGAAAGAGCATAGCTGATTTATAAACCGTCAGCTCAGAGTCTGCAAGCTAAAAACGGGTTGGGATGTCACTACAGCTGCTCTAGTGGTGGGGGAAATCTCTCCCATAGGCAGAGCACCAGGAGGCATAACTGATTATCCTCTTTTGGTAGGAAGAGAATGGCCCAAGGTTTAAACTTATTTAAATTAAAGGATGACAAATCACTAAGAAGGAGAAAGATGAGAAGACCAGGGACAAGAAGATCTGTGGTCACAGCATGTAGATGGACTAATAGCAGTGAGCACAAAGTGTGAAGCTCTCTGTGTTGTATATTAACATCCATCAGACAGCTTCTACTCTGGAACAGGCATTAAACAACCAAGTAATTATAGAGAACATATCAGCCAATGTGCCAGCTATCTCTATGTCTGCAGAGAGCCTACCTAGGGCTTGAACACTGGGCACATAAACAGAGTAACCATGGTTTCAGGGATGGTGGTTATGCATAGGTACAACCACATGAGCTCCCACTTAATAAGGCTAGAATAATTTGTGCCACTGCTGAATGACCACCAGTCAGATATAGCACGAGACCAACCAGTCACCTGGTGGCAAGTTGAGTACACTGGATTCCTTCTATTCTGGAAGAACCAGCAATTCATTTTGAATTAACAGTTTTTGAATCTATACTTCTAGGTATGAATTTGCCTTACCTGTCTGAAGAACCTCAGACAGCACCGTTTTCCATGGGATTACAGAAAGTTTAATCTACCTACACAGGGTCTCATATAACAGTGCACCAGACTAAGGGAGTCTTTCTTAAACAGGGGCAAGTCCTGCTCCCCCAACTCCACCCCCCAGGGGACATTTGGCAATGTCTGTAGACAAATTTGGTTGTTACAACTGGGAGGATGCTACTGACACCTAGTGGCTAGAAGCCAGGGCTGCTGTTAAACACCCTGCAATGAACTAGACAGTTTCCTCTACCAAAGAATTATCTTGCTCAAATGTTAATATGACACTATTCAGAAACCCTAGACTAAGAGAAGCACTTTACAGCAAAGGAGACACAGCAGTGGGCTCATAATCATGAGACCCACTAGTCTTGCCATGTACCACAGCATCCAAAAGCAGCTGGCATTGAAAAGCAATAGAATAGCTTTTGGATGGCGCAGATAAGGCACAGCTCGAAAATGATACCATTCAAGAATAAGGACTCATTTTGCAGGAAGAAGTATATACTCAAATCAATGGCCATTATGTAACACTGTGCCCCTTAGTTAGGATACGTGGTGCCAGGAACCAAGGGATAAAAGTAAAGTGACCCATAGGCTCGCCGCTTTCCTTTTTCTAAAATTCTAACCTCTGTGTGTTAAGTGGTCTTGGTTCTTAATGAAGAAAACATCCACCAGGAAAATATAAGGTTTGATTTATGTTTGTGTACTTTACATTTTTCATGCCAAGGGTCCAGCAGGCAAAGTGAGGAACACCATATTGATAGAGGCAATTAATCTGATCATCAAGAGGAAAGCCTGACTGGGGAAAGAAAGAAATGTGTTTGGCACTTGGTAATCCTTAGTACTTCTTTGCCTAATTTTGACGGTGAATGGACAAATAGAGTAGTCACAGTCTGAGAAGAGCTTGATGACCAAGGATTGAGACAGATATAGGACCGTAGGTCACCTTCCCAATGAAACCACCAAGTCCAGCACAGGAACTGACTGTAGGAGAAAAGAATCTAGAATAGATCATGGAGGAAGGAGACAATGACATCACAGTTGTTGCCTCAAGCTCATCTGCTTGAATGAAAGTTATGGTTTTCTTCATTAACTTTTCTCTAACAGGTTTACCTTAGGAAAGAGATCCATTAGAACCCTGGAGGAATGACTTTCAAGGCTTAGAAGAAAGAAGAGGACAAAGTCATGCAAAAGTGGGCTGTAGTGGATGCTGTATTGCACTGTTCGGACTCCCCTTCCAAGAAGGACTTCTTCATCAATTGCTGAGTGTGTTGTTGGCTAAGAGCTCTCAGCTGTCAGTCATCTTGGGAATTTGCTGTCCCCTGAAGAGAGCCACTCTGCTCCAGATCAATTCTCCTCTAGAAGTCAAGGTGTATCCCAAGATTGGTTGATGTGGGGAGTGGAGGCCTGGTCCCTTTTCCCGCTCAACATTTATTATAGCTAAAGGGCCATTCCTGCTTCAGGGCTCCCCTTGGGCTTGCTTCGCAACCCAACTTTTCCCTTGTCCTAATTTTGCTTCCGTGCAGGTGTTGATTCTGACAATAATTCTCCCAAAACTTTCTGCGTTCCAACTCAGAGTCAACTTCCTGGGAAAGCTGACTTGCAACATTAATACATACACTGCAGTCCATGTACTTGAAGATGTAGTCCAAGCCTGCTGCTTAAGCTTACCAAAACTTTCCTTCTTCTTTGAAAGCTTGTTTTCTGAATATCTGTTCACAGATACACACTATTCATTCTTTTCCTCATTTTTGCCTATTCATTTTTACGTTTGCGAAAGTTTTCTGCTAGAAGTCAGAATAACAATTGTTGGAGCTAGAAAGAAAAGTCCATAAAAGGTTGTTCTTTCTTACTTTTCTTTTTACCTGCAATAATATCATGTGGTAAAAAAATTGAAAATAATTATAATTAGTTTTAGCTTACCAAACATTTGGCGTGAAGCATCTGTTTATGAAATGCAAAACTCACCTTGATCTAGGATCAAATTTACCAACGTTCCTTTCTTTTCTTCTATAAAACACCTCAACTTTGTTTATATAGATGTTGATATTAATCATCTTTAAGAAGACTCTAGCTTTAATTTGTTTGTCTAATAGCAGTGCCAAGTTTTTATGTTTTTCATTTCTATTCTTGTACATCAGCAGGGGAGAAACTGGCTGAAGTGAAGGGTTGATTTAAATGCTAACTGAACAACTAATGAATAAAGTCAACAATTCTATAGCCCAACTGAAATTTTATTCAAGTTTGTTATTGGCCAGAGCTAAGATCTAAATATCTCTGTTAATAAATAAACTCAGAATATTCCCTTAAATGCACATTCCTATTGAAAACAAATCCAGATAATAAGTATAATTGGTATAATTTCTTCTTTAAATTCTTGATAAAAGTCCCCAGTGAAAACATCTGGACCCAGCATTTCTTTGAGGAAAGATAGTTTTGTTTGTTTGCTTGTTTGTTTTAGTGAGAAGAAGTAGAGAGACAGACTCCCACATACCCCCTGACCAGGATCCACAAGGGAGCAATGCTCTGCCCATCTGGAGGTCCTGCTCTGTTGCTTGGCAATTGAGCCATTTCTTTTTTAGGCCTGAGGGGAGGCCATGTAGCATCCTCTGCATGGGGGGCAAAGGGGATGACTGCTTGAACCATTCAAGCTATGGCTGCAGGAGGAAAAGAGAAAGAGAGAGAGGGAGAGAAGGATAAGAGGGAGGTGTGGAGAAACAGAAGTCACTTCTCCTGTGTGTCCTGACCTGGAATCCAACCTGGGACTTCTATACTCTGGGTCGATAAGAAGACAGTCTCCTTATTATTAATCATTTTATTTAATGCTTATTTTTCTTTTTGCTCTTTTTATGTTCTGTTTCACTCTTTCAGTAGTTTAATATAATGTGCTTTGGGTGCACCCCCAAATGCCACATAGTTTTTGCTTAGATTCTTATAATTGTGGATGAATTTTTTATAATGTTTTGAAATCTTCCAAGCAATACTTTCTCAAATAATTTTTCTGCTTTATTCTCTCTCTTCCTCTCAAACTTCAATTGCACACAGGTTAGTTCATTACCTATTATTCCACAGGTTACTAATGTTCTGCTTTTGATTTGTAAAATAATTTTTGTGGTAATTTGCAAATAATTTTAATGATTTTTATAGAAAATAAAAATAAATAAAAATATAAGCAGTATCAACAATTCATATCATACTTTTAGAAATGGCAGTGTTTTTCACTCCTCTCTTTCAAACCTAAAACTTTATTTTTTTATGTCTTATTGTGTTGCCCAGAACTTGAAGCTTTTATTGATTTATAGCAATAATAAGCATGTTTGTGTTTTATTTAATTCTAAGACAAAAATCTCTAAAATTTCATCAGAGGCAAGCCGTTTTCTGAGATTCTTGGAAGAAACTATCAATCAACCTTAAGAAGCTTCTGGATTTTGTTGATTTAAAGTAAATTTTAAAATGTATTGCATTTGTTTTTTTCCAGTCATGGGAAAATATGGGACAATAGTCACTAGTGTTAGTTTCCAAACACTTCAAAATATCTCTATTTCTGAATGCATGCAAGATTGCACTTCTCTGTCCCCTGAAATCAGGTTGGCAATGTGACCTGCTTCGACTTACATTGTGGGAGCAGAAGAGAATTATGTTACTTCTGGATAGAAATTTTCAAAGCCAGTGCAGTGTAGTTCACCAGGTCACCCTTTTCTGACTCAGTGATTGTGTAAAGATGTGTAGAGAAGGAGCTTATAACAAACAGCGTGACTCCCTCAGTGACTATGGTAAGCAGAATCTCTGCCTGTATTCATTGGATAAGTAACATGAGAAAAGTTAAATTATTATCATGATAAAATACTCAGATATTGACATTGTTTATTCATGCAGAATAACTTAATTTACCCTTTATTTTTCTTTTTTATGCTGAACTATCCTTTCATTTAAGGTATTTGCACTTGATCATAATATATTACTTGTTAAGATGTTAAATTCCATGGCTTCTTTTTATAGATAATATTATCTAAAAAGTATTTCTTTCCAGTGTAAAACTACTGAAAGGAAAATAATTAAATATATAAGCCTTATTTTGGGGGAAAATAGTCAGACAGTTTATTAAAAGAAATTAAGTTCCCAGACCTGGTCTAATAACCAGTGGGAGAGTGTCGATTCCTAGTCAGGGCACAGAGGAGAAGGGACCATCTGCTTTTCTACCTCTCCACCTCCCCCTTCTCTCACTTTTCTCCTCCTGCAACCATGGCTCAATCAGTTTTAGCACATTGACCCCAGATACTGAGGATGGCTCTGTGGAGCCTTGCCTCAGGTGCTAAAAATAGCTTGGTTGTGAGCATGGCCCCAGATGGGCAGAGCATTGGCCCCAGAGGGGGGTTGCCAAGTGGATCCCTGTAGGGGTACGTGTGGTAGTCTATTTCTCTATTTCTCTTCCTCTCACTTGAAAAAGAAGGAAAAGAGGGAAAAGAAAAGAAATTAAGTTCCCAACAACAATTCTACACATACCATGTTGAATTTAAGAATAAAAAAGAAAACAATATTTTCAGGATTCCTGGAAAAAGTGACATTTAAACTGAACTTGAAAAATGAACAGAGTAATGATAGGACAATTTTGAGGCAGGGTCCATTAATGAAATATACTGTAGGGAATATATAAGTGAAATATATTAATAAAACAGCAAGTTAAAACAGTTTTGGCTCACTTACAATAGCAGAGTTAAACTGTAGGAGTAAGAATTTGATTCTATAGGCATCAAAGATTTTTGAATAGGGGAGAAATTTTGTTACTGTTTTAGAAAGGTGATTAATATTGTTATTATATTAGGAAAACTTAATTGCAAGAGGTGGGTATTAGAACTCATGAGATCTTGGGAGAGGCAAGAATTTTTCATTGTTGAGATGAGACAATGAAGGCCTGGAAAAGAAGGAATGACTTTGAGTTTTGTTGAACTACCTAGTTTATAGATGTATTTGTCTATGACTTAACACTTGAAAACCTAACATCTTTCATTTTTGTATATTGTGAGCCATATAAATAAAGTCCTTAACTAATATGCCTTATTGGATAAGCACCCTAAAACGTAGTATTTTACTTATTGGACACTGACTCAATTATACTGAAGTTCAACACTAAAACCAAAAGTGAAAACACAGATGCCTAGGGAAAGAAAAGTTGGCAGCACCAACTTTTGGGAATTAGGTAGGGTGTTTTGTTTGTTTTTGTCTTTTGCTGCACAATGGGCAATTGTGATTCAGGTGTATTTGTTTATTCTGTAGAAAAATAATCCTCCCACTGAAACAAAAGTACCATTATAAAGAGCTAGACGTAATCAACAGCACCCTACTTTGCCATGTCTTGTATGACTGTTAAGAGTTCCTATTCAAGAATTGTGATCAGACTTCTTTGTCTCCTTCTTTTCGAAGGGCATTTTAGAATTGCAATACTTCTCCATGTTTTAAAGCGTCCGTCTGTCCAGAGGAGAGGGGTTGGGTGTCAAGCATAGGAGGGATCTAGGGTTTTCTAAAACAGTCACTTTGAAAGTCACTTTATAATATATTTGTGGGCATGTCTTTTTTTAAATTCTGATTTTGTTATCTTTTCTCTGCTCTCAATATAGACAGAGATATGAAGGGAGCTATCTTCTTGCTGCTCAAAACAACTACTTACTTAGATAAAAATTTTAAGGTTGGATTCCACTTTTAGCCAGGAAGTGCAAACAAAGCATGGGGACTGCTTGTTCCCTGACCCCAAATTCATTCCATGTTGCTATAGCATCACCCCTGAGAAAATGGGCCTGCCTGTTTTCCACCCCATAGACGCACTCAATGGGCTTTTGTCAGCTCCTGAATTATAGCATTAAAATTTAAACACTAGGGATTTAATGGAGGATTATTATGACACCCCAGTGCATTCTTTCTGTTGCCATTAGCAACAAGCCAAGGATGAAATGAAATGATTGTTTTAGAGATCCTGTTTTCCTAAAAGATGAAGGATCTATCTTACATCTTTGGACTTTTATAAACTGGCTTGTGTGGATTCCTATTAACATTGAGAAGAGTACTGGTAGTATTTACCAACGCCGTGACTGCAGATATTTCTTTTTCCTTTAGTTCACCAATGTACAAAGGAAGAAGATATTTTCACAGGCTCCAGAAGATGAACTTCAAGCTGCTGCTCCCAAACACATTCTCCACTGTCTGGAAGACGTGCAAAGGCAACGGCATAGCATTCCCCATCTGAAATTCTTCAAAGTGCTGTGGGAATAAAAGAATCCCTGCCAAAAGCCCCAGAGAGATCTCTATTGAAAACTAATGAATGGAACTGAGAATTCCTCGTTACAATACTGTTTGTTTCTTTGATTGGTCATATCCTTGTATCTAAGAGGACATCAAAATAAATATTAAAAACAAGATATTATTGGGTTGGTCTTTGAGAAATTTTCTGACAGGTAATTTTCCATCTAGATTTCTTTTCTCTGCTAGTCATTTGCCTTCTAGTTGTGTTCATTTTCACCTTTTCCCTATTCTAATGTCAACATCTAGGTTTATACTTAGGATTGTATTTTTCTTTTCACAAAGAGATTACAACTATTTTTGTTGCTCTCCCAGCCACCAAAATACAGATACATCCTTTCTTCTCCTATATTATTGCTGGATAATGCTTTTCAAATATTTAAATTTTTTTTTGTCTTTGGAATAAATTCAAGTTCTTGCAAGAATAATACAAAATGAGTAGCAGGCAGTAAATAAATAATCCTTTGATTTTTACCACCCAGAGATAATACTTCTTAACCTTAATGTGCCTCTTTATATATCACAATGAAAATAAGATTTGTTTTCCCCAAAGACTTTTAGGATTCCCCTTCCTCTTCTCAGAGGCAACATTATGACAAATCTCTTGTTGTTTTCTTTTATAGGTAGTCCATACAAACATCTTTACATATGCTATTTTTTTACATAAAAATCCTAAATTTTACATTTTTTCAGCTTCTTGAGTTTTTACATAATAAATCTTAAAACCAGAATTTGTATGGGGGAACATAGGGATGATGTTTTGGTGGGACTAGAGGATTGCAGATTGGAGGGAGGAGTTTATAAGGGTCTAGCCCAAACGTGGCCACTGCTAAACAGCACAGTTATTTGTTAAGTTGTATGCAGCCGGTCAATAAATGGACAAGGTAACAAAACATGCTTTTACTCACACTTTATATAACCCAAGGAAATACTCACTGTCTATACAAACAAAAAACTGCTAACATTCTTTTTATTTGTCATGTTTTGGGATAATTTGCTGTGGTTTGTGTGAAACATTAATTTCTCCATCCAGTCCTTAAACAAGAGATGTGTAGCATTGCTTTGACGTTGGCTTTCCAGAATAAACTTCTTTACAAATATAACTTTAAGCACACAATTAATATACTTGTACTTTAAATCACTGGAAGTTGAGTTACTTATACACAGATGTTCACCATCAGTGAGCCAGACCAGCATCTAGGAGAACCTCTGAGCTGTAGGTCTCCGGTGATCTGATGGTGTCACTTCAGGAAACTGAGTGGAAGATGAGCTTTTCCCCAGAGAGCAGCTGCCACTTTTCATGTCAAGGTGAGAGGCTGCTGGGGCTGGGCTGGCTTTGTTCTTGGATATACTATTTTCACCTGATAGGTGAGGCTTATTGGGCCTTTACCACCTTGTTAGTCATTGTGCCCGAGTTGACCCACCCCCCAAAATGGGAATATCAGGCCAGACAAACACAAATCTTTCATAGGTCAGGTGTTTATATTTTCCAAGAGTACAATAGTTAGCTATTTCCTGCTTTCAAAAAACTTATAGCTGGTCACCATACCAAAGACCAGGAATATGAAACCCCAAAGGGTTCAAGGCAAAGGATGACTAAAACTTATCAAACAAGCTTAAGCTTAAAGGTGTCAGATTTCAGTAAACAAACTTCAAAGGTATGTTCTTCAGTGAAAAGAAAGTTACTTTCAAAGAAAGACCAAAGTTGCATAAAAGCAAAAAAAAAAAAAAAAAAAAAACCTGAAAAAAATTACATATAAAACAGTCAAGTCACTGGTGAATTGTTCAAAAATATAAATAAGTAAAAAAGGAGATAGAGTCAAATAAATAGCATTAGTAATGGAAAAGAAAACATAAGTAAAGGCAGAACAGATATTTAAAAGAAAATATGAGAATACTAAGATTTAGATTCAGATAGAGGAAAATTTAAGTTTCCTGGAGACAAACTAATGTAACAAAAGAGTAACTTTATAATAGTAATAAGATTAATTTAATAAGATTATAAATAATCTGATGGGGTGAAATTTAAGCTAAAAGAATTTGGGAAAATAGCAAAAGAAAGAAGGTTACTCTGACCTTGTCCTTGACCTTCTCCTGTGAAACAAGACTTAATATCCCCACATGGGCGGTACCTTCCATATACCTGAAGGAAAGGGGCATCTTTATCTCCAGGGACAAAGGGACACCAAGAAGAATCCTAACAAACAGGACTGGCTAAATTTCCTTCAGTTTACTATACTTACCTACTCCCTGACCTAACATATTTTACATGACTACCCATTCTTCACCAAACCTAGCGTAGAAGTACTCAGGTTTAAGTGTTTCTTCAAATCTTTATTTTTTTTATAAGGCTCTTGTGACATGTAAATCCTATATTAAATAAATACGTTTGTTTGCTTTTTTCCTGTTCTTATCCAGCCATGGACTCTATTTCTTATCATTTTCCCCTTCATATTGTATAACAATGTAAGAATGAACCAATATTTTTTTTTGACAATATCTTTTTTTTAAATTTCTTTTTATTTATTTATTTTAGAGAGGAAATATAGAGTGAGAGAGAGAGAGAGAGAGACAGAGAGAGAGAGAGAGAGAGAGAAAGAAAGGGGGGAGGAGCTAGAAGCATCAACTCCCATATGTGCCTTGACCAGACCAGTGCAGGGTTTTGAACTGGCGACCTCAGTGTTCCCAGGTCGACGCTTTATCCACTGCGCCACCACAGGTCAGGCTGAACCAATATTTTTAGAGAAAACTTTGCACAGTTAGTTGCATGGCCAGAAAATCTTAAAGAAAATGTTTTACTAAACTCTTTTGTCCATAAAATGGAAATAAAGGGAAAAGAATCCTATTTCATTGCTTAGGCCAAGTATGATCTTAATAACAAAACCAGATATATTAATTTTCAATTGCTGCTGTAACAAATTACCACAAACTTTATTGCTTAAAAACAACACACATTTATTATTTTATTGTTCTAGAGGTCAGAAATCTGACACAGATCTCTCCAGAGTAAGATTAAGGTGTAGGCAGAGCTATGTTCCTTTCTGGAGTTTAAGGAAGAATTGGTTAGAGGTTGTCCAATTGGCCTCCTTCCTCCATCTTCCTCTTCCTCTTTCTTTCTACATCTCTCTGGTTCTCCATAGCTGGGAAATATTCTCTGCTTTTAATAACTGATGTGATTAGATTGGTTCCACCTGGATAATCCAAGATAAACTTCCCATCTAAGTATTCTTAATAGTAATCACATTGGCAAAGTTTCTTCTCCCCAACTGACAGTATGTTCACAGGTTACAGATATAAGGACATGGATATCTTTTTGGGTGGAGGTGTTAATTTGCCTACTGCCACATCCAACAAACAAATATGAGGAGGAAAATTTAGAGGTCAGGAGCATATATGCAAATATTCTAAGTAATATTTTGGCATAAGAATACTTTGGAAATCTTAATACATGATCATATTATGACAAAGAAATTCAACATTCGTAAATACCTAAGAAAAAGCTATAAGTATAATTTACTATATTAACAGGAAAAGGGAGGAAAAGAGCCATTATATAATTATCTCAGAGAAAAATATTGTTAAAATTCAACAAGTGTTTGTGATTGTAAAAATTCTTAGGAAACTCGGAATAAAAGAAAATTTATATAATCTGATCAAAGAGATCAACAGAAAACCTACAATTAACATCAACTTTGGAGGCAATATAACTAAAGTGCCTTTTTAAACCAGATACAAAAAGGCTACATTGTATTCTTTTATTCTTGCATTGTTCACTCTGGTGAATATCCTTCTACCTAGTCCTCTACACTTATAACCTTTATTATTCCCTTAGTATAAATTTCTAGAATTAGAATTGCTGAATCAAAGTTTATACATTTAGGAGGTAAAATTAACCTTTACTCTAGACTGCACCCATATGTATGAGTCACAACTTTCTCCCACATACTGTGGTATTAAATACCACAATGTAGATTCTAAGAAGAATAAACCTAGCCAGTGGAGAAGTCAACATTCCATTTCCTTATCTTTCTTACTTCTTTCCTTCTCTCTTCCATTCATATACACAAATAAACCACTACATATCTCCAAATATTGGGAGAAACCAAACCAACAAATATAAAGAAGGAAACAACCAAAGCCTTAGGAAAGAGAAAATTCTCATAAAAGAGAAGTTTAAAACAATCATCCTCAAGTTTCCAGAGAATATTGTATCAATAAAACAAAAATTTGCTACTGTGAAAAAGGAAAAGCCAAAGGACCAAAATGTTGTTTGGAATTTAAAATTATGCTTATAGAAATAAAAATATTTTAAAACCCTGATTGTGGAAATAAAATTATTCATAAAGGGGTTGAATAAAAGAATAGTTCTGGTCAAAGACCTAGTCACATCAAGGAAAATGTCCCAGAATAAGAAGCAAAAAATAACAAAAAAATGAAAATTAGGTAATAGATGTGAAACTATTTTGGATAACAAACCACTAAAAATATATAAGGTAGTATTAGTAATAGGTAATGGAATGGAATGTAAAATTGAACAATTCTCAATATTTGTACAGAAAATTAGGATAAAAGTATTTACTTAATATATAAATATGTAAGGTTATTTATTTGTGTGTATATGATTGAACAATTGTATGACTAAATTGTTTTCTCTTTGAGAAGACACATTTTATGTAGAATTATTTCTTAGCATTGTGAAAATCACATAGGTTTTTAAAAATTACAAGATGCAATTTTGTAACTGGAAATGTGGGTAGCATGAAATTTCACACATGTTCTGATACCTCTGTCATTATAGAAAAGCAATGCTTGGATATGTATACACAGAAAACAAATAATGATCATTGTGAAGATGGTTCATTTTTTTCAACTTCTTTAAGAGTTGACTTGAGTTCAGATTTACACCAAGGATTCTGCATAGTTTTCAGTTCATCTCAAATCAATTTTTTTTAGTGGCTTTGAAATTAAATGGCAGAAAATTTCATTTGCGTGGTCAAGCTCCTCATACTGGATTTACGTTTTTGTTATTATGTAATTTAAGTGTCTGCACGTGGACTTTTCATAAAGACTTGTGCTTCCTACAAAATGTAAATGCTAAACTGGATGGTCCCAAACTCCTAACATAGGACCCCAAACATCCCTGATACCTGACAGTAGTGCCAAGAAGCTCACTAATACCCATGTTTTTTAAACCACAGAGACATGCTATTCAGTGAAATAAAGCATGTCTAGTCTCACTCCTAGCAACAAGTTCATTTGGTGGCACAAACCATTTCCGACAAGATGCGAATAACTAAACCACTGACTAAAGTTGTCAATCCCGAAAATGGGGATTAGGTTATGGAGAAAATAAAAATATTAAATGAAGTGCCCCTGATAAATATTGACTTTCTGGTAAATTTGGATCTCTTCATGCTAAATAAAAATATGAGGTTTCTTACTGACACCTAACCTATGAAGTCATCTCCAATAATGTTATAATACATTGGACAAGAAATGCAAAATAAATGAATGCTCTAACCGAGCCAAATTATGACAACAGCTTTCTACTAATCCTCTCCATATTATGCTTTCCTTTTGCCAATTACCACCCACTTCCTCAGTATGGTTTTCCTGGTTTATTGGAATTTCAGGCTGTCGATGTCATAAACTTACTGAATAATAATGACCACAGACAGAAAGTATAAACAAAACAATCATAATGCGACATCTTTGGGAGATAAATGTGAAACTGAGCCCAAAATTACTGAAAAATGTACAAGAAACAGACAAAGTTTCTTGGTTGGGTTCAGTTTATCAAATTCCACTGTGGGAATTCTAATTTTGATTTCCCTGCTTATTTCTAACTTCTTGTAAACAAATGTCAAAGGGTAAGCATCTTCCACTTTCTTCTCTTTTAAACTGGTTTTAATGCAAGATGTCATCATAGTCTTTTATACAGGATGACAGTTAATTCAATAATTCTAAACTCACCTGACCAGGCAGTGGCACAGCAGCTAGAGCAACAGCCTGGTAGCTGAGGACTCAGGTTCGAAACGTCAAGGTCTCTGACTTGATCATGGACTCACCAACTTAAGCACAGGGTCACCTGCGTGAGCAAGAAATCATTGGCTCAGCTGGAGCCCGCACACCGGTTCAAGGTTATACATAAGAAAGCATTCACTGAACAACTAAGGTGCTGCAACTACAAGTTGATGTTACTCATCTCTTTCCCTTCCTGTCTGTCTGTTCCTGTCTTTCTGTCTCTCTCTTTCTCTTGCTTAAGAAAAATAATTCTAAACTCTCTACAAGTGTATGTCCAAGTAAATTAAGTCATAAGTAATATTAATTTTGATTGGGTATATGCCAGAAAGAAAGCGTTCTAGCTCAGTAAAGATTATGGTGTGTGAAAGAGGAGTAAATATGAAAATAATGCATGGTCCCTGTACTCAAAGGAACTTATCTTCCAGAGGAAAAAGACATATTCAGAAAGGTTTCAGGTCTTGGGTGTAAACAAAGAGGTAAGGTAGAGAAAAGAGCAAGCACTAACTACATGCTGGGTATAGAATTACGTTTGGGATTTGAATGCTGATGTTACGGCATGAATTTATAAAAAGTCCCACTTTGCTGCTGAAATAGAGTGCTCCTCCAGGTCTGGGAGAGCAGGTCACCTTTACTATTCAAGATTTTTATTTTTATTGATTTTAGAAAAAGGAAAAAGAGAGAGAAAGGAGAGTGGAGAGGAGAGGGAAGCATTAATTTATAGTAGTTGTTTCTCCTATGTGCTTTGACCAGGCAAGACCAGGTTTTCGAACCAGTGACCTCAGCATTCCAGGTCAACGCTTTATCCACTGTGCCACCACAGGTGAGGCATGTCACTTTTAAATATATGGTATAATAATGTAGGAAAGTTCTGGTTTGGATTTCAGGAAAGTCAGCTTTGCCTGAAGCCAAATATATATACATATAATTTCCAGCCAACTGGATATAATACACACACAGTTCAAGAAAATAGCATATATTCCATTTACATAAAAAATTCCGGCTTTAGCATTTATAAAATAATCAGTGGAACTTATCAAAGAAAAACAATCCACCACAATAATTTTCTTTTGATATTATGGAGATAAAAATGATTGCTTGGTTGACTGATTGAACTCACTTTTCCGCCAATTGTGGTTTTATAGAAATACAATCCTGGCTCTATAACCCTTCTTTCTTTTCCAATTCGATTCATGATTAATTTTATGACCATGGGAATGTAGTAAACTAGCGCCCCATTTGTCAATGGTTTAGCAATCAGTTCTTCTGGGTTATAAAGTGAATCAATTGAATAGACAACTGCTATGACTGGAGGAAAAGGAATATAAAAATGTGAAACAGTCACAAAACAGGCTTGAGTTCTTTCCTGCTTTGTCACTTGACAAGCTGTGTTTTCCTGGACAAGTGACTTCAGCTCATCAAGAGAAATCCTTTAAATATAAGAGAGGCAATACCTGTTTCTTCTGGCTCCTCTACATTCAAAAGAAATTAAGTTAACATAGGTTAGTATAGATTAATTTGTTTTGGTTTGTTTTGTTTTAATCAGAAAGGCAGGAAAATCTGTGTTGTAACCCCAATTCTACCTCATGGTGAGTGTATGACATTATGTCCTTCTCACAGCCCAGATGCCTTTCTACTCATCTGTTAAACAGAAGTTGGAGTAGATGATCTCTCTGGTTCTTTCTAGCTCAAAATTCTCTTTTTGAAAAAGAAAAAAGTAAAAGAAAATCACCTCTAAGCTTTTAATTTTAATGCAAGTCTTCGGCTTGATGTGAATTAAACTGTCTGGGTTACAAACCAACTACCATACAAGGTTTATAATGGAAACAGCAAGTGACCCTTGGCTGCAGTAAGCTAACAGTTCCCGCTATAATACTCAGTTACCGCTCCTATGCCTGGGCAGCAATTGGTGTATTATGTAACCATAACTATTGCAGGATTACCCAATCCTTTCACCTAACCTTGATTGTACAGTCGGCTTGTGGCTACCAAAATACCTGGTTCTTTTCAATGACATGTTCTTTGGGGTAGATGTGGCTGCCACCACCAAACCTTGCTCTTGCTGGTTTAAAATACCACTGTTAAGTGCAATTTGCAAGTGCCGTCCTTTTTACAGTACATTATTTTTGTTCTTTCTTCTGCCTTTTTCAAACTGGCAATGACTTCCTGACCAAAGTAACTAAGCAATAGGAAAAACTGTGACAAATAATCAAATGCTCCGGTACAGGTAGAGTACATACCATCCTCTGACGTAAGTCACGGACAGAGTAAAGCACTCCAGCTGGAGGGGAAGAGAGAAATAATTCACATGAACTCCAACCAAGCTGCAGTCTAATAGAATTGACCCTTTGTTTTTGCCTTTGGATTTAACCTGTACTCTCATTATTACATGTTTTGATGCTCGGAAAAGAAAAAAATTAATGGCAAAATTTTTTTTAAAAGAACATTATTTTTACAGCACAAAATAAAAAGAAATAGCTAAGTATATATTAGTTCTGAATCTTAAGATGAAACAATAGATTTAGCTAAAGGTGTGCATATCATCTAAAAGCTTAGTGATTAGAAATAATCTAAACCTATGCTCCTCAAAATAGAAAAGTCCAAAGATGTGTTTTTCAAAATACCATATTAATTTTTCTACTTATAAAGTATTTACTTTTCCATTTTAGAAAACACAGGTAAGTAGAAAAATAAAGTAGCAAAACAAATAATTTAAATAATACTCTAAACCTTTTGATGAATGTTTATTTTAACATAATAAAATACTACATTTATAATTTTTATACTGTTTTTATCAGTCACTGTCATATAAACATTTATTTATATTATTTAAATCCTTTGTGAAGAATACTCTAAATGGATATGGATTTTATCAGTCATAATATCCACATCCATTCTGGCTTTGAATTTTAAATTATGCCCATTTTTTATGTGTATTTTTGATGAAGAATAATGCAATAAGCACCTTTTTTCCCTTTGACAGCCAAATATTTTGCTGAAATAGTGTCTGTAGATACTGGCTCTCTTCCTTATTGTCCAGTACAATTCAGTTTAGTCTAGTGTGGCTACTTTTACTATCATTCAAGTGCCCCTTCAACTCCTTAGTTTTTCTGTTATGTCTCATGTCTAGCCACTTTTATTCTGCCGAGGGTTCCTCCTCCTCCTTTTTAAATCTCTGCTCATTCTACCCTCTCTTCTTGGGTAATTTCATTGACTGCCATGATTTCAAATATCTTTTATAAGCTGATAAAACCCAGAGCTCCATCTCCAGCATAGATTTTTCTCTTTCAATTCAGAATTATATATTCATTTACCTACTATTCCTCTCCACTTGGAGATAATTCAAATACTTGAAATTTAACCTATTCAAAACTAAGTTCACGATTTTCATCCCAATCTTGCTTTTTTTTCCTGTGTCTTTTTGTTTTCTTCTAGTAATGCCATCATCATCCAGCTCTGGTCACCCAACACAGGAATTTAGACATTATTGTGCTTTTTTTTCCCTCCATATCCTAATTTTGGTGTGTTGGGTCCTGTGTAATTGTGTTCAGGAAGCCCTCCCAGACTGCCTCGGCTGCTTATCTGGTGTGAGCTAAGGATGCTCCCATGTTTCCCCTGTCAGAGCCTACCTTACACAAGTAACTTTTCCAATTTGCATATTTATATCCACCACAGAATTCAGGCCACACCTGTATATCCCAGTAAGTGGTTCTTTATGCATAGTCTACCAAGTTTTAACCTGTCACTCTATCATCCCAAGTCCAGTTAAATCAACTCAGGATGATCTATAAGCTTATGGGAGGTCAAACAAATGGCCTGATACTGGGGTTCTGTCTATTAAAAATTCTCCATTGTGGATAGTCTTACAGGACCCATTCATATTCCCTCTCTTCAGAAGACACATACAGAGAATGTCAGGTATTGGTGGAAGAGTTAGAAAAAGCAAAGGTTATCTGCATTAAGAGCAACAAGAGATTGTAAGATTTTCAGTGGCCATAGCTAGTTAGAACACTCACGGCATTCTTAATCGCCGTGCATGAAGTCGAGGCTGTGGGGCTGTTGAGGCAGCCCCTCATTGCCCCTCTTTCCTGGTTATCAGTGTGATTAGCCAAAGACTATCCAGCATCATTAGAATAAAACCTGCCATTCTCTATAATGCTTCATTTATGTCACAGTTTATTACCTTCTATCTTTGAATTTTCAATACTATATCATTAATTAAGCAATGCTATTAACTTTATAAATATGTGTTAGTAAACTTTTCATCAATAAGCATCTATTAAGTTTGTGTGTTCACAATTATACATTCACTTTTATGTCATAGTTTTTCACCTTTTCTTAAGCATGCTGCTAGAGCTAGAAAACCCTCATTTATATCCTTTTTTCCAAAATCCTAGAATTTTGTAACTAAAATGGCAAGTTTTAAAAATGAGGTTTAATGCTATTTTTAAGGAAAATCATGTGTATCTTTTTGCTTGTGGTGGGGGGAAGGTGCTGCGGAATGATCCTTGAAAGCAATAAACTGATCATAGAAATCAAAACATTCCCACCATAAGTAAAGATGGACAATGACTCTCAGAGGTTTGAATGCCCAATGATAGCTCTGTTCTCATTGGAAGTGCCTGGTACTGGTACTGGAGATGTCCTCTTTTGTTGCTCTCGAACTTGACTCAGCAATTGGCATATGCTGGTCGTGACCTGGCATAGTAAAATGTTTATGGAAAAGAAAAGTCCAGGTTGATGGTTTGTAGCTAGGATTCCTTCCCTCACGGCTCCTAAGAAGGTTGGGTGGTGTTTAGTGGAATGTATATGTGGCCTATGCCCTGCCTACTCCTTATACATCTTAAGACATTGTACTACAGTCCCTTTAAAAGATTTTGTATTTCTAAGACATTTAAAATAGACATTGTCTGTGTTCTAGTAATGAGCTTGGTCAATGGAGTTGTTGTCTGTTTCATATAATTAGGCTTTCTAATTATATTTTTGTACTGACATAGCTTTATTTTCTTTTTAATTTATTTTCATTCAAAATAAATTTATTTCATTTTCATCTGGCAATGTTATTTATCATTTTTTTAAATTAATTAATTAATTTATTTAGACAAATTGATCAGGGTGACATTGTTCAATCAGAGTACATAGATTTAGAGAAAAAAAAATCTCCACATCATTTGGACAGTTGATTATGCTGTATACCCATCACCCAAAGTCAAATCACCTTCTGTCACCCTATATTTTGTTTCTCTTTAAGCCCCTCCCCTTCTCCACTGCTATCCCTCTCCTCCTTTCCCCTCCCCCTGGTAACCACTACACTTTTATCCATGTCCATGAGTCTCACTTTTGTGTCCCACCTATGTGTGAAATCATACAGTTCTTAATTTTGTCTGATTACTTATTTCACTCAATATAATGTTATCAAGATCCATCCATGTTGTTGTAAATGATACTATCTGACATAGCGTTAAAAGAGGCCTGTGTGTGTGTGTGTGTGTGTGTGTGTGCGTGCGTGCGCGCGCGCTCACACGTGCATGCGCATGTCTGAATAGCAGAGCTGGTTTCTGCCAGCAAATGTTAAGGGAGCTACCCAGTGATAGAAGCAATCAGGTTACCTGGGAATGCATTTTTCTGAATGTCTTCATACTTATTGTTTTATCATGTATGTTTATTTTTAATACAACTCTTTGGGGGTTCATTAAATCTTCTCAAAAATAACATTGTCAAAAACATCCAAACGCATGTAAAAAATGTGTGCTAGACCAGAATAAAATTGTTACTTCTACTTGTAAAGTAAAGAACAAACACACTACATGTAAAGATAAAATTCTCAGCGTGAGACAGAGCCCAAACAACAAACACCCTGCTGAAGGACCTCTGGTTGATAGACTCCTGCCCTTGTCTGACACTGATCAAATGTTCCCAAAACTTGCACAGCCACCCAGTGAAAAGGAGACATAAAACTGCCTTAGCCATTGGGTAGCTTATATTACTTATCCAAACAGAAAAACACATTTTTAGGGCATGACTGACTGAAATGTAAGAGCATACAGTACAAACTGTACACTAATAAAATTTTGTCTTGTGTGTGGGTTGGAGGCATAACTTCCCATACTAGACCAAGTTATAATCACATTTTGGGGTTTTGGATTTTCTTATTTTTTAATAGTTCAAGAATAACCTTCTATTTTGTAAATTTAATCTTAACATTTTGGATTATAGAGAAAAGTGGATATGGTAATAACACCATAATAAAAAAAATTTCAAATAAATCTTTGGAAAACAGAAGACCATTTTCCAAATGATTAGTCAGAAGTCTAAGTTAATTTGGAATAGATTTCTGCTAAGACAGTGGCAAAACAAAACACAAAACAAAAAAGCATCACAACCACACAGACACAAAAATAAAATTAAAAACCAAACAATGATAATGTATATTCAGGACTACCTAGGTTGATGTCTAGGATGAGCCATTGAACATAACAAATAGCTATGTTTATCAAGCTGGGTGAAATATTAAGGACAACACTATTGCTAAAACGAGGATGCCATCAATTATAAAACACTTCCTTCATATATAGCAGGTACTATAGTTTAAAATAATGTAACGTGATCAAAGTGCTGAATAAGATCACCAATAATCCCACTATACTGCAGCTGTAATAACTTTAAGATAGTAAGATAAGAAGGAAAAATCACCTGCCCAATGACTCAGGAGCACAGACACCCTACAAATACTTGGATAGATTTCTGTACAGAGGGTATGTCCTCATCTACAGCATCAAGCTTAACTTCTTAAAGAGCAGACCTTTACTTTGTTGTACCCTCAACACAGAGCATATCATTTCTATTGAATTCTACACAGAAGTTTTTTTTAAATTAACTTACTAAGACTTTTGGAAATTTGTAAGAAGTAGCTCTCAAAGACTCTAGGAGAGATTTTGAGGACTATTTTAATAGTCAAAATACTGTTTGCAGCCACAGATGGAAAGGATCATTTAAATCAAGACATATTTGGGACATAAAAGAAATGAATACATTAAATAGACTGAATTTCTATGCTTGGTCAAGGCATAGAAAACTCCACTCCTCAGAGGCCTCATAAAGACATTTTCCTGTAAAACTCTCAAGATTCAACAATAAATTATTAAATATTATTAATTAAGCAACTCTGCAAGTTTTTAATGAGATGCTAAGGTATACCAACTAATATTTACACTCTAACAATGCAAAAGGTAAATAAGATAAACATAATTTTGGCCTTCTTAGAAGTTTAGTTTTCAATAATTTTTTTCTAATGTTTTACTATGAAATTGTCAAAAATACACAAATGTTGAGAGAAAAGTTTAAGGAACTCATGAGCTTATTACTTACTTTCAATAGTTACAAATATATGAACAATTTATTTTATTTATGTTCCTATTCTCTTTCTACATTATGCCAAAACAGATTATTTTAAGCAGGTTTTAGAGATCTATTATTTTATCTGAAAATATTTCAGTTTGTGTTTATTTTCTGTTTTGTTTTTTTTTTTTAATTTTTGTGAGAAAGAGAGAGAGAGGAAGAGGGACAATCAGACAGGAAGGGAGAAAGATGAGAAGAATCAACTCATAGTTGTAGCACCTGAGTTGTTCATTGATTGCTTTCTCATATGTGCCTTGACCAGAGGGCTCCAGCCAAGTCAGTGGCCCCTTGCTCAAGCCAGAGACTTTGGGCTTCAAGCCAGCGACCTCTGGGCTCAAGCCAGCAACCATGAGGTCATGTCTATGATACGATGCTTAAGCTGGTGGTCCCACACTCAAGCCGGCAACCTTGGGGTTTCAAACCTGGGTCCTTAGCATCCCAGACTGATGCTCTATACACTGCATCACTGCCTTGTCAGGCTCAGTTTGTATTTCTTAAAGACAAAAATTTTCTAAAAAGCCATAATACCACATTATACCTAAAAGTGTTAACAATAGTTACTTAATCGTATATAAAAAAATTGTTGTTCACATTTCCCTGATAATTTATCATACACACTCACAAAAACACACATTTTTTTTATAAATAAGATTCTTGTTAGATTGTTATGTCTGTCAAATGTCTTTTAATTTAAAGTTTTCTTTGCCTGACGCAGTGGTGGCACAGTGAATAGAATGATGACCTGGAATACCGAAGTGCCAGGTTCAAACTCCAAGGACGCTGGCTTGAACATAGACTAACCAGTTTGAGCATAGGGTTCCTGGCTTGAGCGTGGGATTATAGACATAACCTATGGTCGCTGGCTTGAGCCCAAAGGTCTCTGACATGAAACCCAAGGTCACTAACTTGAGCCCAACATCACTGGTTTGAGCAAGGGGTCACTGTCTTGGCTGGAGCCCCTTGATCAATGTACATATGAGAAAGCAATCAATGAACAACTAAAGAGACACAACTAATAACTGATGCTTCTCATCTCTCTCCCTTTCTCTCTATCTGTCCCTCTCTGTCTGTCTCTCTCTCACTCACAGAAAGAAAGAAAGAAAGAAAGAAAGAAAGAAAGAAAGAAAGAAAGAAAGAAAGAAAGAAAGAAAGAAAGAAAGAAAGAGAGAGAGAAGTTCCCTTCTTTATCACACATTTTTTTTGTGTTGAAAATTGAAAATGCAGGATCTTTTACCTAGCTGAGTTTCCCACTCTCAAATTTGCTGACCACATCCCCAGAATATCATCGAACATAGTCATTTTCTCTTAAAATTTTTATAAATTATTAGTAATTTCCAGAGTCTTGGTAAGACTCAAGTTTGATTTTTTACTTCTTTTTTGTAAAGACCCATTTATAAGTAGTTTTGTTAAATATATATGTATTTAAAACAATGTTTTCAGATTTTATAAAAATCAAGAACTGTTAGAACTCAAAAATTAAACTAGACATATATAAAATATTTTTTTTTTAAATGATGTCTAAACTTTTAAAAACTAATAAGTGATTATAGCATGGTTGCAGATACAAGAGTAATATTCAAAAGTCAATCATGTTACTACTACATGTAAGCAATAGACAGGTAGAATTTAAAATTAAAAACACAATAGTGTTTGCATTAGATTCCCCCTAAATTAAATACTCAGTCATAAATATAACAAATTATGTGCATATTACTAAGTAAAAGGAAACAATCTGCAAAGTCTACATACTATATGATTCCCCAGTAGTTGACATTCTAGAAATGACAAAGCTATGGAAACAAGAAAAAGATCTGCAGTTCTTAGGAATTGGTGGGGAGGGGATATAATAAGTAGTCAGAGCACAGATGATTTTTAGGACATTGAAAATACTCTGTATGGGCCCTGGCTAGGGGCTCAGTAGATAGAGTGTTGGCCTAACATATGGACATTCTGGGTTCAAATCTTGGTCAGGGCACACAGAAGAAGCGACAATATGCTTCTCCTCTCCTCTCTCTCCCTATTCTCTCCCTTCTCCTTCTCGCAACTAGTGGTTCAATTGACTCAAGTGTGGCTGGGGTACAGAGGATAGCTCTTTGGGAGGATGACAGCCTTAGGTGTAAAAATAGCTTGGTACTCAAGCATTGGCTACAGATGGGGTTGCTGGGTGGATCCCAGATGGGGCATATGAAGGAGTCTGCCTCACTATCTCCCCTCCTCTCACCTAAAAAAAATAAAAGAAAGAAAGAAAATACTCTGTATGGTATCATAATGATAGACATATGTCATCATATATTTGTTCAGACTCATGGAAGATACAACACCAAGAATGATCCCTAAGTTAAACTATGGATTTTGGGTGGTTATGATAAGTTCATCAATTGTAACAAATGCACCACTCTAGTGGGAGATACTGATAATGAGGAAGGCTATGTATGTCTAGGGGCAGGGAGTATATGGGAAATCTCTGTATGATCTTCTCAATTTTATTTAAACCTAAAACTGCTCTAAAAATATTTATTTTAAACCTTAAACTGCTCTAAAAATATTGTCTTTAAAAATTAAAGATATTTAGACCATCACGATGTGTGGTCTTACCCAAGTCTATTGACCTGCCGGAACCACATTTTCTTATTGGTATTAAAAATTCCTCCAACTCTGAAAGTCTAAGACTCTGAGATCAGTGACCTCAGTTTGAAATGACAAAATGACAACACCATTTACCAACATCCTTTTACTGTTCAAAGTCAGTTAGAAGAAGTCATTATGACTTATTGTTTTTATGTACCATTAATTTCATTCTCAGCAAGCTAGAAACATGTCAGATACACTGAAGTACCCACATTATTCCCTTTGTCTTTGTAAGAAATAAATGGTTAATATTGCAGAAAATCATATTGCCTATCTTTGTACCATTTCCTCAAATCTTTAAATAAGGTTTAAGTAAATTATTTTCTGATAAGGTGAAGATGTCTAGCAAGTAAAATAAATTTGAATATTTGAATTCAAATGAGTTACTTTAGTACATTATAAACAAGGGCAGCAACAGTTTATTATTGCATTGTTAATGTAAACAATCTTTATAAAATTCCATTTCATGGATGGATCTTTGATAAACCACATACATTTTAGCTATTTAAGAGTTCAGGATTTTAATGTATATATTTCTTTGTACTGGAAAAATATTGATTCTCCGAAGGGCATTCTTTTTTAGTTTCTCATTTTCATGAAAATAGGTAAAATTAATAAATATCTATAAGCTTAAAATACAGTCCGCTTGAACAACCAGTCTCCCATAACTCCTTGATAGTATTCATGATGTCCTAAGGATCGCATAAGAAAGCAAAATCTGAATTTACTTCAGACCTCTCTACATTCAGTATTTTCAGGGCGACATGATTTCATAGGTCAGGGATCTGCTACCAGGGAGTGCACACTGGTTAGCCAGCATGACAGTCAGAGTCAGGAGGAGCCACCACAGACATCTGCTCAATCCTCGGGAGGTCATGGGCTTGTTTATGTTGAGAGCTCTCACTGCTAGACAGCAGAACTCCTTTAGTATTTGTTCCCATAATAGTCCCCAAGGCAATGACGCACAGCTGTGGAGAGGAAATAGGCTCTTTAATTTGTTAACCATGCCCAGGAAAGAAAAAAACAAAATGCTCAAAAGACACTATAAAAAGGCTTTTTAAAAGTGTTCTGCAGAAAGAGCTAAACAAAAAGCAATATAAATTTTCCCCCAATCATACACACACCATATAGATACACACACACATATGTATGCACATACATACATACATATGGCTTGTTTATGCTTTTCTATATAACCAAACTTTGATTAGAATCCCATAAAGTCTTTTCTTCTGACTTTCCAATTTCACTTTCTCATAATAATCACATTTTCTAAAGATTCTGCTACTATAAGACCTTTGGATCATTACTACTGAAAGGTCCCATTTAGAAGAATTTAGAAAGTTATGCAAACAGGCCCAACTTTCTATCAAGAGGATTGAGATTAAGATAAGAATGTGATTTCTGCCTGACCTGTGGTGGCACAGTGGATAAAGCGTCGACCTGGGAATACTGAGGTCACCAGTTCAAAACCCTGCACTGGTCTGGTCATGGCACATATGGGAGTTGATGCTTCCAGCTCCTCCCCCCTTTCTCTCTTTCTCTCTCTCACTCTGTGTCTCCTCTCTATAATGAATAAATAAATAAATTTCAAAAGCTCTATTCTAAAAAAAAAAAAAGAACGTGATTTCTTTAAATGAGAGTTCCAGATTTTCAGAGCAGGAAGTTCAATATTGTAATCCAACTCTACCTTGTATACAGCTCTTACCTAAATCCATTTCTTTAAAAATAGTTCCCAATTTATTATGATCTTTATACATTGACTTTGGTTCTCATAAAATATTCCAACTACTGCCATGCACCATTTATGGCAGGGATACGTTGTGAGAAATGTGTCCTTAGGTAATTTTGTCATTGTGGCTACATGATTGAGTGTACTTACACAACCTTCAATGATCTAGCCTACTACACACATAGACTATATAGTACAGTCTCTTTCACCTAGGCCACAAGCCTGCACAGCATGTTACTGTATAAAAAGAACACAGGATTAAATCAAGCACAGGAGAATGATGGACTCAGGAGATGAGGCAGACAGGAGATATATGAAGTTACTGCAGGAGAGCAGGGCATCCTGCTTTACAGAAAATTTTGTTTTCTATAAGTAGAAAGCCTGCATCCTAAAATAATTATTAAAGCATACAGTATTTTAGCAAATGCATGAACCAGTAACATAGCCGTTTATCATGATGACCAAGAGTCATGTACTGTACATAATTGTATATCCTATACTTTAATATGAATGGCAATGCAGTAGGTTTGTCAACGCCAGCATCACCACAAACTTGTGACTAATGCGTTGGGCCACAATGTTAGTATGATTATATCACTAGGCCATAAGAATTTTTCAGCTCCATTTTGATCTTATGCAACCACTGTCATATATGCTTTCAGTCATTGATGAAACATCATTATGTGGATGCATAACTGTTTTCAACAAAGTAAGACATACCATAGTAAGTTTCTGGGACCAACACCCAGATACCAAGCTCTGTCAAGTTTAAACAGTTTGTCATACTTATTTCAACAATTTAACTTTTCAAAAAATAGCCCTGGCCAGTTGGCTCACTGGATAGATCATCAGCCCAGTGCATGAACATCCTGATTTGATTCCTGGTCAGGGCACACAAGAGAGGTGACCATCTGCTTCTCTCCCATTCCTGGTTCCCCTTAACTCCCTCTTCCCCTCCTGCAGCCAGTGGCTCAATTGGTTTGAGCATGGCCCTGGGCGCTGAAGATAGTTCAGTTGATTTGAGCATTGGTCCTAGATGGGGATTGCCAGGGACATATGAGGAAATTTATCTCACTATCTTCCCTCCTCTCACTTAAAAACAAACAAACAAACTTAAAAACAGCTCATTACAAATTCCCTGACTACCTCTCTAATTTCTTATGGCCTTTCCTTCCTCCTTTTTTGCCGTCCCAGAGATAACAACCAACCTGAATTTGGTTATCATTTTCATGAACATTTATGCTATTATAACACAATGTCCAGTACTGCTTGACATATTTTCAGATTTTTACATAGATGATATCATACTGCTCGTGTTTTCTGTAATGTTCTTTCTTCACTTAATATTCTGTTTGAGATTTAGTCAAGTTGATATGTGCAACTGTAGTTTACTCATTTATTTTCCCCACAATTGATCTGTCCAATGTTTTCAGTTTTTTGCTATTATTTCATGATCCTAAGGACATTTTCATATACTGTATGTCTCTGAGCACATATACAATAGACTCTCCATATTTTCAACTTTACTTGATATTGCCAAACTAATTTTCACAATGAATGTAGTAATTTACACTTCCACAGGGCTCCACATTTTAGCCAGTGCTAGATATCTTCAACACTAGATATAATTTTTGTTAATCTGAGGGGTATATTTTTTATTATATTTTCCTTAATGAATAGGATGACAGGAAAAGGGAAAGAAAACTTGGAGCTGCTGAACTCCATTTTCAATCTAAACCAATCAGGCACTATGTTTGGATACCTATGATCAAAAAATGAAAAACCATTGTGTCTAACAATAAGGAATAAATCATCTAGTTGATAAACTAAAGTGATCTTTCAATCATAATACATGAATGAGGAACTGAAATTTTAGGAAAGACTATATTTAATTTTTTTAATTTCTTTTTATTTATTCATTTTAGAGAGGATACTCAGAGAGAGAGAGAAAGAGAGAAAGGGGGGGAGGAGCTAGAAGCATCAACTCCCATATGTGCCTTGACCAGACCAGTGCAGGGTTTTGAACTGGCGACCTCAGTGTTCCCAGGTCGACGCTTTATCCACTGCGCCACCACAGGTCAGGCTCAGGAAAGACTATATTGAAATGTAACTCTTTGGTTATATCTATGTAAAAGAGGCTTTCAGTAATATAGAAAATAAGGATAAGCATAACTGAGAAATGAGGATTTAAAAAAAATAGCTGAATTAAAATGCCAGAAATAACATATGTTTTAATTGAAAGACTCACATAAAAACATTACAGAAAAACATAATATAGCCAATGAGTCTGAGCAATCTTTTTCCTTGCCATAGAACTTTCAGCATTTTGTTCCTAAACTTCAGTTTCCTTAGATCTTATTTACAAATTTTTATGGTACTTTCCCCAACTTGTGAACTCATGTTTCAGTATGAATTCTTATAATAGCATTACTAGGAAGAAATACTGACAAAGAAGTCCACAAACCCAGCTTTCTATGTGGTACACTGGACAGAATACTTTTGAAATTTGTCACATCTTTGAATTACCCCTTACTTAGGTAGTCAGAAATTTCTATTTATCTTGGTATCTCTTTACATCTATAGTGTCATGTTTATTACTTTATACAATGTGACCTGTCACTCTTTCTGAAACTTTTATAAGGTGATGTCATAACTTCTAGATCTACCTTTCATGTCATTTCATTTTTCTTTCATATTTTTGCTTTATTTCTTCTATTATGTTTTGTAGTTTGTTCTGTAAGAATTCTTTGGCTTTATATTTCTCCATGTTAATACTTCTGTTTAGTTTTTTTAAGATATAATTTTTAGTCTTTTGCTATGAAAAGTTTCAAACCTATTAATAGAAAAAATATGAAAATGAAACCTAAGCCTGACCTGTGGTGGCACAGTGGATAAAGCGTCGACCTGGGAACACTGAGGTCGCCAGTTCAAAGCCCTGCACTGGTCTGGTCAAGGCACATATGGGAGTTGATGCTTCCAGCTCCTCCCCCCTTTCTTTCTCTCTCTCTCTCTCTCTCTCTCTCTCTCTCTCTCTCTCTCTCTCTCTCTCTGACTCTGTGTCTCCTCTCTAAAATAAGTAAATAAAAAAATTTTTAAAAAAGAAAAAAAGAAAATGAAACCTAAGTATCTAATCCTTGGCCAGTTGGCTCTGTGGTAGAGCATTGGCCCAGCATGTGGAAGTTCTGGGTTTGATTCCTGGCCAGGGCACACAGGAGAAGCGCCCATCTGCTTCTCCACCCTTCCACCTCTCTCTCTGTGTCTCTCTCTTCCGCTCCCGCAGCCCAGGTTCCATTGGAGCAAAGCTGGCTCCGGGCGCTGAGGATGGCTCTATGGCCTCTGCCTCAGGCATGAAAATGGCTCCAGTTGCAAGGGAGCAATGCCCCAAATGGACAGAGCATTGCCTCCTAATGTGCTTGCTGGGTTGATCCCGGTTGGACGCATGCAGGAGTCTGTCTCTTTGTCTCTCTGTAGCCCCGTTTCTCACTTCAGAAAAATACAAAAACAAACAAAAAACCTTTAAGTATCTACCATTGAATTATCTTTAACAATTATTAACACGTGACCAGTTTTGTTTCATCTACCAGCACTGATTTTCTTAAACTTTAATTTCCATACTCAGATTTTCAAGTTTCGTAATCTGTTTAATTATTTTTCTGGGTTAATTATTAACTTTTAGCATTCTGACTTGATTTTTCAGGTATGAATTATTTGGTTACTCAAATTTGTGGGCTCCTTTTCACTGTATTCTCAAATGTTTGGTGATTCTTGGTTTTGTTCTCAATTTTATGCAGAAATGTTTGATTGTATTGTCTGCAGTATATGTTTGCACAACGCAAGGAGGGGTGAAAGATTGCAATGAGCTGCCGAAATTTGTGCAGCAGCCTGTTTGCAGATAGATGTTCTGCAAGAGGCAGCATGTACCACTGGACCGAGAACCTTGGCAGCTGGTCTCATGGGTATGATGTAAACCCTGCTTCTAGGTCTGGCCATGCACTGAGAGTTCTGCTCATTTCTAATTCATGCCACCACATACTGGTCCTTCCAACCAAGAAATAATCTACCAAGACTTTGATCTAGATGCTCCTGCTACTGTACCAGCTTAATTATTCCAAGAGTCAGCCCAGACCTGTCTCTTTCCCTTTCACCACTCCCCCAACCCCAGCTTCCGCTCCCATTATCTGCCTAGTGTTACTTCACTCTTGTTTGCTTTCCATCTTTCAGTTATTCCCCAGAGGTTCTGATCAGGGAGAGATTTTTGTTTTCCTAGTACAGTTACGAATTTTAAGCTTTATATTTTCTAGGTGTCTTATGATTGGGATTAAGATTGTGGGCTCTAGATTCAAGCAGCCTGAATTGAACCCTGGCTCTGCTATTTCCCATGTAGCATTGAGTAAGTTTATTAACTTTCCTGCCTCAGTTTCCTCAACTGTAAGCTAGCAATATCAAAATGGTTCACGGGTTGTTGTGAGGATTCAATGTAGTGGCATCTAAACTGCTCAGAGTGCACAATGCAGGGTACAGATGTGCTGTGGAACTGTGCACCTGAAACCTGTATAATTTTGTTAACCAGCGTCACCCCAATAAAATCAATAAAAAGGAGAAAATTTTTTTTCAGCGAAGTGCTTGTTTCTGAATGTGGTATAATTCTAAAATAGAAAGCCAACTTTATTAAACTTTCCAGGCAAGGAAAATATGCATTAAAAAACACAACTTCTTCAAGCAAAGCTTGAAAAGATCTTACGTGTATTACTCCAAGCAAGCACAGATGATTTTGAAGAACTCTATCAAAACCTGGGATTTATTCTGATTGGCTCCTAGATTCAAGCAGGACCACTTTGATGTACCTGGCTTCCTGATATATTCCAGATTAAAGCTGGTTTGTTTTTATCTTGTAGTTTGGATATAATTTTAAAGAGCCAAGTTCCCCAAGGCGTATAATTTTAAATGAGAAGGTTTCAAATGTTATGTCCTCGCTGTTGGCATGAGTCAAAGAATAGGGCTTTCGTAACTCCATCCTTAATGGTCACCAGCTGGAGCATTATAGAACTGAACAATAGTAAGTGTTCAATAACTGTTACTTGTTATTGTTATTGTTACTCTTTAAAGCAAGCATTGTTATATCTGCTCTTTATATGGCCAGATGTGTCAATTATTACTTTCTTTTACTATTTGTGACCTTGGGCAAGTTACTGAGCAGCTTTTATCCTCTTATGTTTCATTAGCAAATGGAGATAACAATACATATCTCATCATATTAGATTGCCAGGAAGACTAGAAATAATGTATTTAATTGCACAATCATGGACATTTTTAAATAAATTATAGTTCTTACAATAATTAGATATCCTATTCTGGCTCAAGTAACTAAAATATCTGCTAGAAAACATAACTGTTCTTAAATTAATCCATGACCAGCTATGCTCATCAGGTGGGAAAAATATATCATCATTTAATGTTCAGGGTAACTGTTTATTTTCTTACCCAACAGGATGAGCTGGCATCTTCTCACTGTGGGTTATTTTAGAATGGTGTGATCTGGATCACTGTCAAGCAGGGCTTTACTCTGCTTGAGCTGTATCAGCTCACAATAGTGGGAGTCAGGCTGTTACCGCAGGATTCAATGGTAGCCTACACAGTGCCCTAAAATTGGGGTAATCTGGGTATACAGAAAAACTTTAGACAATAGAACTCAGGGTAGTTAATTCCATTTATATTCCTACCTCAAAATCATCTGCCTGAGGACCCAAAAAAGTGTCTGTTATAGAAGTGGACTCCACTCCCCCTCCTGTCCTCTCACTCTTCCCCTCATCCTCTTTCTGTTTGCCCACTTTTCACTTATAAGAGAAAAGCACACCCAGGGGGATACATACTTCAAGGATGTCAAACAAAAGGATCCTTTGGGTAATGTCACCTTGCCGGTTACGTAGTTTCAATACCCAGCTTTCAGCAAAAGTGAAGAAGGACCTAATCAATCTATTAACTGATGGATCGTTAAAATGTGTTCAATGACAGATAACTGTGATATTTTGTATAAACTCAGGAGTAGTTAAAAAAACTGGAAGTTAGCACTATACAAGCCACTTCCACATTTTTCTTTATGTGATTAAGTTTTTGGTGTTAATATCCATGAAAATTAAAAAAAAATAAAGTAATACTGAACTCTGTCTCATTCTAGCAATCAGTGATATTCCTTCAGAGATATGTGACAATGAGAATCGGAAAGCCCCATTTATCTCTCTGAGAACTGCATTTCTAACAGCATTTTACTATTTGTCTTAATAATTATCAACATTGTAATATATATTTTTTAATTGTATGTTAATAATAAGTGTCATAATGACTCAATTACAACAAGATACTTAATACATAGCTCCTCATAGTCATAAGAAAGTTGAACACTTTTAAACTTTGCTTTCGTTTATTAAAAAAACATTTAGTCAGCATGTATTCTGCATTAGGCCCTGTCTCAAGCGTTAGGAATTCAGCAGTGAAAAAAATAAATAAATAAATTTCTAACCATGTGGATTTTACATTCTAATAGGTACAGTTCCGATAAAAACCAAATAAATGCATATAAAACATTATTGCATTTAAACCAAATAAACACATCTAAAGTATAGAAAACTATGATAGGGTGTTTAATAAGACTTTCAAGCATAATCTATATTAGAATAATATTCTGTGGAGAAAGCATGTATCTAAGTACAGGGGTGACGTAAAAATGAAAAGCCTGATCATGCATTTAAAACATGGATGATGGTGGGGGTCATCTGGCTCTACTCTTAGATTCCTCTGTAATGTTAAAAAAAAGTTTATGATAGTATCCTAAGTTTTTTATGTTGTCATTCTTTATAATACACTGGAAATTTCTCTTTTCAGAAAAATGTAGATATTGACTTTAAAATATACAAGAGAGTACATAGTTTTATGGAATCATGTGAGCCAATTTGAGGATCACTGTGTAGAATGCGCAAATTCTGACCTTAGGAGAAGGCAGAGGATGAGCTATATCTGTAAGTAGTGCCTAAAAGCTGGATTTTACTAAATCAATTTCAATTAGGTAATGAAATATTACTTAAGGACCTGAGTATAAATTCATGGTAATTGTTACAAAATATTTGTTTTACATTTATGTCAAAGCAAACAATTTGCTTGAAATTTGAAGACTAAATACCCTCTTAATAATAAAGTGATAGAACAACTCTTTCTGATGTTTAATTAAAACTGATTTTGTTAAATCTCAAAGAAACCCTGTTTATTCTGAAGATATTGATAAATTTTTAGGGGAGAAAAATGGACTTGCCTTTATAATATCATCATTATCATGATGTCATCATCCTAATTTAATTTGGAAATTATTCCTAATCATAATAGAAAATCTTTTGTGTAAACACATTCCTCAGAGTTCCTGAGACCTGTCATGTTGGAGGAACATGAAACCTTCTAACAGCATATCAGTTAGGATTCTGCACATTCAGGACTTGGACTAACTCAACTCTTGTTACTGATTTCTATCCAAAGGAAGAAAACTATCATTGGTGAAGCTAGGAAGGCTTGTCTCCCTCTAGTGGTTAGTATGTTGTACTAATACTGTTATAAAATCAAAATGTTATCGGCATTTGATTTTTTCAGTTGTAATGAAAAAATGACTCTAGCCAAGATACTACTGTTACTTTCTAAGGATTTCTATCAGACTTGAAAAGTAAATAATCAGATGGAAGAGACATTTTAAATAGATGCATTGAAATATGTGGTTTGAATATACTGTCCAAAATTCCCTGAAGACTTTCCCTGCTACAGGGGGAAAATTGCCTATAATATGTAATTATTATAGTTTGTCCAGGTACCTTACTCACATTGTAATGGAAAGAGACATTGAAAAGCTTGATTTTATTTTTTAAAAAAGGCATTTTATTTTGATATCTACATTTGAAATAATATTTATTAGCATATGCTGAAGGTAGATGGTACTGTTTGGAACTCTTCTCAACAGAAAATATAGTGTGTCTAATTAAATTGAAAATATTGCTTACCAAATAAAGACAATAATTTCTAATGGGTCTCCTTATCATATGCAGTATTTTCTTTGTAAAAGTGTGCTGTAATGACTATTTTTTCTTTTCCTTTTTTGCAAACCCATTATGGATAAGAGATTAGAGATAAGAAAAGAAGTTACATATTTATTGAAATTGTATTATAAAAATAACAGCATATTTTTGTAGGATGCCACCAATTACAAAAGATTTATATAGCTTGTATTATTATTCCCATTTTCATTTAAGAAAGGTGTTAAGTGAATCTCCTCCCACTCTATGAAGTAATATTGGCTTGTACATTAATTTATGCCTTTAGAAGTCCAAAGTCCTTCCCTAAGATTTCTGTGAATGCCCAGAGAGCTCACATCCTCAGAGCCATCTTTGTCTCTGGGCTCCTGCATTCGGGCAGTTCATGCAATACAGCAACCCAGACATGGAAACCAGATTTATTCTTAATTTCTAAAAAAATTAAAAAAAAATCTAAAAAATATATTTATTCAACCCTGGTTGAGTGAGTGTAGTAAATGTGACTGATGATTGGGAGAAAACAACAAAAAAGAAAGAAGTTTAGATCACATTCGTTCAAACTTCAACTTGAACATTAGTAGCTGGACTCTAATGATGTCTCTTGGATCTCCTACACTGGGAAATTACAGTGGCCCTTCTTTCCACCTGCTCCTTAGACCCACACAGAAGAATCTATGACAGTAAGAGGCCTGCCTTTGAAAGGAATTGCAAGCACTTTTTTATTTTTACATAGAGAAAAGGAAATTAATGTTCAGATGCACAATTTCACAAGAATTCTGTGCTGGGTACTCGAAACAAGAGAGTAAAAATGTCCTCTAAATCTTAAAACTTTCTATTCTATTTATATTTTTAAAAAATCACTCCACAGAGAAATGCTTGCTTATCAGAAAAGTAGTTATTTCTTATGTATATTATGGATTTAATGTGCAAGCAAGTCAGAACACAGGTTTATCCAGAACAGGCAGAGGAAGAAAAAGTATCTTTGTTTTTGATTAGGCCATTTTTATTTTGTAACCTAGAAAGGGCTTACACCGAGAACTTAAAATCTGAGACAAAAGAAATTTTTATATCTAAATTAAAATTTTTTAATATTAGAAATGAAGGCAACAGCCTGCCTTCATTTTCATTAGTAATAAAAATAGGTGATCTCATATGAATTATTCCAGGTTTGGTTTGACTTATTTTTTAAAATTGTGGTGTTTGGAATATCTCCTTCTAAACTGCCTCAGATCTTTGGCCAGTTTTCCCTTGGCCCTGATTACCAGGAGGAACAAACAGGAGATTAATCAGTAGAATAAATGGATAAGATTAGAGACTTGTCTCAAATTAAGTAAAGAACTTCATGTTGTACAGTGTTAACATGGTTTGAAAAAATGATAGACACCAGCTAATATTACTTCCTTGTGTTGGCAAGGTGTTACATACAGACTGTGCAGTTCTTTCATGCCATAAGGGAATGTGTTTATTCCATAGCTTACACTTGACTTGACATGCTGCGTTTGAATAGTTAAAATATTTTAGGACAAAGATCAAATGGAAACAGGTCATGGCCAATGACTTCTATGGTTATTTCCTCCCTCCGGGAAATTGGAAGCTATGTGGACTTTTTATGGAAAAAAAAAAAAAAAAGATGGCTGAGTGTAGTCAGAAAAATCTTACAGATTGTAACTCCCAAAGGATATGTATAATTCATACTGGATAGAGAGAAAGGGTGATAAATAGCATGCATTTCACTACCACAGAATATAGAACAGCTAATCTCTCTAATTCTTCAAAATAAATAAATAAAGCCATTTTTTCCTTGCCAGAGTCAGTACCCTCTGTTTTTCCCATCACCTGCTAAGGTGCTGATCTCCGTAGATAGCTCCCCAAAGAAACTTGTCTTCTTTTATTTATAACCTTGAATATCTTTCCCCCTTAAATCTGAACTTCCCATGTGACTCAAAAATAATAAAACCTTGAAGGAGGGATGCTGTGTGATAATGAGCCTTGGTCAGAGAAGGGCTTACTGATTCCATCTGTCTCTTAGTTCACTCTTTGAGCCTTGAGCCACTAAGAAAAAAGAATGTTCCAGAGAACAGGTTTTGGTCCATAACATATTATACGAATATCTTGGAGCTCAAGAAACTCCCATTCAAGCCCTGTCCAAATTGTAACATAGGGAAACAGTTGTTTTATGCCACTAAGTCTTGGGGTTGTTTGTTATGCAGCAGCAGATAGCTGGAGCACTTGATTTCTAGCCACTTCCCAAGTCTCACTATAGATTCCACAGCATCCCAGAAACCTTTATTGACCCCCATAGTCTGGATTAGACATCCCTTCTAGGTAATGCTTCATCCTCGCAATTTACATGTTTTGTTATGATTGTCTGTTTATTCTTGTCTGAGATTTGTGAGAGCAAACATCATGTCTGAACAGATAGATAATCATTATTTCTTCAGACTCAACAGTGCCTGGTAAACATAATGGGCAATAAACAAACATGGCCCATTAAATCAATAAGTTTATTTCTGATGCAAATAAACACTGATCCCTTACCTCACTGGAAGTAAGCCCTTTGCCTGTTAATTTTCAGCTCCTAATAAAGGCAGTCATACACAATATATCCCAACAAAATGTAAGAGTGACATGCATTGCACAAGCCACTTAGCCACCTAAATTATTAAAATACATAGAGAATTAAAAAATAGATCTGCAGTCAGAATGTTTTTAAACATTCACTGATCTCTGTTGTTCTGGGTTTAGAACCAATGAAAGTTTGATTGATCTTGGATCGGTTTGAGTGTCACAGCTTTTGTAGATAAGAATTTTAAACCTATGAAGATTCATGATCTGTGTATTCTAATTGAAGAAAAACGTCTTCTTGTGTCCTCTAAATAAAGTGTCTGTGAACTGGCAAAAGTGAAGAGAAACAAGATCATTTGTGACAATAAAACTGCCATGAACACGTTTGAAATGAAAATATACAACTAGGAAAATTTTACAAGATGCAGATGTCATGTAAAGCAGTGAATTGAACCAAAAGACCCAAAAGATGAAATAGACAGGAATTTTTATGAAATGAATAAGAAATCAGGGAAAGTGAAGTACACAGTGGGATGACACTGTATGTCACTTAGTGGGTTTCTAGAGTTATCTGAAAAGCAGGATATTTTTTCTCAAGCATCTGACTCTGACTGAAGAATCACCATGAAGAATACCAAAGTATTCCCGAGCACCCAACTCCGGCTAACTCAGACATTACTTTGGTCAGTCTTCTTAACTCTTGGCAGGTATTCATAATTCTTTATTACACCTACCTCAGTGCTCTTCTATCATTATGAATCTGAGAAGGCACTCTGGAATAAATGGTATTACAGCTTCTTCCACACACAACCACCCCACACATTGCCACCTCTGTGGCAATCTTCAGAAGATGAAATCCAATTTACTGACATCTAAGTGAAAACTCAATGCTTCCTACAACATATTTCTTACCAAGAATCTTCTATAAAAGAAAAATGCAGTGTGAGAACAGTGAAACCAATGAAAAATGCAGTGGACCAATGAAACCATACATTTTCCCTGATATCCTACAAAATGTAATCTGTTTCTTTTTTTTTATGTAAGAGGCAGGGAGACAGAGAGACAGACTCCTGTGTATGCCCTGACCAGGATCCACCTGGCAACCCCCATCTGGGGCTGATTCTCTGCCCACCTGGAGCCACTGCTTCATTGCTCAGCAACTGAACTATTTTAGTGCATGAGGCAAGGCCATGGAGCCATCCTCAGTGCTCAGGGCCATCTTGATCAACCCCTTCAAGCCATGGCTGTGGGAGGGGGAGAGAGAAAGAGAAAAAGAGAGAGAGAGAGAGAGAGAGGAGAGGAAGGGGTAAAGAAGCAGATGATCACTTCTCCTGTGTGCCCAGACTAGGAATCAAATGTGGGACTTCCACATGCCAGGCCGACACTCTATTGCTGAGCCTACTGGCCAGAGCTAATCTTTCTTTCTTTCTTTCTTTCTTTCTTTCTTTCTTTCTCTCTCTCTCTCTCTCTCTCTCTCTCTCTCTCTCTCTCTGTCTCTCTTTCTCCCTTCTCCTTCCTTCCTTCCTTCCTTCCTTCCTTCCTTCCTTCCTTCCTTCCTTCCTTCCTTCCTTTCTTTCTCTCTTTCTCTCTTTCTCCCTTCCTTTCTTTCTTTCTTTCTTTCTTTCTTTCTTTCTTTCTTTCTTTTTCTTTCTTTCTTTCTCTCTCTCTTTCTCTCTTTCTCCCTTCTTTCCTTCCTTCCTTCCTTCCTTCCTTCCTTCCTTCCTTCCTTCCTTTCTTTCTTTCTCTCTTTCTTCCTTCCTTTCTTTCTTTCTTTCTTTCTTTCTTTCTTTCTTTCTTTCTTTCTTTCTTTCTTTCTTTCTTCCTTTCCCTCTCTCTTTTTTTAATTCTTCTGAAGTGAGAAGCAGGAAGGCAGAGAGACAGACTTCTACATGCGCCCAAGCAGAATCTATCCAGTAAGTCCACTAGGGGGTGATGCTCTGCCCATCTGAGGCATTGCTCCATTGCAACTGGAGCCATTATAGTGCCTAAGGTGGATGCCATGGATCCATCCTCAGCATCTGGGCCAACTTTGCTCCAGTGGAGCTTTGCCTGCAGGAGGGGAAGAGAGAAAAAGAGAAAAGGGAGAGAGGGAAGGGTGGAGAAGCATATGGGTGCCTCTCCTATGTGCACTGGCTGGGAATCAAACCCAGGACTTCCACATGCCAGGCTGATGTTTTCCCGCTAAGCCAACTGGCCAGGGCCTAATCTGTGTTTCTTGATGCAGTAATTTTTGTATTTGCCTGTAAGGTCTTCATTGTCAATTGCATGTTTTATTATTTAAAGATTATCTATGAGTACTTAAAGAAGGAAAATCCTCTCTGAAGTCAATATTATTATTCTATTTTTCCCCAGGGAAAAAAAATAGAGATATAGTTGAGAGGTTAGATGTCACAAATTAGAATACCATACATTACAAAAACACCACCTAATTCATTGAAGCCTTTTTCTTCCACAACTTTCTTGTCTCTCTGAATTCAGAATCATATAAATTAGAACTCAGTATTAACTTAGACATGTAGTAGTTAAAACTCCTTATTATAAAATCAAGGTCTAGAAAGTTGAAGTAAATTGCTCTTATTCACAGAGCTGGTGGCAGAGCAGGATTTCTCTGCTAATGTTCTTATAAGATTATTTGACATTTAACTTATTTCTTAATGAGACTCAGATAATCAAACTTCTGAACCACACAAGAAGTAAAATTCACTTGAAGAAGAGGTGGAATATTTTAAATCTGTGTCCAAATTATTATAAACAATTCATGAAGATATACTATTTTCTAAAAGATTTGTCACTGTCTAGGTGACAAAAAAAAAAAGTATGACATATTCCCAAATTACAGCAGCCAAGGTGTTCAGATTTTTCCCAATATGTAGCTCTCTCAATCAAATATGATATTCTTACTTCCTGAAAGGGAGAAAAAGTTAATCTATAATAAAATGATTTAAGAGAACTGATTTAGAAGACAGTGGCTTATTTTCTTTTAGTGAAATAATCTTTTGGATGGCAAGAGAAATATGGAAGAAAAAGGCTGAACATGAGAAGAGATTGGGAAAAGAAGAAAGTTCTTTAAGGGAATCAGATGCATAATTATTTGAGTATAGTTACACTGAAGAAAAATTCTAGCCTGACCACGGAGTGGCACAGTGGATAGAGCTTTGACTTGAAATACAGAGAACCAGGTTGGAAACCCAGAGGTTACTGGCTTGAGCATGGAGTTGCTGGCTTGAGTGTGGGATCAAAGACATGATGCCACTGGCTTGAGCCCAAAGGTCACTGGCTTGAAGCCCAAGGTCACTGGTTTGAGCAAGGAGTCACTGGCTCAGCTCTAGCTCTCCTCCCCCCACCCCCGCCAACTACACACATATGAGAAAGCAATCAATGAACAACTAAGGTGACACAACGAAGATTTATACTTCTTGTCTCTCTCCCTTCCTGTCTGTCTGTCCCCATCTGTCCCTCTCTCTGTCTCACTGCCTCTTTCTCACAAAAAATAAAAATTTAAGAAAAGATTAAAAAAAAGAAGAATCCTAGCACATTTCACTTAGTGTATCTCCCTGCTCCTGTCTTTGTTTATCAATCATGTCTCTCCTTCCAGTTTATCTTTGGCCATTAGGAATTTCCAAATTGCCAACAGATTACTTACATAAGGCATAAAGTTAATTTTAAAAATAAAATTTTAATTGGTTTCTCATCACAAAGATTTTTAGTCATTCTTTCTTGAGGTTATATTTTCATTATATCCTTACTAAATAACATTTTATTAGCTTTATGACTGTTAAGTATCAAAATAAAATAGGCAGCCAGCAGGCCCTACAGCAGAGGAGTAAAGGTAAGTCCATGAACAAGTCAGATGCACCAACAGCTTGGGAACAGCACTGGTTTCTTCACACCCCCTTGTCAAGCTACTCATTAGCATATTCTTACTGAGGTCAAAGAAACTGATCAAAGACCGTATCTTTAGAAAGAAAAAGATTACGACGTGAAGCTTAGTTTCCTTCCCAGCAGTGAAGTAAGAAAAGAGTGAACACCGACTTGCTTTAGGATTCTTACTGAGGCTAAAATGCAGCTGGTAAAATCTGCTCCAAAGGTCATGACAAAGATACCCCATAACAACAATAACTTTATAAAAAGAGTTCTTCTCGGACCCAACTTAAAATGTGGGATTGAAAATATTGGGATTCAGAGGATTCAGAGGAAAAGAGGAAAAAGATTTTGATAAATAGAAATACAGCACAAATCTTACAAAATCATTTGGGCTGGGAATGAGCATTAAAAATCCAAATGCAAATCACCTGTACTTTGTTGGAATCAGAGTACAGGTACGCATTAGTATAGTTAACATAATGCTTGCATTTTTTTCCTGCAATGTTTTCCCCTTTCCAAAATAATAAGAAACTTCAGAAAATCTTGGGCAACCAAGTTACCAATTTTTCATATTTAAGCTATCTAGGCAATGATTTTTGGATTAGTATCTCTATGCATAACTGAGGATAGCTACATATGTGTAGATAAGGTTAGAAGTGGATTTGTATACATCTAGTCATAAGTTATAGTCATGTAAACAATTTTATTTATTTATTTAGAATTTGGTTACAATTAGCTGATCTTTCGAAATGAGAAATAAAACTATTTTAAAAGCATAAAAGAAGCCCCAGACATTCTTTTATTAATGAGTGTTCTTTTTTGTTTGTTTGTTTGGTGTGTGAGTAAGGTGGGTATTTTTTTCCCTTTAGGGGAAAAATAATATGTCCCAGGAATGCTTCTTGAGATAATTTAGGGTTTGCCTGGATAACTGTCAGTGAAAGTTGTATGGGGAACAATATGTGCTGAAGACACCCTTGTCCATGTGAAGATATGCCAAGAACTGTACTTGGTTCTCCACGTTCTTTTATCTAGTCTTTATGGCATCCCACAGCACATGCATTTCATGAGTCTCGCTTTATAGATAAGGATTTTGTGAGTCAGAAAATTAGAGACCAAACAGGTCGTTTTTAGAGTTTAGGGGTATAAAATTTTTTTTTATTTCCCCAAGCAGAAATTTCTATTGAGTTTCTCTTATGTTCATTAATTTGTTCATTAATTTTTCTCTTTCCTAAGCAATAATTATATTATCTCTTACTTTATTGGTGTATTCAATAAATATTAGAGATTACTTACTATATGACAAGTACTATTTAAAGTACTGAGGATGCAGGAATAAAGTAAATGCAAAGCATTATTCTAATGACGGGAGGCCTAGAGCAAAGAAACAGGCGAAATATATAGGTATATCAGTTGGTATTAAATGTTATATAATAAAAAGGCAAGAAAAGGAACATGAATTGCCAAGGTGCAAGAGGAGTAGAATAAATTGGTCAGAAAAGTCCTTACCAATAAGGTGACTTTAAGAAAAGATGACATTGAAGAAGTCACCAGCATTGCTAGTATCTGGAGGAAGGGAATTTCAATTAGAGCAGCTAGAATAAAGGCCCAGGACAGGAGAAGGGCTGATGTGTTTGTGAAACAGCAAGTCTACCAGGGTTACTTGAAGAGAGCTTCCAGGAGGTTATGAGGGTCACGTCACAGAGGACCTTGTAAGCTTTGGTAAGGCTTTGGTTTTGGGTTTAAGTGAGATGACAACTCATTGGCAGGTACTGAGTAGAATTATCACTATCTGATTTAAATTTCCAAAGGACCCCTTCGAATACTATATTGAGATTAGTTTATGTAGAAACATAAGTGGCAGTTGGGTGGCAGTCAGTGTAAAGGATTTTTATCCCTGCTTGGCTGAGATTAATTTATGGTAGGACAAGTTAGCAATAATTAATATATCTTGTCTATGTGTTTTCCCATTAATTTCAGCCTTCCCAGATCTTAAGACTTTGCCTTAATTCTGTAGTCATTTCTTACTTTGCATCTTTCCATACTCCTATTTGACCTTTCTCATTTTGGTTGCTTCTTTTTTTTTTCTGTACGTTGAGGTTTTAAGATGTGTATAAAAGCTATAGTTTAGATAGATTGGATTCTCTTTATCATTTTTGTCACTTTTGAGTGGTTTCCTTTCTAGTGTTCTTTATTTCTTCCCACTGATGGAAGTTTTCACAAGCCATCACTTTCCCTTCCGCCTGAAGTTCTCTTAAAATTTCTTATAGTACCCATTTGCTGAAAATGAATTCTCTCAGCTCTAATATCTTTGGCATTTTTATTATCTTGTGAAATATATTTATTCTTGATATTCCACTTTTATAGTTTCCATTTTTCAATGAAATTTCCGACCTGTTCATACATATCATTTAGTTTTGCTATGATGTTCTTTAATAAAATATTTATCATAGTTATCTTTAAAGGTCTTGTCCAATCTGTGATATCTGTGATTTCTTATTTCATTTATTCATTTTTTCATTTTGGATTAGATCCTACAGTTCCTTTGTATGTCTCATAATTTCCTGTTTGCTTGCGTGCTGTATTACCATCTCTCTTAAGCTATACTTTTATCTCATTTAGGCTTAGTTTCTTTAATCACTGCCAGTACCTTTCTGCTCTTTGTCTTTTCTTTTGTTAGCTTATTTCTTTCTTTCTTTTTTTTTAGAAATAGAGAGAGAAAATAAGGGAGAGAGATGAAAATTATCAGCTCTTAGTTGTGTCACTTTAGTTGTTCATTGATTTCTTCTCATATGTGCCTTGACTGGAGTGGGAGGGGGGTCAGGCTGAGTCAGTGGCCCCTTGCTCAAGCCAGTAACCTTGGGCTCAAGCCAGCAACCCGAAGATCATGTTGATGATCCTATGCTCAAACAAGCGAACCAGTGCTCAAGCAGAATGAGCCCATATTTAAGCCAGAGACCTCTGTATTTCAAAGTTGGGACCTCAGCATCCCAGGTCGACACTATCCACTGTGCCACCACTGGTCAGGCTACTTTGTTAGCATATTTCTCATCACATCAACGTTTTTTTAATGTCTTTTGAAAATAGTGAACTACTTTATTGTGAAATAACCAAGGACCTGGTTCACAAAGCACTTGCAATCTAATTGAAATTTTAAAACAAACAAATGTTTCAGTTCTACTTTGGAGAATGCTGGCTCAGAGCAGTAAAGGTTGAGATCAGGGTGAATAAAAGTAGTCAGGGAAGGTATTATAAAGGATGAGGATTGAAAAGTGGGTTAGATATTGAGTAACAGAGAGGAAAAAAGAAAGATTTTTGGCAGAAAGAAAAAAAACACAAAAGATAAAGAGAATAAATATGACATTTGCAGGTCTGTGAAGAGATGAATATGATGACAGCAGATTATGTGAGGTTTGAGAAAAATTATGATGAAAGAAATTTTTTTTTAATTCTCCTTCCTTCCTTATAAATTTTTCCATTATGATGAGATGGTATGAGTAATATAATCTACCTATACTATTCCAGTACTTCTATACAGAGAACTATCAATAGTATTTCTTATCAAATATATTTATATTTTAACCTTCTTGTTCATTAAATTAATTAAAATACAATTAAGATTTTTCCACTTAGACTTAACTTTTCCTCACCACTCTACATTAAGTCTTATTTACAAAATGTCAAAAGAAAAAAAACTGATAGAAAAGTAAGAAAAGAATTGTCAATCAAGTGAATATTTCATCTCTGAGGGATTAAACTCCCAGTATGAATAATGTGAACCGATTCATTTTTTTTTTACTAAATTTACCAATCTATTGTTAAAGTAATTGAGGTATCTGTGTAAATATCAATGAATCATAAAACCTAATTCATAATTATCATTTTTATTTGTTATTTGCTGAGCTAGAAACTGTTTTCCATAAATCTTTAAATTATCTTCAAATTCTCTTCCATGACCTTTAAATTCTCAGCTCTGCTGGACTTCTAACACATCAAAAACTTCATCAGTATTCTACAAAGAACAAATAATAATCACAAAATGTGTCTACTCTGTGGCAAAAGAAATTCTTGACAGGTTCCTCCCTAAATAAAAATAAATGGAATGAATCCCATAAAATTCATGTGGTCCCCACAGAAATAGTTGAACTACATCAAGACCTCAAAAATGTCTGGTTAAAAACATAAGAACCACAGTGGGATAAACTTCCTATTGACGAGGTCTCTCAGATCATGGAATCCCCATGAAGAGGTAATCACTGAAACCTTTGAAAAATACACTGGACAAAACACTAATAGTAAACATTGCAGAGAAAAACCTTTTAGCTCCAAATATTAAGATTTTCAGAGATTTGTGTAATACTTGCATTTTTGCTTTCTACTTAAGCTGTTTATTTGGTTATAAGTTATATAGGCATATCTTGCCTCTCTGGTTTTGGTTCAGCATCTCTGACTTTCTAGAGTGTTGATGATCAGTGAAATGAAATGAAAATGGGCTTATTTAAAACCCACAGTCAGTGGATAGAGCTTCAGGTTGGTGTATGAACTTCCCCAGTTCAGTCCCTGGTCAGGGCACACATGAGAAGTGATCATCTGTTTCTCTTCCTCATCCCTCTCCTCTTTCTCTCTCTCTTCCCCACTCACAGCCAGTGGGAAAAAGAAAAAAAACCTACTGTTTCTAAGCCCTAGGATTGCAGCATTGTCTTCAGATTGGTGGTAGGGCTCTATATTGATTCCTTATTCAATCGATTGTGAGGCAGATGTCCTACATTTGTGAAAGATCTGGCTGAAACAAGGCTACTTTCTGTGGCTTTGGAAGAGAATAAAGTTAATTAGATTGCCAGGAATTAAACTCATAACCTATCTTTCATTAACTTTATTCTGTGCTTGCCATACAATGTAGGACTAAATTGCCATCTAAGAAACGAGTACAAGTATGCTTAGTAGTATTTAAAGAATCTAGGTGATATTTAAGTTGGAATAATTGTTATGACAAGATTTAGTCAAAAGTGATTAAAATCACAATATATTGTGGGAGTAAAAATCTAACCATGAAGATACAGACAATAGTAATAATGTTCAATAAAGATGTGATATTTAAATAGTGATTCAACACTTCAAAAAAAGAGATAATATTTAATGCTCTTGGGAGTTATTTAACCTAGAAACTTCAACTCTGCTAGTATATTTTCTTTACAAAGGCTATAGACATGTATGTAAGGAAGATTTGAATTAGTCATACCTGTTAAGCACCTTAAAATGTTATTTGTATCATCTTTCAATCACTCTCCCCTCCTAGCATTAGGAGAGGGACAATTTCTTTTGTTATTTGCACCACAGTTTCCAACTCAGTTCCATCATATCCTGTAATGGGCGTGTATGCATGCAATGCCTAAGCAACTGAGAATTCAATATCTTGTTTATTTGCTTCTCTTTGTGAGCTGAAATAAACAAGATGAAAGAAACATTCCCATAGAAGAATGCTAATAAATTAATTAGTCTACGGTTAACTACTCAAGATTTCTAGATATCTTCATCAAGCCACTAACAGTTTATATGTCACAATTTGCATAATCAGAGAACCCTAGATCTATAGATCACATACAGCCTCTTATCCATGGTTTTGCTTTCCATGGTTTCAGTTATCTGCGGTAAACCACAGTTTGAAAATATTGAATGAAAAATTCCAGAAATAAACAGTTAATAAGTTTGAAATTGCATGTCATTTTGAGGACCTTGCTTCATTTCAACATATAGGCATTGCCTCATCTCACATTATCATAAGAGGAAAGGTGAGTATAGTACAACGAAATATTTTGAAACAGAGAGAGTCAGAGGGAAACCATATTCACTTAACTTTTATTAGAGTATATTGTTATAATTGTTCTATTTTTATGAGTTATTATTGTTAATCTCTTATTATGTCTAATTTATAGATTAAACTTTATCACAGGCATGACTGGTTAGGGAAAATATATGGCTTTTAAGGTTTGGTACTATCCATAATCTCAGGCATCCACAAGGAGTCTTGGAATATATTTCCACTGATAAAGGACTGTAATAAAAGATTTCTGAAAAACAATGTGGCATATCTGATTTAATTGATCACAAGATTATTGTCCCTTAATTCCTTTGAATGATTGGCAAAATTTTACTTCTTACCAGTTGCATAACACAACTTAACTTGTGTGGTTCTAGTGATATATATATATATATATTATATTTGTGGCTGGCATGTGATTCTCTCAATAGCCTGTATCTTGTAGCTATGGGCCACTGATGTGTTTCTTCTGTTGTTCACAGGACATTTCTGCAGCTAAGATGCAGTTCATATGTCACTAATGTGGTCAGTACGTCTTTTTAATAATTAAAAAAAAATTTTTTTCAAGAAGTGACTCATTTGGAATTCCTCACTCTACAGGGTTTGTTTTTTTCTGAAGGCTTGTAACGTTGGCTAGAACAACCTTGTCATATTAGCAAAAGAGGAACTATTACTGTCTTTGATGGCAGACTGACAAAGCTACTTTGTCATTGGATTAATTTTATTATATTCCTACTGTTTTGTGTTTTTATTTGCCAAGAAGGCTGGGACCACCTACTCGCACATTGAAAAACACAGCTGAGATGTGTCTCTGACCCAGACACATGCCCTCTCAACTTCCCTCTGTACTGAAGGGAAACATCTGAGCCCAGGGCAGAGGAAAACAAGCACTCTCTCTGCTTTCTTTTTCTGTGGGAAAGATGAGCTGAACCCAAAGTTAATATATTTTTAAAATCTGAGAAAAAAAACAGAACAGATTTTTTAAAAGTCATTCCTTTAGCCCCATCAGTATGCTACTTACAGGAGTCTTACAAAGAAAACTTCTGTTGGAGTGGAAAACACTAAACGAAACCCATGTTATGTGAGACTTCAATTCCCTGGAGCCAGGCAAGGCCAAAGAATCAGGTTCCTATACTCTTGGACTGTTTTCATTAGTTACCAAGAATGTTTGTACAATTGGTTTTAGCCACTTCATTATGAGACCCCTTCATCTACTTGATATAGTCGATACTAATCAGGCGAAGATGATTTTAAAAAGCTGCTATTATATACAACATATTAATGAGGACAGACAAAGATGCAGAAGAAACAGAAAAATTGATCTGTTACTCATTTTCAAAAATGTTCTCTAGTCACCAACTGTATAGCTGCACTATTATTTCAACAATACAACCTTGCTACAATTTCACTGAATCAATCAAGTGTGAATCCTGAGTATGAAAATATTTACTAAGCCTGACCAGGCAGTGGCACAGTGGATAGAGCTTTGGACTGAGACGTGGAGGACTTAATTCGAAACCCTGAAGTCACTGGCTTGAGTGTGGGCTCGCCAGCTTGAGCACAGGGTCGCTACTTTGAGCATAGACATGACCCCATGGTCATTGGCTTGAGCCCAAAGGTCACTGGCTTAAGGCCCAAGGTCACTGGCTTGAGCAAGGGGTCCTTTGTTCTGCTGTTGCCCTGGTCAAGGCATATATGAGAAAGCAGTCTGAACATCTAGGGAGCCACAACTAAGAATTGTTGCTTCTCATTTCTCTCCCTTCCTGTCTGTCTGTCTATCTTTACTTGTCCCTCTTTAGGACTCTCTGTCTCTGTCAAAAACAAAACAAAACAAAAAAACAACCTACTAAGAAGTTGTCCTAAGCCTAACATGGCTCAAATTTTAAAATACAGCCTGACCTGTGGTGGCGCGGTGGATAAAGCATTGACTTGGAATGCTGAGGTTACAGGTTCAAAACCCTGGGCTTGCCCGGTGAAGGCACATACAACAAGCAATCAATGAACAACTAAAGCGAAGCAACTATGACTTGATACTTCTTGTTCTCTCCCTTCCTCTCTCTGTAAAATCAATAAATAAAATTAAAAAAAAATTAAAATACATTGTCCACCAGCCATTTCTACACTGAAGGAAATAACTCAAGCAGTAACTGTTTATGGAGAAGCCTGCATTGAACTACCTTCCTGCTTCTGTTCCTGCATCAGTTCTTGTAAAAATATTCCTAGAATGTTAGTTCAATCAATAGACTAAGGCTTTCCCCATCCAATCATAGCCACAAAGCTATATCCCCATTAGCTTCTTCACTGACTGATTAAAGTGGCTCTATTCTGACCAGGCAGGACAGTGCTTTTTGGACCAATTAGGCTGCAAGGATTTGAAGTCCTTATTTGCTTGAGGATGGACTGGTCAGGGGTTATACAGGCAGGGACTCTTTTCTCTGGTTCCGAGAGGGAATTTCCCTATCCACTGAAGACTGAAGATGACATTTCCTTGCCTGGAGATGAAACAGCAAAGATGTCTCACTGGAGCAGAGCAGATCAGCATGGAGCAGAGCAGAGATGTCCTGCCAGAGAGGAGACTGGTCTCAAGGCCATCTCATAGCCCGTGCTGTTTTCACAGCCATGCTGTATTACAACTGAGCTCTTTTGCACTAAATAAAGTTTCCTTCTTCACTGCACCCCAAGTTGGGGATTCCTGTTGGCGTTAAATTGATGCCAACAACCATCAGTTGCAAATGTAATGTGATTTATGTCTTAATGCTTTCTTCTTGAAAGGGGTACATTTGGCACAAAATGTCTAATTTTACACGATCAACTCACAGACCCTAAGTCAATCTTGTGAAACCATTGGCTCATATAAAACTAAATCACATAATATAATTTCTGCATACAGCCTCTCCCATTTTTCTCAGTTACTACATTGCTGGCAAATTTAATTCAATAATACTGAAATGGGAATTGCTGGGCCATTTGGTGCTTTGCATGATGAACTCCCCCCTAGTATAAGAACAGAGATTTATTTTTATCTATGCTAAACAAATTAATTTACTTTAGAGTGGACTTTAGATCAGTGTTTTTCTAGCTTTTTGGAGTCTGACTCAAATTAGGAAATACATATTACATCAAATTCTATATATATCATCCAAAACTAATTTTTATGAAAGAATAAACATATTTATTTTTTATCTAGGAACAAAATGTATACTTTAATTCACTTTTTCTCTTTTTTAGTAAGAATATTTAACATGTGATCTACCCTTTAAGCACATTTTTAAGTGTACAATACAGTATTGTTAACTATAAGTGCCATGTTATAGAATATACTCATTCTAATTTTATATGGTGCTTTCCAATATGTTCTGTTCTGCTCTATTCTAATAATGTGAATTTTTATTTATTTTCATTACTCTTTTATGTGCCATAAATAGTCATTTAAAATACATGGTTTTGGATAACATTCACACTGGAATTGAGAGCCTGGCATGGAATGAAATTGTACCTAAAACAGCTAGGAATAGTCAACTTTTATTGAATACTGAGCTAAGCTCTTCTTTTATTTATTACTTTATAAACCTCCATTATAACCACACAACCATCTATAAATGAAGAAAATAAAAGGGCAAATATCTTTCCAAAAATTACATAGCTAGTTAGCGGCAGAGCTTCCCTGTAAACCTAGGACTACTCACGCTCTTAGCCACTCAACACCTAGACAGAAAGCTGAGTCCATATCTTAGATCTGGAAATAGCTGTTTGATGCCAGACTCTCCAAATCACAGAGGATACTTAGAAAGCCTTCCATGGCTCTGAGAGTATTTCCATAACTCGAGAATATTTATAGCCTCCTCAATGCTCCTCAAATGGTATATGTCCTTCATTGGGTCAGACTAACAACTGGACCCTCATCTACCCAGTGGGAAGGCAGTGAGAGTTCTTTGCCTGAGAGGAGCTTTTGCATAAAAGTTAGTTTATACTGAGGTCTAAGGGAATAAATGTACTGGATGACTTAGGTAAAATGATTAGGTAATTTAACAGAAAAAAAATTAATAAATTGTTTGAAAATTTGACATTATTCTGAATTAAGTCAATTGAAACAGCCAATCTAAATGAAAGTCATAGATACTGATAAAAGGAAAAAAAGGGCAAAGTTCAGTTTAGCTGTGGAGCCAAAGGATGGGATGTAGATCTCTTACAGGCAAGTAGTTATTATACATTTTTGACTAGAAAAGACACTTTTGACCTTAAATTTTTTTCTAGCTGAGTCCTCTATAATATCTAAAATTATTCTAAATAATTTTAAATCATGCCTATTTAATGTTTCTTTACCTTAGGAAAATAAAACAGATATAGTTATAGTTAAAATTTAGGACCATGGTTTTTATGATATAAAAATGCCCGTACATAATATATGATCTTGCTTTCCATTTCTGCAATGGAAACTCCATGCAAGCCAGAGTTTTGTCTGTCTTCTCATTGCTGTATTCCCAGCACTTAACTTCTAGAAGTACTCTTTAGCTACTTATACTATGAATGGTTACTTTTTAAAAGTAAAACATTTTTAACTATTAAAAATTTGTTACAAGTCATTTAAATATTCGTTTAAACCATGCATTAAAACACAATTCCCTCAAGGTTATATTTATTTGTTTCTTTGTTTGCTTAACAAAAACTCTATTACTGTTTATACTGGGAGCTGAATATAGACTCTGCATAACATCCTTTCAAATATTTAAAGAATTTGAGATCACCAAAACCTATAGATAAAGATGTTGCAAATTCTTTTCAACTTTAGAAACCAGGGGTCCATTTCTCTGAGAAAATAGCTTGTGATAAATTTGTACATGTTGAATAGTAAGCAAAAAATATTATTGAACAATAATTCTCACAGTGATTGTAAATCGTTTTAAAAATAGTTAATGGTGAAGAAGTATGAGGTAAAGAGCCAGGTGACTAAACTATTCCCTGAAGGAAAACTGCTCATCTATGAGAGATATTTTTCCTAAATTGAACCTTAGTAACAACACTGGTCTCATACACAGGTTTTTTAATTACTCAAGTCACTGATCAAGTAGAAACAAGTCTATAAACTCCTTGATGAGATGGAATATTTTTGACCTACCCAGGCAAACAACATTCTACACCAAAATTCCTCTCAGAGGTGCAAAATGTGCATGGCATTTGTTTACGTATAAAGTTGAGAAGCAGATCCTTAGAATAATAAAAACAAAAGACTTTTTTACACTAACCACATAGATAATTATAATAAAAGACTCTGATGAAAGCCTGGAAAAGTTTCTCAGGTTTCTCCCAATTGACATATATCTGCATATTTTACACAGACTTGGCCTCTAGGTCATATAGATCCTAACAGATGCACACAGACTTTTAGATCCTGTTTAACTCATTCACAAGATAAAACAAAAATTCTCCTGAAGTCTGAAACCGTCGTTCACTTATGAAAACTTACTTGCTTTAATGGCAGATTTTAAAACAAAAAGAACTTTCATAGGTTTAAGTCAAGACTTACATTTCAGGAAAAAGTATGTGTGTGTGCATACACTATAAATAGATTTATGTGCTATTATATATGTATGTATATATGTGTATATATTATAAATGAATACACACACACACACACACATAAATATATATAATTAGCCCTGGTTTCAGTAACTTGTGTATCTTCTCACTTCATTAATTTAAACTCACCAGGTTTTACTGTTTTGCTGAACACCCTAAGGATGAAAGCAAAATTCAGGTTACTCTTTGGTTTATGTGTCACCTAGTGTTTGCCCTTTAATTTTCCTTTCCTTTATTGCCAGTTAATGATGCATTTATCTTACTCAGTATTTTTGTTGTTTTCAACAGGAAGTTGGGCGGAACATCTAGTCTACCATACTGTCAAAATCAACAGTGTGTTTCGTCGGTTCTTTTAAAAATAAAAACATTAAATTCGACATCACAAAAATATATAATGAGTTTTCCACTCTAAGCTTCTAGGTAAACATATTTCACTTATAATATGTATTCTATTTGTGGCAGGACAAGTAATTTAACTGTTATGTCTTATTTAAAGTAAGGATAACCTTTGCTCCTATTTCATAGCTTTGTAGTGAAGTTGAAATAAGTTAATATCCATAAATTTTCATAGTGCTTGCCATGATATTAAGTATGATTATAAAAGCCTAGCTATTAGAATTTTTATGTCTATACCTTTAGAAAAAGACTGTATAATAATTATGGTTTTCTGTTAATGAATGAAGCCCTGTTCAGAGACATGTACCCATTTACTAATTTGAAACTATTAGAAATGTAAACAGAGTTTGAAAGAAATGTTATTTAACCAAGTGCCAGAAATTGTCAGGACTATGAAACAATGTAAAACAGTGAATATGTGTGTAACATGCATTCAGAATCAAGTAGTAAAAGAAAGTCAGAACATGCTATGAAAAAAGAAATAAAGCAAAGGTGGCAGCAATTAACACGGGATTGTTAACACGTCATTCCACAATAGTTGTTTTATGAACTACAGTACTTTTTGTTTGAAGGCAGCTGTACATTCTGTATAAAAAACAAACATTTTAATATAAAGGTCCTTAATGTCTTTGCTTCATGTACCTTCTGTTGTAATCTTATATTCTAAGGCTCTTGGATTTGAACAGGTGATTTGTGAAGAATTCTAAACCATAAAATTTATGACAACAAAACACAATTATACTTGTTCCTGAGTAGAGCATGAAGTTGGAAAGCCATTTGGGTCCAGGCTTTCAAAACAATACGTACATGAACATCGAGGATAGCAATAAACAGATATTCTAAGGATTGCAAAAAATCTAATAAAGAGACATCTGCTTTCATTTGTTGCCCCTACTGTTGTGGATTGATGAAAAAAGTCTTTAGCTTTTTGATAGCCTTGATCACTGGGACAAAACTGGATCTCTTCAGCGTTTTCTTTTTTAAAAAAAATTTTTTAAATGGGTTTTTGGTGAATGAAAGATAATATAGGGACGGTATCTCAGGAAGCAGAGGGCTGTTTGTTCAAAGATTGGGGACAAGCCTGTGTAGCTAACATTTGTAGCTTCCCACAGTGTTATGGAAACACAAGTTAGGCTTGGTCTGAAAAAATGGCTCTCTGTCATTCTCTGGATGTGTGCATCTTTAGGGCACAGGCTGCCAAAACAAACAAGCACCATCAGATTCCTTTCCACCTCCCACATAAGAGTGGCCTTATTGGGGATGACCTCTAGAATGGTGAGAAAGGACTCATTCACCCATCACTGCCTGTGCCCTCCCCAGATTCTTAGACCGCTCACTTGAACCTTCAGGGGATGCAGACAATCAGCAATGGAATGTTTTTGTAAACACCAGTTTTCAGACAGTTCTTCATCAGTGAAAAATGAAGACATCCTGGAGCCTTCCTCTGCCTGTGCTGTGTGGACAGTTCAAGAAAGTCAGGAAAGTTGGCATTTAAAATGCCACTTTGCGGTTGAGCATGGGTTTTATAGACCTACATATACAAGCAAATATATTCAATTTAAAGGTACTCATAGCGGGACCTGAGATTTGCCCTTGTTGTTAAATAAGAGGTGTCAGAATGTTTAGAGCTGAAAAACATTTCAGAGATTAATTAACCCAACCTTTTTTTTCTTTGCCTCCTAAAACGCCTTGCTTGTAACCTAATAATTCCTAACCACTCAACAAAATGCTTATTATGTAAAATAATTTTTTGAATATTTTCATAAATATGCCTACCATTCCCCAACAACTCTGAAAACATTTCTTTCAAAAGGCTGTGGGTCTAAGTAACTTGTTATTACTTACAGTGAGAAGTTCATTCTGATGTATACGTATGGTGAGGCCACAGAGAAAATACTGTGAATTTGATGGAAGATAGATATATTATTAAATATCAGCAATACAAATATTATGATTATAATCACCAGATTCTAATAGTATTTTTATATGGTCTTGTTTTAAAACCAATAAGCCAAAAGCAAGTATTTCTGTCACGGCCTGAGATATTCTAAGTTCTGACGTTGGTGTCCTGAAGAATGGGACAGAAGTGAGAGGCAGCTCTTGCTCACAGAGAGTTGGCGGAAGTAAAGGCATTGCAATATATTCACAGATCACAGAGGAGAACAATTTTTATATAATACAATGCTCAACTGTATAGCACCTATCAATAGGGAATCCAGGCAAAAAAGGGAATTCTAGGGTAGTAAAGGAAAACTTGACAGAAGAGATAGCATTTGAGTTTGACTATGGTTATAAAGAGAGAGCTTTCACTTTTACTCCATTTAGCATGGTCTTCAACACAGAGAACGTCCTCGGCATGGAGCAGCTTTAAAGAGCTATTCTTGACCACTTCACTGACTGAAATGGCCAGCAAAGGAATAATGTGGGTTTTACAGACCACACACACACTAGCCATTAATTTGATCTTCTGGTCCCTAAGTAGTAGTGTTTCACTTACCAGCTCTGTTTTCTAAGTTTAAATACAACACCTGGTGGGAAGAAACGTTAGGTGTAGAAACAGAAACACAATAGTGAAGTAAAAGTCGGTTACAGTGTTTCATCATGAATTAGTGCCCATAGCTTAAGTGTACTTTTCAGATTTTCCAGATTAAGTATTTCATCAGTAGTTAGCATATAAAATGTTTTGTAACTTATTGATGATGTCACAACGGGATTGGCAAAAGCAAATTCAGGGGATAAAAGGCCTCGACTGTTTTCTTCAGTAGCAAAGCATAGTGTATAAGGGACAGCTCTAACCACCCCATAATAGGAAAGTATTTATAAAATTGTACCACACATGTTTAGTCATATGCACAAGTCAGCACACTCACCGCTCGACCCAACAAATTTTCAAACTTGTTTCAGATATATTCTATTAGTAGTTTACTCAAAGACAGATTATAGTCATCACTTTTTATGAAATAAAAAGATATATAATTTACTAAAAGCCAGGCTAAATATATATCTATTTAGAGTCTATACAAATATATAATAGTATATAAATCTATTTCTAGTATACACACACATTTTCCTGAAATGTAAGTATTGACTTAAACACATGAAAGACCTTCCTTTGCTGTTGTTATAGAATTAACCATTAAAGTGAATTCTGTTTTAAGTAAACGACAATGTCAGTGTTCAGAGGAAATTTCTATGTTGCAATTTAGGTGAACAAAACCTAAAAGTGTGCATCTATGAGAATATTATTGACCAAGTTTCTGGAACATGGTAAACTGGTTCATCAGTTACCTTTTGCTGTGACAAATTCACCAAACCCCATGACTTAAAACAATAGTGATTATTTATAATCTTTCAAAGTTTCTGTGGTCATGAGTTTGCACAGGGAGCACAGGGTCCCCTCTGTGATGTTGGGGACCTCAGCTGTAAGACCTAAATTTGGAAGTGAAATTATCCAGAGCCCCTTTCACATTGATGAGTCTGCCAGTTATGTGTTCTGTGCTGGCCGGTAGCTTAGCAGAGCAGTCAACCAGAATATCTGTGCGTGGCCTTTTCATGTGGCCTGACATTTCATAAATGGAGATTTGGCTCCTAGGGCAAGTGTCCTGAAAAGAAAAGCTTGGCAGAAGCCACATCCTTTTTATGACCTAGCCCCAGTGGTCATATAGTATCATTTCCACATACTATGTTGATTGGGGCTTTTACAAACCTCTGCCCAGACTTAAGTTACAACAGACATAAATTCGTGCTAGTTGTTACTCTGGTTGAGGAGGAAAGGTGAGCCAATACTCTGAAAGGGCTCTCAGAGGTCTTCTGAAGTAATGGGTAATCTATTTTTGAACAGGGGGACAGGAATCGTGTTTTCCCTAGTTCTTTTCTCAAAGCACACCTTTGTCCATCCCAAAGGATCACCACTATTCTAAAAATTAAAGTTTCCCCATTTGAGTATGTCATAATAAACCATTTATCCTCCTGCCCCTCCTTATTTTATTAGTCTTATCTTTCACTTTCTGTCCTACACTTGGTTTTCATTACACAACAGTATTTTATTGTTAAAAAAAAATTAGGTCCTGGCCTAGCATATAGACATCCTAGGTTCAATTCCTAGTCAGGGCACACATGAGAAGTGACTATCTGTTTATCCCTTCCTCCCTCTCATCCTCCTCTTCCTCTTCCCCTCCTGCAGCCAGTGGCTGGATTGGTTCAAGCAATGGCCCCAGATACTGAGGATAGCTTGGTTGGTCTGAATATATCAGCTTCAGGCTCTAAATATAGCTCAGTTGATTTAAGCATTGGCCCCTGATGGTGTTGCCAAGTGGATCCTGGTTGGGGTGCAGGCAAGAGTCTGTCTCACTATCTCTTTTCCTCTCACTTAAAAATAAATAAATAAAATTTAGAAGATTAAAAGAGTAAAAATTTAGGCCCATATCAATTAAGATTTGACATCGGTGACCCCGAACTGTCCCATTTTGGACTGGTTTACAGAAAACCTCGGCTTTTTAAATCCAATCCCTTTGTTTGTGTATTTGGCTTTTGTTGTTGTTAATATTGTTGCCACCAAACGGTGGCAATGTTTTGTCTATTCCTTGAGAATAAGACTATGAAAACCATTCCTGAAATGATGCTGATTCTTCAGGTCTCACCTGGAAGCTAAAAGGAGAAGTGTATTGTGCACATTTCAAAGGCTGCAAATAGTTACTCAGACTCTGCATTTATTCAAACCTCTGATTTCTATTTTGTAAAATTCTTCAAATAGTGTTGGATATAGAAAACTCCGCTAAAATTTTGCTTCTCTAAATTATGCATGAGTTTGGTCATTTCCTTGAAGGATACTTCTAGTTAGCACTGCTTGTGCTTGGCATTCCCCTTTGCTAAAGGTACATCCCTGAACTGACTTTTCTATTAGAACTTATACCTTATGTTCCAGCTGTCAGCAAGTATTTGTGGTGCAACTCTTGTATGCCAGGCACTGTGAAAGACCCTTCCTTGGTATTCCATGAAAATAAGATTCTTTTTGTCCCTGCCACTATGTTATAGTCTAGTGATTCTACAAGAAGCTGTGGTATTATTTTATTTAAATCCAAAATAAGATTATTATATTATTATCTTGAAAATTTATAAAAAGATTATTTTTCCTACAACTTTCTACTTATATTTTCTTTATCATAGTTTGATTATCTTAACTGTTTACAAATATAAGACAGAACTTAACTAAAAAGAAAGTATATAGAATAAATGAAAATAATATGAAACATAACACCGTGGATTTAATAATAAACAGACCTAAGTGATTATAGGTAATCTGTGAGGCGGCCATTTCTTCTGTATGCTAAAAATTGGTCTTCATGAAATGAGAGATGCCCAAAGACAAAACCATGGCCCTCATGTTTTCTGTATACTGTACATTTCAAATAGAATGTTTTGGCTTTCTTTATTTTTGAGGAAATATTGTTTCTTTTCTACATAGATTAAATATAACATTTAATAAGAATTTATCACAATTGATAAATATTTTTTTAAATTTTGATGGGGTTACATTAATAAATCAGGGTACATATATTCAGAGAAAACATCTCCAGGTTATTCTGACATTTAATTATGATGCATACCCATCATCCAAAGTCTAATTGTCTTCTGTCACCTTCTATCTGGTTTTCTTTGTGCCCCTCCCCTCCGCCGACCTCCTCCCTCTCTTCCCTCCTCACCCCCCCTAACCACCACACTCTTATCCATGTCTCTGAGTCTCATTTTTATGTCCCACCTATGTATAGAATCATATAGTTCTTAGTTTTTTCTTATTTACTTATTTCACTCAATATAATGTTATCAAGGTCCATCCATGTTGTTACAAATGATCCAATGTCATCATTTCTTATGGCTGAGTAGTACAATTAATAAAGTTTTGATAGTTTTTCATGCCAAAAAGCACCCATAAGTGGGTCATGAGATGACTATAGATACCACAGCCTCAAAGATGATAAAATCCATGCTATGGATATTTTCAGGAGATGCATAATGTCTATGTCAGTTGTAAACACAAGTAAAATAGTTTAAATAATTCTCTTACTTATGAATCTTCTTTTTCCCAGCCTCAAATAATGCTGCTTTGCTTACTTCTAAAGTCTCTTCCAAATAATGGAAGGAAACAATGATGTGCAATCAGACTGATTATCTGTAGCAATCCTAAATGTACACACTCTTTATTTTTCTGGGATTGCTACAAAATAAGCGAGGTCTACTAAGTTTTGGGAATTTAAGCAGGTTTCAAGAAATGTTCCCTCAGGTAAAAACAACAGTAAGACAGAGAATGAATCACTGCTAGATGGGTTTTTCTCTCTTGTAAAAACAACGTTTATAGAAATTGACCTAAATTCAATATTCAACCCATTTTTCATATAGAGATAACTTTCCAAGTAACCTTGAAGCAATTTGGAAGATATTTCTCCCTTAATTAATTTTCCTAAGAGCTTTATGAAAATGTTAACCTTCTTAAATATACCACATTTTTTCTAATTATCTACTAATATTCACTATATGTGTATGTTTGCTTGTATGTATATTTGTGTATATAAAAACATATATGATATTTGTTTATAGAAGAACAAGGCAGATCTGAGAGAATGGAAAATGGACAGTTTATTTTGCTGCCTCTACTCCTAAATACTATCAAAACATCCTCCTTTGCAGCTTATTCAAACATTGGCAAATTACTTAGCAACAAGTGCATATATTTGGGGTGTATTTTTTCAGTTACCACATCAGTGTCAGGGATAGAAAATATTATCAGGTATGTACTTTCCAAAAATACCACATTATCAAAAAAATAATATCACACCAAGTAGGTCAACCATTCATTAACGTCTGGGCTAACAGCAATCACAGACTAATGTCAAGAACAAGTAGGTCTGGCACAGCATAGAGAAAAGCACTTTGTCTGCAGCAGACCAATCACTAAAATTGGATATGAAAGAGGAAATTGCTTCCTCTTCAAGTTTTAATTTTTTTTAATCTTTAAGCTTTCATTCATTCAACAAATATTTGTTAAGTGTCTACTACATTAAAGATGCCAGGGCTGGGCAGTATGGTCAATGGGGAGCTCCTGTTCAACAGGTATGAGTTTCAGTTATTCTAGATGAATAAGTTCTGGAGATCTGCTGTACAACAAAGTGTCTATAGTTAGCAATACCATGTTGAGCACTTCAAACTTTTTTAAGACCCTGACTGGGGAGCTAAATTTATTGGAGTGTCATCTTGATACACTAAGGTTGCTGTTTGCTTCCGGTCCAGGGCACATACAAGAATCAACCAATGCATGTACAAATAAGTGGAATAACAAATCAATGTTTCTCTCTGGCCCCCCCCCTTGTCTCTTAAAAAAATTGGTAAGAGAGTAACTCTCATATTAAGCATTCTTACCACAAAACACACACACAAACATACACACACACAAAGAGATACAAGGAAACTTTAGGAGGAGCTGAATATGCTTATTACTTTAGTTATAGTGATGGTATCAGGGATGTTGGCATAGATTCAAACTCATCAAATTATATACAGTAAATATGTGCAGTTCTTTGTATTTCAATTATATCTCAATAAAGTTGTTAAAAATTTAAGAACAAAAAAAAGAAACTTTTCTGGACATTTTGGATGTAGCAGTGACAAGTCTCTGTCTTAATGGCTTTTATTTTCTAGCAGGGGAAGCAAAAAACAAACATAATAAAATATCAGTTAGTAATATGCTAACATTACAGGTGACACATTTTAAGTTTAAAACTTATCAACATCACCATTATTATACTAGTCGACATTAGCATTGGCCTAACCACCTTAAAATGACTTTCATTCAACACCTACAAGAATGACCACTAACTTCATTAGAGAAATGCAAATTAAAGCCACAATGAGATATCACCTCACACCAGTCAGAATGGCACTTATCAGCAAAACAACACAGAATAAGTGCTGGCGAGGATGTGGAGAAAAGGGAACCCTTCTGCACTGCTGGTGGGAATGCAGACTGGTGCAGCCACTGTGGAAAACAGTTTGGAGATTCCTCAGAAAATTAAAAATCGAACTGCCTTTTGACCCAGCTATCCCACTTTTAGGAATATACCCTAAGAACACCATAGCACTGTTCGAAAAGAAGAAATGCGCCCCCATGTTCGTGGCAGCATTGTTCACAATAGCGAAGATCTGGAAACAGCCCAAGTGTCCGTCAGAAGACGAGTGGATTAAAAAGCTATGGTACATATATACTATGGAATACTACTCAGCCATAAGAAACGATGACATCGGATCATTTATAACAAAATGGATGTACCTTGATAACATTATACGTAGTGAAATAAGTAAATCAGAAAAAAAGAAAAACTGAGAACAGCACGATTACATACATAGGTGGGACATGAAAGTGAGGGTATGAGACATGGACAAGAGAGTGTTGGTTATGGGATGGGGGGAGGGAGGGAAAAGTGGGATAGGGAGGAGGGGAGGGACACAGAGAAAACCAGATTGAAGGTGACAGAGAACAATTTGACTTTTGGTGATGGGTATGCAACACAATTGAATGATAAGATAACCTGGAGATGTTTTCATTGTACATATGTACCCTGATTTATTGGTGTCACCTCATTAGAATTAATAATAATAAAATATATATTAAAATTAAAAAAAAAAAAAAAAGAATGACCACTAACTAGGCCAAATACTACACAGAGCAAGATAAAAGTTATTATCTATGCACTCCGTAACCATTTTAAGCAGATGAAAATGCCACAAGTCAACAAAGTAGCTTCTAATAGTCATGTGAAATTAATTGGTAATCAATGATTGGTATTACAGAATGTGAGGCTATAAGTACAGAAGGAATAGGAAGTGTTATGTAGATCACTTGTCTTGTTTCATGAGACACAAACTGACTTCTTCAAGTTTTCATGGGAAAAGGAACAGGCTCACTTACTCAAATGGTTGCCCTGATGTTCTCCCCTCATTCAATTATTCTAAGACCTTGTTGGTTAGCCTTTGAACCTTCCTGTTGTAGCAGAGTCAGAAGCTGGTATGAACAAGGCAGACAACCATTAATACATGTTTCATATTATGACTTTGCAAATTTAGATGGTAACAACTGATGGACTTATTTATAATTCCCAAGAAATAATAAAACTGACATAGTACATCTTTATTCAGGCAGAGCCTTTTTTATCAGGTGATATCACAGGGTGCTGTCCAGGCAATGAACTACTTACTGTTCCTTAGGTCACATGTCAATGCACGATACAGTGTATCTTCTGATTCCTGTTGCAGCTAAGTGTTCTAACTAAGGAAGTTTTTCAAGATGTGGTAGTGAGTAGGAAAGAAAATGAAAATTGTGAATGCTATATTAAGTGGAATTATGTCACCTGGAATCAACAACAGAATAACCCATTGAATTATCAGTTTAATTAGCTATCCTGCTGTGGATCTCAGGATCTCAAGAGAGTGAAAATGTGAAAGAGAGCAGGAAAAAATAATTGGAAGAAATAAAAGTAAAAGAGAGGAGCAGAAATTAAGTAAACTGCTCAATTCAGGGGGGCATGTGTTGGTGGTATCTTTAGGCACATAAAGATAACATAAGGAAGCTGGATGACTTATCGGAGTCATCCTTATAAGAAGAGAAGAGGTTTGTTTGATTTAATGGAAGGTAGTTGTTAAATGAGATGGATAGAAAACCACTTTTTTCTTCTTCTTAATTTTGCCAGAAGCCAGAGCTCTCTGTATGACATGAAATTGCAAATTTTCTGTTTTTATCTGGATGCTTAACACATAAATACAGTGTTAATGTTCATGAATAATAATGAACATTAATAAAAAGCAAAGAAGATGCTAAAAGCATGAAATGCATAAACCAGCAGAATCCTTCCAAGACTGAAGGAGCAGTAAACAAATATTAACAGGAATGAATTGAATACATCTCCCCAAGCCACATAGCTCTCTCTGAACACACTCAAAGACTCAACTCCTTGTCTTCCACAGGAAGAGGATATAGCGCCTGCCAGTACAAATACTTACCGTGCACTCTACGAGACCCCTGTTCCTTCCCAGAGGGCCCAACTCCGTGCTAAAAAGCACAAGGAGAGCAAATGGTTTGGAAAGCAAAGTTGTTGATGTCTCTTTTCCCCAAAGGTCCTTCAAGCAGTAAATGAACACATACAATCTGTGTTTATTTTCTTTTAAATATATTTTTGAAAATATTGTGTGATCCAAAATATGTGTTTTCAATTTGACTTGTCAGTTCCTGGCCGTGAGTGATGTATTTTACCCATATTCATAACCAGGCACAAACTTGCTATTCATAGAGCTCACTCTGCAGCATACATTCTGGAGGCCAGGAGGAATTTCCCTGTGTGGCCTGCATATGGCCATCCTCTACCAGAGGCTGGGCTCCAAATTAATGTTTGCATTCCTCCAATGGTTCAGGTTAAATGTAAAGGAATGAGGTATGTGGGTCTTCTTTCAGAAAATTAACTGCATTTACATATCCAGGGAGGATAGGACAGAGTGTTCATAAGCTCTTGCTAGCTTCAGGAATGTCTAACATGATTTTTTGTCATAAATATTCCTTTAAAAAAAGTTTTAGAAATATGCCCACTCACACTCACGGCAGACCCTTCCAACACCAGCTCTCTGTGGCAGTGGGAAACCAGCACCGCGGTCCCCAGAACCCAATACCAGGAGGTCATGGCATCCCCACTGCTTTTTCCTTCATTCTCAGTGTGAGGGAGACACTCCCCCTGGGAGTTTCTTCTGGGTGGTAAGGGTGGAATTGTGGGTGGGATTGTTCAGTGTGTGTGCACAGCCTGGAGAGGAGGCATGTTTACTAAGGGGTGACTTCAAAGTCATCTCAGAGAAGAAGTATCTGTCCCCATGTCCACCCCTGCTCCAGTTTCAGGTAGAAATCTTGATTGGAGCTTCCTTGTTTCAGTGATGAATACCAGCCCCTTAACTTTGAACTTTGATGAGGAGGAGGCAGTGGCTCATCACAGGTTCCTCCTGCTGTCCAGGCTGGGAGGGCACGATGTGATACATGCCTGTGGGTAGATGCCTGGGAAGATCTGGCCAAGAGCAGAGAGTGAAGTTGCCTCTTAGATTAAAAGAGTGAGTTCGAGGCATTTCACTTTTCAGAGTTCTTTACCCAGTCACATCTTCCCGCTTGGCATTCATTCCTGGGGCTCCCAGTGAACTGAAAGTGAGACTCTATGAAAATACACACAGGAGAGGGAGGTGACGAAAGGGCATTGGCTGCTCCTCTGGGATCTAAAATCATAAGTTTCTCTGGTTTCTTTACGCCTTTCCTTGCTTGGCTGTCCCACCCAAAATAAGAGATCCTTCTGCTTCCTTTGATTAGCCCTCATTGGGAATATAAGGTCAACTTTGGGAAGAAAGCCACAGAAACAGCCACAGAATGCTCTTTCTCTGCTGAATGGTATTTCTCTGAGTAAAACAGGACCAGAAATTGGGTGTGTTTTTTAGTATATACACTTCCCAGATGTAGTTCTCAAATTTCCCAAATGCAACTCAGGAAGATCCTGTTTTTACTATTAAACTTGGATTTATTTATGCAGCGCTGTTGCAATCACTGTTTTACATGTTTTCTAGCTCACTGGCATAAAGTTAATAACATATATCAAGACCAACTGTGTCAACAGAGACTAAGGAATTGAAACGGCCAATTCTTTGATGATATTTATAACTCTGGTACAGAAAATATGTCAGTAATTATAAATAACAGGTAGAAAAGTTTGATTTGCATTCTACATATACCAAAGGCAACTTCCTCAAGATCCCTCATATTAATAACTTTTGTATCTCTCTTCCCAGAAGACACTTATATTCTACTTATCAATTATTTACTCAATTATGTATCTAGGAAAGGATTAACAAGCCCCTACATTCTCTGGAAACAGGAAATACCAGTCAAAAAGATATCACTTTCTTTCTTAAGAAACAATACAGAGGAACAAACCAACAATTACAATGCAATGTCATATAACATAATTTAGTAGAAGGGCTTAAGGTGCTATAGAAGAAAGAGGTCCATATTGAAGTCATGTTGCCAAGTGGGGTGTCAGGAAAAATTTCCTTAGACGAGAACTTTAGATGGCTATTAACTGATTGGTAAGATTTACTGGGTTTGGATGGGGTAAGGAGTTTAGTAGATTGTTCTAACATGCGCAAACGCATAAGTATGGAAAAGTATTAGGAAGCTGAAGAATCTATGCATTGCTAAGTCTGAAGTATAGTATGCACTTTGGGAACACTAGGAGTTACGGTGGAAGAATTAAGTAAGCGGGTGACTGATTAAAACTTGGATGTCACTCTATGAACCTGGCAATTATCTAACATCATCACCTTCCCGGGAAAACCAATGCACTATTTTGTCAAGAAAATTATCTAAAGGTAATATTTTAGACAAGAGCGTTATGACAGTAATATTGAAAATTGTTTAAGAAGAAGAGAGGAGCAAGACTGAACTCAGGGAGGCTATTAAGTAGTTACAACAATTGGGTTTCAAAGAAAAAAAAAGAATCATAAAGCTCTGAAGGGGAAACTCTCTATAAGTTCAGTGCCCAGTTAGGGGGAAGGGTGAATACATGAGTGAGGGAAATGTCAAGAATTGAAAAAGGTTGAAGATTTTACCCTACTTGTGATCTAACAATTTAGCCTGCCATGGATTCATGGATGCTGATAGAAGACACAAGTCTCTTGAGTCAGAAACAAAAGACTGCTTATTTCTCATAGCAGTAACGATAGCCAGAGTATGTGCGTTCTTGTGCCCGTTCACTGAACATCTATGTCCACATGGTGACACAAAGGACAGTCAGATGATACATGTAAACAGAGTAGGTTGTATTATAGAGAAAAAAAATCATCTGAGTTTAGGTACTCCAAACCAAATCATGAGCACCAAGCCTGCCTGCCCTTTTCTCTGGAGGAACGCACTATATCTGTCTTCCAAGACTGTAAGCATGTTTGTATTTTGCTCCAAAGAGAGACACAACCTCTATCTTTCAAGCCTTTGCACTCTCCACACGTCTTTGTAAAGATGATGCAGAAACAATGAACACTTGGTGCATTGCTTGCAAGATTCGCAGAAATGCAAGACGTCCATAGAGAAATGTCCTACAACAGAAAACACCAAAGGAAAAAAAATTAGAATGACTTTCCAATTCTGTGGCATGAGCAACTAGGTGAAAGGACAGCAGGAGGAACAGGAGAAGGTTTGGTTTCATGTATGTATCAAGTATCAGTTGGGAAACACCCATACATATATTTTCAGCTCCAAGGTAGCACGGATTTCTATGACTGCTAATTCTTTGGTTACAATTGTTCATCTCTTCCAATAAACCACAAGTTTCTGGAGCATGGGAATGCCTTATTCATTTTTATAGTTTCTCACACTCTGCCTTCAGTCTATGCCATATAAACCAGAAATAAAAAGTCAATTTATTTTCAATTTAACATTTTCACTTTAGAAACTTTTGTCTTTCACACCATATACTTTGAAAACTATCCAGTAAACCAAATTATCTTCAGGAATCAAGTAGGATCTCCTTTCTTTCTTTCTTTCTTTCTTCCTTTCTTAATTTCTTCCTTTCTTCCTATTTATTTATTTCTTATTTATTTATTTATTTATTTACTTACTTACTTACATAAGTGAGAGGAGGGGAGATAGAGAGACAGATTCCCACATACACCCCAACAGGAATCCACCGGGCAACCACTGTCAGGGGCCAACACTCCAAACTGAGCTATCCTTAGCGCCCAGAGCTGACGCGTATACCCATTGAGCTACTGGCTGTCGGAGGGAAAGAAGGAGAGAAGGGGAGAGGGTGAGGAGAGAAGCAGATGGTCACTTTTCCTATGTGCCCTGACCAGGGTTTGAATGCTGGATGTCCCCACACTGTGCCGACCCTCTATCTACTGAGCCAAATGGCCAGGGCCATTGAGCAGTTTCTATAAGCAAGATTTACAAAATCTTACTTACATGCCATTAATATTTTATTCATGGATGAATATAATCTCTTATACCCCGCCAAAAAAAAAAGGAATTGCTTAATACATATTTTCTTTCTTAAAGTCATTCATTAATGGCTGTAGTTACTTTGATAGAAAAATAAGTTGCTTTGTAAAGAAAATAGGTTATCCGTCTATTAATTTACAGATTAAATATAGAATTTTAACAGCACAATTAGCATTTTTCTTGCTGTTAACCTTTTTAAAGATACAATCTGTTTATGAGTGTTCATGTTTTGCAGTTGCTATAGTTTCCTGAAGTCCCAAGGCTTATGTCACTAAAACCATTACTGTATATATAATAAAGTAGTTTTGATATTACAGAGAGAACAATCAGTGGTTTTGTATACTACCGTTGACTTACATCTAAAAATTCAATGTCTGTAGTTTTTTCATAGGTGAAATAGTAATAACAAGGAAAATTTGACCAGAAAGGAGATGAGAGTTTGTAGACACTTGATTAGGATGGTTTAGAACAAGGTTACAGAGATTTTATTAAAAATTTTCTCAAGTCAAATACTTCTTCCTTAAAGGGTTCAGATTGTATTAGTTTCCAAGGGCTTAAACAACAGAAGGTTGTAGTCACAAACTTATGGAGGCTAGAAGTCCAAGGTCAAGTTGTCAGCTGGGCTCATTCCTTCTGAGGGCTGTGGGAAAAACTCCACTCTTTGTCTTCCTCCTCATCTGGTGACTTCTCAGGAATCTTTGACATTTCTTGGTTTGCAAGACATACCATCCCAATCTATACCTTGAAACTAATATGGAGTTTGTGTGTGTGTGTGTGTGTGTGTGTGTGTGTGTGTGTGTGTCCAAATTTTCTGTTCTTATAAGGACACCACTCATATTGGTTTAGAACCTGCCCTAATGATCTATTTTAGCTTGACTATATCTATGAGGACCCTATTTTCAAATAAGGTCACATTCTGAAGTACTGAGGTTTAATACTTGAACATATAAATTTAAGCAATTTTTTTAAACCTTTACTTATTGATTTTAAAGAAAGAGAAAAAGAGAGAAACATCAACTTGTTGTTCTACTTATTCATGTATTTATTGGTTGATTCTGTATGTGTCTTGATTGGGGATCAAACCCAGGACCTTGGCATATTGGGACAATGCTTTAACCAACTGAGCTATTGAGCCAGGGCTTAACATATGAATTTTGAGAAGACACAATGCAGACCATAACACCCATTAATACCCAAACTCTCGCTTTAATAGTTAACCCTCTTTTAATGCATTTGGTTTTTTTCTCCAGAGCCTACAATCTCTCTTAATGACACACACTAGACAATAAGGAACAAGTAAAACTCCAGTGGCCTGACATTGGTGGTTCAGTGGATAAAGTGTTGACCTGGAGTGCTGAGGTCGCTGGTTGGAAACCAGCACAAACAACAAGCAACTACTACTACAAGTTGGTGCTTCCTGCTCTTCCCTCCTTTTCTTTCTCTCTCTCTGGCCTCTAAACTAAATACATAAAATCTTTAAAAAATATAAAAAATAAAATAAAACTCCAATGATCTTGGTTGATTAGAAAATAATTTGTTTCTCAATTTGTATAATTCAGATCTTCAGGCACAATTTTTCTTCAACATAAGCAAGAATTAAATTCCAGTTAAAGTGAAATCATAGTTTGGTGCATTATCACTCTCATCTTCCATCTAGAATTTCAAAAATCAAATAAAAGAAAAATTATGTACTTAATTATGTCAGAGTGCTTAAGATTGTTCTGCACACATACTAAGTTCTTAATAAATATCAGTTAACCTTTATATATAGTGATTATAAATCTTGGGCTCAAGAAATAATTCATTTTTTATTGTTTACAAATCAAACTTATTCCCTTACAGAGTATCCATTCATTAGGTCATAAGGAAATTCCATCTTAGTGGGATTCTAGTGCTTTAACTTTAGAGAGTCTTACTGAATTGTCTCGTCTGTCCAGGTATAGCTCTTTCTAGTTTAAAAGGAAACTCCTCCTTATCTCATTCTTCTCCAAACCACTCCCTTCAAACTCAAGCCTTATTTGGACAATAAGTTTTATGTCACAGTGTACTCAACCCTGACTCATTAACTATTAGAAACCTTGTTCTCTTTTCCTTGGGACAATAAAGTTTTAATATTCAAATATTCCAAGAAAGTGTAAATAAATATTTTTATTTTCATCTTGTAGTAAATTTTAAAAAGGAAACAAAGAACAAAAGAATTATATTGATATAATAAAATTTACATCCTCGCTAGACATGAGAACAGGGTCAGACTCGTTAATTCTACCTCTTCTTATACTGTGAATTGCTGAGTAAATAAATAAAAGTAGTTCTTTTTTTCTTATTATTATTTTTTTATTTTAGTAAGATGAGGGGAGGCAGAGAGACAGACTCTGGCATGCGCCAGACAGGGATCCACCCATCAAGCCCAGTAGGAGCTGATGCTCTGCCCATCTGCGGTGTTGCTCTGTTGCAACCAGAGCCATTCTAGCACCTGAGGTGGAGGCCACGGAGCCGGAGCCGTCGGATGCACCCAATGCCAACTCGCTTAAACCAATTAGGCCACTGCTGAGGGAAAGATAGAGAGTAAGACAGAGAGAAGGGGGGGGGGTGGAAAACAGATGATCACTTCTTCTGTGAGCCCTGACTGGGAATTAAACCCAGGACATCCACACGCTAGGCTGATGATATACCACTAAGCCAACAAGCCAGGGCCTAAAAGTAGTTCTTTGTTGATATAGAAAAAGCCCACAGGTGTCCGGAAGGAAAGAGTAGATGGATAGCCTATAAATTGTAGTTCAAAGGCTTACATTTAATAGTGAGAATATACATGTTCAAACTCTAGTCCATGCTGTTTGACCCATTTTGAGCATTGGATTCTTCAACTATTAAATACAGCTATACTCTTTCAGGATTCTCTTGAAGTTTAGAAATAATTTATCTCAATTGTTTGGCATGTTGAAGTACTTCACATGTAGATAGCTATTTTATTTATTATTATTGTTTTGTTGTTATTGTTTTATATCCCCAATAAATCACAAATAGCTTGGCATATAGTTACTGTAATAAAAGGTTACATATGAAGAGCTAAAGCTTCCTCGTGACTTCTATCAGATAGTATGGAATTATAGAATGTTAAACTTGACTTTCATTATAGGTCACTGTGAGAGACAGAATAATACCTCCCAAAGAAGTTTATGCCCCAGTCCCAGAACGTGAAGATGATTAAGAATCATGAGATGGGGCGATTATCCGGGTGAACCCAACATAATACCAGAGTCCTGAGAAAAGGGAGCAAGAGGTCAAAGTCAGAGAAAGATGAGAGAGGCAGAGACAGAGGTTGGAGTGATGTGCCTGGAAGACTGGGTGGCTTAAACAACAGAAGTTTATAAGTCTTCTAATACTTCAGGAAGTGATTTCACTGTGGGAGAGACAGACCAGCCAGAATTGTGGCAGACTGCTGAGATTAGCTTCCAGCGACAGCTGACTGCCAGTTTCCCAGACACAGCGATCTGGCATGAGAAGTCTACACTGTGGGAAGTCATTCTGCATCTACATTCCATGACACATCTTCATCCTCTAATGCATTTGATTTTATTACATTTCATTTTATATGATTTGGTTTGGCATTACAGAATACTTTAGGTAAAGCTGAAAGAAGAGGGTTGTTGTTCCAGAATATAGGAGACAAGAAGCAAGAAAATCAGTAATGAGTGGATAGTAGTAGGGATGGGAGTAGTCAGCAGGACAGGGAAGAGCTGTGTGTAGGCAGGTCATTGGCGAAGCTCTGCAGAGAAGAGGTGGATGTCAGCATTCTATGGTGATTTGTATGATAGATTTTTCCTAAAGGGATGCTTGCCAATAATGCTTTGTCACTATCTTGTTGAATATGAAGGGAATCAGATGCAGCTAATTAACAGGTCAGTGGAAAGAAAATAAAGTATGGTATCCTGGAACCAAAATGAATAAAGTGTGAAAGGGTGATCATTTATGAAAAATGCTGGTGATGGGTCAGATAAGGTGCAGTCTGGGTGGTAGCCTGAGATTTACAACTACTAAGCCAATTCATATTTAATACAAGCATCTGTTTTATGCCCAGACAATGTTAGGTATTCAGGCACATAATGAAGCACATAAAATTTTCTCCCTTACTCTATATTTCCTGCTCTTAATTGTGAGTGGGTGTGGCAAGGCATCAAACTTTACTGTCATTGTAGTGTCAACTCATTCCCACTCCGTTTCTCCTCTCTACCCCAGTTGCTAGGAACACTTTGTTTCTCTGAACAATCCCACTCCGCCTACTTATCTATTATCTACTTCATGTTACTTCTGTCATCAGCGTCTTGACCCTTTTCCACCTAGCCATATTTCAACCAAACTCAAGTGCCTCAACCTTTACAGAAATATAACCCTCTTTTTTTTTTAATTTTTTGACTACCATTTATTAGGAGTAACCATATGCTGGCACTGAGCTAACATTTTCCATGCATGATCTCTTTAATTCTCAACACAAAGAGAAAGTCCTGTTGTTAATATTCCCATTTTAGAAAAGGCACAATGAAGATAAATAATTTGCCCAAATTTACTATTAAGTCATAAATTTCAGTTTGCCATTGAGGTTTGTTGGCTGGTTCCAGAACTGAAGAGCTTACCTTTTATATTGTTCTTTCACATTGCCCACTCTGCCCTCTCTCCCCACTTCCTCCTCAGATAGCACCTTTCTTCCACACGGTGCATGAGACTACTTGTGGGGTAATTCCTATGTTGTTTGTGACAAAATTTGATGTATGTCTGTTTCCCCATTAGACTCTAGTACCTTGAGAACCTACACTTTTCACCTTTTCTCCACTGTGTATTCTCTGTGCCTGGTACAGATATGGGTAGATAGTAAGCAGGTTCCTGGTGTTTGTTGAAATGTCTTTCTCCTGCAGAGAAGAAAGGCCCTCTATGTATCTGAAGCTTGATACTCATCATAACAGCAATATGTTTTCTCGTTCTCATATACAAACAACTATATTAATAGGAAGTTTCCTTCTAATCTTAGTTTTACCACGTTAACATCCAAAGTGACAACATTTAACTGTTATTTTTTTTTTAAGCTGGAGAGTTATCATGGGGAGGAGGAAGCAGGCGAAAATGAATTTTAACAAACAGTTTGATGCAATTGATGTTATTTTCAAAGAAGTGCTCAGTTTTCAGAATCTAAGAGTTCAGAGTAAGTAGCTGAAACAAAGCAGAATGCTAAGAGGATGTTTTCACGTCTTTACTTCCTATGCAACAGTAGTTGCACTACTGAAATCATCAATTCTATTCTAGAAAGGATGTTTTAAATAAAGGGACAGATGCTTATATATTTTTGATTTTTAAGCAGAGAGCTCTAGTTCTTTATTAAAATAGAATTTTAATTAAAACAATATTAGATGTGGCAAAATATATCTGGACCTTTTACTCTTAATCAAAAAATAATTTATGTACCTTTAGTTGCTAATATGTGAATCATATTTTTTTAAAAAACTGTTTTATGTCTATTATGGTAAAAGGCTTCTTGGAAGTTCTGTAGACAGAAACTCCCATCAGCCCTGCCTCCTAACTGGATCTATAATCTGGTCTCACACTGACATGTGTCCTCCTGCTGGCAGCTCCACCCTGGGAGACCAAAGGGAGCTCCCAGCAGGCATCACCTCTACCTGGGCAAGGCTGTGTTGCTCAGAACCTTCACTTCAGGAGGTCTATTATGTTAAAGAAGTGAAAAATACAATCAACCTCAAGTATTTGGACCCCTCAGGGAATGTTGCTATGGATAGATGAGTTTGGGGTTATAGTAATTTACTCCTTAATGTATCATTTGTAGGTTTCAAAAGTAATTAATTGGAACAGAAATCTTTCCGGACATCACTTTATGTTTTCTTTTTCTTGAACTGATAAACAAACGTTGTTGGAGATTTTCTTTATCACTAAGTATCACCAGACTGAACATTTCTAATGAACTCTGTGGCAAGGCTGTGATAGTTCTGGGGTTTATTAAAATTATTAGGGTTTGGGTCCTTGTATTAAATGACTCTGTATATACTTTGTAGGCCCAGTAGCCGTGAATGCCATCACCGCCAGGCAGGTGTAGGTTTCTATTAGATTCGGACAGATGGTAAAGAAACTGCAGAGCCGAAAACTGGTGGGCCATTCCTTTATGCTAGCCTCACACCTGGCAGGCAAGTAAACAAACACAGGGCTCCAAAACCCACTCACACATTCTCCAGTTCCACAACCAGGAGAATCTTTTCCAGTATTTCCTAGAATCACAGGCCTGCACTAGTCTCAGTCTCCTCTGGTTCCCCATCTGCACACCCTCTCCCTTTTCATCTCTGCACAAACTGGCTTCTACTTTAGCACCCTGCCATCTTGGCTTCCTTCTCCAGCACTCTGCAATAAATGGCCTCCTTCTTCCTCCTTTTTCCTCCTTCTTCTTCTTTTCTCACAAACTTTTCTTGGCACAAAAACCCTTCTCCAGCACACATTAGCATAACAAAGCCCCTTCCCAAACAGGAAGGCAATTTGCAGCCTCACCTGGGCAGCACCATTCATGTGGGCAGTAGCTATTTTAACAATAAAAGTGAGCAAACCCAGAAAATACAGATTTTCAAACTCATTTGCCCAACATACTTATAAAATGTGGTTGTTCTTTCTTTTTTAACCTTGTAGCATTTTTCCATATTTTCTTATGTACTCAATTTCTCTTCTATGAATACAGATGTTAATGAGCACAGAACTGAAATGCCTTGGAAGCAATATATGCCTACAGTAAAAACAGGTGAGTTGAGTTCTACAACAGTAACTGTGATGTATGTGCAGAAACAGTAAATACTAAAGTGAGGGCCAGATATGCCCTCCCAAGAGTACTGGAACTGTGCATTGGTGCTTTGGTTTGGTATGTACATTATAGTGACTCAGAGCTGGTTTAAATAGTATTCCAAATACATAAGGTTGCCAAGTAGATGAGTTCCTTAATAGACCAGGCGCTGAAATAATAAGAGCGTTTATATTACACCTGTACATTTATGTTCATCTGCACATTTCAGATAGAGATTGGATTATATAGTAGTTAAGAGACTGAGCTCTGTAAACTGGCCTGGCAGCTTTCTTAACCTCTTAGCAGCTTTGTGACTTTAAATTAATTTATTTATTTTTTAATGAAAACATCTCCAGGTTATCTTAACATTCAATTGTGTTGCATACCCATCACCAAAAGTCAAATTGTCCTCTGTCACCTTCTATCCGGTTTTCCCTGTGCCCCTCCCCTCCTCCCTATCCCACCCTCTCCTCCTCCTCCCACCCCGTAACCACCACACTCTTGTCCATGTCTCATAGTCTCACTTTTATGTCCCACTTATGTATGAAATCATGCTGTTCTCAGTTTTTCTTTTTTTCTGATTTACTTATTTCACTCCGTATAATGTTATCAAGGACCATCCATTTTGTTATAAATGATCCGATGTCATCATTTCTTATGGCTGAGTAGTATTCCATAGTATATATGTACCAAAGCTTTCTAATCCACTCATCCTCTGATGGAAACTTGGGCTGGTTCCAGATCTTCGCTATTGTGAACAATGCTGCCACGAACATGGGGGCGCATTTATTCTTTTCGAACAGTGCTATGGTGTTCTTAGGGTATATTCCTATAAGTGGGATAGCTGGGTCAAAAGGCAGTTCGATTTTTAATTTTTTGAGAAATCTCCAAACTGTTTTCCACAGTGGCTGCACCAGTCTGCATTCCCACCAGCAGTGCAGAAGGGTGCCCTTTTCTCCACAACCTCGCCAGCACTTATTCTGTGTTGTTTTGCTGATGAGTGCCATTCTGACTGGTGTGAGGTGATATCTCATTGTGGTTTTAATTTGCATTTCTCTAATAATTAGTGATGTTGAGCATTTTTTCGTATGCCTATTGGCCATCTGTATGTCCTCTTTGGACAAATTTCTATTCATTTCTTTTGCCCATTTTTTGATTGGATTGTTTGTCTTCCTGTTGTTGAGTTTTATAAGTTCTTTATAAATTTTAGTTATTAACCCCTTATCAGAAGTGCTGTCGAATATGTTCTCCCATTGTGTGGATTGTCTTTTTATTCTGTTCTTATTGTCTTTGGCTGTGCAAAAACTTTTTAGTTTGATATAGTCCCATTTGTTTATCTTGCCTTTTATTTCATTTGCCGGTGGAGATAAATCAGCAAATATATTGCTGCAACAGATGTCGGAGAGCTTGCTGCCTATGTTTTCTTCTACGATGCTTATGGTTTCACGACTTACATTTAAGTCTTTTATCCATTTTGAGTTTGTTTTTGTGAATGGTGTAAGTTGATGGTCTAGTTTAATTTTTTTGCAGGTAGATGTCCAATTTTGCCAACACCATTTGTTAAAGAGGCTGTCTTTACTCCATTGTATGTTCTTTCCTCCTTTGTCAAATATCAGTTGTCCATAAAGCTGTGGGTTTATTTCTGGGTCCTCTGTTCTGTTCCATTGATCTTTGTGCCTGTTCTTGTGCCAGTACCAGGCTGTCTTGAGTATAATGGCCTTATAGTAAACCTTGATATCTGGAAGAGTGATACCTCCTGCTTTATTTTTTCTTTTTAAGATTGCTGAGGCTATTCGTGTTCTTTTTTGATTCCATATAAATTTTTGGAATATGTGTTCTATATCTTTGAAGTATGTCATTGGTATTTTAATTGGTATTGCATTGAATTTGTAAATTGCTTTGGGTAATATAGACATTTTAATGATGTTTATTCTTTCTAGCCATGAGCACGGTGTATGCTTCCACTTGTTTGTATCTTCCTTGATTTCCTTTATCAATGTTCTATAATTTTCCGAGTACAAGTCCTTAACCTCCTTGGTTAAATTTACTCCTAGGTACTTTATTTTTTTGGCTGCAATAGTGAAGGGGATTGTTTCCTTAATTTCTTTTGCTGACAGTTCATTGTTGGTATATAGAAATGCCTCTGATTTCTGAGTATTAATTTTATATCCTGCCACCTTGCTGAATTCATTTATAAGGTCCAGTAGTTTTTTGACTGAGACTTTAGGGTTTTCAATATACAATATCATATCATCTGCAAATAGTGACAGTTTTACTTCTTCTTTTCCAATTTGGATGCCTTTTATTTCTTCTTCTTGTCTGATTGCTGTAGCTAGGAGTTCCAGAACTATGTTGAATAAGAGTGGTGAAAGGGGGCATCCCTGTCTGGTTCCTGATCTTAAGGGGATTGCTTTTAATTTTTGTCCATTTAGTATGATGTTTGCTGTCGGTTTGTCGTAGATGGCTTTTATCATGTTAAGAAATGATCCCTGTATTCCCACTTTACTGAGAGTTTTGAGCATGAATGGGTGCTGGATTTTATCAAATGCCTTTTCTGCATCTATTGAAATTATCATGTGATTTTTTGTCCTTCCTTTTGTTAATGTGATGAATCACATTGATTGATTTGCGAATATTTTACCAGCCTTGCCTCTCCAGAATAAATCCCACTTGATCATGGTGTATGATTTTTTTCATATATTGCTGGATCCGGTTGGCTAATATTTTGTTGAGAATTTTAGTGTCTAAATTCATCAGGGATATTGGCCTATAATTTTCTTTCTTTGTGTTGTCTTTGCCCGGTTTTGGGATCAGAATTATGCTCGCCTCATAAAAGGAGTTTGGAAGTCTTCCTTCCTCTTGAATTTTTTGAAATAACTTGAGGAGGATAGGAGTTAGTTCTTTGAGTTTTTGATAGAATTCACTTGTGAAGCCATCAGGCCCAGGACTTTTCTTTTTTGGGAGATTTTTGATAACTGTTTCGATCTCATTTGTTGTAATTGGTCTGTTTAGGTGTTCTGATTCTTCCAGATTGATTTTTGGAAGGTTATATGATTCAAGAAATTTGTCCATTTCACCAAGATTGTCTAATTTTTTGGCATATAGTTCTTCATAGTATTTTCTTACAATGCTTTGTATGTCTGTTGTGTCAGTTGTTATTTCTCCACTGTCCTTTCTAATTTTATTTATTTGAGTCCTCTTTCTTTTTTTCTTGGTGAGTCTAGTTAAAGGTTCATCAATCTTGTTTACCTTTTCAAAGAACCAGCTTCTGGTTTCATTGATCCTCTGTATTGTTTCCTTCGCCTCTATGTCATTTATTTCTGCTCTGATCTTTATTATTTCCTTCCTTCTACTTGTCTTGGGTTTTATTTGTTGTTGTTTTTCTAGTTCTTTTAGATGCAGGGTCAGGTTGCTTATTTGAGCTTTTTCTAGCTTCTTATGATATGCCTGTAGTGCAATAAACTTCCCTCTCAGAACTGCTTTTGCTGTGTCCCATAAATTTTGAGTTGATGTATGCTCATTATCATTGGTTTCTAGAAACTTTTTTATTTCTTCTTTGATCTCATTGTTAATCCATTCATTATTTAATATCATGCTATTTAGTTTCCAAGTGTTTGAGTATTTTTCAGTTTTTCTTTTGTGGTTAATTTCTAGTTTCATGGCATTGTGATCAGAGAAAATGCTTGATATGATTTCAATCTTCTTAAATTTATTGAGACCATTTTTGTGTCCTAACATGTGGTCTATCCTAGAAAACGTACCATGAGCGCTTGAGAAGAATGTATATTCTACTGCTTTAGGGTGAAAAGTTCTGAAGATATCTATTAAATCAAGTTGATCTAGTGTCTCCTTTAAGTCTGCTGTTTCTTTATTAATTTTCTTTCTTGAGGATCTATCCAGTGTTGTTAGTGGGGTACTGAAATCCCCTACTATGATAGTATTGCTGTTAATCTCGCCCTCTATATCCATCAAAGTCTGCTTTATGTATGTCGGGGCTCCTATATTTGGTGCATAGATATTTATAATAGTTATATCTTCCTGTTGAATTGTTCCCTTTATCATTATGTAGTGTCCTTCTTTATCTCTTACTACAGTCTTTGTTTTAAAGTCCATTTTGTCAGATATAAGTATTGCTACCCCGGCTTTTTTTTCATTTCCATTTGCATGAAATATTTTTTTCCATCCTTTTACTTTCAGTCTATGAGCATCTTTTGTTTTAAGGTGTGTCTCTTGTAGACAGCATATGTATGGGTCCTGTTTCTTTATCCATGCAGCTACCCTATTTCTTTTGATTGGATCATTTAATCCATTTACATTTAAGGTTATTATTGATATGTAGTTGTTTATTGCCATTTTATTCTTTAAAGTTGTATTCTTCTTTTGCTATATTCTTTTCTCCCTTTAAACTGTTCACAACAGGTCCCTTAGTATCTCTTGCAGAATTGGTTTGGTTTTTATGAATTCCTTGAGGCTTTCTTTTTCTTGGAAGCTCTTTATTTCTCCTTCAATTTTAAACATTAGCCTTGCTGGATAAAGTAGTCTTGGTTGTAGATTTTTGTTCTGCATTACTTTGATTATTTCTTGCCATTCCTTCTGGCCTCAAGTGTTTCTGTTGAGAAGTCTGATGTCATCCTTATGGGGGCTCCTTTGTAGGTGACAGCCTTTTTTTCACTAGCAGCTTTTAAAATTTTTTCTTTAACCATTAGCTTTGGTATTTTAACTATGATGTGTCTTGGTGTAGATCTTTTTGGGTTTCTCTTTAATGGAGTTCTGTGTGCTTCTTGAACGTGTGGAGTATTTCCCAGCCTTAATTTAGGGAAGTTTTCTGCTACGATTTGATTGAACAAAGTTTCCATTTCCTGTCCTTTCTCCTCTTCTTCAGGTACCCCTATGATGCGAATGTTGTTTCTCTTCAGGTTGTCGCAGAGCTCCCTTAGAGTTTCCTCACATTTTTTAAGTCTCTTTTCCTTTTTCTTCTCTGCTTCTGTGCCTTTGTTTATTGTGTCCTCTAACTCATTTATTCGATCTTCAGCGTGATTCATCCTGCTTTTAATTCCTTCCATTGTGGTCTTCAGTTCTGATACTGTATTTGTCATTTCTGTCTGATTCTCTTTTATTATTTCAATTTCGTTTTTTATACTTGTTATCTCTTTATTTAGGTGTTCATGATGACTATCCATTGTTGCTCTAATTTCTTTGAACATCCTAACTATCATTATTCTAAATTCTGCATCTGGTAATTTGGTTATATCTGGTTCATTCAGGTCCTTCTCTGGGGATTTCTCTTGATTCATTTGGTTTGCATTCCTCTCCCTCCCATTTTATCTGTGTATAAGCAAGTTGTGGCCACTGGAGTCCAGTAGGTGTTGCCTTTGTGTTGTTTAGGTGTGGTCTGTCTGCAGGCCCCCCACCCCCTCTGCCGCTGCCTAGGGTGGTTGGTTATGGGCGTTGCCAGAGCCGGCCCACTGTGACTTTTGCTGTGATTTCTGCCTCTCCTCCACGGGAGGGGCTGTCACTCAAGCCACAAGCCTCAGGACCAAGGATAGAGGTGAGCACGTTTACTCAGCTGCGGACCAGCCTATTTCCGGACTTCCACCCAGAACCAGCAGTCAGAGCCTGCTCGCTACAGTTTCACGGGTTGGGCGGGGCTTTTGACATGCTCTCAGCCATAAGCCTTTGCCGGTCCGGAGATTTAGCCCCGCTCTCGAGGCCAGGGCCCTTCTGAGCAGGGTCGGAAACCAAGGTTTATTGGGGCAGGCGTGTTTGCTGGCTTCCGCTCAGCTGCAGACTTCCGCTCGTCTGGGACTCTACCCAGCCCCTGCGTTCGGAGCCCGCTCGTGCACGTGGGATGGCAAATCGCGGTTTCTCCGGCCGGGCGGGGATATTAGCGTGGGCTCAGCTGCGAGCTTCCACTTGTCTCAGGGTCTACCCCATCCCGGTGCTCAGAGCCTGCTCGCGCACGCAGAATGGCAAACCTCAGTTTCTCTGGCCGGGCGGGGCTGGTAGCGTGAGCTCAGCCGCAAGCCCCCCGCCCGTCCCTGGTCCTAGCCCGGTCCCCATGGTCAGGGCCGGCTTGCGCAGGGCCGCAGAGCAGATTTCTGCTCGTTTCTGGCCTCCCGCTTTGTCCCCACAGGTCGGACTACAGGCGGCCCGCAGCTTCCGGACCGCTTTCTCGAGTCCCCTCCGACCCTGCTGGGCTAGATGGAGCTCACACCGGCTTGGCTTCTGCCCACACCGACAGAACCGCGTTTCAGTGTCCTGCCGCCCACCATACCCTTCAGCAACCCTCAGCAGAGTAGGATGGGACCTAATACTCCACACTGTAGGCCTGGGAGCTCCCTCACTTGTTTCACAGCTCAAAACTGTCCAAACGCCTCTTCTAGGCTCTGGGACTGTAGGCTGGGGCTTGGTTCCTGGGACCCAGGTCCCTCCCTCTCCGCCAAACTCTCCTCCCGCCACGCGGGTCTCTCCGCGCTGCCGTTTGCTCCGGGGAGCTGGGGAGCCCTCTTCGCGTTTTCACTATTCCTACCAGTCTCAATGTGGCTTCTTCTGTGTTCCTTGGTTGAAGAGTCCACTTAGTTTTGTTCAAAATTGGTTTATCCAGGTGATGGTTCTTAAAATTGAGTTATAATCCACTTTGGTTCTGGGAGTTGGAAGTTGGTACGTCTGCCTACTCCGTCGCCATCTTGCTCCTCCTCGGGAATGAATGAATCAGCTTTGTGACTTTAGGCAAGTTGTTTAACCTTTCTGTATCACTCTTGTCTCATCAATAAAATAGAGGTAATAACAGTATTTATCCCCTGAGGCATGTGTGAAGATTACGTATGTAAAGTCCATACCACTTTGGCTAGCACACACTAGGCATTCAATGAATGCCTTTTATTAAATTCTTATTGCAAACCTCGAATTGTGGATCCTGTGGTATGAAATCACTAAGATGTTCAATATCCATAGTTCATCGGAATTCTGCTTTCTGCAAAGATGTTTTCCCAATGTAATTGGCTTATATTTAGTCAAAAAAAACACTTTGGTCTACTTTTTTTATGTTTATCTTGTTGTACCTACATTAACGTCATGAGAAAAAGCAAAGGCAAGAACTGTAGTATTGATCATTGTGACCTAAAACAACAGCACCTAAGACCAACCAAAAACTAGTTGTGAATTGAGAGTAGACATATGTTTATGCATTCAGCAGCTCTTTCACTCAAAAATTGTATGTATAGATGACATCTTGAAGAACACCCCTGATTAATGATCATCTTATAGAGAAAAATTTGCCCTGGGACTGAGTAATGTGTACCAGAAAAATAAAGTTTTCTAAGTGAGTTTTTTGGGCTGCTAAATCTCAGCTGTGCAAGTCAGTAGAAAAACCAACCACCCCAAAGAATGTGACTTTCAGTAATAAGAACAGCACTTTTCCTCTCATGCCCAGACCTTTCTCTGAGTAAAGGAAAATCAATACCCTGCAGGGGATTTTCCAGGCTGATTTCCTCCAACTTTGCCTTGCTCTGGCAGCGCATGCTGACAGCCCAGATGGAAAATGTTGAAACATGTATAAGGGTGTTCTTCCAACTACATCAAGCTGAAGCCTGTGGAATATCTTTGATATACCTATTCCCTTTTTCATACTCTTTCAAGTCTCTCAAATTAAGAAGGGAAGAATGTGGGTTGAATGCATGACACTTTACCAGTGATAACTGGTCTGTTTGAATCATTGCTTATAGGTTATAGTACTTAGGCAGTTCATGTTCTATGAAAATATTCATAAACTCCACTCAAAAATCTGTTATGACTGAAGAAGAAAAGTTGCACTCTGTTGTATGTATTGTTTCATCACTTCTAAAGACAAAATATTGTCTTTGAGGGAAGTTTAGAAAGAAAGAGAGATTCGTGTTAGGTAAGGAGGAAGAGGAAGAAAGAGAAGCGTTGTTACTTTGAAGAGAGAGAGAAACTTGGCCTCTGAAGAAAGTACGACCAGCATGTGCCAAGTTACTTGATTTGCAAACATGCACTTCCCTTACCCTCACCTGGTTGCTCCACTTCCTTGATTTACCTCCTCTGAGAAGGCGCTTTCCCCTCCTAACCTTCCTTGGCCTCTCCTTGCAAAAAACAACCAAGCTAGACTGGTCTCTTTGCTTCACCTTGTGGCAACTTTGAAATGCCTTTAAAAATAAGGTTTTGTTTCTTTTACTCAGATTCTCAGAGCTTTCATGTAGCTCTTCCTTTCCTAATTAAATAAGTTTTTTAAAAGCACAATTTAAAAATTTTAAATTTTTAAAAATTTCTTGCATATTATGAAATAGTGTGACATATACTATTTTGTAGTTTAGTAACACAGGTTGATAAGGATGACTTATCGCCAACTGTATTCATGTATTTTTAGTCTTTTAGACTAAAATTTTTAGACTACTGATTAGCAATAAATTTTAATGATATAAATAAAGTTATTTTTCTGTTGAGAAAACTTAAAAAAGAACTACCATGGAAACAATGAAATAAAAAGATAAAATATATGCAATAATAATAACAAAATTTTTACGTAAGAAAGATATGGAGAAAGAATCATTTACTGGGCTTGCTACAGTCGATTTAGGGTTTCAGAACTTTATTCTCACATGTCACCAGAAGCTACCAAAACTGGCTGCCCTTACGCTTTCTAAAGCAAAGGCCTTCTGAAATCATCTACAACAATCATAGGCCTAGTATTATTTCATCCCTCCCAATAAAAACTCTACAAATAACTTGACCAAGTGGTAGCACAGTAAACAGAGTATTGATCTGGGATGCTGAGGACCTAGGTTCGAAACCTTGAGGTTGCCAGATTGAGTGCTGACTCACCAGCTTGAGTGTGAGGTCACTGGCTTGAACGTGGGATCATAGACATAACCCCATGGTTGCTGGCTTGAACCCAAAGGTCACTGACTTGAAGACTAAATCACTGGCTTGAAGCCTAAGGTCACCTGTTTGTGCTCAAGTTCTCTGGCATGAGCAAGGGATCACTGGCTCAGCTAAAACCCCCTGGTCAAGGCACATATGAGAAAGCAATCAATGAACAACTAAAGTGGTGCAACAACAAGTTGATGTTTCTAATCTCTCTCCCTTCCTGCCTGTTTGTCCCTGACTGTCCCCTGTCTCTGTCTTCTCTTTCTCTCTCTCTTGCTAAAACAAAAAATCAACAAATAATTGATATCTTCCACACCCGTTTTTGTTCCCAAAGATTCAGTCACTTGGAAACTATATGGTGTCTTAGATGAAGAATAAGTTTCCATCCAAGCAAATAGTTGAGTTGGACCAATACTCATTTCAGTGTTTGGATCGGGTTCAAGATAGAAGAAATGTGAACAAGGAGCTTAAGACATAGAAGTGTCCAGAGATAAAAAGAAATGTTGACTTTAAAGAAAATAGCAAAAGGAGACTTCTAGATTTAAAAAGAAACTTCCAAACTCTCATTTATTAGCGGAGGAAATAAAAAAACTTAACCAAGCTGAGATAAGTCTTATTTGTAACAGAGTGAAACAAGAGCCAGGAATCTCTGATCTCTAGCTCATTGGACTTTCCCATAAAAGAGGAAGAAAGTCAGGCCATGTTGAAATAATGCTAATAAATAAGAAAGTGATGGGAATACTTCCTTTTAAATCTAGACTTACTTGAATGTGTTGTTCTAGGTTGTAAGTAATACATAGAGTTCTAGGTAGAAGAAAAAGAAGATCTAAACAGAATGGTAAGTAAACCAAGCCACCTTGTCCAGCATTTATAGATGACTCCATGGAAAAAGAAACAAGATCTACTCTTGGATATCTTGCCAATTACATGAGCGTGTATCAGCAGATTGTTAAACTAAACATTAATTATGTGAGTTCAGAACTTATTTTACTCATGGGCTTGTAGCAATTGCAGACATGGTCCTTCAGTTTGCACAAGGAACCTCTGGAGCAAGCTTAGAATGAAGCATTTGGTGGGTAATGTCCATCTTGACACAATTCCAGAAATGCCAAACTCATGTGTAGCTGTTATCTGTTTTAATCTCTCCTAGTTATGGATTTCAATGGAAACTCTATATATGTACCTAATATAGCATCACATCTAATTTTTTTTTCAAATTGAGCTAAGGAGAATGTCCTTGTAATGCCTCACAAGAACTAGGACAATTGCTTTTTTTTTTCTTTAGGTGAGAGGAGGGGAGATAGTGAGGCAGACACCTACATGTGCCCCAACCAGGATCCACCTTGCAACACCATCTGGGGCTGATGTTTGAGCACTAAGCTATTTTTAGCACCTGAGGCTGATGTGCTCCAATGGAGCTATCCTCAGCACCTGGAGCCACACTTGAATCAATCAAACCACTGACTATGGGAGGCAATGAGGGAGAGGGGGGGAAGTAAGAGGAGGTAGAAGCGGATGGTTGTTTCTCTTGTGTGCCCTGACTAGGAATTGAACCTGGGATGTCCATACGCCAGGTTGATGCTCTATCCACTAAGCCACTGGCCAGGGCCACTGACAATTATTAGTTTTTAAAAGACTGCTGTATCTGCACTTGAGGGGAATTGATGACAAACAGTAAAGCCAATTTGAATCCATTAAGCTTCCCCAGGACATGATGAGCCATGATCTACATTATCCTTGTTGAGCAAATCAGAGACAGACACACTGAGACATCTGTAGTTTTGTGATGTCGAAGAAGTGTTTGCTACAAGCTTTGGCCTGACAAGTTATGAAACATATCTTAGCATTTCAGAGGCATTACTGCATTTTCCAAATACTGTATAATGCATTCACTTTTTTATGCTGCTAAAATGTGGTACATGGAAAAGACAACAAGGAAAGTTGCCTATGTCTGCAGGATTGTACTTCCTGTACATCCTTGTGATCTGCACACACAAATTAGGAGCTGGGCTCTATGAGGAAAGCAATTACCACTAGCATATTAGATTACTGAGCTACTAATCTTTATATAGTACAGGGTGTCTAGACATTCAGACAGCAAAGCTGAAGTGGTACAAAATAGTGGCTAGGAGTGTGGTCTCAGAATCATGTCACCCTAGTTTTTCAATATATAAAATAAGAATATCTATACTTTAGATTTGTTACAGGTATTCAAGTGTATAATGCAAGCAATGTACTACTCATTACTGGAATGACTGAGTGTTCTAAAAATGTTACCTATAGGCAGCATTAAATGATGCCAATACCCTGGATTTAAAGTGGGAACAAGACAATAATCCAGACTTTATTTAAATGATTATAGAGATTAAAATATTTGAAATTATTTGATCAATTGAATTTTTAAAATTTTTAAATAACTCAGACTTAACCTGTGGTAGTGCAGTGGGTGTTCGAAACCGTAGGCTTGTCCAGTCAAGGCATATCCAAAAAAGAAAAAAAAAAGATAAAATAACATAGACTTATCCTTAAATTGCCTTTTTCTAAATAGTTCATTTAACATAGGGTACCTAGCATACTGTTCTTTGTAGTTTGGAACAATAAATATTTGTAAAATAAATGAATAAAAGAACAAATTACTGAGTTCTTTGTTATCCATCACATAATATATAATTTTTTTCTTTGAAAGCTTAGACCAAAATGTCACAGTTATTTATCATTAGCCTTCATTTGTCTAAGCACATATGAGAACTGAAGGAAGATCTGAATACAAGTCAAGGAATATTCTTATTTCTAGTGACAATTCTGTTAGTCATATTAATAATAATAATCTTACTACTGTAGAGCATCTTACAGTTTTTAAAAACTTTTACATAAAATATTTCACTTAGACTTCGTGGGTGAAGTAAATGGGACTCATTGTTATTTTATAGAAAAGAAAAATTTTCAGGCAGATTATGACTTGACTAAGATTATATAAGTAAATGAAAGAGAAAGAAGTGTCTGTATATGACGTGCTCACTACATGTTTCCTTGATGGATGGATAAATGGATGGATGGATGGATGGATGGATGGATGGATGGATGGATGGATGGATGAATTATATATATTCTAAGTTTACTGTTTTTTCTACTACAACAAAAGAAATTTAAAAACTGTATCTTAGTACTTGTATAAATTCTTAAATTTTACATCTTTTTTATATGTTTATGACAAAATTACTTACCATATTTGAATAATAAATTAATTTGCATGAATAATTATTGGCACCTAGGTATTAGGCATTAGCAATACACAAGTGAGAAATAAAGAACTTCCTCAGGGAGTTTATATTATTATTTTTTGCATCTAAAAAACTTATTTAGAAAATTGAATTTAATGTGGTAACATTGACTATTAGGAGTACACAGGTTTCAGGTAACCATTTCCATATCATTTGAACTATTGATTGTGTTGTGTGCCCATCACCCACAGTCAGATCTTATATTCTAGCTGGGATTTGGAGAGCACAGAGAAGAAATACTACAATAGAATAGTGAATGTGATCTTTTCAGTCATTGGTAATTTATGGAGAAGAAAAAATAGAATCATATGATAAAGACTATAATATAGGACATGGCAGGGAAATTAATGTTTTGCAAGGATAATGAAAAGGCTTTTCTGTGGAGATCAATAGGGCAAAGGCAGTTGCAAAAATGTTTAGGGTGACTATAAAGCCAGTAGTCGGGGTCAGGTCACAGCCACCTGACCTGTGCAGGTTCGCATTGGATTCGGACAGTCGGTAATGAAACACAGGAGCCAAGAACTGGTGAGCCATCAGCTTTAATTCTAGCTTGCACCCGGCGGGCAAGCAAAAACACTGGGCTCCAAAACCCACATATTCAGTGCTCACAAAGCTACTGACTTATCCGAGTTTCCTAGAATCAAAGGTTTCTAGCTCACCAGACTTATTCACCTCTGTTCCCCATCTCCTCCAGCACAAACTCTTAAACTGGCTTCTTCATTAGCACTCTGCCATCTTGGCTACTTCTCCTCCACATGGCCTTAATCTGCTCTCCTCTCTAATACTAACCTCAGGAACTCAAGAACCAAGAGAGAGATCAAGCTACTGTTCTCTCCCACTTTATAGCAGACTCAAAACCTTTAATCCAATTATACAAACAAGGAAGTCTCTGATACAAAGTCACCCATCTGAGGCATAATGGGATTCCTCCCTACATCACCACCCTACATCATCCAATCAGTTAAGGGTGTGGAGAAGAGCTTACTCTCAAACTAAGCCTTAGGCTATAACAACCCGGCTTCCCCACAGCCTGTTCCAGAACACACATTAATATCAACGAAATTCCATGTGGGCAGCGCCATCTTTAACAAAGTGAACATAATATATTTTATCTGCCGAACAGTGACCTTAGTTTTTCTTTCGATAATTCTTTGTTTGTAAATGGCTCTTAGATATCTATATTTATATATCTCTATCTATCTATATTTCAATATTGTTCATTATAAGTAATCTATTAATTTAGAAAATTATTATTTTTTATTCTTACTTATAAACATTGAGTATTAATTTTTAAAACCTGTTGCTAATTCTCAGTCATTTTAAAGCTACTTATAATTATATTTAACAGTGAGATTGTTTATGCTGATATTTAGAAATCTCTTTAATTTTATCTTTTGCTCTAATTGGATTGAGTCAAATTTTAGGTACTAAACTTTTCCTTTTATCTTTTCAAGAAATTCCATTTATATCAAAAGCCTCATGAAAATATTGATACCAACTGATTTAAGACCAACTGGAGTAATACAAAAAAGATTGTAAGGGCAGAAGCAGATGAACTTGCTCTTTTTCCAGATTTTAATTGGGTAATCATTATTGGTTTTTCCATGAATGATACTTAGAGGAAATTCATGATTCAAACCAAACACAGCTAAAGAGATCTGGAATCATTCACCATAACAAGACTAGATGTATAGTAAATCTCAAATAAAAACTCAAGGAAAGTCTTACAAAGAACGCTGTAACTTTATAATTATTGAAGAATATTGCAATGGAACCCTACAAAACAAAACCAACTTCAGCACAAGAGGATCCCCTCCTGACCAGCACTGGTAACTGCTGATACATCATAATGACATGCCAGGGGACAGAATTCATGGCCTGATATCTGCTATGGATTTCAGGAAGAGGAATAACTCACAGACAAGGGAACCTAGTCTGTCTAGTCCATTAATTCAATGGTGAACAGTAAGAATGGTATCTGCAATTTTCAAACAAACACAATATAATACCTGTTTATAAATCCTGGAGCAAAGAATTAAACAATGGTACTTCTATGTTCAGGAGTAAATAAGGTATATAGATGCATGCAGAAAATATGCAACAAAGGATGATAAGAAAGTGATAAAAATAAAGCATGGCTGGGGAGAGGTGAAGATATAAACATTTATTCACTAGGTAGCTCAAGAATTTCAAGGCACCAGATTATAACTTCTCAAAGACATTTAACAATTCAACTTATATTAACTGTTTATTATGTGCCAGACATTGAATCTAGATCATTTTTATCAGTTTTTTAAAATCGAGCCCAATGCCTAGCATGCATTATATGTATCATAAGTGCTTCTGAGTGAATAAAAGACTGAATAAAATTGTATGGCCCATTCAAGGATCTCCGTCAGAAATTAAATTCAATTGCATTTCTTTCTCAATCTGATTCCATCTTTTAGGTTCACAATTTTACATTAAAATAATTGTGTATTTCTAGTCACCTAAGTTGACTTTAGTTATTTTCCCAATTAGATCATTTTTTTTTATTCCTCTTGAAACAAATTGCCACAAACTTAACAACTCAAGACACCATTCATCTTCTATCTCCCTGTTTTGTAGGTCCAAAGTCCCCATAAGCTCGACTTGGTTCTCCGCTCAGGGTCTCACAAGGCTGAAATCAAGGTACTAGCTAGACTAACAGTTATTTGAAGATTCTAAGGGAACAATCTCCATCTAGCCTCATTCACGTTGTTGGCCAGATTCAATTTCTTGTGGTTGTAGGACTGAGATCACTGTCTTTTGTTGGCTGATAGTGAGGAGTTCCTTTCAGCTCTTATAGTTCAGTCATCAGTTCTACCCTCTTAGTCTTCCAACCAGCAGTGGCCAGTCTTTCTCACTGCTGAATTCAGTGCTTCTTATGCCTTAAATCCCTCTGACTTCTTTTATGCTCCAAGCCAGAAAAAAAAATCTCTCTGCTCTTAAAGGGCTCATTTGATTAGATTAGGACCATGTGAATAATCTCTTTTTTGCCATATATGATAGAATTACAGGAATAATACTGAGGGTAATGGTCATGAAGGCCATCTAGGCCATCTTGAAATTCTGCTTACCATACCTCCCATAATCTCTCACACCCATTGACTTGTCAAGTGTCATGGAGTTTTACGGTACTTCTTTGCATTACTACTACACATAAATGAAGTGGGTTGGTGTATTTACCAGGAAGCAGAAGGAGTAGAGTACACATCCCAGTTAGGCAGTAGTTCAATGTTAGATTTTCAATAAAAGCCTAAAAACCCAAATTTGGAAAGAAAAGTATTGTTATTTCAACTATATCAATGTTTTTTTTAAAAAAATCTATGTAGATCAAAACAAACATTGCTGCCGGCTACAATTCGCCCTGGGTTATCAGTTTATATTATCTGCACTAGACTATGTAGAGATTTCTAGCTTGTCTCAAAACCAGGGTTATATCTACACTAGTATATTTTAGTGTATACAATACACTTAAAATATCTTCAACATCTGGAATTCCTCTAACACCTGTTAGGTTTTCAATTAATGTGTATCTACTGGGTTAATGATTACATTCATATTTTGTTAAAATAAGTTAATGGTATATGTTGTCTGCCTCTTCCATAGGAATGTAATAAGAATTAGGATTTTTTTTAATCCTGTTGGATAGCAGCTATGCCCCTGATTTAGAACCACAGAGGTTTTTAAAAAATATTTGAGAAATAGGGTATGTTTTAGGAACAACTATAGTTAATAAAGAAAATATTTCCATCAATGAATTTAACATTCCTCAAGGAAATAAAGTAAGCCTTTGACAATATTTATATCCACATCATTTAAACGCTGACCAAAAATCATTCATTCTGTTTATGAAGCCGTATTTCCAACATCCACAAACCCTCTGAGTTATTCCATTAAATATTTCACAAGTGGGCTTTTTACCCAAAGCCCGGGTTTTCAAGTACATTATCAATCACTGATTCCCCAAAACTTTCACAGATAGCTCTTTACCAGTGTAAAGTCTTGCCTGACATCATATTTATAACCAGCTTGAAAGCCTCACTCAACATTTAAATGTTATATTTTTTCAGAAAATAAGATGGCCCAAATTAGTGGGCAGGTATTGGGTGGGGAAGAATTGAAAAAAAAAAGAAAAGGAAAGCATGAATGATGATTTTACAAATTATGACAAAGTAACTCAGTCAATGATCTTGATAAAAGGTCTATGTCATCAACAAAACAGCATGCGATAAATCTTGAACTTCCGGGACAACTATCATGCTTCATTTCCTTAGTGTTTCAGAAACGATTTGTTTCCATAGAAAAGAAAATGCATTTTGAGCTCAGAAGCTCTCAACAAAGAAATTTGGCAGAACTGCCAATTCTCTTGCTACTGTACAAAGATCAATGGTATCCCCTGGATTAGCCTAATGATAAAATTGGCTATTTGGAGCTGCTGTTGTCACAGTGCTGCTTACTATTAAATTTAAAGGATATAGGCTTAGATAAGAGATTAAAACAATATATATCTGATTTTATCACTAGAATATATGGCTTCACAGCTGGTATTTTTCCCATCAGATACATAAAAATGTTGTTGTTGCTTTTTTTAAAATATCCAAATAGTAGTTTCAAAGGCACAGGAAACAGGATTTTTAGATGGATCATTTCACCATTCTAGTTGATAGTTCTCACATTCTCATTTGAAACTTTAGGTCCTTTTTGAAGAGATTGATATGTTTTAATTGAAAGGAAAACTGGCATTTTTCACAATTGTGAAGAAAGTTAATCTACATTTTATGATAGAATGCTCTGATTTTTATTCTATGATTATGTTGAAGTAAGAAATTTCTAAACCTGTGAGAATTTTTATGAGTTGATTTGAGCCAAGCTGTCAACAACTGCCAGGAAGCAAAGTCTCAATGGATTGAAAAAAATGCTCCAGAAAATGGTGGTTTTACCACTTATTTTATACATTAGAATCAAACGGGAAGATGTATAGGGGTTATATGAAATTGATTGGTGATAGATTAGGGAGGTAGGAGAAAGCAAAGCAGGGAAATCTCTGAAATTGGATAATTCTTTTACATAGGCAGTTATAAACTAGTTAATTAACATGATAATAATAACAATGAAGTTTGTTGGGGTTTGCTCTGGTAGAACACTTGCACTGAGGACAACAGAAAAAAAAAAGATGACCCTTACATTTCAAAGGCATATTATCAAGTATTTATTGTAAATGCAAAAGACACCAGACAGGCTCTATTAGGGTAAGCATTGACCTTTGTTAGAAAAAAATACCACCCTAGAACAGGACTACCCACCATGAACTGCTTTTAGTTAGAAAGTTTTAATTTCAGGCTATCTTGTGTGGTTACTTTAGGTCTGAGTTTGTGAGGCCACCATGCAGGCCTCCCTGGTCAGGTTCAGCATGTGGCCCCTTTTTTTGTCCACAATTACAAGACTATATTTAGCTATCCGACCAATAATGCTTAGTATCCTAGGCTAACTCAATTGATACTAAGTTTTCAGAAAAATAAATGAAACGAAATGAGTTATTTTAAGGGAAGCAACTCTTACACCATAAAAGACAGCTGCTTTTCAAATAACATTAACTTGTTTTTTTAATATAACCTTTTAGAATTCTGTTTTCTCCTTTTTTTTGGAGACATTGTAAGTCAAAAATAGTAACAAAAATCTACAGTTTGGCTCTCTTCTCTCCAGGCATTCTTATTTTCAATTTTCACTATTTTTAGCTTTACACAGTTATTCCAAGTACATACCTTTTCTCAGAAAGCAATATTTTCTCCACCTTCAAAGAAAAAATTTAGGAAACGTTCAGAAAATTCAGACTCCCTAAAATTGTACTTGGCCTGCTTCTCCTCAGAACTTAAAAGCAATTGGGTCTTTTCAGTGCAGTCACTCAGAAAAACAAAGGCAAGAGCAACATCCATTGTCATAACTATGTATATAACTGAACCAATAATAAGCTACCAAACTTAGACATCAGTCTTTTCAAACCACTTTTGTCCCTACTGTTAATTCACTTACTTTATTTTGTAGTTGGTTCTTTATTTTCCTTGATTCTCACAATTACAACTGGTCTTGAAAATCTAGAAAACATTAGCCCAAAATACTTGAAGGGGACCAAAGTTTTGCCATCCCAAAACTGTCTTTGGGGATATTGATTTGAAGCTGGTTTTTATTATTATTATTATTATTATTATTATTATTATTATTCAATGAGAAGAAAGGAGGCAGGAAGACAGACTCTTGCATGTGCCCTGACCAGGGTCCACCGGCAAACCCATTAGAGGGAGATGCTCTGCCCATCTGGGGAGTTGTTCTGTTGCTTAGCAACCAAGCTCTTCTTAGCACCTGAGGCAGAGGTCATAGAGCCATTCTAAATGCCCAAGGCCCACTCTCTTCAAATGAGTCATGGCTACAGAAAGAGGAGAGAGAGAAAAAGAGAGAGAGAGAGAAGAGAAAAGGGGAGGGGAGGGGAAAGGAAAGGAGGGAAGGAGAAGCAGATGGGCGCTTTTCCTGTGTGCCTTGATTGGGAGTCAAACCCAGGACATCTACACTCCAGGCCAACACTCTACCACTGAGCCAAACGGCCAGGGCCTAAAGCTGGTTATTAAGAAACAAAAGACTCATAGTACTTTTGACCCTTGTCCTTGTGCTTTCCTGATGGAAAGATCTGTTCCAGGAAGAAAATCATAGTATATTTGCCTAATTTGAATTAAGCATGGTATATAGGAAGGCTCTATACAGAGTCCTGGTATGTAGATCACTCTCTCTGTCCCACTGAAGTGAGAATTTGCCAGCCCATATTTTTGCTCTTTCTCAATTACCTGAGAATTGCCCATTTTTACTTTTAAAATCTAAGACACACACACCCCTTTCCCCTTTATCCAAAATGACATATACAGTACACTCAATTTTCTCTCACTGGTTTTGGGACTTTTTATACTTATATGAGTTTACTGTTCATAAGTATTACAATTTTATTTTCTTCTATTAATCTGTCTCTGTTAACTTGATTACTTAGATCAGCTAGAAGAAGAATTAAGAAGGTGGGAGGAAAAGCATTATTTTCTTAGTTATCACAGACTCCATTGGTTTCTTCAGTTTTTCTGTTTATGATCATTAGGAGCTAAGCAGAAGAATTATATCTGACTAACATGGCATGGTTTGGTAAAGTGTGTGGTAATTACACTGATGGTTTTATTATAGGGATGTGATATGATGATAGAACAATATAATATAAGGGTATAAGATAATAGAATACATGATATAATGGTCACAAATAAATAAGAACAACAATACTAGTCTAAAATGGATTGGAAAGAGTGAGTTCAGGAGTCAAGTATTATTCGCAGAGATGAAAACTACTAAAAAGTAAAAACTTTGGTGATTTCGACTTTCCAGGAAGTTATGTTTTATTTGCTTATTTCTTTGTTTCTCTTTTATTTTTGAAATAGAAAGAGGAGGTAAGGAAAGAGAGTTGCTATGTTTTTTTAGTATATATTCTCTTAAGGTAAAAGAAATCCCGTGCTTTTAGTTTGCAGATGAATAGTGGGAAAAAAAAATATTCTATTCCTTTCTATTCACAGAAGCTAAAGAGGAAAGGCTGAAACTTTAACACCTATGTCGTGTGATGAGACCCAGAGTAGGAAATTCTTTGTTGAGCGGTTCACATTAATGAGTTTTTGGTGATGAGAGGTAGGCTCAGATGTGATGGGATGGTGGAGAGTTAAGCTGAAAGACACCGTAAGGTGATGGGCCAGAGAAATAGAGGAGTAGAGTAAGTAGGAGGGACCTTGAGAAAGGGATGGGACTGAGTAACATACCAGAGTAGTAAAGGCAACCAAACACTTCCCCAAAACATGATGGGGAATGATTAATTTTGAAATATTTGCACTCCATAGCTGTAAAAACTCACTGCATTGCACCTACTCTTAGTAAAAAATCTGAAATAAATTCAGTGTCACCAGTTGGTCTGGTGAACCAGGAATAATTTTTTTTTTTTTTTTTTTTTTTTTTTTAGTGAGAGAGAGAGAGACAGAGGAACAGGAGATGAGAAGCATTAATTCTTCATTGCAGCACCTTAGTTGTTCATTGACTGCTTTCTCATATGTGCCTTGAGGGGCGCGGGGAGCTACAGCAGAGTAAGTGACTCTTGCTCAAGCCAGTGACCCAAGGCTCAAGCAAGCAACCTTGGGCTTCAAGCCAGTGACTGTGTGGTCATGTCTATAATCCCACACTCACGCTCAGCTGGTGAGCCCGCACTCAAATTGGCAACCTCAAGGTTTCAAACCCGGGTTCTCAGCATTGCAGGCTAATGCTCAATATATCTACCTCACCATCGCCTGGTCAGGCATCATTCTTAAGCATTAGCTCAAATATTAACCCTTCAATCTGATTCTACCAACCCACCCACCTCTTACAAAGTTCATGAGAGAAAAATAATTTCTCTTGTTCTGTGTTCTTACAGCATTTTATACATAGCTTCCAGAACTTACCTATGTGAATTACAGTATTGTTTTGAAAAAGTTTCATCCATAAGGCTATGAACTATTTTAAATCAGGGGCCTTTTCATTGGTTCCAGTTCCCCCAGTAAATTGCAAACACCCAGATGCTAAAACCCTTTAGTATTCCTGAATAAATCTTCCATAGCTGCACGGTACCTGACATACAGAGGAAGGGTCAGGAAAAAGTTTGAGAAGGAAGAAGGAAAGGGGATAAAAGAAAGAGAAAAACTATAAAAGAGTGGATGGGGGAGCAAAGGGTAAAAATTTAAGACTGTGGTAAGACTGTGGTATAAAAATATTCCAAAAGATTTTCTTTAATGGGATTAGGGGTGCTTGGCCCAGTAAGGCACTCAGAATATAAGAGATTCCAGGCTGACAGTGATTAAGCCAAAAGAACATCTATTCTTCCCAATCTCGTCTTTGTTGCTCAGGTGCCACATGCGTGTGTGACTAACGTCCAAACAGAAAGCTGGACTCCTTGTACAAGAATGTTCTGGCAAGCCATCGGTGACCTTTAAGAATCAATCATTGCAAACGGGCATCAGAGCAAAAGGAAATGATCTTCAGCTGGTCTTTTTCTCCTCGGCTGGCAGAGAGGCGGGCATACAATTACAAGGAGCACGATTTTTTGTTTTCAGACTGCCTGCCCAAATCTTCCAGTATTTTCCGTAGCTTTACTGCAAAAAATAACACTATCCTCAAGTTTAACAGGATGTGAAAACTCCTTCCATGTCTTGAGGCAATTCCCCTTCTAAACTGCTGCTCAGCCCACTGGCCTCTCCTTGTTCACCTGGTGTGATCTGCGTCAATTGTTTTAGCAGCCAGACACCAAGAGCAAACACTGGCCCTTCTTCTTCCTGTGGCCCTGAGGTTTTCCTCTATCCACATGCACCTGGCAACTGCCCAAAGTCAGGAGGCACTTATTTATTAGTTCAGTGTAGATAAACACAGCTGGTCAGTGGCCACCAGTCCCCCTTCCTTGCTCAGCCCTTTTCTTTCCCTTTCCAAGTACAGGGTCCAGCTGCCCACCTGAAGCTGCCTACCTGTGGCTATTTTCAGAACACTATGCAAAAGAGGGGGTCAGGCAATAAATGCAATACCTGTCTGGACATTTAAAAAATAACATAAAATATGGTTTCCAGAATAATATTACTCCTTTGGCATTTCTCAAAGTTTCCACTCACAGACTTATACATTTTTTATTATTGTTGTTACTGAATAGTTACCGGAAATTAATAGTTCCTGTTATTCTTTTTCTTTATGTTTAACTTTTATTGATTTATTTTTGTGAGAAAGGAGGGGATATGGGGAGAGAGAGAAAGAAACAGGAACATTGATCTGTTCCTGTGTATGTCCTGACTAGGGAATTGAACCAGCAATCTCTGTGCTTTGGGATGATGCTCTAACCAACAATTATCCAGCCAGGGCTTGTTATTCTTCTAATGCAGACACACAGGCACACACATGTGCAGGAAACCAATGTTTTGCTTGTTTATTTTTTTGTTTGTTCCTCTCTTGTTTGCTATTTCAGAATGGAAGGAGAATTTCAGGAAGCAAAGTTGGTTTGCTTTTTAGTATATATATATTTTTTAAGGTAAAAAAACATTAGGTGTATTAGCTTTCAAAAATCACACTGCATGAGAACTTTGATCATGTGTCATTTTTTCCTATAAATGAAATGATAAGGATAGGTTCTTAAATGACCTTATGGCTCTGAACACACAGTCACAGCAAATTTTACTTGTACTAATAAAGGAGGTCAACCAGAATGAAGTTAAGCCACTTCCTAAAACAAGGTAATATTAGAGTAAGCCAACTCTGCTATAACATTTGTCACCATTCGATGATAAGCACCCGCTTTGCTGAAGAAGTTTTCATAATGTTCCGAAGTGAATCTAATTTCTTAGATGAACTACTGTTAAAACAGTTTTCTATTTTGAACAAATCTGTAAACTATAATACATATGATTGTCACTGTATAGCTAACTGTGAAAAAAATGTGTGGATGCAAATGGTTTTGAATAAAATTCAGACTATACCACCTTCTAAAAGAGTTTATTAGCACCGTGTTTCCTTTTTCATATATTATATGGGAATAAATGTCAAAAATCTCTTCACCTTCATTTTCTCCTGTTCATACTTCTTCTTAGAAATTTGCTGTGAATGTGTGTTCAGAGCCATAAAGTTATCTAAGAGCCCATCCCTATAGTCTCAAAGTTTACCTAAGCAATTAACAAGCAGGTGTAAAACCAGGTTTGACTGCAGCTAGTTGATATGACTCCCCTGGCCCAACCCCCTTAGTGGACATCACTAATAAGCAAGTTCCTTTCTCTTGTGGAGAATAGACTAAACTCAAACCTGCCAAATATGAAGCTCCAGAAAGCTAGGGAAACCTACCACAAGAATTGGTTATAGAGCTGGAGGAAGTCAGTACAGTTCTTTAAAGTCCCTCTCAGTGTCTTGTCATTGTGGTTTTATATCTATCACGATCCCTCTGCAGGCTCATCCTGGCCAGTTTGAAAAACGTGGTGGCTACTTCTTTTCCCCAGTTCTGTAATAGAAAGAATAAAATTTTTTTTAACCTCTGCAGTCTTATGAGTCAGAGAACTTTCCAGAATATTAATAGTACTGAACAAGACCTGCTCTTGTACCGCTCGAGCCAGGACAGGAGGTTTCTGCAGCTGTGGAAGAAGCACATTCTGTTCCTTTTCTTGATGGGACAGCCAGACTAAATACGAACAGGGCTCCCCTCACCTCTGGTGCCACATTCCAACGTGGACTGGAGAGGTGCCCCCGACACATGGTATTTCCTACTGGGAAAAGTGCTAAAATTAACCAAAAGTTCCTCAAGTGCAGGCCCGGGGGCTATCGCATGAGCGAGGCTCAGTGCCCTCCTTCCACACATTGGTTTTCTTGCTATCTCTGGCGCAAGTTATCCTTGGCATTATGGAGGATTTATAATTGTTGTGTCTCAAACCTCTAACGCTCGAGTAACGACTGAAAAGTGGAAATTTCAATGAATTGAGCTTTCTTTTTCACTCAGCTACATCCAGCTGTGAGCTACAAACAGAAAGATCTTTTTTGTGGATTTTTTTCTTGCACAGGCCCCATCTGGCGTTTGCAACCTGAGTCCCAGGTAACCTCCTAATGCTATGAAGCCTCCCAGTGTTCACTGTCTGTTATCTGTAGGGTCTGTTATTCAGCACGGCCCTTTCTAGGCAAAGCTGCCCTCCTGTGCCCGCAGCCATCTCAGACAGGAAAGCAAGGGCCTGGTGTTCTGAGACCCAGTGCAAGACATCACACGCACACAGCCTTGAGCCACTGGGGCCACTGTGCCCTGCGAGGGCAGTCATGGTCCAGCCAGCTCCCCCAACACTCTGAGTGAGTATCACCTTGTCTCTGTACTCACAGAGGTCATCAAGGTCATGTGAGGCTACCGACCCGGGGCTGACCCTGAGCTTAAACACAAACATTTGACTCTGGATCTGCTCACATCACCCCCTGCACTGCCCCTTCTCACTCGCCCTTTAGCCTGCAGTGACTTCTCACTCCCTAGTCTTGTCTGGCCCTGGTACGCCACCTAATCATGATGAGCCTTCTGTGTCCCCAAAAGCCCTGCTGATAAAATATACTTGTGTTCTGGGGTCCTTTCTCTTCAAGTCTCTAGTGCTTTTCTGGAAACTTCAAAGCTCGGTTTCGCCTCCCAGGAAGCAGGAAGTTGGAACACAGCACAAACAAGGGCCACCTGCGGTGCCACGTGGCTGGTGCCTTGGCTGGAGCTGGGCAGTGCTGGGATGATAGGAGCAGCCTGGGGCCCTTTATTCATCTGCTGCCTGACCCTGTGCAAGTCATACCCGCTCTGAGGCTTTTTATTTATTTTGATCCTAAAAAGGAGATAGCACAGATACCCAAGGATGAGTTAAATATTCTCTCCAGAACTTTTAGCCAGCAGATATACTGCTCCGTAGTCATTTTATTGTTACATGGCATTCACCAGCATCTCACCCGTAGAAACAAATCACAGGGTTCACCAAACCAAAAAGCTTCCCAAGTTGAAATATACCCTTGGAATGCCATTAGCCGTCACTTGCCCAAGGCCTCATGGAGATGTATAAAGTTCAGGGCACTTCCACACCGCTCTCTTTCCACTTTCTCATCCATCATATGGGAACAATAAAAGTCTCTCCCTCCTATTGTTCTGTGAGTATGAACTCAGGTGCCATATGCTAAGTAGTTAGCAAAATATCTGGCTTGGCATATGTGCCCAATACATGCTAACAAGGAGTATTACTAGCACTACCATGACGACTCCTAAAATTTAAAACAAAAAATAAATAAGTTTATTTTTTTAATGTTGCTTAATGAGGTGTTTCCCGAACGTCTGTGACCATGGATCTTCTGTCTGGTGATCAGTGGTGGAAAACACCAGCTAAAGAATTAAACCCTTTAAAGATGCATGGTTTTTAACAAGAAGTTCCTGGAGATGATGATGTGTCTTCACCAAAGAACTTTCCAGGCTGTGGCAGTACTTGCGAAATGGTTCATGCTGTGGGAGAAGAAATATTTAAGAGCAGGGGCAAAGTTCTGGATCTCAGAGTCTAGACATGAGAGCCTCCTAGCAGAGTGCAGAGAGCCTAGGTCAATGACTCAGACGGAACTGGGTCTGAATCTTTGCTGACAATTGTTATTCTTTAATTGGGAAATGAAAGGAAATTATTTAATCTCCCTGAACTTCTTCTGTCTTCTCATCTACAAAATAAGAATGTGTCTGCTTTTTTACGATTGTTTCTGATACAGTAAATGACATCTAATTGAACTTCAAGCAATTATTACATTTCTTAGTTATTATAATTCTATTTTTATTATTATCTTTGTGATTTGTGTCCCAGAATATCTGCATAATTAGTGTATGGCCTTTGGTATGCTCTAGGTTTAGAAACTCCGGACACACCTTTGAGGGTTAAGTGAGAAAATGCACATGAGGAGGGAGGCCTCAGGGGGCCCGGGAAGCAATAGCCTAGGATTATGTTATTGTGCAGAATCCTTTCTCTCCAGATAGTCTGCTAATATCCAGGCCTTCAGTAGCTTCTAAAAAGCTACAGAATGGTTAACCATAGCCCATAAGGCATAAGTCAATATCACCTACTTTATTCTGAAGATTTTGTGCTAAGACAATTATATGAAAAAGAAAACCTTTTATATTTGGAAGTGTAGTGATCTCAAATCTCTATCTTTTATAACTGCCCAGAAGGCAGAGATAATACTTGTTTATTTTATGTGTGAACTTGACTAGCTGCGGGACACCCAGATAGCTAGTGGAAAGTTGTTTCTGGGAGTGTCCATGAAGGTGTCTAGGGTAGAGATTGGTGAACTCAGTAAATTGTTCTCACCAATGTGTGGACCTCGTCCAGTGCATTGAGGGTCTGAAATGAACAAAAAAGCAGAAGAGATGTGAATTAGTGCTCTCTCACTGTGCTTGAGCTGAGACATCCCTCTTCTCCTGCCCCGAGCCCTGGGTTCCCCTGGTTCCTGGGCGTGGGGTTCAGGTCAGGACTTACACAATCAACTCCTGGTTTGATTCAAGCTGAATTATACCACCAGCTCGCCTGCTTCTCCTGTGTGCCGACAGTCTTGTCCTGTGAGCCATAATTAATTTCCTCCTAGAAATCTCTAATGTATCCTATTGTTTCTATTGTCCTGGAGTGTTTTTAATTAATACACACCTCGTAAGATAGCCATGCTTCAAACACTTTTGTGTTAACTTAAAATTTTGTTTATGTTTTATTTGCCAAAGTTGAAAAAATAAGAAAGTTAGCTATGAAAGTATATCTCCCTTTGCGAGACACTAAATTAATATATAGTTTATTCTTAAACAAGTCTACAGTATAAAGTTCACTTTTAAAAAAAGTAAAACACAGTAGGTAGCTTTTGCTTCATTCATGAGTGCACTTTTTAATTGAATTTATTGGGGTCGCACTGGCTAATAAAGTTATATAGATTTCAGGTGTACCATTCTATAATACATCAGTTATAAGTGAGTGGAGTTCTAGAGTAAGGCCTTTATCTTTTCTCTCTAGACAGTTTGTATGCAGTCTTGTACCTGACACTAATGTATTTAGCAGGCACTAAATACATTTTTAATATAATTTTATCTTTTCAAGTGCATTTAAAATATAAAAATTAATTTGCATGGCTTTATTATTTAACTCATCTGTTTCATAAGAAATATTATAAAGTCTTACAGATGGGTAATATAATATGAAATTTTCTATTCATTCAACAAAATTCAGTGAAACATATTATTACACCAGACACCTGCAAAACTTTCAGATTCTTGAGCTAGAAAATTTGAATTTAAAGTCTTTGTCATAAATGGACATTAACAATAAATTTGTAGATGTTTTATTTTTTGTTTAATTGTTTCAATTTGAAGTGGCTAGAAACATTTGGTCATGTCATTATGGTCAATGGGTTCCACTGGTATACACAGACAAGAAAGAAACTATGCAAGAAACACTATTTAGGGGCAAACCAATACCTTACAACAAATGTCTTTTAAAAAGCTGTATTAAGATAAGCTTTCTTGTTCTCCTAGCATAATACTAATAGAAACTCTGAGATTCTAATAGGGTTGCATTAAGACTTTTATACATATCCTCAAATTTTACAACCCAACCATTCGACAATATTCAAATCTTTCTTAAATTCTTGCTTTGGAATCCATCCAAAGAAAATTATCACTCTCTTTGCAAAGTGACAGATCTACCATGAGAAGGCACTGCACTCCCCATTCGCTCCAAGAGAAGCTAAAATTAGAAACACCACTCTGTCCTAGCTTACTGCAAATTCCAGAATTTACACGAGTCTACTGTACTTGGATGAAGATGAAACAGAGAAGCCATTATGAGCTCAATTCTTCCAGAGGCAAGAAAGCAAATGTGATGAGAATTATTGGTTTGTTAGCAAAAGTCATTTTTCATTTGTCCACAAGGGGCACCCCTTCTTCTTCTATGATAGCTGTGCTGTCCCACTGAGCCAGCTGTTGTAAATTCCTTTTTTAAAACTTTGTGTTGATGGTCATTAATATATATATATATATATATTTCTGATTAGTAGAAACATTATTAAGAAACTTTTAGTGTGTTTTCATCTTTTTCGAGAATGTGATTTTGTTCAAGATGGTCAAATGTGAGAACAATGAAATAGCTATGTTCACTATGTCTAAAGGATTTTCACCAGTGCCTGAGCAGGTGTTCATTTACTCTACTTCTGAGCCTCTCATGTCTCTCGTTTCCAGTGTTAGGTTCAAACTCTCTCAACAAAAGTTACGTAAACCCTTGTTTTAAACAGTCAGTAACAATTTATCCACAAAAACCATGAAGTTAAATGATATTTTGAGGAACATGATTTCATGACTTAGTGTTGTAATTAAGGTTTTAAATTATGCTAAGTGTAGCTAGATAATTTTCTAACTTAGAATGATCTCATTTTGCCTTTTGACTTGCACAGCCCATTATTAAAGTTCTCAAGCTTGAGGCATTTCTGGGCTGCATTGCAGCAGCTTGAACTGCGGTTTCTTTTCATCATCCCATTAGGGTGATATCCCCTCCCCTTTAGGAAGAGGAAAGAGGAGGGCAGGACAAGTGAGAATGGGCTGATATAAGAAATGCAGAGTGATATAATGTAACAATAAGAATATTGATGAGCATTTTTAAGAAGCCACTACGTGGCTTTTGCCCATTGTAAGTGTTCTAGTCCTATTCCTGAGATTGTGTCTCAGTAGTTATGGTGTGGGGACCAAGGCTGGGGAATCTTTATTTTTACAAAATGCCCCAAGTGATTCTGACTCACATCCAGGTTTTGAAATCACTGACAAGAAAACTATGGCAAAAGTCCTGTTGAGAGAAAAAAAGAACTTGAGTAAAATTCATAATGATGAGGCTAGCACAAAAACATTCAAGGGTCTACAAGACATAGGGACAGACAGACAGTGAGGATTAAAGAAATGAATGAAATCTACATTTAGTTCAAATTTCAGTTCAGGTGAATGAGAAGACTGTGGTGCCAGTTTACAAGAGGAAAATAGATAAGAACATAGACTTTTTGGAGTGAGATAACTTCTATTTGGGATATAATATCTTTTAAAATGAATATATATACAATTGTAACATATATTTATTTGCTATATATATCACATATATAATGTAATAATATCATATATAACATATAATTTATGCATATGTATGTCCATGTTGCTATTTCTAGTCCAATATGTTTGGAGACCAAGAATTATCATGATACAAATAACGAGAAACCCCATGAAGAAGACAGGACCCTGGTGAGCACCAGCATTTAAGTCTGCGAGCTGCTGAAACACATTTTGTAGGGTTTGCAAAAACACTGTTTTATAATTTATAAAGCTTGAAATCATTAGTTGAGGTTTGCATTCTTCAGTTTGTTCAGATACCTCTTTATTCCAAATTTTCTTATAATTGATAAGAATGCTTATTTATATTACCTACTTGGTCACTATGGTTATTAAATTTGTCATCCCAAATTCAAAAAGTGGGAAGGGTTTAAGAAAAGAAATATTGATCAAAAGTGGATTGTAATGTATCACCAAGGAAGAGAAGGATGAAGAAGAGAGAAAGCAAGTCATTTCAGGTATCAACTCATAGACATATTTGTTGACATATATGTTTATCAGTTTCATGAGTATTAATCTAGGTTTTTGTCAAATTTGTGTGTGTATGTGTGTTTGACAGAGACAGTGAGAGAGAGACAAATAGAGACAGAAAGACAGGAAGGGAGAAAGATGAGAAGCATCAATTCTTCATTGTAGCTCCTTAGTTGTTCATTGATTGCTTTCTCATATGTACCTTGATGGGGGGGGGGGACTACAATAGAGTGAGTGACCTCTTGCTCAAGCAAGCTACCTTGGGCTTCAAGTAAGCAATCTTTGGGCTCAAGCCAGCGACCTTGGTGTCATGTCTATGATCCCATGCCCAAGCCAGTGACTTCACACTCATGCAGGTGAGCCCATGCTCAAGCCAAAATGAGTCTGCACTCAAGCTGACCACCTCAGGGTTTCAAACCTGGGTGCTCTGCATCCCAGTCTGGTGCTCCAGCCACTGTGCCACTGCCTGGCCAGGCTAGGCTGCTGTCCATTTATATGAAAGAAACCCAGCAGTCTCCCCGAGTTGAAGAGACAAAATGAAGGTTACAGGAAAGCCAATGATGCTCGAGTTCACAGGATGAGTATAAGAGAGAAGAGAAATACACAGAGAGAAAACTCCAAGAAGATGCAGGAGTCCCATTAAATATTCAGTTGACTATTAATCAGCTCATGTTGAAGCCAAAGGGAAAATCACCGGAAAGGATTTGAGGGAATAGTTTCTGGAGGTCACTCAACACTAAAAATAATGCTGGTGCTTGTTGCCAGCAACCAGCGTGGAAAACTCATATAATTCGTGGGGAACTGGTTAAAATATTGAAACATAATTTGCTTCAGTATGGGAAGAATTAACCCTAGACTAAATGCTGTTTTGTTTCTATCCACAGAGTTTAAATCTGGGGATTTAAGAACAAAACAAAAGCAAGATCTGGGGATTATACTGCTTCCAAGTAATTTAAGAGTGTTCCATACAATATTCAATAATATTTGTAGTAATTCAAAAATGCCCAACAACCAACAAGGTAAGTTTAAAAATGTCTGCTATGCAATCAAAATTTCCTGCAAAGAAGCAGGAAAGAACAGTTTGTAATGGAGAAAAAAAGTTTATCAGTTGAAACTTCATGAGAAGGTGATGAGATTAGCTGATGAGGACATTACAATAGTTACTAGACCTGTATTCCACATGGTCAAGAAACTAGAGTAAGTGCCCCAGCCAGTCAGCTCAGTCAGTTAGAGCATCATACAGAAATACAAAGGTTGTGGGTTTGATCCCCAGTCTGGGCACATACAGGAAAAGTGACCAATGAATGCATAACTAAAAGGAAGAACAAATAAATACTTTATTCTCTCTCTTCCTTCCTCTCTGTCACTCTAAAACAAAGAGAAGAAAGAAAAAAAAGGAAACTAGAGTAAAGCTTGAACATGTTAAGTAGAAACAGGAAATATTCAGTTCAAATGTTTATGAAAACTATATCTTTTAGGAAAAATACACTGCTGATAATAGCAGTGTACAAGACATTGTTGAAAAGACAGCAATAGAAATTAAAAAATAAAGTACAGTGAGAAAAAAAAAGACTACATTCAAATAATAAATAAAGCATCAATAACTGGAACAACTTTAAGAGGCCAACTGCACAAATAATAGGAATTCCTGAAAGAGGAAGATGGGGAACAGAAAAACTATTTAAAGAAATAGCCAAAATATTTCCAAATATGGTTGAAACTATTACCCCTGATCCAGGAACCTCAACAAACCCCAAGCACAAAAAATTTAAAGAAAATCACATCAAGTTGCTCAAAACTAGTGATACAGATATAGGTATATCTACCTGCATAATTCTCTGTGGGTTTTCACTTTTTCATTTATACTTTTTAACCTTTTTACAAGAAGTTGAAAACTTAGTATAGATAGTTTGTGTACCATGCACCCAGCTTCCCTCAATTATAACATCTTATATAATCACAGTACATTGTCAAATGTCGTAAAAGAACATTGATACAATGCAATTACCTGAACTACAATGTCTTTATTTTACCTGTGTTTGCATGTACTGTTTCTTTTTATTTTGGAGGAGTACAGGGATGCATAGTTCTATGAAATATTATCTAATATGTGTGTATATATATACATATATGTGTATATATATGTGTGTGTGCATATACATATGTATGTATCACAATGGGGAAACAGAAGTGTTTCACCATTACAAAGACACTTCTTTGTTTTACCCTTTAGAGGCATATCCTATACCCAACCCTAATTCCTGGCAACCACTGATCTATCTTCCATTGCCATAACTGTGTCATTTTGATAATTTTATATAAACAAAATCATACATTATATAGCCTTTTGAGATTGACTTTTCACTTCACATAATGACATTCTTGGATCGATAGTTCATTCCTTTCAGTGCTGAGTGGTATTTCACTGTTGTCTGTACCTGTTTGTTTTTTTCATTTTTCCATGTGAAAACATTTAGGTTGTTTCCAGGTTTTAGTTATAAAGCTGTTGTGAACATTTATGTTGGTTTTTGTGTGAACATAAGGTTTTCTTTCTCTAGTATAAATAGCTGATAATGTGGTGGCTGAGTTATACACTAAATGAATGTTTCACTTTATAAGGAATTTGCAAGCTTTTTATCTAACTGCTTGTACCTTTTTACATTCCCAAAAGCTATATATAAAGTATTTATGTCTTTTTGCTTTACAACCTTATTGGCATTTTTTCAGTATTTTTTATTTTAGCCATTCTAACATGTGTATAGTGACATCTGTGTGATTATTGTTCATTGTGTTTCTCTTTTACTGGGCTGTCAATTCTAGAATGTCAGGAAACCAGCTGTGTTTATGGCCTGACCAAGTTTAGTGCTCAATAAATACCTGCTGTTTAACTGAGAAGATGCAAGAAAGAACAAAGAAAGGAAGGGAGAATTGGAAGGTGGAAGGAGAGTGGGGAGAAACCATGAAAGTAAAGATGAGGAATCTGTGGGGCCATAGTGCTGGTTCAAATGGCAAGTTGCTGTTCTGTCCGCAAAACAGACAGACTGCTGGACCCTCCAGTAATGAGAATACTTCTGCAGCTCCCTGAGCATCTGCCTTCACAATGGCACCCACATTCTTCAAAATCAAATGCGAACTTCAGTGATGTGCTACACCTTCTATTCCTTGGTAAAGTCACACCTACCACCAAGAGGGGAGAAGGAACTCCTCTTATCTCTTGACCTCTCACCTCATAACCTTGTTCTTGATTAACCAGACCCATTTCTACTTGCAGAAGACCGAAGGCAAATGCTCTTGTCATATAAAGGGGAACTGTTTTAAACTTTCTGTTAAACTTTTTCTCTAAGTGTTAAACCACAGGCTCTTGTGTCACACTGGAATAAATATTAGCCACTTTTGTGGATGACAGGAGAGAATACATTAAATGCAAATTATCTTGACAAATCATGAGTGTGGTTTGTGCACATATATAGTGTTAACTAAGGAAGTTGGAGAGCAGTTGTCTTAGACATCTTTGCAATGCCATTACCTTTGATAGGTAGTCCACTCATTCACCTGAATGCTCCACACAATCCATTTCTGCCAGCCCTCTTACCCACACCAGATTCCACTACATTCCTTCTCTCTGAGGATGGAATAATAAGATTTGATGTATTATCTTTTCAATTACCAAATAATAATGTTCTTCTTTTGGAATTTTAGACAGCAGGCCGCCAGGCAGAGTTTTTCCATTTATCTCACAAGCTTCTGAGTTCCTGAAGCTAGGTCACGTGACTGGTTATCCATTTTGCCTGTTTACAAAGGGAGCCTGGGCTGCAAGACACGGCCTTACACTATTCTTGCAGACCTGTTTCCTACCATCCATAAGCTAGCTCATGAAAGAACACTTTATTTAGTCTGACACTGCATGCTTTTCATCACACTTGGTACATTCTAAATTCAGAATTTTCAGAGTTTTAAACCCTAAATAGATCAAGCCTATTGGGATTGGGCAACCTACTTAAAAAAATTTTAAACACATAGTTAGAGCTTCCCAAACTACATATTTCAGAATTATTCAAGTAATATATTTATAATAGCATTACTATAGGCAATTTACTGTGCTAAAGTCTAGCAGTTACCAAAGCAGATGATGAAAACTTTTCTGTTAAATCACATTAAACAATCTAGTAGACATGGATATTTATATAACTATTTTAAGAATATTTTTAAATATTAATATTTTATTCTAACTTCTTCATTGTACCTAAGTCAACTTTGTCAATCTTTTATTCATTGTAATGATATAAGGCAAAGATTTCATGCCAATTCTTCATATCAGAATAGATACTAAAAGCTACTATGACCCAGAGACTAAGTACTCTACAACAGTTCCAAGCAAAAGTGTTTTTCTGTGGATGTGCAATACGAACCACAGGACATAACCCAAGCTCCCCTCCCCTAGGCTCTCGGCTTCACATCCCATCTCCCAGTTCACCTTTTATTCTTCCAGTCACAGCATTAAAAAATCTAACAAATTAAATGATAACTTTGATAGAGTTGCATGGGTCCAAATCACATAAAAATTAACATTCTTATTGGAGATGAAGGCATACCTTACTTAAAGAATTTTAAACTATTAATTTTAATAAATTTATCTGTAGCTAATATTAAAAATAAGTTAATCATGCTAAGGCTACCACTAAGATTGAGGGTAAATATAACACTTAGGTGTACATAATATGTATGTGAAATATTACAAGTGAAAATGTACACTACAGGTGAAAAGAAACTATGACCTATGGCCATTGGAATTGATGCTACATTAGATATATACAAAGAGAACTCAAAAATAAGAGATTTTTAAAACATCGTATCTACAGCCTTCTGTTTTTCTCCCTAAATTTGAGCTTCAGCTTTCTTGTTTACCAATGTATTTCAAGTTCATAACACTGTTTGGCTCAAGGATGAATGACTGATGAAAACTTAAAATTGTTTAAAAGCTGCATACAGACCTCCTGCAGAGCCCAGATGTACAGCCACATCTGAATGAAGCAAAGGGCAAACTGCAGATCTCTGTTAACCATAAAAATAGGAGAAAATTTCTCTAGCTAATTAGAGAAATCACAAAAGCAGCAGAAGATATCTGGTAACCTCAGTAGTAAGATATGGCTTCTGGCGAGGGGGTGAAATTGTCATACTTTAAACGCCATATCCTGTGATTTTATAATTTGGAGACTGGAGTTTCAAAGAAGAGAGATTTCATAGGAGAGCTGAGTGGTGTATGGAAAGCAACACGATTTTTGCAAACCCAATTTGCTGTTGGAATGATGGGATTTACAACTCGAGCCAGATTAACAAGTGACTGAGCACTGGAAAATTGTCCTCACCTGTCCTGGGCAGTTCCTTCCAAGGAGCCAGTGTTGTAGATACAGAGAGTGCCAAGGGGAAAAAAAATCCTCCACTTTTCTTTGTTTGCAAAATATGTGCTCACCACTGCCTGTGATTTTGCTTAATGCTTCAAACTTTTATTAGAGTAAATAAATTAAATAAATAAATAAAAATAGAGAACTAATGGACTAAATAATATATTCAGAAGTAGTGATTCAGATAGATCTGAATTAAAAGTGGAAATTAAATTAAAAAACAAAAGAGAAGATAAAAGATAAGAGAAGTTAAAGAGTTAAATATCTTAAAGTAGGAGGAGAAGTTTAGCACACAAGCTACAGGAAAATAATTTGGAACTTTTAAAAAGAGGCTTAGAATAATTCCTGTTAAGGTTTAAGAGATGCAAGATTGATCTCAGAGCTAAATCCTCAGAAAGAAAATTTTAACTTCAAGCAATTGAACTTAAAATTAGCACCAATAACATAATAGAAAAGGAAGTACGTCGAGTTTGAGATGAGAAGTGTCAGGCAGGTTAGAGGAGACCAGCACTCCAAGCCCTGCCCCTGTTCTGGCTGGATTTACAACCAGATACACAAAGCGCCCTCTGATGGCTAATAGAGAGAAACACTTTTCTTACTTAGTACAGACGATAACCTCTCCCACCCCATTCTGTTTTATTTCCTATGTCTTTCCCTATATATTTATTGTTTAACACAATATCATTATATTTATTAGGACTATCTGAAAGAGTCTGTTTTCTCCAGACATAATACTAATTTAAAAGGACAACTTATGGAATAATTTCTCAAAGTGATTTGAAGATACCATAGTCATATGTGGAAGAAAAAGCCTCATGAAGCAATAAAAAATAGAGCAGAATTTTAAAGCTATTCACATATAAACTAATACTATAAAAGGAAATAAAAGGGAACTGGATCATTTTAACTTTGAAGTAGCATTATCTTCAATAAGAAGATTATTGTTCACAGAAATAAAACAGTAAAATACAATGTTTTTCCTCTTCAGAAAAATAGCATAGTCATTAAAGATAATTCTTGAGTGAGTGATTGCTTAACATTCATTTGATTAAGAATCAGCCTGACCAGGCAGTGGCGCAGTGGATAGAGCGTTGGCCTGATATGCAGAGGACATAGGTTCAAAGCCCTAAGGTCGCCAGCTTGAGCGTGGGCTCACCAGCTTGAGTATGGGATCACTGACTTGAGCGTGGGATCACAGTCATGATCCCATGGTTGCTGGCTTGAACCCAAAGATTGCTGGCTTGAGCAAAGAGTTATTCATTCGCTGTAGGCTCCCACCCCAGGTCAAGGCACATATGAGAAAGCAATTAATGAACAACTAAGGAGCCGCAATGAAGAATTGATGCTTCTCATCTCTCTCCCTTCCTGTCTATACCCGCCCCCCCCCCCCCGCCCCGTCTCTCTCGCTTAAAAAAAATCATTTGATCAGCAAAAGTGGTTTGGTTAATGTCAAATTTCAGTTGATTGTAACTAAAAGGTAGGAGAGAAAACTCTGCTTTTTTTTTTGTCAGCTATTGAGCATTTTACATGTCAGATTTTGCAAAGGGAAGAAGAAAACTAATATTAACAGCTCCATGTGCCAGGCACTATATCAATATTATCACCTTTAACCTGCAAGCAACTTTGTAAGGTTAGAAATTATTATCGCTATGTAACTGATGAAAACAGAAGCTTAGTTAAAGAAGTCCATGTAATTTGGATCTACATGTAGTTTTTACACATGTAATTTGTAAAGTGATTGAAACTTAGGTCTTTCATGATTATTGCAATGCAACATGCTGTTTACTTAGCTTTTCTGAATGTGGGTATTCATTTGTAAATGCAGTTTGAAACATTAAATGGAAAATATTATGAAAGCACTATGCAAATTTCAAAGCATTACATAAATTTAGGTCATTATTTTTGGTTGTCAATATTTAATGGGGTTATTTAAAAGTATTAAGGGATAGATTGGTTCCATGCAGGCTTTCATCCCACATTTACAGATTATTCTCCCCAATTCTCTTTTTTTTTTTGCATTACATCAATTCTACTCTATTAACCTGTGTCTATAGTTTCAAACTTTCCAAATATATATATATACAGCTTTATTTGTCAACATTTCTCAAATACCTTATTCATGCCATGTAATTCATTTTAATATATTCTTTGTTTGCTAAAAAGGCAAATTCTTTGTTCTTTTGCACTCTGTAAATTTTACTGATTTGAAAAAGAACAAATACAGAATGAAACAGAGAACACAAGCGAAAGCCCATATTTGTTGGGTTGTTTTGCAGTTGCCCATGAACAGCTTGGAATCTTCAGAAAACTCATTGGAGAAACCTGAACATGCTTTGCTGGGAAACTTGTATGCCCCAAAGCTTGTTCTTTAGAGTATGTTCCTCAATGAGCTGGAGAGATGTTTCATATTAAATAACTTCCCTTGAACTTTCAAATACACATTTATGTATTAAAGACTGAGAAGTTCTGCAGGAAGCATGTTTAACTTTGTAACGATTTTCCATGACTCTATATTTTTATGGAACTGCAGCTTTGGCCAAGGGAGCTAGGGATGCTGCCATGAGTCTATTCAATTGACAATTTTTTGCTCAGAAAGTGCCAATTTGAGTCTGTTGGATTTTGATACAACTGTCAATCAAGGTCTTACAGGACTAAGATGAGCAAACTAACATGTATACTAGGTTTATGGGTCAAATAGTCTATGAAGAAGTGATGCTGCATGGTAATGAATAAGCTTTTCAGAAAGCTAAAATGTTGCAAGAATAGTATTTCAAAACTCCTATATTCTTCATTCAGTCTCAATTGTTATCATTTTGTTACCATTTTTGAATGATTATATTCTCTTTGTAGACAGACAATAGATAAATATAGACTGAATTCTTTTCTAAACCATTTGAAAATAATTTGAACAAGTCAAAGATATCTTGCAAATATTCATAATACCGAAATATTTATAATTATTAAATTAAAATGCTAAAAATATACAACTGTCTGTCATTTTACTTATAGTAACTGATTGTAAGGAAATACTTATAGATACTAAAAAGTTTTAATTGTAAGAATGTAGTCCTGGCCAGTTGGATGTGTGGATGTCCCAGGTTCAATTTCTGGTCAGGGTATACAGGAGAAGCAACAATCTGCTTATCCACCCCTCCCCTTTCTTCTTCTTTCTCCTTCTCTCGCTCTTCCCCTCCATCAGCCATGGCTCAGTTAGTTCAAGTGCATCTGCCTTTGTGTTGAGGATGGCTCGGTGGAGCCTCCACCTCAGATGCTAAAAATAGCTCAGTTGCAAGCATGGCCCCAGATGGGCAGAGCACCAGCCCAGACAGGTGTTGCTGGGCACATGCAGGAATCTGTCTCTCTAGCTCTCCTCCTCTCATTTGGAGCAGAAGAAGAAGAAGGAGGAAGAGGAAGAAGGGGAGGAGGAGGAGGAGAAGAAGAACAACAACAACAAGGGGAAGGGGAAGAGGAAGAGGAAGAAGAAGAAGAAAAAAGAAGAAGAAGAAGAAGAAGAGGAGGAGGAGGAGGAGGAGGAGGAAGAAGAAGAAGAAGAAGAAGAAGAAGAAGAAGAAGGAGGAGGAGGAGGAGGAGAAGAAGGTTTATCACAGCAATGTTTATTACATTGAAAAACTAGAAATGGCCAGTATATTAAAAAAATAAGCATTTGGGTGAGCAAATTATACAATCCAACTATACACCGCTAATAAATATCCTCTTACCGATCACTTATCATTGGCTTCTGTAGTCATTAGGAGGAAGTTCACAGCCACTCATATGCCTGCTGCTGTTGCCTATATCACTCTTCTCACTAGGACTCCTTTGATTTTGTTTGATACTTCTTCAGAGAAACTGATCATGCAAGACACCCTCAACCTCACATGGCCTTGATGAATATTGGTTCCATCAAAAACGGCTCTTCCAGCTTCCCTGAATTAAGAATCAAACTAGGGAGCACTGTACATGAAGATTCCATTTTCCCTCAGTAGCTGAGGGCAGATAATGTGACTTGATCCAGGGCAGCAATAAAAAGCCTGGGCTGTTCAGGAAGGCCATTCCATGTAAGAGCAAACTGACTTAAAAGACAGTCAGAATTTTACTGAAATTTCAATAGATAACTTGTCCTAATTTCTAATAAAGAAACAATTCTTCCAAATTACAGATATTCATAAGAATTTATAGGAGAAGAATGTCAGCTTTATTCTTAGTAGCATCAACTGGAAAAATAGATCCCCGTGGTTCAAAAAATTGCACAGTTCCAAAAGCTGCATGTCTTTTTTCTAGCCAGTATGTTTACCTTCCTTACCAAGAACAATGAAAACAATATAATCTTACACAATTTCCAAAGGAAATCATTTTACTTTGACGTTTCAGATTCAGATGTTCTGAAGTAAAAACAAACATAAAATTTCAGATATGGAATGTTTGGGATTATCATATTTCTTCTATAAACATTTAGACAGAAAAATCTAAAGTCTGATATAGCAGTAATGGAATAAAAAGAAAAGTTATCTATAAAATATGACTCATAAATATTACAGACATTTCACTATATGGACAAAATTCTTAGAATCAGGAAGGAGACATACCAAAAGATAACATTTATTTAAAAGACAATATAGTTAGTGTTGAAGACATTGTTTGCCAGGGAGAAAGGGCTTAAAATTAAAATAAAAAAAATGCAACGTACTTAATGCACTTGACTGGAAACATCAGTACGATATCACTTGCTTCTCTCAAGGAGTGTACAAAATACCACACAAAAGTTTCATTTTATTTAGTTTATTAATATGATCCAAAGTTAAGAAATGAGGAAAGAACACAATACAAGATTTAGCAGAACTATTCAAAAAAGAACCAAAAAAGTCACAAGAGTTTTCCAACTGGTAACAATTTTATTATGGAAAGTTTATCTATCAACTAATATAAAAATAAATCTACAATAGCAACTGTGACTCAAATTGAGCCAGTATGAGGCACGTGTGACACCCAGCGGCGGTCAGCAAGGTGCTACATGGACCTCACCCCCTCCTGGGCTGGCTCACACTGTCTGGCCTTTGACCTGAGCCAAAAAAAAAGACCCCTCAAAACACAGGTTTGCAGCCAATTACATTTTCTCTTCAGCCAACAATCAGTTAGTTATCATGTCTATTTCCTACAGCCTCTTTCTTTTTAAATAATGACAGAACTCAAGAAAACACTCACCTGGCCAGTGCTGAGCAGGGAAGGATACAAAAGTACTCACTCTTAGGTAGGTTAAAAGGAGTTGGAGAGTCCCAATAGACTCAGGTAAATGAAGAGATTAGAACGGGCATCATCAAAAAGCACTGAGGTATGGGATCCACGGGTAACTCACAGAAAAGGACAGAACTGGATAACATCGAAAGAAAGGTGGGACCATCATTACGCTTGGGAAGTCACACTCAAAGAACAATAAACAAGAAGAAAACTGGAATGGAGAGTACGTCCTCTGACATTTTTAAGATTAAAGCATTTTTAAAAAAGAATGTAGAAGCCAAACCAAAATAATTAAAAAGTAAAATAGCAATTATGAATGTTTAAGTAAAATGTAATACAAAAGAAAATAAAGAATTCTATTACTTTCACTTGACTTTGTCCAAACTTTTATAAAGGTTACATTATCAGGCCAGTTTTGCTTTATTGGGAATTGATACATTTCATCAGACATTTCTAGGGAAAAGAAAATAAAAGCTATGAAATCCTTCAGGGAGACTGGGAGCGTGGGGAGGAAGGAAGTACGTGAAAGGTCCATCTGCATGATCTTCACACTCATTCCTCATGCCCAAAGTGTCTTTGACCTTCACATTAAATGACAGTTTCAGATCACAGAAAACATCATCACCAAAGACAACAGAATTAGGACCACAAAGGTAGGCTGCTCAGCATGCTGCCCAGGGCTATGAGGCAGCCCAGCAGTGTGGGAGAGGAGCACCAGTGCAGAGAGCGGGAAGGAGAGACGCACAGCACAGGCTCTGCTCTGTACGGTCTTTCTATATCTGGAGGTGACGCCGTCATCCCTTGGATCTGAAAATGGAAGAGCAGACAATGCCACTGAGTGTAGGATTTCAGAGCAAGATTGTGGCCAAGCTCACTCAGTCCTTACACTTCTGCAGGGATCAAAGGGATGGAAGATGGGGGGGGGGGGCAGATGGCTGCTGAAGTTGTCAAACATCAGGAGAGTCACAAGCTTAGGGATTCCAAGGGAAATGGAGAAGAAGGTTAGACTTGCATCTGGGACTGAAGAGATACAAATCAGGCCCCTCTATTTATTGAAACTCTCATCTCATCCTAGTCCTGCTTCACTACAACGTTAGTTTTAGAATAAATTTCTCTCTTTAAAGGGTATGGAATAAGGACTTTTGGGTCAACCCAAGTAATCATTAAACAAATAAATTTTCTACTGGTTTGTTGGATTGATGGATATTTGTCTGTCGTTCAGATTTTACATGTGGTGGCATCAGGAAAAATGTGACGTCTGGTTTCCCCAAAGATGATAACAAAGGGTGGCTTACCGACCACTCGGCATTGTCTGTCTTGGAGCATCTCACGTTCACTGGCAGGCTGAGGACCAGCTTATTGAAGGACAGACCTTCCTTTTTAGTCCATTTAAACTTATTCATTGCATCCATGAAAGAGAGGTTTTTATATTGTTTGGGGCTTTTGATAATGAAAGGCCAGGTCCTAAATTTAAAATAGAAAACCATAATTAGTTATATTCAGAATAAAAGCGTTCGTGTTTCTATTATTTTTAACATTCTACAGTAGACCTCATTCTTGTTCATTTTTACAAACACAGATGACCTAATGCAACACAATGATGAACTCATAGCATTTACTAGAGGAAATACATACTAAATAATAAAGAGTCCTTTAAAAAACATGAAATTTCTTGTTTTAATAGGAGAAGGGTATTACTTTTAGACAAATAATTCTGGTTCAGAAAGCTTCCCCAGTCTCAAAATTCCTTATGTATTTGTTTCGGCTCTAGTTACCAATGTAACTGGTGAGCAAAGAGTTCCAAATAGTGAAATGCTGATGGAGTGATAAAGAAATGTGTAGGATCTTAAAAGGTGCTGTAACAGATGGAAATTTCAATTCCATACAGTTGAAAAGCCTGACCCCTAGTGGCTGCCCTGTTGGCTTGCTTATATGGAGATAAAAAGATTTGAAATTGAACCAGTGTTTTAAAAATTTTACTGAGAAAAAAAAAATTCTCCAGATGATATGTTTTACATCTACTTGCTGCACACACACAATTTGCTAAGTGTTCAACAAAGACAGAACAAGTCACAGAAGAATGACAAGCCCTGCTTGAAAAGTTAACTCTTTATTAAATATATGTTTATATGATTGATTCTTGAATGAAAGGAAAAAAATAAGTGTTTACACATAACAAAAATTTACAAAAACTAATTCATGGATCTTCCAGAAAATTATCACGGGTAACCAGTAGGTAGCTGGCTCCCACTACACCCCAGAAGATGTTCCAGTAATTACCAAATAATTAACCTCCAGCCGAGGAACCTACATTTTAATAATTGAACTTCACAATTTCTTCTCTTACACACATAACTTACTCAGGTACATTGAGTATTATTTTAAAAGTAAATTAAATATCATTTTTTAATTTTTTAGTTATAAAGATAAAATTTTAATTTCTAAATTAAAACTATTTCCTCCATACTAAAATAATACCACAAAAAAGCAATGCATAATATATGAGGACATTTCTATTCTTCAGTAGTACCTTCCTTTTTTCCTTTAATTAAAGGTAATATATCTTCATTTAGTTTTAAATGCATTATTTTGTACAGACCTTAAAGTTAAATGTCGTAAAGAAAGTGCGATCAGCTTCACAGTACATTAAGCATGACTATCAAAGGCCTAGAATTTATTGCATTTTAAAATTAAACATGTTGTGAGCACTTGTAGAGATGCAAATCAGGAATAGTATAAAATAAAAACTTGACTAGAAAGGGGCTTGTTATGCCTGACCTGTGGTGGTGCAGTGGATAAAGCCTTAATTAACTTGGAATGCTCAGGTTGCCCGTTCAAAGCCCTGGCTTGCCTGGTCAGGGCACATATGAGAAATAACTACTATGAGTTAATGTTCTCACTCCTATCCCCCTTTCTCCTTCTCTCTTCTTCCCCTAAAATCAATAAATAAAATCTTGAAAAAAAAAGAAAAAAGGGGGGCTATTATGTTTATATGCAATGTCCTTTTAAATACAATAAAACTATGTCAAGATTTTATTAAACAAAATAATTTTTAAATCAAATATTAAAAATGAAATTTACTTTTCAAAGAGATAATGTACCTACCTATCTCAAAGAAAGAAAGAAAGAAAGAAAGAAAGAAAGAAAGAAAGAAAGAAAGAAAGAAAGAAAGAAAGAAAGGACCTTACGAGGCGGTGGTGCAGTGAACAGAGCATCGGACTGGGATGAGGAAGACCCAGGCTGGAGACCCCATGCTCGCCAGCTTGAGTGCGGGCCCATCTGGCTTGAGCAAAGGCTCATCAGTTTGGACCCAAGGTCGCTGGCTCCAGCAAGGGGTTGCTCGGTCTGCTGAAGGCCCGCGGTTAAGGCACATGTGAGAAAGCAATCAATGAACAACTAAGGTGTTGCAACAGCAACGAAAAACGATTGATGCTTCTCATCTCTCTCTGTTCCTGTCTGTCTGTCCCTATCTATCCCTCTCTCTGACTCTCTCTCTGTCCCTGTACAAAAGAAAGAAAGAAAGAAAGAAAGAAAGAAAGAAAGAAAGAAAGAAAGAAAGAAAGAAAGAAAAAGAAAGAAAGAAAGAAAGAAAAAGAAGGAAAGAAAGAAAGAAGGAAAGAAAAGGAAGATTAGGGACAGGGAATTATCAGCCTGTAACCACCACACACACCACAAGGTGGCACTAGAATCTCTACTAGTGATCTGAGGCAGCCTAATTCTCGGCATTTTCTGCAGACTTGCTATTAAGAATGAATACTGTACTACTGTGCATATATAAAAATTTTAAAGAGCTTTGCTGCTAGATTGACATGAGGTATAAACACTTGTTAATTTACCATAAATATGTGGGAAAAATGTAAAAAGGAAAAGAAAAACAATGGTTCATACGTTGGAGACAGCATAACATGACTGAGTAACCTGGGGATGTAGTCCCCAACCTCTCTGAGATGGTATCATTGTTTCATGTTTATTGTTTCCTTTCAAGTCTTAATAATTTTGTTCAGGCCCCTACTCTATAATATCATACAATCATTTCTGCCTATCCTGCACCACATGTCCAGGCTGGAGAAAACAGACAAAACAAAGGAGAAATCCTGACACAGTGAATATTTATCCTGAGTAGTTTTCCTTATAAGACTAAGCTTTAATTAAAAATAAGTAACCTTGAAGTAGTAAGTTCTTCTGCTATCACTGGGACTAGGAGTTAGGAAGATTGGAAATGTTCTAGAAATTAAAATAGTGAAATTTCTGCACATCTAGGTAGTATATAAATGTCTACCCAGATAAACATTTTTAAAAGGATATTATTTATATGTCACTGTAGTTGATAAAAATAAATCACATTAATATTATTTAATATTGATGAGTAATTTTTCTTTGTAAGTTTAATCTAATTGGCAAGTTGATATAAACATTTATTAAAAAAATGAAATAAATTTAGATTATTCAAAAATAATTTCCCAAAATTATTTTGGGAAAATAAAAAATGCCAATGTTCTGGGAATTGCACTCTCTTATTTAAAGACATCTTATAAAACTATAATAACTGAGTGTGGCATTATATTAACGATAAACATGTACAATGACGGGCCCGCGCTCAAGCTGGCCAGCTCGGGGTCTCGAACCTGGGTCTTCCGCATCCGAGTCCAACGCTCTATCCACTGCGCTACTGCCTGGTCAGGCATCGGATACATTTTTAACAAAATATAAAGAAGGATTAACCCATGTAATCCAATAGACAGTATGCAGGTCCACCTCTATACCCACATCTTTTTACTATTAAAATATTAAAAAATATGTACATAAAATACATCACGCAAACTTCAAACTGTGGTATAGCAAGAAAGAAAACTATTCGCAGATTTGCTTAGAAGGAAGTCAAGAATTCACCTACATTTTATCGAAGAGAAGTTTTAGAGGGAACTGACTCAGCAGAAGCAAGAAATGATATAACAACCACACAAACATAGGCTGAAAAGGAAATTATATATCACATTTCATGTAAAGAGACAGAAACAAACTGACTCTAGAATATAAACTAATTATACAGGAGAGAATTCCCACAAGTGTTTCATGTTATAAGCTATTTAATAAGAACATGAATTCGATTAAACAAAAGATCAAACATAAGATGATGAAACAACAGAATGAGATGAAAACAGGATAGTAGACCAAAGGAAATAAATTAAAGACAAAACAACTTTAGTAGCAAACAAATTAGAAAAAAAGCAGAACACTTCTGAAAAATTATAAGAGAAAAATCACAAGTAGATTAGAAAAAAGTTTGTAGGAATTCTCAAATGTAAAAGAACACATGGCATAAAGCACCTGGAAGCCCTTTGTGATTAAATAACTTGAAAATAAAATCTTGATGATCAAATGAAATAACTCAAAAATGTAGAAATCATATAAAAATTAAGGATTATCATTTAATGTATTTAAAAATTAAATTTGCATTAAATATCCTTAGAATTAAGTTTCAAAGTTAAATGTAAAAATTAAAAGTCTTGAAAATACAATAATTGTAATATAAATAATGAATATTTGAAAATATAGAAAAGGGAGGTTGGAGACAATGTGAGAGTATGAGTATCCTCTTCATGTTTTACGATCTAAAATTGAAACATGTAATTTAAGAAAAAAAGAAAGCAGAAAGAAAAAAATAACAAAACAAAAAATAAGAAAGTAATCAACAAAAAACACCCACATTTTAAAAGTAAAGAAAAAATAAGAAGCCCCTCCCCCCCCAAATAAGTAGTTTTTTAAAAGTGAGTATAAAATCTCAGTGCTTTCTACAGTCTATTTTCTCAAGATTTTAATCCTCCTTATTAAATACTGTCTCTTATGTTTATATATATATATCTCTTATGATATATATATATATCACTTTTCTCCCTCTTCTTCTCCTGTAACCAGTGGCTCAACTGAGTCAAGCATGGCCCTGAACACTGTGGATAGCTTGGATGGTCTGAACAAATCAGCCTCAGGTGCTAAAATGGCTCAGTACTCAAGTATCAGCCCCAGATGGTGTCGCTGGGTGGAGCCCAGTCAGGACGCATGTGAGAGTTTGCCTGGCTATCTCCCCTCCTCTCACCAAAAAGAAAAAAAGAGCAACATTTATTTGAAGTTCAACTGCTCAGTTTTAGTTGTTTATTTTTCTTCTGATAAATTAAAACAAAATTTAATTTTAATGTTGTTTGTTTAAAGCAATGAACACATTATCATCTTGATAATAATAATTTATTCATTTTTATAGCAATATCTACACAGAAGGATGCCTGTAATAACTTTCAATTAATATTTGTATTTTTTGTAACAAAATTTGAAGTGATGGCTTTTATCTTCTTTTTAAAATTCTTTCCTACATTATCCAAACTTTTTGTAATAAGCATTTGTGATTTTTACACATTATAACCATTAAGTGATTTTTCCTGTAGAGAAAAAGAGAAACACGCCTCTTGATTCATTTTTAGAAACAGAACAAATAAGACAGGAACATTCCATCATATGAACCTCCCTGGAATTGAGTGGATGTGTGGGGTTGCAGGGAATAGAGAATTCATATAAACTCGTTATCTATTCTGTTATCTCATCTTTGTGAGTTTCTGTTCTTCCTTAAGCCTTGCCAGATCTGTAGGAGGCCGAAAAAATTGCATCCCCCACAACAGACAAATCCTGAAACAGGACGTAGTTGTCTCTATTTTTCTACCAAGTCATCCTCTAATCTTAGGATTGCTATGAAATGTATAAAATAAAATGGGGCACCTAAATAATTATATTAAAATCACAAAATAGGAGATTGGGGGTTATATGTTATACGATATTCCTTTTTAGTATTGTATCCTAAAACCAAATTTGCAATTTCCTTTTAAGCAAAACAGAAAAAGCACCCAAACGATTTTTCTTTCTGATCTTTTAACCAGTACCTTGTTAGTTTGGCCTTCAATAATATTTATGTCACTGTGATGGTGAACTAGACCTGAACGTGTGATTTAAAGTCCAAATATGTATTTTATAACAGAGGCTCCTTTTCACTCATATATTTTGAAGAATAAATATATTTAACCTGTAGTTAAGTGGTTTTATGTGGATAGTGACATCTCAAAACTAGTCTTGTTCTGTGAAGCAGTTCTCCTGTTCTTTTAAGTAATGAAAAGCCCAACTTCAATATTTCCTGGTAGAGACCAAAGGCATGGGTACTGACAGAGCTCACCGCTTCATGGAAACTGAGCATTGCCAGAGCCTTTACACAAGCTGAACACAAAAGAAAATAATTGGACCACAGAATGTGTTCGAAAGAGAAGGTATTCTGAATCACCATCTTGTAAACACACAGCTTTGAATGTCCATTTGTTTTCAACATTCTCTCAAATTAGCCTGATTATGAAAATTTTCAAGTAAATATATAAGAAATAGTCTAAAGGAATAAAAGGCTACTTAAGTCTTAATACGAAATAATATGATAGCAATATTTTAAAAACAAGACTATATCAGCATTTTTAGAGTATTTTATGTGCTGTTTTTATTAATACTTTATATATAATCATTTATTTTTAATAAAAGACAGAGATATATAAATATATATAATCACAATACAAACCCTGCCTCTGTTAATTATTGTGAATAATAGAATGTTGAGCAATTTCTTAATTTCTCAGTTTCCATTTCCTCCTCTATAAAACTTAGATTGCAAGTTCTGGTCTACCTATTGAAATTGTGTGAAAATAACTTATATGAAATACTGCATTTGAAAATACTTCATTAACTGCAAACTAATTTACATAAGCATTTTAGTAGATTTGGTGGCCATTGGGTTGTCTGGATAGGAAGTCAGTAGAACACGTCTTTGAAGAGTAAGTTTAATTTTTTTAAAAAAGGAATGTTTTAAGTTCATAATTTATAACTCAATAATATTTAGAAACAAAAAGTAGAACATAAATTATAATCTCCTTCAGCATCTGAATTTTACATCCTCATTGCTTGTTTATCTTTTCCTTAAATACCAAAAATTTATGTGTAACTTTTTCCTAATTACATGAGTCTATTTCATTTTGAAAAGTTCTAATAATCATTAGAAAATGTTTCTTCTATTAAAACAAAATATACACTCCAAAATTTCCACTGAGCACCCTAAGTTTTCTTTGTGATGTTATTTATTTAGTTAGTTAGTTATTTACGTTTTAGAGAGAAAGAGAGAGAAGGAGGGAGGAGCAGGAAGCATCAACTCCCACATGTGCCTTGACCAGGCAAGCCCAGGGTATTGAACTGGCAACCTTAGCATTGCAGGTTGATGTTTTATCCATTGTGCCACCACAGGTCAGACTGTGATGTTATTTTTCTATAGCAACCTTATTATATCCAAAATTTCAATTTCTTGTTCAAACAAGTTCTCTATACCATTATATCCTTCAATTCACACATCATTTTTCCTTTACTTTTTTCTTTTTTCTGACCAACTCCCTGAAATGCAATCAATCAACAAATCCAGTAAATGCTATCTTCAAAAGGTAACCTGATGTAATAACCATTTCTCCTTAACTCTGCAGCCACCACCTTGGTCCAAAGCATCCTAGCTTCTCACTTAAACAAGCACAATAGTCTCCTGGTTGGTATTATTCTTTCCAATCTGACCCTTCTAGATAGAGTCTTTTCTCAACACAATAGCCAAATTGGCTTTTTAAAAATACATTACAATGGTTGGTTTTACTTTGTACTTAAAACCCAAAGTCCTTATGTTACCTACAAAGTTCCACATGATCTGGTCCCACTTGCTGTCAGACCTCCATACTCATTCTCTATATTTCACTCTGCTCTAGTCTAGCCAAACTCACCTTCTTCTTGCTCTTTGAATACGCGCTTCCCACCCACTATGGGGTCATTACACTGACTCTTCTCTTATCAGAGAGCATACTCAGACATCTTTGTATGGTTAGCTTATCACTCAGATCTCTGCTTGAATATCTCCTCCTGCCATGGATTGAATGTGTAGGTCCTACCAAACCCCATATGTTAGGATCCTAATACACATGGTGATGTTATTAAGAGACGGAGCTTTGGAGAATCTCTGCCCTCATTTATGGGCTTAGTGCCCCTATAGAACAACTTTAGAAACCTCCCTTGTTCCTTCTGCCATAGGAAGTTACCAAGAGAAGATGACCATCTACAAAGAAGTGGGGTTTTCCAGACACTGAATCTGCCCAAGCCTTGATCTTGAACGTCCCAGCCTCCCTAACTGTGAGAAATAAATTTCTGGAGTTTATAAGCTATCCTGTTTATTGTATTTAGGACACAGCAACCCTTACTAAGACACCTCCCCAAAGAGGCTTTCACCACCCTATTGATAAGAGCTACACATGTCTTTCTGTCTCAATTATTTTCATAGCATCTAATATCAGAAATTTTATATTTATATTGTTTATTTGTTTATTGCCACTTTCCCATTCTATAATACAATTTTAAGTCTGCAGGAATAGTATTTTTCATGTTTATTATTTTATCTTAAGTAGTTCATATGATTTGCAATTACGCAGAAAGAGTTAACATAGCCTGCCTAAGAGTATTCTTAGAAATCCCTGCTTGGATGGGTGACATTTGGCTGGCATCAGAGAATTTCAATAGTAAACCAATTTCCTATATTAATATAAAGCTTTCTTTAAATGATGAGTAAATTATTGTCCCTAGACTGTTAATGCAGTGTAGTTTATACTGAATACTTGTTTTCCTCCGGGGAGTCTGGAATTTAGGTATTCGCTAATCAGAGGGCACCTATGTGATCAGCTCCCAGTAAAAACTCTGGACACTGAGTCTCTAATGAGCTTCTGTAGTTCACAAGATTTCATACATGTTATCATAATTTGATGCTGGTAGAATTAAGCACGTTCTGTGTAATTCCATTGGGAGAAGTTTATTAGAAATTTGCAGCTGTTTTTATGTTGACTTTGCTCCATATGCCTTTTCCTTTTGATTTATATTTCTTCACTGTAATTAAAATTAGCCATGAGTACAACTATATGCTGAACCCTGCAGGTCCTTCTAAAGAAACCTCTGAACCTGGTATAGTCTTGTGGACCCTGGATAAAGAAACCAAGAAGCTCCCCTTTCCTCCCAGTTAAAAATAATCAAATAGAACAGCACATAAAGGAATTCCATAATGTGGTAATAAATGCAATATGAAAATAATGTCTATCCTTTTCTGAAGTATATTACCTCTGTCATAAAATTAATTTATTACTTACGTGACTGGCCTATAGATCTCCTTAACCCCGATGAACTGAAGTTGCTCCATAATGTCTGGAATACTTGCACACCGAGTAAGATTAATTCTTGGGTAATAAAGAAGGTATGAGAGACACATTTCATTCCTGGTGCTTAGCCCTCCCTGGAAATAGAGACGTTTTATTTAGAAAAGTTTATTTAGAAAAGTCCACTAACTGTGACACTTATAGCACACAAGCCAGCAATGTCATACAGTTCCTTCCAGCTATTAAAAGGTAATAAATCTTAAAACTAAAAAATAATTGAAATGACGATTTAGTTTTTTTAAAAAGTAGTGATACTTTTAAAATTAATAGATTTCCCATCTCTTTAAAAGTTGCCTTTCTTAAATAATGTCATAATCATCTTAAATGTCTGTATTTATGTTTATATTATGTTAACTTCTAACCACAGGGAACATTTCAGAGGATTTGGGGGGTATTTGGTTAACATAATATCAATCAGTCAGTTTAATAAATATTTGCACAGTTGCTATTATCTGATATTTTCAGTAGCTGAGGTTTAGCTGTCTTGGCCCTGAATAGGGAAAGTATCCAAGCAGAGCACCAAAATATACACTAAAATAATAATTTATTAGATATTTAATAAAATATTCCATGCAAGCGAAATTACATATCAAGCATGAGAAAAATAAAGCGAACACCAGTGTCTTGACTACCTTCTTCGTGCTCATCTTCGATTCTCTTCCTCTCCCTAACCAAAGAGGATGATTACCTTAATATTTCATTTATTGCTCTATTGCTTTTTATCACACTTTACATTCACAGATATATTGATCCCTAAACAATATATTGTTTAATTTTTGTATATTCTTGACCTTTAGATACATGTTATCATAACTACATATAGTCCGCTGCAGATTTGTTTTTTCAAATAACATTGTGTTCTTCAGACACACTTGTGTTCATATGAATGTCTTTAGTTCACTGTTTCATGAATATATATTATTTATATACTATATAGACATATGTTTGTTCCTCTTTTGATAAATAATTGAACTTTTCCTAGGTTTTTATTTCTGGGTTGTTACATATTACTATGAATATTTTACATATTTTTTTCCTAGAACACTTCCTGCAAAAGTAACCTCAAGGTTAAATCCACATAGAAATAGAACGTGGTAAAGCATAACAGAAAACATCATGATTTTCCCCAAAGAGGTTTTATAAATTTATATTCAGGAGCATATAAAGTGTCCAGTTTCAGTACATTGGAATTACAATTTTAAATATTGCCAAACTGGTAAGTATAAAATATCTCATCCTGGTTTCAAATGAAATTGAGGATCCTTTCATATGTTTATTATTTGTTTGAGCTTTTATTTCTATGAAATATTTCTATTTTTGTTCTTTTTCTATTGTATGTTTGTCTTACAATACTGAATAATAAAATTTCTTTTAAATTCTGAATAGTAATGCTGTTTTAATCTACATATTACCATTACTGAATAGTGAAATTTCTTTTAAATGCTGAATAGTAATGATCTTTTAATCTATATATTACAAATATCTTTTTCAGTTTAAAACTTCTTTTCATTTACTTAGCCGTTGTTTTTATAATAAAAAACTTTAATGTAGTCAAATTCATCAATCTTTTAATTTATAGTTTGTGCTTTTTATGTTTTTTAAAGAGTTCTTACCCCAGTCATAAAGATATAGTCATATATTTTTCTTCTAAAGATTTTAAAATTTTTCTCTTCACATTTAAATATTTAGTCTGATTTTTTTGTGTATTGTGCAAGATGAAGATATAATTTTATTTTTTTCATATGGACACTAATTGTGTCAGTATTCTCCCATATAAACTCTATTTTTTTTCACTTATCTGAATGCCATGTCTATCCTAAACAAAGTTTCTATGTAAAGGATTTGTAGGTCTGTTTCCAGGCCCCTACTCTGTTCTACTGTTCTAACCTCGGATCCCAAACATAATATTTATCACCATAACTTTAAAATAAACCTTCATCTCCAGCAGTTTGTTTCTTGTTAGTAGTATGCTTCCTAGTAACACTTTTCTCTTTTAAATAGATTTTAGAATAAACTTTATCCATGTGAAAGCTAAAATTGTAAAAATTTTAGGTTATTAAAATATAGGAGAATACCTTTACAGCTATGGCTAGGCAAAGATTTCTTTTTTTTTTAATATATATTTTTTTAATTTCTTTTTTTTATTTATTCATTTTAGAGAGGAGACACAGAGTAAGAGAGAGAGAGGGAGAGAGAGAGAGAGAGAGAGAGAAAGGGGTGAGGAGCTGGAAGCATCAACTCCCATATGTGCCTTGACCAGGCCAGTGCAGGGTTTTGAACTGGCGACCTCAGTGTTCCCAGGTCAATGCTTTATCCACTGTGCTACCACAGGTCAGGCCAGGCAAAGATTTCTTAATACCAATATCCCAAATCATAAAATCTCTCTGAATTTTTTACTGAAATTATATCAAATTTATGAACCAATTTAAGCAGAAGAATTATCTTTATTTCACTGAGCTTTTCTATTCATGAACACAGTATCTCTTAATTTCTTTAAGTGTTTCTTTGATGTCTTACAAGACAGATTTACAATTTTGCCCCTAGAGATCAAACACAGCTAATGTTAGATTTTATTGCTACAGAATTTAGTTTTTATTTGTATTTCCTTGAGATAGTTTCTTATATACTGAACTACAATTAATTTTAGATATTACCAATTTTGAGAAGATTTTGATGTAGAAAATTATATATCTGTGAATAATGTGTTTTGCCTATTTGCTTCTTCCTTCCTGATCTTGTATCTCCTTTGTTTCTTTTTCAGTACAATGTTAAATAGAAATAGTAATAATAAATATCCTTGTAGTCTTGATTTTCAATAAATGCTTCTAGTATTTTAGTTTGATATTTGCTATAGATTTTTCATTGCCAATTTTTATCTTAAGAAAATTCTCTTCTTCCTGGTTCTCTAAATATTCTTTTTTTTCCCCATAACTGACTTACATTTTATGAATATCTTTTCTTCCCCAATTGAGGTAATCATACATCTTTTCCCTTCAATCTCTTACTTGAAGAATGGCATTAATGTATTTTCTAATTTAAACCAATTTAATATTTCTTAGTGAAACCCAAATTGGCCCTAACATTAATTTTTATATAGTGCATTTTTGTATAGTACAGAATTTGACAATACTTTGTCAAAGATATTTCCATCATGTGCATATTGTTTACCTCTCTCATATTGCCATTATCAAGTTTTAGTTTAAGATTATAATAACTTCATGAAATGAGTTGGTGGGAGATGTGTTCCCTGGAATAGATAAATAAGGTATAAATGATGTAATTCTTGAATGTTTGGCAGAAGCCCCCAGTAAATCTGTTTGGATGAAATTTCTCTTGGGGTCAAAACCCTAAGGCCATGTAACTCATTCTCCCTTTTGAAGTATTCATTCATCTAAGTCTAGACTCATGTAGATGGTCTTTAGCAACTGCAGGTCTTTTTTCTTATTATTATTATTTTAGAGAGGAGACAGAGAGAAAGAGAGAGAGAGAAAGGGGGGAGGAGCTAGAAGCATCAACTCCCATATGTGCCTTGACCAGACCAGTGCAGGGCTTTGAACTGGTGACCTCAGTGTTCCCAGGTCGACGCTTTATCCACTGCACTACCACAGGTCAGGCTGCAGGTCTTTTATTAATAATATTTGGTGAAGAAAACTAAAAGACTAGTAATGGCTTTTCATGAAAGAGTCAATGAATTACATAGCAAATATTACCATAGTATCATTAGTTAATTTGATAAAATGCTAACACAGGCATGATTTTACTTTTATGATTTTACTTTTATGTCATGTTCAAGACATTCATCTTTAATGTAAATGTCTTTTTATTATTTCTCCTCTAAAAGCAAAAGTTAATTCCTCTCTCTCAACAGATAAATTTTAATAATAAACATGTTCTTACCCAAGTCATCCGAGCTCTGTCCTTTGTATTGTAGCGACACTCAGTAATGAGATTATCTCCCTAAAACACAAAAGTATGAGCTTTCAGATTAGAGTTAACACTGTTTCATCTGTCTCACACACTTGTTAGCTAACAGTTTAATTTGCTCTCTGAAGGGATGCATGAAGTAACCTGATTCCAGAGAAGACCCTGGATCTATTCAATTCTAGGATAATAAGCAAGCCAACAAACAAGTAAGGCTCTCAGGGTTGAGGCCAGACTCTACCATGTTCTACCTACATAACCTTGGGTAGGAAAATGAGTCATCTGGGCACAATGTGTTCATCTAAAAAATAATAACAAAAATAGCACTTATTTTTGCACTGCTATGGTGAAGGAATTAAATGACAAAAAAAAACCATTTACTGTACTCCCTAGTGGACATTAAACACTTCATAAATGTTAGCCATAGATATTAAATAGCATGTTTATCTCTTCATTTACATTATTTTATTTAAAGCTTTATAGTCATATCTTTATTTCCTTACAACAGAATTGTGAGGCAAATTAGTAATAATTTATTCTTCCTGTTTCCCAATCTTTTGGACAATTAAGCACACATAGAAAATAATATTTTAGGCTGTCGACTAAAGTGTTATTTTTGGACCAGACACAGCTAGTTCTGGGGACTAGTCCTCAGATCTTCTCTTCTTGCTTCACTACTGGAGGGGCCAGTGATCAGTATCTCAACACACTTTACCCTAATCGCAGCAAATCAGTTAGAAAGCACTGAGATAACACACACACACACACACACACACACACACACACACACACACACGCGCGCGCGCGCGCGCGCGCGCGCACGCTCTGAAACCAGACTAAACAATAAAAAAATTACTGTCGAATCTTGACAAGATCATTGTTTCTCACACTTCATTTTTCTATTCTCAGGATGTATCGAGGAATTTTTGCACACTGAAAAGAAATTACTATTTCTCTCATTTCTAAAATAGTATGTAAGAATAAAACTGTTAAGACTGAGATAAGAGTAAAAATTGTATGACTTGATCTTGATGACCATGGGTTAAAAAAATTTGATGAAATGAAATATCACCCCCCAAAAAAATATTTTTAAAGCTTTCATTATTGTATGGCATAGATTTTCTTCTCTGTCCTTCTGCCATGACCTCAAGTGTTGCTGCAAGTTGGATTACAGAGCACAGTATAATTAGCTGTGTCCGAACACCTCTGCCAAATGAAAGAATCATCCTTATAATCATGGTTACTGAAATGAAACTTCTAAAAAAGTATTTTATGGAATCAGGAAACCCCTGATTTTATCGTTACAAAGGCTTCAACTGGGATGTCAAATAAAAAAAGAGTAATATTAGTGCTCGGTGCCCGATTTTTATTTTCTGTTTAAACCAACAACTCTAGTGCCCCTGGGAATAGTAAGAAAATTGTGTTTTGATTTTGAAAAACAGATCAAACACATTCCATCTGGGTTGTGCAACACCGTGGTGGGTGGCTTTAAGAATAAGGATACCATGAGCAGTTCATTCTACCAGTAGAAACCATGCTAATTCTCAGCACATATGTGTCTGATAACTTTTATAACATCCAGTAAAAATGAACAAAACACTCATACTGGTAAGATAGTTCGTTCTTCCTTTAGATACTGAAATTCCTGGAAATTGAAGTCAAAACTGTCATCATAAGCGACTAATCCCATTTCCTCCCCTTTGCGAAAATGACGCAGCCTGATGCCTCTGCCAGCCAGGTGAGCGTGGAGAAGAACAGCAAACACGTGGATTCCACTCGGCTTTTCAGCCTCCAGAGCCTAGGGGTTGAGGGTGGGGAGAGTGGAAGACTCGATTAGCCCAATCAAGTGCATCCTCAGACAGTTCTTGTTAAAAGACACTTGGAATGACAGCTGAGAAGAAAAACTAAAGCAACTTAAATGAATGCTTGAGTCCCCAAACATCCTGAATTTAGATTTCCATGACTTTCCTAACAGTGTCATCATTGCCAGAAGAAAAGAAAGGGAACATATGCTGACTGTGGACCTACTGACCACTCCTATGTGTTATCTTTCTTTTTTCTTCTTTTAGGAGGTACATGGGTAGTCAAAGCTCCAGGCAAAAATATTCCAGTATGTTAGTAACCTGAAAATTAAAACTCTTAAAAGGAGAAATTATTCCCACATCTACTGATAAGCAAAACTAAGCAGGAGAGAGGAATTCAACTACTTGCCCATGGCCCTACAGCTAGTAAGTGATGTCATGGCAATTTGAATCATGGTCTAACTAACTCAGAAGAGCACGTTTTCACATCACCAGCTGGCTGGACAGCCTACAATCACACTATATTTTAATTCATAAAGAATATGTTCCAGCCTGAACAGGTGGTGGCGCAGTGGAGAGAGTGGAGGCCTGGGACGCTGAGGGCCCAAGTTTGAAACCAGGAGGTTGCTGGCTCAGCTGGACGCCCCAGTCAAGGCATGTATGAGAAAGTAATCAATGAACCACTAAGGGGCTGCCACTATGAGTTGATGCTTCTCATCTCTCTCCCTTCCAGTCTGTCTGTCCTTCTTTCTTGCAAAAAATAAAATATATATGATCCATGTTGAAATGCTTTCATTCAAGAACTATACATGGAAGCATCCATTGTGAAACATTAGTTATTTTTGCTCTTTGGTTAAAGAAGAGGAGAAAACTGTGAAGTGAAGAAAAGAAGAGAAAAATGAAAATGAATAAAGAAAAAAACAAAGATGAACAGTAAAGTTGAGAAAGGAAACTACATACAGAAAAGTTTTAACAGGTAAAATAAACTGTCCAATATAAAACAAACAAAGGAGATGGCGCTAGAAAGGAAAACAGACTGAAAAGTAATTCTTTTCTTCAGAATTCTACTTCAGTAGCCTTCAAGATTTAAAAAAGCAATAAAGGTCTTGCTAAAATTATACATAATGCTTTTACAGTGTGACAACAAAAAGAAAAAAACATGAACAATGATCAAGCATGGAATTTTCCAAACACAGTTTTCTAAGAGAATTGGTTGATCTGTCGATAGCAGCACAGAGATTGAGATACAGCATACCTCTTCCAGGCATTCCAGAGTGCAGTGACCCTCGGACTGGAACTCAGGCATGCCTGGAGGGATGGTATGGAAGAGGCTCACCCAGAGGCCCGCCTCAATCACCCCGGCATCATATTTCCTTATGTCTGTTGTGTGAAATAACCTCAGTCCAGAATTATCTATTAAGCCTGGAACAAGAGCATATGATTAAAAGTGAGTTTGCATCCTAAAAAAAAATCCCTAGATTCAGTTGAAGTAGTTTATCAATTTTTCCTAAAATCTCACAAGGAAAAAGAATATAAGCAAAGATTAATGGAAGACAACATTCAGACTCACAAACAGGAATTAGAAGGCCAATGGCCTTATTGTCTGTATACCACAGAAAAAATGTTTGTGTTGTCTAGCTGATATATTTCACAATTATCTCACAGGAAGACAGAATGAAATCTGAAAGTCATTCATTAGAATGTAGAATTCAACAAAATTATTATATTGTTTTCAGATGTAGTAACATTTTCATAGAGGTGAAAACGGCTTAGTCGACAAACCATCTGCTGATATAGAAAACTATGAGTGATTAACTTTCTTTTTGGTTTGTCACCATTCTTTGAATCATTTAACAGTTGTTCAATGTACACTAATTTAGACTTTATTATGTGAAAAGCACTACAATAGGCATTGTGCAATGAAAAATGAATAAGACACATTCCTTGCTATGAACATACTTACAAGGAGGAAAAGGAGAAATCCCAAGCTTCAAAAATCTGTTCCACTAATTATGAAATTAGTTGACTCCTTTTTGTAGTGGTGACTTACCAATTTATGAATACCAAATTGACCTTTTGGATCAATTAGATATACATCATTTTATATTAATTAGTGTGATGATTTTATTGTTGCTCCTTCCCACTATAGTATAATGTCCCCAAGAGTGAAAATGGTATCTTTTTTTCACAAACATTATATTTTTAAGCATAAACCCAGCACATAGTTGGTGTTCAGTTTTTGCTGAATAATTGCATGAATCAATATAAAATAATAACTTTAAGCTGCTTTTGTTCATAATTTCATATTGAATCTTTTTAATTTTTTGGTTTTGGAATACTGCATAACTAAATTCAGAAATCAAATATAAACACCCCTCTTCATTTCAATATATCACACAATGCTTGTGTATAAAACCTTTTTGAGTATATTTATGATTTTCTTATCATACAACAAAATGCTTAATATTTTCTAGTATAATGAATGGTAGTTTTAGTTTACATGAGTAGTTAAAAGATATTTCATAAGCGCCCTATATTTGGGGTTAATTTACATAACAAAAGGGGGAGTCTATTCTTCTACTTTCTGATAAGTAGTTTGCAAGTTTTTTTTTTTAAGATTAGTGACCACAAGGCCCATTTGCCTTGTTTGTTGCTGGTAATGACTCTTGTTCCAATGTTATTATTAATAGTACCCCCTTCTGCTCTAAAAGTACTCTAATTTAGATCACAAATGCATAAGTTAATTCTTTCAAACATCGAATGCCATTTTACTCCAACTTAAGACAGACATTACAAACCTTTCTAAAATCATAGGTAGAATATATGAAGAATAAACTCACCTTCCTCATATGTGGGGTTGTCATAATGAACTTCCAGGAGCACATAACGAGAATCTAACGGAGTGCCAAGGGATAATCCAACGTGAGGTGGATAGGAAAAGCCCTAAATTAGGAGAATTTCATGAGAGAGTGTCCAATGAAAGTCCCTGACAGTGCTATTACACTAAAAAATCAACCATTCTCAAAGAGATTTCAACATATTGGAACGCCATTCATCTATAGTTGATAAAGTAAAATGGCTTAAGAAAAGAATGATTTTCTTTGGGAGAAAAAAGCCACCCTCATATCAAAAGTAGTGTATAGAACTCTAGAAGTATGAGACTCATGGGAGGAAAGCATGATCAATGAACTGTGTGCTACATCTCAGTAATCATTAGCCTCACCTCTCCACCAATGGCCCAGGCAAAAATAACAGTCTCACAAGTGAGGAACGCGTCGGGCATGTTAGGGTGGTAGCACTCGTGGCCGGAGTCCAGGACGCTGTCGTTAAAGTTACTGCTGCACTGGTAGAGCAGGATGTGATGGACCAGACTCTCATGGCCTCTCTGTATCACCGGGTCAACCTGACCAAACACAAAGCAGAGGGAGGACGCCGTCAATTAAATCACCCGACCACCGCGCACAATAAGCAGAAAATAGCATCAATGATGAATAGTTTTTCAAAGATTATCAGAGTTTCTCAATCCTGTAAAGGTTATGTGGCTCAAGTATAATTTGTTGTGAAGACAATGACCATGGCAACAACAAAGAAAAGATAACTTTACTCCAAGAATCAAGAACTCTACTAATCTGTTGTTTGTGTTTGTTTTCAACTTGATTTGCTTCCTTTACCATTCTGCATGCTGTGTTACAAAACGCTTACCCCTTTCCAGTCTTTATTGGTCCCTGTTTCCCTTTCTTATTTTATTTTTACATACTTTATTGATTCATTTTATAGAGAAAGAGAAAGGAGAGCATGGAATGGGAAGTATAAACTCATAGTTGCTTCATGTTAGTTGTTCATTGCTTGCTTGTTGCATGTGCCTTGACCAGGGAAGCCCAGGGTTTCGAACTGGCAACCTCGGCATTCCAGGAAAAAGGTTTTTATCCACTGCACCACCACAGGCCAGGCCTCTTCTCTTTTTTGAAATAAAAAAAAATAAAAAGTCTCTACAGGCATAAACTCCCCCCTCTCCCTCTGTTTCACCTCAAAACCTTACCTTTACTAATTCCTACTGGAGGTGACAGATGATGTCTCATTCATCTATCATCCATCTAGCGATCTATCTTTCTGATGCCGAGCATAGAGCTAGCTGGGCACAAAGTAGGGCTCAAAAATGAATATTTTTATTTTAAGATTTAAAAACAAATTCCATGAAGAATTTCACTATAAGAATTTGGGAAAGAAAAAAGAAAACATTGTAGCGATGTGCTCCTGTGACACTACTCAGATTAGGAGAGGGGAAGTAGAAACCAGTGAAAATGGAAGAACCAGTGAAGTTAGTCCTCAAAGTGAAAGCTCAGCCCAGTAAGCACGCTCCTTCCATTGGCCCTTCCGTGAGTTCCCTCCATAACACTCCCCCACTTCAGTCCAGGAGCTCAGAAGGCGCTAGGCACACACTCACATCCCAAAGAACCTTCTATCCAGAGCAAAGGCATGAGACCTGCACTTAGCCTCATTGGGTTATTGGTGCTGGCGTCATTTTCATGGTTCTTTGACGTTTCCATTTATCTGACAAAGGAACTCTGGTAAATCTCTAAATTTCCAAAAGTTGAGCTGTCTTAGAGCTCATCCATATTTCTGCTTTTAGCCCGAACTACTCAAATGCAGGCAACGTACTTAAAAATAGTTCTTTGTTCTCTGCTTCCAACATGTTTTCAGCTCTTTTCTCCTAAGGTATTTCCATTTTGTTTTTCTATATAGTTTTACTTAAAAATAAATGAATAAATAGATAAATAAATAAATAAATAAAGTAAAATCTAAGTAGCTGAAGAATGAAATAGCACATAGTAGGTAGAGATCTGACTAAGCAGCCAGGGATTTGAGCCTTTAATACAGTTTTGTGTTGCACAGTGAGTCATGCCTTACTTACCGTATGTACATTCTTAACATCAGATACATAGAAATGACATTGCACATGGCTCTGTCTGCACTTGTCTTGTCTCTAAAACACTGTGTGCCCTAAAGGCAGATACTGTTTTTTATTTTTTTTGGAAATGACAGTTATTATTCAACCATGGTTGCATAATATACAATGACTACACAAAAGGGTAACCTAGGCTTTCTATTAGATTTTGGGTTCCACATCTAGTTTGAGTTTTCTTGTGAGACTTGATTTATTTGGGCACCTGAATACTCCAAGGGGAAGAGGACACTGCTAATATATCCACAGTAAAATATTGAGGCACAGGGGAGATATTTGCTAAGTGTCGTGTTAAGTTTAGTAGCGACCTACAGGTTGTACTGAACTCCACAAGGCAAATCCTGGAAAGGATCTGTTAGGGCTAAAAATGGTTAGCTGTTGCCAAGGTAGCTACAGGAACCAATAGTCTTCATTGAGATACAGAAAGAGTGAGCTAAGGGTGTGCATGCGCAGACGTGAGGCTGCGTAGTGTCTGCCATTAAGATGCTTCAAATGAACTTCTTCAAAAAAGCTTTTATAGACTAATGCTTTTGCCCTAGGTGGATAGCTTGGTTGGTTAGAATGTTGTCTTAAAACATGAAAGTTTGGGTAAGATCTCCGGTAGATGTTTCTATCTCTCGCTCTTTTCCCCCCTTCCTCTCTCTAAAAATCAATCAATAAATTTTAAAAAATAAAAATAAATGCTCTTTTTAAAAAAAATGTAGGAAGTGCTGAAACCAACACCAAGCTTCCACGTTACCAATGACTTCTAGGAATAATAATAGTAACTTCTTTCTTTCAGCACCTACTATTTGCTAGCAACTTTATTAGTCATTTGACTAGTATTTCATTTAATATTTACAACAAATCTACAGTGTAAATGTTAGTCCATTTTACAGATGAGAAAACTGAGACTCAGAGGATTAGGCAACAAGTCCAAAATACCATAGTTAGGAAGTGGTAGATGGGGATTTGAAACCAGGCTGGTCTCACCCCGAAGTCAGTATTCCTAACAGCAATGCCTTATTCCAGGAAAACATGTTGCAGATGCACCAAGGACCTTGGAAGATGCTGCTTGGAAGATAAGGGGAGGATAAAAGGTTTCAGTAAGTCCCATTGCCAGTAGGTGTAGACAAGGAGGGTGAGATACCTCATCAATGCCAGCCGTTCTTGGAGCCACTACCAAGAACGACCACACAGCCCTGCCAGCAGAGGAGCGATGCCAGACTGAGAGTCCTATGGCTCAGGGGGAGTCGGGTGTCCTGCCCTCCTGGCCACCCCAGTTCAAGCACCCCTTGACACTTAAAGATAGGAAACAGACCCATGTGTTCTTTCATAAGGAGAGCCAATCACAAAGTCTCTCCTTAAAACCTAATAAGGGCTTCGAGAAAAACTAAATTGTAATCTGACCTCCAGATTAGAAATTTAGGGTAGAGGCTAGACAATGAGGATTTCCTAAGAAAAAAATACATTCATAAGACAGCAAGAACGTTCTGAATGCAAACCTCTGCATTGAGCCTACGAATAGATAAGAAGACCTGGAAGCAGCAATTTCTTGGCAAAATAGAATGAATGTGAGAGGTGACAGGGACAAACTAAGAGAAGTGTCTTAGAATTATATGTAAGGATAACTCCTGAATTATGAGGACACTGATGGGAGAGAAAATATGGCTTATCAAATTCCCCCCAAATGAGAGAATTTCTGAAGAAAGAATTTTAAGATGACCATTGTAAAGCCAGTAGTCAAGGCCACCATCACAGCAGCCTGACCCATGCAGGTTCGCACTGGATTCGAACAGTCAGTAATGAAACACAGGAGCCAAGAACTGGTGAGCCATCAGCTTTAATTCTAGCTTGCACCCGGCGGGCAAGCAAAAACACACACTGGGCTCCAAAACCCATACATTCAGTGCTCACAAAGCTACTGACTTATCCGAGTTTTCTAGAATCAAAGGTTTCTAGCTCATCAGACTTATTCACCTCTGTTCCCCATCTCCTCCAGCACAAACTCTTAACAAACTGGCTTCTCCCGCAGCATTCTGCCATCTTGGCTGCTTCTCCCGGCCTTCACGTGGCCTTAATCTGCTCTACTCTCTAATATCTCAGGAACCAAGAGAGAGAGATCAAGCTACTGGTCTCTCCCACTTTATAGCATAGACTTAAAACCTTTAATCCAATTATACAAACAAGGAAGTCTCTGTATAATGGGATTCCTCAGGAGAGTGCACCACCCTACATCATCCAATCAGTCAAGGGTGTGGGGAAGAGCTTACTCTTAAACTAAGCCTTAGGCTATAACGACCTGGCCTGCCCACAGCCTGTTCCAGAACACACATTAATATCAACGAACTTCCATGTGGGCAGCGCCATCTCTAACAAAGTGAGCATAATATATTTTATCTGCCCAACAACCATATAGAATTATTAAGTGAGAAACCATTTAATTAAATGCATGGTACAACTTCCAGAAAATGGGAGCACCTGACCAGTGTGAGTCAGGGCCATTGCTTACAGTGCCCTCCATGGGACAGAATTTCCCACAAAGCTTTCTGCCATGCTTACAGAGCCTAGGGATGCCAGTGCATTGCCACCAATCCCGAAATGATGGCTGCTCCTTACCTTCTGCCTCATCAACCAGTTCCACCAACATCTGAAGCAATTGCAGCACTTGTGCTTTATATCCTGTTGTGATAACCTTCTTTACTCCAAGTAACACTGAGGCAGAGATCTGAGAGCACTGCCCAAGAAAGAAGAGGGTGGCACCCAATGCTGCACAACACATCCTAGTTGTTCGCTGAATATGAGCATTAACACCACTCTTTCCATCTATTCGGTAACTGTCCGCGGTGAAACTTTTCTTAGTGCACCATGGTGGTGTTTGAACCCATGGTGCAGGTATACAGGTATACATTTTGGTATGAAAAATATCTCTGAGACAAATAAGTTTGTATTGAATCAGTGCTCTGAAGAGCAGCCCTTGAAAGGGTGACCCATCACTTCACAGATGTCACATTGTTATCACAATCAAACGGGAACGCCAAGGGTTGCCTTAATTGAAAAAAATACTAAACTTAGACAGAAATTGTCAAAGAAAGCAGGGTAAAATAATGTATATAAATATAGATAAATTGGTATTTCTGAGACTGAAATGAACATTTAAATTTTGTTTGAGGCTGGCTGTATAATTGCAGAAGAAATAAATATAAAGGAATATAAAGCAGTGCATATGGAAGTGGGTGGCAATGACACAAACACCTGATGACACAGTAACCCGTGTTATTGATCACTGTGTTCTTGATTGCACAAGTGGGATTTACAGACCCACCATCATATGCAGGAGAAGTCAGGCAAGGATGGCTTGGCACAGGGGTTATCAATTAACCACAGTGCATAGCAAAGCAATGGCCCAGGGACCAAAACACAGATGAAAAGAGGAGAAAAAAAAGAGCTGCTAAGTGCAGCTAAGACCAACGTGGAAATCAGTGTTGACCATAAAACTGAATCCGGAAAGTGAAAAGCCCCAAGTATTTATACTGTTCCTTGTGACCCGTTATCTTCTCTTATTCTCTTTATCAGGTCAAACGTGTCTAGCACAGTCCCTGCAATGCACAAACTGCTTAATAATGGAACAAAAATGAGTACACACTCCCCTTTCTCTGAAGCCATCATCAATAAGGCTGAGCCATCAAATTCAAATTCATTGCCTTCTAATTTCTTAATTTTCTCAATTCCAGTGACCTACCCTGCATTACTTTAAAAGCCCACTGTACCACCCTGTTCTTATGACCATGGCCCTGCTGATGCCTTGACTCTGGACTCGGGCCTCCAGAGCTGTGAGAGTAAACTTCTGCTATTTCAAGTTATCCAGCTTGTGGTTATTTCTTACGATGCTGTAGAAAGCTAATATATCCACCACTCTCAATTTGTTTTTATCATAAACTAACAATTTACAGATGTGTAGGTGTATACTTAGGTCATAACTGTCCCTCTATTTGTTTGTGACTTGAACTTACCACAAATACATGATTGAGGTTAAATAGGATTCAACATTTACAGCTAAATATAGGTATATCTTGCTTTAGTTTTTGTTTTGTGGGGTAAGAAAAGGGGAGAAGCAGCCCTTCTTGACTTGTCTAAGTACACTGAGCTCAGTATGAGAAAAACAGGAGGCTATTAGAGGCCTTATGAATAGTAACTCTTCCAAGTCTACCCATTTAAGATGTTGCTTGTTGAAACATGAGTGGAACATAGCTCTCCACAAACAACTTGTAATTCAATAAATTAAAATTAACACAGAAGGAGAAAGATGATGGGTAGACTCTAATGAGCTGGAAATTTTGTGAATTCCCATCACTTTTCTTCCTGCCTGTTCTTGTTCTTGGCACCTTGCTTTATACATTCACCCCAGGCACATGTTGTTATCCTCATGTGAAAGCCAGTAAACCATCTCCGACAAAGGTTATCCAAAGAGCAGCTGCATCATAAAAATGATGCTGCTTCTGAGGATATTTCAGCCAGAACTAGTAGTGTAGATAGATGATTATACAATCATGCTGATATGTTCATGTGATTAAAGTAGGGCCAGGGTATCCAATATAAAAGAGGCAATCAAATTGAGTAAGGGAATGATTGTCTCACAAGTAATCCACTCTGAAAAAGGTCAGGTTCAGATCAGTAGTGGTACAGTGGATAGAGTCAACCTGGGATGCTGAGGTCTCAGGTTTGGAACCCCAAGGTTGTCGGCTTGAGCACAGGCTCACCAGCTTAAGCCCAAAAATCACTGGCTTGAATCTCAAGGTCACTGGCTTGAGTAAGGGTTCACTGGCTCAGCTGGAGTCCCCCAGTTAAGGCATATATAGGAAGCAATCAATGAACAACTAAAGTGCCACAACTAGAGTTGATGTTTATCTCTCTCCTTTCCTATCTCTGTCTCTCTAGCTCTCTCTGTCTCTTGCCAAGAAGGAAGGAAGGAAGGAAGGAAGGAAGGAAGGAAGGAAGGAAGGAAGGAAGGAAGGAAGGAAGGAAGGAAGGAGGGAGGAAAGGAGGGAGGGAGGGAGGGAGGAAAGAAAGACAGAAAGAGAGAGAGAGAAAGAAAGAAAGAGAAAGAAAGAAAGAAAGAAAGAAAGAAAGAAAGAAAGAAAGAAAGAAAGAAAGAAAAGGAAGGGCGGGCAGGCGGGCACCACCTTCAGGAAGCTGGAGACTGTATAAGCCAGTGTGTAGTGAGATACAAGTCAGCACACAGAAAAATTCTGAAGACGAGATAAGACAGTCCTGGCAGGGTTTGAATACTGAACAAGTTGTTTCTGAAACTAGCTGCATGTCTGGAACTCTGTGGCTTATTCAGTCAACCTTTCCACTTACTTCATGATCAATATATTCCTTTCTATCTCCTAAGTTAGTTCAGGTTGGGTTTCTGTTACTTGCAATCGAGAGTCCTCATTAATAACCAAACACCAGTAACTGAATATGATCAATTCAACAAGATGTATATGCATTTATGTATGTGCCATGTGAAATTACCCTTTCTTTTTCTCTTAGGATACTTGCCATATAAAACTACTTTGCTTTTGTTTTACGCTTTCATTTTAATTGGATCTTGGTAAGTCAATAACAAAGTTATTTCAATAAGTTCCCTTGAAAAGCAATATGGGGGGAATCACCCCCATAACACAAATGTCTCTCTCCCTTGTTTACTGACACCAGAAATTCCACCAAAGTACATAGTATTAAGGCTCTTTTCTTGATGAATATGCAGAACCTTTGAGGGAGATAAAAACATTATGATTTACAGTCCTTTATTTCAAAATATGAATTAGGTTCCTTTGCCAAACATATCAAGAATATAAAAACAAAATAAAAAATTACATTTAAGAAACTTCATAACACAATAGTCTTAGTGTATATATTACTTTTGAATTTTTAATAGATTATTAATGAACTCTAAGGTAGCTTCTGGGGCTATATTAACTTATATATTACTTTTCAGTTAACTGAGATATTCAATAATCTAGAAATCACCTAGCTACTCTTAAGAAATTTTGGATTAATGCCTATATGGCCAGAAGGGGTAGTAGAAAGACCTGGCAGCCCGGAGATCAAGTTCACTTCTTAACTCTGCCACTAACTAGATGTGGGACGTGACCTCAAGCAAGTCACAGAACACTAGCTTTTACTCCATCAGCCTTTATATAGACTTTAATCCAAAAAACAACCTCATGAATTTATAACAGATTTATCATATATTTTATAGATGTAAAAAATAAGTTAAGAAACTTGCCCTGGTATGTAAACCCAGATTCTGACCTCTGGTGGCACTGGATCAGGAATCAGTGTGCTCCTAACCACCACATTGACACACTCGTATATTTATTGACAGGGTTGTAGGTGGGACAGTTTAGTGCTCCACCAAGATCATTTCAGGTCCTTTTAACCTTTTCTGTGTATCCATCACCCACATACATGGCTGCTTTATTTCTAATTACTTGCACCTGTGACTTTCCTCAGAGACTCCATCTTGGGCTCGCTTTGTAGAGAGCAAGAAGCATCAGAAAATGTATATACTTCTGGAAAAGAGGAAAGGTAAGAGCACAAATGTCCAGCAATCTTGTGTCAGAAGAGACAAATTCTAAATACATTTTAGGTTCTCCATAGGAATTATGGACTGAATATTTGTCTCCTCCCAAAAACATTTTATATTGAAACCCTAACCCTCAAGGTGATGGTATTAGAAAATGAGACCTTTGGGAGGTCATAAGGGCAGATCCCTCATAAACAGGATTAGTATCCTTGTAAAAGAGACTCCATAGAACTTCCTTTACTCTTTTTACCATGTGAGGACCCATTGTGAAGACACCATCAATGACACCAGAGACCTTGATCTTAGACTTTCCAGTCTCCAGGGCTGTGAGAAATAAATTCTGTTGCTTATAAGCCACCCAGTCTGTGCTTTCCAGTTTTAGCAGCCTGAACAGGCAGAGACCATGGGATTAGACTAAAGCTGGAACCACAACGCCAGCATACTGTTGCTCCACTCCTTCCCAAGCCTTCTTCTCCCCCTAGAGTCTTTTCCTGGCACTTTCTTAACCAACTATTTATACACAAATCCTTGTCTTGAGGGGCTGCTTCTAAGAACCCAACCTAAGACACGTAACATCATGGAAATGCATTGTTTGGACCACGTTTCCTTTGGTTCCAATCTTGCTCCATTACCTTCTTCATTCATTTATTTATTTAAACACATGTGACATAAACTAATATAAATTTAGGATGTACAAGTTGATTTGATACATTTTTATACTGCAATATCATTGCCATTGTTATAATCATCAAAATTGCTAAAAGACTTTATCTTAATCCAACAACAAAAAAATGATGATTATGTGATTTTTTTATCTCTCTTTGCTAGTTGCTTCACTTCTCTCTGTTTTCTTCACAGTGAATCAGTGATAGTGAAACTGGCTAACAAGTGTATTTGAGGACTAAGTGCCTGGCGCATGTAAAGAAATAGACACTTTGTCGATACTCAACAAATGATACAAAAATTATTATAAGCTGAATTTTTTAACAGTGTGCAGATAGATCACAAACAAGTTTATACAAGTAATCTATTTACAATCTCCAGTGTTTAAAAAATCTAATTTGAAGATATGTATGTTACAAATATTCAAACAAACAATATTGTCAAGATTAAGTATTTCATTACGAACTATGTAATCATATGAAATCTATATTTACGTATGTCGTGTCAATTTATTTCAGATTTGGTTTTCAAACTTGTATGGATAAGACTGAGATGTATTTTCTCTAGAAAAATTTTTTCTGAAATATGACTTCCCCCGCCTTTACTCCAAAAGAAATTTAGCTACATTGACACTTCTTATGTGTGTTCATGTACAGTTCTGAATGTAAACTTTACTTGCTATTTTGATCTGAAAATCTTCTCTCTCAATAAATGTCATTCATATATGCACTCACTAACCAACCTCCCCATCAAAAAGAAAATCAATAACACCTATATTTATCTAGTATGTGTTCTTTTCTATTATTATTATTATTAAATGAGAGGAGGTTAGGCAGAAACAGACTCCCGCATGTGCCCCAACTGGTATTCTCACAGCAAGCTCACTGGGGGCAATGCTCTGCTCATCTGGGGCATTGCTCTGTTGTTCAGCAACTGAGCTCTTCTTAATGCCTGAGGAAGAGGCCATAGAGCCATTCTCAGTGCCTGGGCCCAACTCACTCCAATTAAGCCATGGCGGCAGGAGTGGAAGAGAGACAGAGAGAGAAAGAGAAGTGAGAGGGGAAGGGGTGGAGAAGCAAATGGGTGCCTGATCAAAAATCAAACCCAGGAATTCTACATGCCAGGCCAAATCTTTAACATTGAGTAAACCAGGCAGGGCCTACTGTGTGTTCTTTGTTAGGTGTCGAGGGAGGAAATAAAGATGAATCAATAGTCATACCATTCATATTTCAGAATAGTAGTAAAAGTTAAAGCCAGCGAATGATAGATTTTGGTCACCTTCCAGCATCAATACCCCCAGCAGGTCTTCCTACAAGGATCATAAATTTTTCAGTCACACAATTTGATTAAGAATGATTCCCACTTTTCTTGAGTGGCCTAAACCCATTCATGAGAGTCCCTCCTTGACATGAACTTAAATTGGTTCAATCACAGGACTTTCACATGGTGGCTGACAGAATAATTATCCTCTCCTGTCCCCTGGATGTGAAAGAGAGTTGAGGCTGCCATTTCTCTACCATGAGTGAAGACAACCGAAGGATGATGACAAAACAGTGTTAAGGGCAAAGCTGAAAATGATGCTGCAGCTCCTGAAACATCTAAACCTCTGGACAAAGGGATTTGCTTGAAATAAAACCGAGCAACATTCAGTTGAAATAAAAATGGGTTTTCCCTAAAAAAAAAAAAAAAATGGGTTTTCCCTGGCCAGGTGGTTCAGTGGTTGAGCATGGGTCTGATATGTGGATATCCCAGGTCCAATTTCTGGTCCAGGCACATAGGAGAAGAGACTGTTTGCTTTTCCACCCTTCTCCCTCCCCCTTTTCTCTCTCTCTTCTCCTCCTGCAGCTATGGCTCAGTTGTTTCAAGTGCATGGGACCTGGGCACTGAGGATGTCTCCATGGAGCCTCCACCTCAGGTGCTAAAAATAGCTCAGTTGTAAGCATGGCCCCAAATGAGCAGAGCATCAGCCCCAGGCAGATGTCACTGCATGGATCCTGGTCAGGGCACATGTGGGAGTCTGTCTTTGTATCTTACCTACTCTCACCTGGAAAAAAGAAGAAAGAACGAAACAAAACAAAACAAAAATGGCTTTGATGCTGATAAATTATCAACCAGCATTTTATTAAGTCCCCCTTTGTTTCTTTCCTCTCTTTGGACAAACAATGAAAATTGAGATGAATACCCAAATTTCAATTAAGCTTTATTATTTCAGACTTCTAGGGGGAAAACAAACAAACAAACAAACAAAGCATGAGAATACTATTTGGAACATGCCAAAGCAATTTGACTCACTTTATTTCATATTTCTCATCTTCAAAATGTTCTCAAATTACTTTCTAGTCACAGCGACCAACTAGTCCACACCTCTTATCCATCCTACTTGAATCATACTAATATACACACACTCATCTTCTTTGTGGTTTAGGTGCTTTCCTTCTGGACAGCACTCCATAATCCAGCCAGACAATTTCCCCAAATCAGTACTTTTTATCTTGTTAATCTAACTGATAATATTCAGTGGCTCCAGATCACCCATCCTGTACTTGATCGAGTCCACACTTCTTCTGAGATTCAGGGCCTCTGTCATTGGCTGTGTGTTACCTACATAGTCCCCTATGCATGGAGTCTCAGTCACAAGGATGTCTTCCCTTTATACACCACGTTCAGTCTGACCTCCATGATTCCTTTCACACTGTTTTCTCCATCCAATATACCCCCTTATGCAACTTCACTTCTTAAAATCCTACTCTTTCTTGAAAGCCCAGGTTTTGTTTTTGCTGGATGCCCTCTCTGATATTTCTGGCTCAGATCTGCCTTGTTTCTCTGAACTGTTCTCAGGAGGCAGTACTATGTGGTAGATTGAAGCCAAAGACTTGGTTTGTAATCCAATCTCTGGCACTTACTAGCTGTGTGACCTGAGGCAAATTGCTTAACCTTACCGAAACTCAGTGTTTTTATTTATAAGATAAAAGTACTAATCAACTTCCAATTCATTATAAAAAATAAAGAAAAAATATCTGTCTGGCACATAGTAATTTATAGTCACCGGTTGAAAAGTATACTCAGTTCTATATAACCTAGCACATATATAATTTTTTAAATTGAATGCAATTATTTCATATGTGAATTTTTTCCCCTTAATTAGAGTAGCAATTCATTGTTTCACCACTTGCTTACAATTCATTATATGAAGCACACTTCTTCAAAGCCTTTGTTACTTGTGTGTGTTGTAATTAGGAAAATATAATATCAAGACTAGAATCTTGCTAGTTATTCTGACATGCTATTGCTTACATCTTTAGAGATGTAAGCTGTTTTTAAATAAAAAAATTATTTTAAAATTAACCTGCATGTCAAAATCTAGTAATTCATGGAATTAAAAGTACATATAGGTCTGAACTGGTTGGCTCAGTGTTAGAGAGTTGGCCTGGCATATGGAAGTCCTGAGTTCAATTCCTGGTCAGAGCACACAGGAGAAGCGACTACTTCTCCACTCCTCCCTTTCCCTTTTCTGTTCTTCTCTCTCTCTCCCCCTCCTGCAGCTATGGCTTCATTGATTTAAGTGCATCAGCCTCAGGCACTAAGGATGGCTCTGTGGAGCCTCCACCTCAGGTGCTAAAAATAATGAGGTTGTGAGCATTGGCCCAAGATGGGCAGAGTAACAGCCCCAAAGGGGACACTGCTCGGTGGACCCCAGTGGGGGCGTGGATGGAAGTTTGTCTCTCTATCTCCCTTCCTCTCACTTTGGAAAAGAAAAAAAAAGAAAGTACGCACAGTTCAAAATAATATAAGGTAGCTATAATTTTGCTATTTCATACTATAGAAAAACAGTTCAAAGAACTTTCCAACAGTTGTATTGATCAACACAAGGTCTTTTTTGCAATGATATATACATCAAAAACATGAGTATATCTGGATTTCTGCCAATCCTATGCAAGGCAGAGAGACTGCATGGACCAACATGTTTTATGGAAAAAAACCCTGCAGAAATGGGGAACATCTTATAGGATTATAGTTCACACTCAGAATGACAGACAGGACAGAACTATGCAATAATGCATAGACCTCCAACCTCATTTTATGTGACCCATTCTTCTATTCCAGAGAAAAGAAACTAAAATTTATTAAGAATTAGAAACAACATTTTGCTGAGCTAAGAAAAACAAACACTAAATTACCAAAACAACAGAGGAAATATTTGCACACTTATGTCAAGCAAAGGGCAAATACCCTTTGTTTAATACTTCAGAACAAAAAACTTCTGAAAAAAAAAACAAATCAAAAACCCAAGAGTGAAAATGGGCAAAGTACGTGAACAGAAAGATCGTAACAAAGAGATTACTGAGAAAAAGACGTTAAAATTAAATAAATGGTAATGAAAACTACATACTTTTTTCACTTATCAGATTTATTTTAAAAGTTAATCAGCAATTTTGGAGAAGGTAGTGGACTAAATCTGGTAACCCTCCCAAATTCATGTATTAAAGTCCCAACCATCTACAACCAAAAGAAGAGGCTTCAGAATAGATACAATTCTTCCTGGCACCTTGATCTTGGACTTCTCAGCCACTAGAACTGTGATAAAGAATTTCTGTTCTTCAGAGCCACCTAGTCTTTGGAATTTTGAATTTTGTTGTGGTAGCCCTAGCAAACTAACACAGAGTGAAAGTATGTACTGACATAAAACTGGAAATAATTAAATGTTCCTGATTAAATTATGTTTAAATTCACATACAGCCTACCACATGATCATAGAAGAATAAGATAGATCTATACATACTAAAGTGGAACGTTCTCCAAGATATACTGCTAAAGGTAAAAAGAAGTGTTGCCTTGGCCAGTTGGCTCAGCGGTAGAGCACCTGCCCCGCGTGTGGAAGTCCCAGGTTCGATTACCAGTTAGGGCACACAGGAGAAGTGCCCATCTGCTCCTCCACCCTTCCCCCTCTCCTTCTTCTCTATCTCTCTCTTCCCCTCCCACAGCCAAGGTTCCATTGGAGGAAAGTTGGCCTGTGCACTGAGGACAGTTCCATGGTCTCTGCCTCAGGCACTAGAATGGCTCCCATTGCAACGGAGCATCGCCCCCTGGTGGGCATGCAGGGTGGATCCTGGTCCACACATGAGGGAGTCTGTCTGCCTCCATCCCCACTTCTAACTTTGGAAAAATACAAAAAAAAAAAAAAAAAAAAGAAGTGTTGAAATATATAGTGTAATCCCATTAGGGTCTAAAAAAAAATCAAAACAGGGAGTAAACAGAAATAAACATAAAGTTATGTGATTGCGTATATAGAAAAATTTTTCAGAAAAATAAAAATGATGTCTATGGGAAGTGAAACATGAGTGGCAAAAGTTTGAGATTTCTGCTTATCATTTTATGGATTTTTATATTTGAGGTTTTTTACTGTGAGTCTCTATTTCCTACCTCACAATGTTACTGTGAGAATTACATGAAATAGTGGAAAATCCCACACAGCACTCATCAAATATTAGTTCCCATATTTCCCATCCATAAGGATGTTACATTTGTATGGTATTTATGTTAGGCTATTATTCTTAATTTTATAATAATAGTCTTCAAAAACCTTTGAAAATATTTATTTCCTTATACAGAGCAACATAATCTATTGCCTTTCATAAGCTTTTAAATTAAAATTTGTTATTTAGAGCAATAATTGACCAAAATGAATTTGGGACTAAGATTCCAGAACAACATATTGTTACTCTGAAAATTCAGTTATATCCTTTGAGTTTTTAAGGCCTTAGAGTAATTTTTAAAATTTCGTTTTGCAAACCTGCTCTCGAGATTTCACCGCCCAATGGCCAATGTCACCACATGTGGCTCGACCCCTGAGCAGGCACTGCTCCTGTTGGGAGGGTCCCCGCAATGACACCAAGACCTTTACTTGATTCTGCATCAAACATTTTCTATCTCTCTGGATTGTTTTTGGCATTTTGGTCTCCTTTGAAGTTATAGTTGCTAGTCTGCTTTTGTTGTTGTTGTTGTTATAAATGGGGTTTTTCTTTCTTTTTTTTATGGTGTGAAGGCCTAATGATTCCATCCATGAAAGGACAGAACTCAATTACTAACAGATGATCCTCAGATAAAACTCCACAGCCCCAAATTAGAGAAAAGGAAAAAAAAGTTTTTCATTTACTCCAATACCACTTGCATATAAAAATAGCCAATTTAATTCTGCATATTTTAAAACTAACTTTTTAAAACTTGTTTTCATATCCTGAAACTTCTAGTACCTGTGTTTATAAATAATTTATCATAATAATTTTGGCAGTTTTAAATAAAACATTATTTTAGCATTTATTCATCATAATTTAAGGATTGTATTTCCTGAAGATAATTAACAAATAGGCCATTCTTTTTTATTTTTTCTCTGAGAGAAGGGAACTAATCATTGCATGGCATTTTTTATTACTTCAGGCATAGTTTAAAGATTGGATCTAATTTAAAGCAAAACAAATTAATAACATTGCCTCATGCATAATTCTCTTGGCTTTTATCCAGAGATCTAGAACTCACTGCTCTCTAAATTTAAAGTATATTCTGTTTTACCCTACAATAAAAATAGAAGAGACTAATATTAAGTGTCTTTCTTTAAGATACAACATTGCATTGCTTTAGAGCTAGTAATAAATCCAGCTCTTTGAATCAGAATTTACTCATTGAATTTTATGTCCTTCTATGAAGTGTCTACAAGTAGGACAGCAGAACCGTTCAGTTCAGTCCTCAAATTAGATACATAAGCCACAGTGCCACAAGTTCAAAGTTTATTAGTGCCAGGGATAATATAGATTTTATGAGCATTATTTATAACTCATCATTACTGACTTGAGTCTAGATTTGAGTTATTCATTCAACAAACACTCATTGAGCACCACTGTCAGGAACTGGGCCCAGGGCTGAAGACCCAAGGCTGAGCTGAGCAGGGCACAACTGTCACTGGACTTAAGTTTTCTGCCCATGGACTTGTATAGGTGTTATGGTATCAGTAATAGCTACCATTCAAATTTATACATACCAAGCCCATTTACACATATTGTCACACTTAATTTCATTTCAACTTCATACATTCTTGAGACAGGTATTACTGCCTTGATTTTACAGACAAGAACATAGAGGCACAGTTAAGTATATCGAACAAACTCACAACAAGCTGGTGAGTAGCAGGCTTGAATTTGTCCGTTAGGCTAAGTCTCCTTCTCTGGGCGACTGTGCTTGTATACAAGCTACAGTGGGAGTGTGAAGGGGGACCTGCATAGAGAAGGAATTGGATGAGGCTCAAAATGGTTTGGTACTTAAATATTACAATGCTGTTTCAAAGAGCCACTAAAGTTTTTCATGGAGTTTTGCCCTCTGGTTGGAAAAGACATGAAAAAGACTATGCTTGGTCTCACAGAATTTGTGTCTGACCATTACTACAATTTAAAAAGACTGTCTTTTATATTTCAGGAAAGTTAAACAAATAAATGAATATCCGTGGATGGCTTTTGTTAACTCTGGCTCCTCTCTGTTTATTATCTGTGTATTTATACATGAGGCCGCCATAAAAAGAAGTCCTCATTTATAAAACAACTCCACGAAAAAGGGAAAACAATAAGTGGAATTATGTCTCAGGCTGTGGCTGAGTTAAACACTGGTCTTCTGCGGGTGAATCTCATTCTGAGTTGATAACCTCATTCGACAGAGCCTTTGCTTAGCTTAATAAACAGGTTCACACTTAATCCACCTTCCCAAGCCCTTATGTCTCCTGCCACCTTCCAGCCACTGAAATAAATAAGTCTTCTGTAGCTGTAGGTTTCTGGAGAGCAAATCAAATGTCTTATTAAGCTTTGGGGTTATTTGTTTTCTTTCCATTTAATTTGAAGAGTTTATTTTCAGAGAAAATAACATCATATATCAACCATACAGAATTAGTCAACGTCTTGTCATTTTTACTTTGTCATTCATCTTTGTACCCTCTAATCCAGCACACTTCTCTGTCCCCACCAGGTACTCAATGGTGACCAGAAATGCCAAACGCGTGCACAAAAGTGGGTCTCAAGGACAAACTCAGGGGTCTTCAGTCTTCACAGGTATAATCTATTCTTCCCTACATGTGTCAGCCATCTCCTTCAAATTAAACCTAAAATAACTTTTGCAATTAATACTTTTTATCAGAATTTAAATAGTTCTCAGATATACAGTCACAGATATCACATTTAAAAAATGGATGCACTTATGAAGAAAACATAAAAAGTATGGGTGATTTATTCCAGATTTTCCTCCATGATATAAAAGCCACACTCAATCTAAACTTCCTGATTTCAACATGCAAAGGTATCCAAAGAGAAATTTTCAGTTTCCCAAATGTGGTCATTCTCCTAATCCTACAAAAGATATGATAAATTGCATTATGATTATAGTTCCAAGAGAGGCCCCATTATCTTCTCTACTCCATGAACTGTCACTTCTTCCAGATTTTTATTGAAGTTTTGATCCTTAATATCAAATGTTTTGCCAAATGTTTCTAGTTCTACCTCCTCCACCAGTCTGTGTGCATTCTCTCCTGCCTTCCAAGGACGCTTTCCCAGTTGAGGCTGCCTCCTCTTCTCGCATGCCCTGTCCGAATCTGTTCAGGCGAGTCTTGGCTCTAATCTTCCGCATCCTGAATCATGCCATTCCTCCAATTGAAACCCAAGAGTTCCACTTTGCCTCAAGAGAAACTCCCTTCTTGGCCTCCTATCCATTTTCTCAGCAATCCTGTCCCAAGATCCACACCAACACCCTCCAACACCACCAAATTATCAAAAATATCTGTTCTCTGAGCCTTTGATCATGGCATTGCAAGCTTCTCAATTCTGAATGCAGCAAAACTGAACTGTATCTGTCAGAATTGAAGCTGTCATACATGTTCTGAATGATCCTTACTAGGAAAACACCTGGAGTCTCAAAACTTAAAACAAATACATCTTGCCTGACCAGGAGGTGGCGCAGTGGATAAAGCGTAAGACTGGGATTTGAAAGGACCCAGGTTCGAGACCTCGAGGTCGCCAGCTTAAGCACGGGTTCATCTGGTTTGAGCAAAAGCTCACCAGCTTGGGCCCAAGGTTGCTGGTTCCAGCAAGGGGTTGCTCCGTCTGCTGAAGGCCTGCAGTCAAGGCACATGTGAGAAAGCAATCAATGAACAACTATGGTGTCGCACCGGCAACGAAAAATGGATAATTGATGCTTCTCATCTCTCTCCGTTCCTGTCTTTCTGTCCCTATCTATCCCTCTCTCTGACTCTCTGTCTCTAAAAAAAAGAACAACACAAAAACAAATACATCTTGAAATGCATTGATAAGTTCAATAAGAAAACAAATTTCCCAAAGTTAAAATAAAAAGAATATAAAATTGAAATCAGAGTGATAACCAACACAGAAAGTAAGGCCCCTGTGAGAATATGTGTCTACCTAATCCTAGAGTCTCCAGGAAAAATGGTCACAAGGGTAGGTTAATCCGATGACAGAGACTAAACTGGACACACACCACTTCTCCCTTCACCATTCATTTAGACACAGAACCTGAACCCTCCAAAGTTCATGCAACTCCAGTGAAGTGGGGGACTAAAAAATTATAACTGCTAGTAAAGGCAACCAATGGAAAAAGCCAGTCTTTCTTTACCACAGTTATTATGGACTGACTATTTATGTTCTCCCTAATGCATATGCTGAAGCCCTAACTTTCAGTGTGATAGTATTTGAAGATGGTTTCCTTCAGAGGTAATTAAGGTAAGATGAGATCATGAGGGTGTGGCAGTTATGAGGGAATTAATGCTCTAATAGGAAGCCAGACAGTTTGCAGCCACCTACGAGCCAAAAGAAGAAGTCTCAGAATGAAAACTATCTAGTCAGCACCTTGAGGTTGGTTTCCTGGCCTCCAAAACTGTAAGAAATAAATTTCTGTTGTTTACCAGTCCATGGTATTTTGTTATGGTAGTCAAGCTGACTTAAGACATGAGTAGAAAAAATAATAACGCAATATGCCCCCTGGAGATATGTAAACATGAGTCCAACCTCATGTTATGGTAACATTTGAATTTATAGCCCTGAATGGCTGGGGAAATTTCAAACCAAGAAAATGAAGAATCTCTCCTGGATTGTTTCCCTGGCTTCTGGCAAAAGCACATATAATACTTCCTAGAAGAAGCATCCTCAGTCCAATACCTTATAATTTTCATAAAATGGGTTAACTTGGTAAAATTTAACAAACTTGGAGAAACAAGAAACTATCCACAACATATTTAGGTTCCCAAGAACTTGATTTATTGAAATTATAAAATATAAAACAGAAAATAACTATGTGGCCTGACCTGTGGTGGCACAGTGGATAAAGTGACAACATGGAATGCTGAGGTTGCCAATTCAAAACCTGGGGCTTCCCTGGTCAAGGCACATATGGGAAGCCACTGCTACAAGTTGATGCTTTTGCTTCTCTTCGGTCTTTCTCTCTCTCCCCTCTCTTTAAAAATCAATTAAAAAAAGAAAATAACTATGTATATATTTTCAATGCTATTTTATTTTAATGTTTAAAAGTAAAAGGTGGACTTGAGAAGATGAGCAAGAAATATGAAGAACGACTCAGCAGATTAAATATATATATATATATATATATATATATATATATATTTGAAAAAATAAAAAATAATTGAAATCTGGCCTTTGCCTATGGCTCAATGGATAGAAGAACATCATTCTGGCATGTTAAGGTTGTGGGTTTGATCCCTAGTCAGGGCACATACAGGAAGTAACTAATGAGTATACAACTAAATGGAACAGCAAGTTGGTGCTTATCTATCTATCTATCTCTCTATCTGCCTTCCTCTTTCTCTCTCTCTCTTTCTCTCAAATCAGTGGGGTAAAAGCCATTGAAATTTATAATTCTATGAGTTGAATATCACATTAAAAGCAATTTAAGAATTACGGAGTGTGGAAATATCACTCTTTGATATCATATTTCTCCAAGACAACTTTTTCACTTTTATAATTGACACGTATTTAAAGTGTAAAATATGATGTTTTCACATATGTGCATACACATAAAACCATCTCCACAATTGAGATAATTAATATATTCATTATCAAAAAAAGTTCATTGTGCTCCTTGGCAATAACTCATTGTCTGTCTTCCTTGCTCCGTCATCATCCTCAGGAAACCACTCAAAGGCTTTTTATTTCCTATAGATTATTTACATTTTCCAGAATTTTATTTTAAAAATAGAATCATATTACAGATACTTTGTTTTGTCGGGCTAGTTTTATTTAAGATATTTTTTTTTCAGAATCATCCATGTTGATTCTATGTCTCACTATTTAATTCTTTTCAATTGTTGAATAGTGTTTCATTGTATGGATACACCACCATGTTTATCCATTCACTGATTAATAGATATTTGGGTTGTTGCCATTTCTTGGTTATTGTCAATAAAGCTGTTATGAATACTCTTTTACAAGTCTTTTTATGAACATATACTTTCATTACTCTTGGCTACATAGCTAATAGTAAAATTGCTAGAACATATGGTAGTGTATGTGTAATTATTTTTAAAAACTGCCAAATGATTTAAAAACTGCCAAATGGTTGTACCACTTGAAATTCCCAACCACAGTATGCTATAGTTTCAGTTACTCCACATCTCACCAACCCCTTAATTTTTATATAATTGAAATTATATAGGTGGTATCCCAGCATGATTTTAATTTGTACTTCCTTAATGCATAATGATGGTGAGCAGTGTCTCAAGAGAGTGGACATGGAACAGAAAGGACAGTGATCTCTGAAAAATGAGAAATGAATGAGATTAGTTGTATAATTTCCACAGCTTACCACACAGAGAGTTTCCAGGATGTTGCACAGGAAGGAGAAACCCAGGCAGAACCTGGCATTTTCCCTGAATTGAGGAGATAAAGCTAAAAATTCACGAATACCAAGTAGGTTACAGCTCACAGAATAAAATTGGGAGAGGAGAGAGATTCATGGAGAGAGTATTTAGGACATCTGCATAGGGTCCACCTCAAGTATTTTACTGAGTACTGGTCTTATCATGCAACTAAAAATCACCCTAAAAATTTCTACCCAATACCAGGTATAAATCATACTAAAGAAATAGCACAATGTAGGGAACAGAACCTTTTCCCAACAGAGTGGAAAATCTTCTAATTCACACAGCAAAAGGTAAAGTACTCAGAAGAGTTTTGCCTTGCAGTGGGTGAAATTAGCAACTAACAAAGCTTAAAAATAAGATCTAAAAGGTCTGATTCCAAGTATATTAACTCCATCTCAGAACAAAGCTCAGTATTATTTATAGGAACACAAACATATCCAGCATCCAGTAGGGTAAATAAAAATGTCTAGCACCCAACCACAATTATTATTAGTTATACAAACAAATGGCAAACAAACACGTGAAAGAGTGTTCAGTATCTTTGATCATTAGAGAAATACAAGTTAAAACCACAATGAGATACAACTAGCAAAATAACTAAAATTTTAAGACTGATTATTTCAAGTATTGATAAGACGATAAACACCTGAAGCAGTCTTACATCATTGGGAATGTAAAATGGTGCAACTACTTTGGAAAACAGTTTGGCAGCTTTTATTTATAATAACTCTAAGGTAAAAAAAAAAAAAACTACACAAATATCCATCAAGTGAATGGATAAACAAATCGTGCTATATCCATATAATGGAATGTTACTCAGCACTAAAAGAACGAGCTATTAAAACATATGAGCATGCAAGAACATGGATAAATCTCAGAACAATTATACTGAGTTAAAGTAAGCAGACCAAAAACAGCACATTATGATTCCATTATATAAAGTTCTAGAAAACTAATCTATAATGACAAAAAGCACTCTTTTATTCCCTCTATTCCCATACAACAATATGACAGAGCTCAGCCATGAGTGGAAAAACTCCCTACACAATCCAAGCTGATTATAGACCTAAGAGTAAGCAAATAATAAACAGAACCTGCTGGCCACTCTGTAAACTACTTTAAATGTGCATTTATGTACATCCTTTAAATTTGGGGTGCTTTGGCACACAGCAATAGCTAACTGATACAAATGAATAAAGAATTCTAGTATGGTCAAACACTATACAAAGATAAAAATGAACACATTATTGTTTACACACAACAGCATGGCTGAATCCTACATCATGTCATGGCAAAAGAAGCCAGACACAAAAGAGTGCTACTGTTTGATTCACTCTACATAAGGTTCACAACTGACAAGATTAGTAAAAGAATTTTTTAAGAGAAGAATTGGTAGAAGATGAAATAGCAAATTCACCAATGGGGAAATATAAATAAAAGGAGTCTTGGTGTTGCTTGGTAGGTTGAGAAAACCAAGTTAAAAAAAAATTATAAATATTTGTTTTCATCAGTAGGAAATAAATTTGAAAGGCTGAAATATTCAGCAAGTGAGAAGAATGAGGAAATAATTACACATTGTTAGTTCGTGAATTTTAGGAAGTACGTAATCTGATGACTACATTAAATCTGAATTGTACATACTCTTTACTCAATGTATTTAGAAACCTATACTACAGACATGAAACCACTAGTGCATAAGAATATACAGGAATATTTGATGAACCACTGTTTATAGCAGAAATAAAAATGAAATCACCTTGAATGTGTATCAGTGTGGATGATTGTAAAAATTGTGGTTTATAGATAATAAAGGATTAAATTATGTAAATATTAAAAATATTTGTTACTATATTTTGACCTGTAATGATGGGGGTGGTAATTTAAAAAAGCAAATTTCAAAGTAATATATGTAGTGATCCTTTTGTTTTCTCAAAAAAAGGGAGACTTAGTCAATAAAATCCTGTATAATTTTACAAATGTTCTCTTGAGAATAAACTTATAAAAGAATAAAATAAATCTATTAACACTGGTTACCTCAGGGAGGCTATTATTTCTTTTGTAGACTTTTCACCTTTTTTCTTGTAACAACTACATATTACATTGAAAATGAAACATATTACATATTAACAAATACCTGTATTTTCAGGGGGTGAGAAAAATAAAATAAAAGAATCTTTATTGGAATTTATATCCCAGCCTGACCTATAGTGGTGCAGTGAATAAAGCTTATATCACATGTGAATTTCGTATGACAATAAATTCAAGCTGAAAAAGAAATTAATGATTCCATAAACTATTTTTTAGCACTTGGAATAAATACACTTTGTAATAATGTGACAGAACTAACAATGTGTTGGAAAATTTTATTTGCTATATGAGTGGAAAATATTACTCAGAGTACTGACATTTCCTGTTTATCATTAAAAAAAAGACCTAAGTTCTCAAACCTTGTAAATTTAATTCAATTGTGACTCTTCTGACTCTCAGAGATGAGAGTTTGCCTTACATAACAAATAAGACGCATTTGGCAGGCCAGCTCTTAAAAGAACTAAACTTTATCTTAAAAGTGAATGTAGAAACAGAAAGCTAATGTAGTGACAATAGTTAAGTTCTAAAGAAACTAATATACTATATAAAAGTCAGTTGGATATAAACAAATATATTCCAATGTTTTCCTTTTCTTAATGTCTCAAGAATGTCAATGAAATCAAAATGAGTTTCATTACTGCTCTGAATTACTAATTACATAAAAGTAATTTAGAGCTTTTTAAAAAACTTCAAAAATTTTTTCAACATAGATTATTATAAGATCACAGAGTAGAAAGAGATATAAATCTTGGATAAAATTTTGTCTTGACATTGTTTTTTATTTCATATGTTGAAAGAGAGGTACAAATAGTTAACAGCTAAATTAATGACCTAAATTTGAATTCCAGTTTCAATTAATTAATAGGACGAGAAAGGCATTTTTTTCACCAGCCTCCATTTTTTGTAACCATGGAATAAACTGTTGAAAAAAGTAAACAAAAGATTTAGAGTATCAGAGTAAAAAACAAAGTTTCTTTGAAATGATAATATTTCACTTCTATCATGCGTCAGGTGCTTTGTAACCATTTTCAGATAATTTTCACAGTAGTCTCGTGAATAGAATATATATTATCTCTATTTCACCAGTAAGAAAATAGAGATCCCAAGAAATTGTATTTAAGTTACTTACCCAAGGTCATATAAGTGGTACATGAGAGTCAGAATTTAAAACCAGGAAAGAGAGCTTTCTAAACTTAGGCTCATAGAAGTTAAAATAATTGTGCAAGTCTCCACTGCTCAACTAAGTAAATGATGATTTATAATACTAAATACTCTGTGACATTAGGAAAGACATCTCACTTTCTGAGCCTTCGTTTCCTCATCTGCAAAATGGCATAAGTAGTGAGTGAAGCACATACCTAATGAGCAATCAACAAATGTTTGTTTTCTAAAATTCAATAATTTAAAATATCTTTTTATTGATTTCAGAGAGAGGAAGGGAGAAAGAGAGGCAGAATTGTCAATCTGTTCTTGTATGTTCCCTGACTGGGGATCGAACCAGCAACCTTTGTGTATCCAGACAATGCTCTGCCCAACCCAGCTTTCCAGCCAGGACAAATTTGATATTTTTAAAGCACTTTCAGGGTAATTTTGACAGGAACTGTTATTTTCATTTTATATGGGTATATACTGATATCAAGATCACAAAAATTAATGCTATGACCTGTTAATTGGATATGCTCGTAATAAAAATCCTGTGGTCAGTTTCTATTAAAAAAAACTAGTTTGCCTTTAAGTCATAAAGTTAAAATCAGGTATAATGGAGAAAATATTCAATTTCGTTAAAAAAGATTATTTTAGAAAGCCTACAATTTTTTTATAATTATAAGAAGCCCATCTTTAGAGGGTAGTTTTAAAGCAGTATTTCTTTTTTCAAATCTTGGACCATAAAAACATAAATTATCTCTTGAGATAGACCTTTATTAAGACCATTATTCAATAAAACAAAAAGCTAAGTGATATGGGTCTGTTCTATAAAGAATCCCACCTATATTACATACATGTAAATTATTAAGAGAACATAACTAACATTGACAATAGCAATGGACATCCACCAAACTCAGCAATGAAGTCACTCTACCGCAACCAGAGCTCTAGAGATGTCTTTATATCCACAAGAATTGTAAGGCCATCACTCTTTTCCTAGGAACTGTCCGCAGCTTTTCTTTTAAAGAACTAAATGATTATATGTATATGTGTGCAATTAAGAGGTTTCTGTTTCAGAGAGGATGATGCAGCTTGCCAGAATATTAACATTAAGTAAAACTGGTAAATTCATGTCTGGGAATAAAGCTACACAATGGTATCTTTCACGATAAAACTCAGTGACCCCATTTAGGTACTAAATGCTGCAGTCTGCAGTCCCTTTCAATATTTCACACTAGGGGCTTTGGTATGGATAAGGCATTCTCTGATCAAAAAGTGCAGTTACCTTGACAACAAGTCACTGCAGGGATTCTGCATTCTAATCTGACATAACTAGACTATGGATTTAAAGTTCAGCCAGCAGCTGCTAGTTGGCTCTTGTATGAGCAGATGCTGGTTGTAGCATCGAGTATTCTTTGCCACATGGGGGACCAGATGGAACTTCTGCACAGACCAATGAGTAATACATGAGAACTTTAACAATGAAGCCAGATTGATTTTTTTTTCATGTTTTCCACAGACATAAAACTTGTATGTTGTGGTTAAATCAGAAAAAAATTCTCATTCATCTTTATTTTTAAAGTACACTATCTTCTTCAGGGAAAGTATACAAATATATCAGCACTGGGCATGTTACTTAACTGCCCTGGGCTTCAGTGTCCCCATTTCTAAAATACGGATAATACCACGTCCTTCCTTGGTTTTTATTTGAAGATTGACAATGCACAAAATGCACAGGTCTCTCAGTAAATGTTGTCTTATCTAATTTTATTTTGGCACTTAAACACACAGAAATAGAGAGCTTGCCTCCTAGCCATCCTTACCACACATCTCCAAGGTCCACCTAGTTGTACTTTCCCCAAATTAAACTTCCCATGTGGCATGGGACTGCCCTTCACTGCTCTCTCCTTTCTTTTTTTCTCTTCCATATGCTTTGATACCAACGTTTGCTTCTAGTTTTAGGGTTTCTTTATTATTCATGTGTGCACCTCCTCTCCCCATCTAGACTGGGAGGTCTTTGGGAGTGAAAAGCAATGTCTTATATTGTCTTATCTCTGACAAGAGACATAGCACTGAGTGCTGTCCAAAGCCAATACTCACTAGACACCCAATGATTCATTCTTTGTTGTGATTTAGATGTGTTATGAAGGGATATTTCCAGCTGTTTAAGATATATAGTGTGTTGCCTGAACAGGGGGTAGCACAGTGAATAGAGTGTCAACCTGGGACATAGAGGACCCAGGTTAAAAACCCCAAGGTCACCAGTTTGAACACGGGTTTATCCCGCTTCATTGTGGGCCAACCAGCTTGAGCATGGGGTCGCTGGTTTGAGTGTGGAGTCATTGGCTTGACTGTTGGATCATAGACATGACCTCATGGTTGCTGGCTTGAGCAAAGGGTCACTGGCTCAGATGGAGCCCCCTGTTCAAGGCACATATGAGAAAGCAATCAGTGAACAACTAAAATACCACAACAAGGAGTTGATGCTTCTCATCTCTCTTTCTTCCTGTCTGTTCCTCTCTCTCACAAACACACTAAAAATAAGATATACAGTGTATTAAGTACACATCTAATTTCCAAAACATCACAAACCAAGTATTTTTTTTATATTCTCAGGACTGCCTCGCACTAAGCTAAAGGCTGAGAAACTATGGATAGCATTTACATACTTACCAACAGTTATTTGCATGGCCTTGTCTTTACTTAATATTTAAAATTCAACAGAGAGCAATTTGGTGAAATTTCAGTAATGAAAGATTTCTTTGTTTCGGTAATGGAATGAATTTAAAGTAAGCAAGGTAGCCTTAAGTATACAATTTCTAAAATGGGTCCATTACAATACAAACATTAACATAGAGTTAGCTTTGATGTATATATTTCACTAGAACATAAATCTTTTCCCCTTCATAAAAGAAAGTATCCCTTATATCTGAATTAGTCCATGTTGAAATTTTATAATGAAAGTCAGCTGTGACTCCAGGAAACAGCTGGTGTTTTTGCCTCTCCACTTCCACAAAGAAATATGCAATGCATCAAGAAATAAACTTTCTCAAAACCATAAACTGCTTAAATCTTCTTCATATACAGACAACTAAACAGCATGTCTTACAGTTGATATTGAATATGTGTTCAATTTTTACAATATTTGTTGAAGAACATAGTGTGTTACTTGAAAAATGTGTATGATGCTACTTAATATACAGAGTGTTTTACTAGGTGCTATAAAATAGAACCTAAATTTAAGTTCCTGGGAAATTTTAGTAAATATAAAACAGTGATTTGCAGCCAGGCGTTTGTATCAAAATCCCATGGGAAACTTTTTCAAAAGACAGCAACAACCAAAGCCATACCTAAAGATTATTTTCAGATAATTCTGAAAAATATGAAAAATCAGATGTTTCTGAACCCTAAGTTAAGAATCAAGAATACAATAACTCAAAAAAGCAAGACTCAATCATAGCATTTTAGACATGTGAGTGTAGTATTCTTCCTCCATAAAATAGATATAATATTAAATTCATATATAATCTGTATTTTTGATATAGAAATATATTCATTTTAAATGCACCAAGAGAGGCATGATATTCTAAAAACTACAACCGTGCAAACTTTTATAACTTGATGAGGGTTGTATAAAATTTTTCTATGATTTATGAGTTTTACAAACTTGAATAGTAAATATCTCGTTTATTGACATAAATTTCCACTACATAGACATTTTCTGCCACTTATTAAAATATCTATTCATAAAAACTATTAAATATTTCATTGTTGCATCAAAAACAAAACAATGAATCTCATTCTGTTTTAATAAGTATATAATTTTTACTTTGAAAAGACATCAAAATATAATTGACATATTATATCCTATGGGAACCCATGCAAAAATTATCTTCATTTCTTTTACAAATTTTTAGAGCAGCCTTTTATTATAGTTTATTTTATAAGTATTATAAACTTATCACATTTATACATCTCTTGTATACATTTCCAGTTTTGTCAATTCCAATATTTAACTAAAGTCATGGAATTGTAAAAGTTAAAGGCCACTTAGAACAGCCTCTCAGCCACACAAACTTTGAACTATGTTATTAACATGAATTGAACAACCCTTTGAGAAGCCCTGTGGAGTTGCCAAATTCATGTTCCGCAGACCGATGGTTAGGGCAGGATTAGAACCCAACCCCTCAGTTTGGTTCTCAGGCCACTCTGAGATGTCAACACTTCTAGCTCCCTTTTCAACAGCATGGCTTTGGTTTTAGGGTACTTTTCTCTAGGAATTTTTGCCAATATTTAACTTCCAAATGAAAGTGTTAGTATTTCTTCTCACATGTTGCTTTTTTTTTTTTTTTTTTTTTTTTTTTTTAGAGACAGTTATAATAAAGGAGAATCAAATAGGTTATTATTTTCACTTAACTCCAAGAAAGACTGTGTCAGAATGGATGGGGGTTTGGGGACTGGGTAAAAGGTAAAGGAATTAAGAAAAGGAAAAATAAATTTACAGACACAGAAAATAGTTTGTGGACTGCAGGCGGAAAAGGGGGTGGGAGAGGAAGAGAGGATAGAGGGGGATAGATGGTGATGGAGGGGGACTTGACGGGGTGGTGAACACACAATGCAATATACAGATGGTGTATTATAGAATTGTACACCTGAAACTGTATAATTTTATTAGTCAATGTCACCACAATACATTTAATAAAAATTTTAGAAAAAAAGGAGTCCATGGGATTGTTTCCAATGATCTTTAGGCTCCAGTAAGATTAGCAGGCTACTTACTTGCCACTGAAATGATTTCCAGCTCCTTTCGCCCTCCCATCATCTCTGAGATTTAACGTTCTGTAGCCATCTGCATAATCTTCCAACTAATCATCCTATTTCTAATCTGATTTAAGTGACTTCCTAAATCACAAATGAAACTTTGTATGTGTCAGCCCTTATTAATAATCATTTTCAACCCCCCAAGAGTAAAAATAGCAGGCCTCTGTAAACTTAAATGCCATCTGACTAGATTTAAGTTAATTCCCAGTATGTCAACTATATCTCCAGAAGGTTCTGGTGAAATCTGTTCACCTAGCTCTTGGACTATGCACTGATTCTGTAAGATACAACAGTAGTCCGGATTCTGAGAAGCATATTCAAAGGGCTGGGGTTATAAACTACTAGACATTTCTCACACAGATTATTTTTCATTTTAGCATATATTATCTAAGAAAATCATAAGGCCTGAGCTAGTAGAAATTGTATAGGGAAAGATCTACCTGTTTTGCTAAAAAAATCTGTGTTCACTCTTTGCTCTGCTTCACATAATTTGTATAATACACTGCTCACAAAATGTAGGGGATATGTTATTGCTTCATATTCATTTAAAAATATCCCCTAATTCTTCTCACAAAAATTAGGGGATATTTTATTGTTTCATAATCATTTTGAAATATCCCCTAATTTTTGTAAGCAGTATATTAAGCAAGTCACTTATTCATTCCATGCCTCAGTGTGTTCATCTGGGAAGTGGTGGTAATTCAGCTTACCTCCTGGGAGGTTGTGAAAATCTAACAAGATAATATATTAAAGCATCAAAGGAATAGGTAAGTATTTTACCTTCATACTTCCTTATACGAAAGTAAAAGTCATTTATATCTTAATGTTACCACACTTCTTAATCCTATTATGTCATCAATGACTAGAATTCAAGGTAAATGCCTTAGCCCTCTTTCAATAAAAGTGTTGTTAAAAAGAAAAGTGTTGTTAATTGAATTATATACCAATTTTTATAGTAAAAAAATTAATAAATGTGCTAATGTTTTTCAATTTTATCATCCAATTTTGGACTACTTTATAAAGATGCACTAAATTGGGGAGAGAGTTCAGCAGTAGAAAAATGAAAGTAAAGATATTTTTATGTCTGTTAAAAATGCCACTATTTAAGTCCATAGAGTGAAAGACTAATGGGTGACCTTGGAATGCAAAAGAATATCCCAGAGGATAATCACCAGCTGGGTTTTATCCTTACTTAGACAAGAACAGGAGGAAATTAGCTTAAATTTCATTTGGTTTAGAACAATGGAAGCAAGTTATGAAATCTAACTCCCAGGGAATCTTTCCTTCAATGTAAAATACAGACTTATTGCCTACCAATGTGGTCCTGCTTGAAGTATGAGAAAATACTAGATGAAGTTCAAGTCGTCCATCTCTATAATCCCCATCAAGAGACGAAAACAAGCGATTACAAGCCTATTATGCAACAGGTGTTTTCACTTGTATTCATTTCATTTCCACTGGAAATTATTTTTCCTACCTCACAAGAAAATGCAAACTCTGAGAATTTAGTTGAGCCAAGGACATTGAAATAATGAAAAGCAAAATTAGAATACAATGCCTACCTGTTGGGCAGATAAAATATATTATGCTCACTTTGTTAAAGATGGCGCTGCCCACGTGGAAGCCCATCACCCAGGTGATATTAGTTGCCCTTATGCTTAGGATAGGCATATTATATTATTTATGTGTGGGGGACAGGCTGTAACCAGGCAGGGTCATTATAGCCGAAGGCTTAGTTTTAAGAGTAAGCTTTTCCCCACACCCTTGACTGATTGGATGATGTGGAGTGGTGTACTCTCATGAGGAATCTTCCCATTATGCCTCAGATAAGTGACTTTGTATCAGAGACTTCCTTGTTTGTAAATTGGATTAAAGGTTTGGATTTCTATACTATTAAATGGGGCAGACTGGGAGCTTGCTCCCTCAGTTCCTGAGGTTAGCATTAGAGAGGAGAGCAGATTAAGGCCACGTGAAGGAGGCCAGGAGAAGCAGCCAAGATGGCGGAGTGCTGAGGAAGAAGCCAGTTTGTGCAGAGTTTGTTCTGAGAGAAGGAGATGGGAAATAGAGGTGAATAAGTGAGCTAGAAACCTTTGATGCTAGGAAACTCGGATAAGTCAGTAGCTTTGTGAGCACTGAATGAGTGGGTTTTGGAGCCCAGTGTGTGTTTTTACTTGCCTGCCGGGTGCAAGCTAGGTTTAAAGCTGATGGCTCACCAGTTCTTGGTTCCGTTGTTTCATTACCAACTGTCTGAATCTAATGCGAACCTTCATAGGCCAGGTGGCTAGGATGGTGACTGTGGCTCCTGCCCAAACACTACCTATCTTCAGAGCCCATCCTGTATGCTGTACCAACCTATCAGTCAGCCTTGCTTACTTACCCTGGCACTCTTAATTTCTATTTTTTATAAAACTCACACAATTTCCCATATGTACATTATTTATTTATTTATATTTATGTTATTTAGATTATCTTCAAGAGTTACAGTAAAGCCAGTGGCCAAGGCCACTATCAGTGGATAGAGCATCTGCCTGGCCTATGGACATCTCAGGTTTGATTCCTGGTCAGGGCACACAGGAGAAATGACCATCTTCTCCTCTCCCCCTCTGTCTCCACCTTCAGTCCCTTTTCCTCTTCCACAGCCAGTGGCTCAATTAGTTTGAGCATGGCCCCAAGCACCGAGGATAGTTTGGATGGACCCAGCTCATTAGCCTTAGGCATTAAAAATAGCTCCATATTCGAGTCTTGGCCTGGCCACAGACCAGATTGCTGGGTGGATCCCTGTAGGAATCTGTCTCACTATCTCTCTTCCTCTCACTAAAAAAAATAATAATTCAAACATGCTTGGATATAAAGGTATAATTATTTGGGTATTTCTAAACAATGGATGACAAGTCCCAAAAAAAGTATTCTTTTGAATTTATAGCATAACTATTCTATAAATCATCCATTTTGTCAATGAATGTCAAAATCACAGGTATTAAGAATTTAATAACCAAATACACTATTACAAAATATTTAAAAGAAATGGAAAGTATTTTTACATGAGGATTTCTTCAAAAATTTCTTTCAATATACTAAATAAATCTGCCAAAAGATCCACAGGTTTGCCTTTAAGAAATACTATATTAGTAAAAAACAAAAAACAAAACAAAACAAAAGTTGGAAATATCAGTAAGCCAAATACAGTTATACAAAGTTAGAATGGAAATATGGAAATGGGTAGAAATACAACCACTCAGTCAATAGTCAATAGCAAATACTTCCTAGCCTGCCACATAATAAAGTGGAACAGAAGATGAACACATGAAAAAAAGAATGAGAACTGAAGAGAGAGTCTGTAAAAATGCTATCTCCATCAGGGGAAAAAAATCATATCAATTAAAATACATTTTAAAATATTTCAGAGAAAAAAATATGAAAGAAGATATATTGACAGAGAAGAGATCATTCTATTGTCAAATCATGTAGTTTGAAATTAAGAATTCCCACAACTTACTAAGTTTAACCTTGAAATCTTACACATTTTCAAAAATAAAAACCCTCTATCACACATGGCATTTCAGAATGTGTCAATGCTAAAGTTCTGCATTAGATGGTGTCCTTTTAGTAAAAAGAATGGGGGGGCAGGAATAGGCTGGGCTGCAATGTTCATTTAATATAGTATCTAAAGTCAAATATTCATGCTATGTGTCTAGTGCAGGAAAATCAGTATTTGAATCACTCTTTCATGAGTCTACAGTATTCTGGTTTCAAGGACATTTCATGCTTATTCAATGACAATTATGTTTAGATTTTCTTGTCCTAGAAAACATTCCCCAAATTAAATCATTCAGATTTATCAATGCCACCAACAGAAAAACATAGCAGTATCTAATTTCCTGGCAAGAAAGATGTTCTATTCAGTAGCAAGCATAAAGCATAGCGTTTTCTTTCCTTCCTGTATCAATTAATGAAGAGAATGATTGACAATTTTTTGTTCACCTCAACTTCAGATTTCTCCACAGCAGGGAGTTCTCAAGATGGCCTCCTTGAAAGAAATGAGTGACAATCCACGTTTTATTTGACACTCTGTGCCAAGTGTTGGCTGGTTTGGGATTCCTTAGCAACCCAGAAATCTAACAAGATGATTAACAGGTTAATGATTGTGTATCGCTAAAGATTTACCTAATTTTATTTAACTACTTTAACAAACACTGTGTGCCAGGAACTGTTCTAAATACTTGCAAATATTAAACTTCTTTTATTCTAATAAGTGTGTACTATTATGCCCATTTTCCAGATGAGAGATCTGAGATACAGTTAAGTAAATAATTTTCTGAGGTCACAACAGGTAAAATAATCCTCTCTTAAATCTCAGCAATGGTCAACCTTTTAAGCATGATACTCTATCCTTTTCTGGTTTCCAACCTGCTGGGGTAAAGAACTTTCACCCTTGTATAGACCTCCAAATACTGCAAAAAATGCTCCAAAGCCTTTCAAGTCATTGGGATCTCTCTCGATACTTAGCACAGACAGCAAAGTAGACCCAAAGTTACATAATTCTAAGCACATCCTTAGATAATAGATGCCCACATAGCTGATTATTACTAGGGCATATTTGTGACAAGAAATCTAGCTAAGAATTCTTAGATGAGATGCCAAGCAAATAAATGTCCTATATGGAGGGTCCAAATCTGTACTGCCTTCCCTTAAATGTAGACAATTATCTTTATTTCATTCATTTTAGTTATTAGCATTAATAACAGCAAGAATAAAATGTATTAGTGTAGGTGATTATAAAGACTTTGCATTCCATCAATTAACATTTCCTGAAAAATGAATCAAGGACCTATTTTGTTAGATATTTGTTTTTGTTTCTGAACATATGGTTTTATATATGTCCCTTAACCAACATTCCAGTTAAATCTACTGCAGATGATACACAGTAATATATGACTCACAGTATACACAGGATGGGAAAAAGTAGGTTTACAGTTGTTCATATGGAAAATAGTACAATAATTAATAAATAATAATACAAGAATAAACTGTTTCACATACTCACAACCATAAACCTACTTTTGCCTCACCCTGTATAACTATAACACTTATTCCTGAGACCTTTTCTTGGCATAAGGAAAGGATTCAGGCACTGCATTAATATGTAAAGTTAGAATTTGCATTCCCTTTTCACAGGTAAGAAACAGAAAATTACATTTCATGGAGGTTAATGACTCATCTGCAGTCATACTGTTGGTGTCTTCTGATTCCAAAAATATTCCACAAATATTTAGGACAACTTACTAATTCAATAAACATGTTCTCAACCTGCTCCTCTTGCCTCTCTAAGAAGTTATGAAACATTCTGTAAATGAGAAAGCAGATCTTGTGTCACCGGACAAATATATTAGAAATTAACAAATGTAAGTCACTTCATAGAAGGTAGTCAGTGATTGCATCTTTGCCAAAATGCTTTGAGGCTGGTAGAAGAAGTTTTATGAGAGGAAATCAGGGCCTAGAGCAACTGTTACCCCAGTACAACTTACCTGAGACACATCGTTAATTAAAGAGTCAACCTGTGAATCAAACCCACATATTTTCTTCTTGATTCCAGGTTCTACAAGTTTGATCCTTTCTTGCATGCACACTGCTTCATTTCACTGTGTGAGGGCTGATAGAAAGTTGGTAATGCCTGGTCTCCTGAATGTTTACAGTATTTAATATGCACTCTTTAAGTTTATCTTATTCTATTCTGTCTTAGTCCTGACTCCTACAATCTCACTGTAGGTTGAGACCTTGGAAATCTCAGCTACTGTGGGACTGTCAAACAATTCCTAGCCCAGAGCCAAGGACCCATGCTTTAAAATACCTGTTCATTCACTAACTTGGGGCCAAAGTTTTGGGAGCTCTATCCCTGAGGGAGTAGGAGAAAATTACATGCCACAGGTAAACTGGGTTTATTACTACACAATTCTGTATTTTTTTAAAGGATTTTATTAATTTTAGAGAAAAGAGAGAGAGACAGAGAGAAGGGGGTTGATGCAGGAAGCATCAACTCCCATATGCACCTTGACCAAGCAAGCCCAGGGTTTCTAACCAGCAACCTCAGCGTTCCAGGTCAATGCTTTATCTACTACACCACCACAGGTCAGGCCCACAATTCTGTATTTTTTAAATTATTCACTAATTTTCTTATTTCCCTAGTTTCAAAAAATACTGTAACTATTATTATTTTTTACAATATTCATTTGTTTCAATGCAGCAGATATTCTCAAACAATTTTGGTATCGATATATTTATCTATACATAAATTCCAATTGTATCAGTGTTGTCTGAAAAATAACTCAAGGTGTTCAAATGCATCCTAAAACGTTTACCTGTAACATGTAAAATTAGGAGACAAAACCCCAAATACTAGCTACAATCCAAGCTTTCTCCCTAAATTTAGTAACTCAAGACTGTGTGTGTCAGATAAGCCAGTTCTTTGTTCTGTAAACAAATTTCATAGAACGAAAAATGATTTTTATGTATATTTTATCATTGTCATTTTAAGACCACTTCTCCATTCATACAAATTAAGTCTGGCGTATGAGTGAATCACCTACCTTTATTACATGATGCTTTTCTTGGAACACGGGAATCTTAAACATTTGGCACCAGTATGTTGTACCTTTGTTTGGAATGGGGACCTGTCTTAATAAAAAGGGAAGGAGAACACAAAGTCACATTCTCTTGACAATTAAATACAAAAAGTAACAACTCTTATATACTTTCAATAAACCCATCCCTACAATGAGAAAACCTGAAAAAACTTACGTCTTGATTTACCAGGTCAAAGTATGACATGGCTGTGGATAACACATTGGTTTTCTCAGGATTCAACAACCGCAGACTCTTGGTGCCACGATTGGAGTTGTGGTACTTGGGACCATCCTCTCCCACATCTTCATGGTAATAGGCCCAGATCACTCTCACAGTGCTCTCCTGGTGGTCAGACATGGGCACAGATATGTCAGGAGAGCACTTCTCTTAGCACTGAGTTGAGTTTAAAGAACTCTATTTAAAGCAAGATATAGAAGTGAAGAAAAAAATAATAATAACTTTTGCAATTCTTAATATGTTCTCTAACATTGTGTAAATCTGATTAAATTGTTATAGACAAGAGTTGGGACGGGGGCGGGGGGGGGGGAGTTGTCCCTCTCAGCAGGCAAAAGAATGTGTTCCAAAAGAGAGTGAGGGACGGCTAAGGTGGTAGGTGAGCTTTCCAGTACACAAGGACAGCAAATCATTGTCATTCTAACCCTCCAAACTAGCAACTGGTGGTTACCAAGCAAATATTGTTGTTAAGCAGCAGAAAGTTTGAAAACGCCATGGACATTTTAGGGAAAATAAATAAATAGAATGAAAATTAAAATTACTTTCCAGGTCAGAGTTTTTACTTTCACAGATACGAGCTCAGTTATATGTATGAATGCAAATAAAATGCAAATACAGGAGGAACTCCTGATTTTGGGCTTGTTTATTAAGCTTGACTCAAGCTAATAGTCATTTTATGAATCTTAGAACTTTCTAAGGAGTTAGCCTGCTATGCATCTTGATTTTAGAAGTTCAACTAGATGAGTGAGTTACGAGTCAGATGAACTGCTTGCTGTATGCCAGATAGAGGCAGTACTGTCAGATGAAACTGGGTTCCATTAAGCAACCAAGAGAAATTGCCCAGAAAGCAGTGAGGCAGCGTGAGGGTTTGCTATGGTATAAGAAAGTTGTTCAGTTCTCCCACAGATAAAGGTGCCTTTGCCAGATCTTTGTAATAAGAACTTTGAAAACAAATAATAAAGCAAAAGCTTTTTATTTTAAAAGATATATTCTTTCTTAATAAGTCAAATGACTACAATTATTATTCAAATTAAAGTATAATTGCACTGTATGTTACAGAAAAAGTAATCCAGGTCTTTGCATGTGATTTTTTCTTCTTTTACGCTTTTAACTTGCACGTTAATCAAAACAGCTTCAGATTTTTGCAGTTCTATTTTTAAAGTTTTGATTTACCAAATAAAAGAGATAATTTTATTGGTCCATACAAGTGGAAACTTCCGAAGTACCACATGAATTATGTAGCCTCTAAATATTTAATTTGCATATGCATAAAGATAATTACTTTTTGCTTGAGGTCTGAAGATAAGAAATATTGTATAACATGTTGATAGGCCATTTTAATCAGTTTCCTATTCATCTTGATTTTAGAAGTTTACAAAGATGAATCAATTACAAATCAGATGAATTATATTGGGTACCGTACTTTTTCCTTTGCTGTAACACATTTCTTCCAATCATTATCTATTGTCTATTTTAAAACATGATAAAGAAGGAAAAAATTTTGTATAAGTCAAATCATACACACTTTAAACAGCTCTTCAAAAGTTTAGATTCACACAAATATTGCCTTTATGGATACTTACAATCTTAGAATTTTTTGTGTGGGTGATAAAATTCAAAAACACTCGCCCGAAGACTATGTTACTTTGTTACCAAACGTTATTTGTAAATATGTGTTTGTTTTATTCTGTAAAGGGTTTCACTACTGTAACTGTACAAGTTACTCATGCACACATTCACTCAGAACCTCCTCACCGTTATGGTCTTGTCATGTACGTCACATGTGTGCAGTTTTCTGGTAAATTCAATTATGGTGTGTGTGCTATTTTCCATGGCATATTCTAGGTGGTAGTCTTGCTGAGCATCTTTTTTCAACTCTCTATTTTCATTAGTAAAATAATCCTGTGGAAAATATGAAAAGAAGAAAAATCAGGATCCCAAATTCAGAAGAAAATGAATTTAAATTAAGAGTATTTACAGGACCTTAAAAAACTGACTCAGGGTTTGCCTATTACAAAATCCTGTCTCGGCAATCATTTTTTAAATCCTGACAATTTCTCAGGGGCTAGAGGATCCCAAATGGGGAATCAATTCCCATGGAAACTGGTTTGTCTTTCAACTTCTGGCCCCTCAGGAAAAGATGGTGTGGTATAATACTATAAAGCATCAAAAAAGATGGAACATTTGAGTTCACTGAGTACTTTTTATTTTTATGCAAATGAAGAGGAACTTCGACACTGTGAAATTGCTTGTCCTCCCACAGCCATGGCTTGATTAATTCAAGCACGTTGGCCCCGGGCACTGAGGATGGCTCCATACAGCCTCCATCTCAGGCACTAAAAATAGCTCAGTTGCGAGTATGGCCCCAGATGGTCAGAGCATCAGCCCCAGACAGGGGTTGCTGGGTGGATCTCAGTCGGGGTGCATGTGGGAGTCTGTCTCTGAATCTCCCCTACTTTCACTTTTAAAAAAAACAAAGAACCTTAAATCATCAATAAAAGTCACACTCAAATGGATGACATTTGAAATTTTTTATTCTTAGTACCTATTTAAGGTAGTTATGAGGTGTGTGCAAATTTGATATCCGGGGTCCTAGATCTAGACATTGTTCAAACCCCACATTATTGGCAATAACCAGAGCCTGACTAACTGTTTCACCCTAGTAACAACTACATCTTATTGAGAAGATACTATGCATCAGGCCCCTTTAAACATTTTACATGTATTAACTAATTTGATTTTCATATGGAATCTCTAAGATAGAATTGTTTCACAACTGAAGACACCGAAGCGCAAAGAGGTTAAGCATCTTGCCCAGGTGAACACAGCTGGTAAGCAGTCGGAAAGCCAATATTCACATCCAGGAGTCTGCTCTACACCATAGTGGCCACTTCTGGAAAAGGATGGGTTAGTTCATTTTTCTGTCTGCAGAAAATATATCAGTTTTTCACATAATATATTACTTTTCTTGCTGCTAAAGTTAAACTTCGTAAAATAAAAAAGAAATCTGAGAATTGGTTGTAATTGTGAAAGCAATTCAAATGAAAAACTCCTATAAAACTATGATTTTCCCACTTTTAATTACATAGATTTTCAATATGTAAATGAACAACAGGGTCTATGGTCAACAAGGAATTTAGATAAACTAACTATGTCTTTATACTAAGCTCACATTTCATTACATGAATCAAGCAATCACAGTTTTTGCAAACAAAAAGAATACAATACAAAATATAACCAGTTCAAAGAGTAAAGTAATTATCTTAGTCTTGCAAATATGTCTCTAAAACCATTAGTCCCACAAAATATCCAGCTGGCTTGCCAAGTTTCCATTCGTTCTATTTCCAGTCACCAATACCAATTCCTTCCAGCTATTCTACTTCTGGCTTTTTTCACTATGAGAAAGAAAACGGGAGAAACTTCACTTAGGTCTTACTAAGTAAAGCTCTTGCATTTATCAGCTCTGTGTGAATCACTGAGTGTTCAATATTGAGAAAAGACAGCTGCCAAATATGTTAAGGCTCTAGACTCCTGGAAAAATGTGATTGTCTATAAAAGTTGCTATCTTCAACCTTCATGAGGGAAAACTTGAATGATTTGATTAAAATTAAAATTGAAATGCGAAACATCCTAACCATCGCTGTAATTCCATTACAGTTTTTTCCACATTTTCCAATTTTTTAGGCCTATTTGGAAACATACCTTCAGAGTGGCTATCCAAGTAATATTACTGTTACATGTCTACTTCATCCGGGCCCTTATTAATGCATGGCTATCCATATTACTGTCTTGTTTTCTTCTCAGGATACCGCCCTGTACAAGCTGCCTCTCACTTTATTGAACTTCAGTTATAATCTGTAAGAGCTCACATTCTGCCTTCTTTCTATCCTAATTAATATCTACTTTATGAAACCATAAAATGTACTCAAACTAAAAGAAAGTCTAAAGAGAGAAAATTGAAACAAAGTGCATATGGAACAAGTAGAAACCAAATAGATGTCAATGAAATGAAAGACGTCAAAAGGTTAATAATATTATGCACACCCTGATGCATAAAGCCAGGATAATTTAGATGAGAAACAGGCAAACTCCTCAAAAGACACAAGCCAGAAACTTGTTCAGAAAAACAAACACTCTAAATCAGTGTTTTTCAACCATCAGTACACAGACCAGTCCATCAGAAGTTTTGTGTTCACCCATGAGAGAGTTAACCACCCTGATGTTGTATGAAGATTATAGACCCACTGATCTTAGTCAAATTTGCTTATGGTCAGGGTGATTTCATCCACAGTTGTCCCCCAAATAATTCTATTTTCACCGGTCCCCAAAGGTAAAATAAGTTGAAATCCACTGCTCTAAATAGCCTTATAATCATTGGCAAAAACCTTCTTATAAAGAAAATTCTAAGCCAATGTACTTTCACTCGGGATTTTACCAAATATTTAAGGAAGAGATAGTATCAATCCTTCACAAATTCTTCTAGGAAGTAAACAAAGAAAGGGCATTTCTCAACTCATTTTTTGATGCTAGTATTTTATAATACCAAATCAAAGACATTACAAGAAAATTTACAGATCACTCTCTCATGGGCCTGCCTATATGCAAATTTTCTTAAATATTTATATTGGCAAATATCTCCTCATTTTTGTGAGCAGTATAGAACTGAGTGATATAAAAAAAAGAGGATAATATATCATGACCATGTAGAGTTGGTTTAACATTAGAAAGTTATCAATATAATTCATTGCATCAAAAGTCTAAAAAAGAAAAACCATACGATCATCTTGATAAATATAGAAAACCATTTGAAACATTCATTTATGGTTAAATATCTCAGTAAACTAGCAACAGAAGGGTACTGCCTCAAACTTCTAAAGGGTATCTATAAAAACCTTACAGGTAACATCATTCTTAATGATGAAAGATTGAATTCTTCCCCTCTAAATTTGAAAACAAGTCCTGGGAACAAGACAAGGATGTCCACATGCCTCACTTTAAGAAGGCTCCCCTGTTGATTGCCCATCTCTGATCATTGGTCTCTGTCATTCCCATACCCTACCATGAATATCAAAGTTTTCTCTTTGACACTATACTCCTCTGTCTTCATATTTCTTCCTTTGGGAATCTCATTTACACCAAGAGTTTCTCATCATTGCCTTATTCAGTATCACATATCCAAAAGTCTATTGGATACCTTCACGGAAGTCTCACTGTCATCTCAAAAGCAATCTATCCAATATTATGTTCACCTTTAATCAATTAGACCAGTTTTCTTGATTTTCTTTCCTTATACTGCCATTCTCCCAGCCATCCAAATTTAAAACCACAGTCTTGAACTTATTTCTCTATTATTCACAACTTCACAGATAGTCCCTGTTCCTATTATGCCTTACTTTGAAAAAATAAACCACCTTTTACTTCTACTGCATTATGTCTCCTCTCTCCTCTCTCAGTTCAGACTCAATCACCTACATGTTTCTGTTAAGCTTTCCTTCAAATCACTCTGTGTCAATACATTTTATTCAACAGTATATAGTACAGAGTTATATAGCTTAGATTTAAGTTTCTCTACAATTTAGCTTAACCTGGTTTTCCAGGATGTCTCTCATTAATCTCACCACCTGATCTTTATTATCTATTTACTATTCCCCTTAAATACTCTGCCTTTTTCCAACTCTTTGCTTTTGTTCACATTGTGCCTCTTTATCTCCCCTGCTTTCCTCGCCACACTGAGATATCCTCTCCACTAGCTCCACCCATTGAAATACTTCCTTCTCTTCCAGACTCATGATGACTCTATCTCCTCTATACAGTTTCCTTTCATCATTCTGACTGGAAGTGGTCATTCACTCTGAATCCTTAGTCCTCTACCTGTATTCCCATGTAGCACGCAATATATTCTAGACACAGAATTATCTTCTCAGCCATGTGGTAACTGCCTGGAAATAGAAAACTAATCTTGTTAAATCTATTGTAATTTTGTAACTTTAGAATAGTAATTTACATTTACATTGTAAATAGAACAAAAGGAGGGAGACAACAGATTATTTTCTCCCTTGCTCTCAATTGTATTTACATATGGTTAAGATCTGATGTGGAATGTGTTTAACCAGATGCTTCAATGAGTTTGGGTCTGCATGATCTACCATGCAAACACATCTGGCACTGAGCTCTGGGGATGTTGTTACAACCTTTTAGCTCTTAAATAGACATGAATCTTACAAAACTGACATCAGCATTTAGGGGAAAAAAATGTTTATACATGCAAACACTCTTTGAAATCCTTTTACAGTAGGAGGGCATTCTCTACCTACTTTAAAGAAAAGAAGAAAAATAGACCTGAGAGAGAGAAACCATGTTTCAGAATGTTTTCTAGTGTTAATTTATATCCTCAGTGTCTAACAGAGTGACTCGCTCAGAGCAGAAGCTCATTAAATATGGATAGTATTAAATGGAGCATCATGCTTTTCTTTTTGCTAAATCTAAATGAAAATGGAAGATAAGAATCCAAGAACCATCTTCCTAAGTTCACATTTTTGTGGTAAAGGAATAGTTTGACTTGGTGGAAGCAATACTCTCTCAGCAGTACATGTTTTTTCTTCCTTCACCCTATGTAAATAAAAAACATGGTCTATAATCAAACACAGTCTTAAGGTGTTGATATTAGACAAAAAATTAGCATATTAACAAATCTTAAAAGAAAATTAAATAAGGCAAGAGGAGAGAATAAGGCAAAAAAAATAGCTGAGTCCCAAATTGTCTATCATTCAAGTATTTTTGCTTGGAGGAGAAAAGAGGAAGAAAGAGAGGGGAAGAAGGGAAAAGAATAAAAAAAAAGAAAACACAAAGCACTTGCCTGACTGGTGTGGCACAGTGGATAAAGCATTGACCTGGAATGCTAAGGTCACTGGTTCAAAACCCAGGCTTGCCTGATCAAGGCACATATGAGAAGCAACTACTAAAAGTTGATGCTTCCTGTTCGTCCCCCTGTCTTTCTCTTTCTATTCCCTCTCTAAAAAGTCAATAAATAAAACCTTAAAAAAAAACAAACAGACACAAAGTCTCTCAAAGACCTGTCAATCCTTCATGCAGATTGGCTAAACCTAAAAATAGTACATTCAGTGAGTTTAAGAGTTTCTTGACAGTGTGACAAAGGAATAAATGGTATTCAAGTGGGCAATTAAATAGAATATTTTGTAACTATCATCCTCTAGGTGGAAAAAATTGTGGAATGAAATTGATAGTAAAACATCAGCCAACTAAGAGTTTGAATACCTATAATGTCACCTAGAAAGTTATATTAGCCAAACCACACTGTAGTACTTAAGAAATATTTAAGGAAATTTTCCCAAATCATTTTTGCTGATTTTCACCTTTAGAATTAGAACCAAATAGCGTCCCTCACCCTCACCCCCAGACCCCATTAGCAAATAGACCAGGTGCAGCTTAGCTCTACTGTAAATCCATGGAGAAGGCCACTCCTCAGCTATCTTCCTATAGTGCTTGATATTCCAGGACTTTAAAAATAAAAATGAGAATTTGATCACAGTGCATGTTCATTATCATGGCACAGCCAGCCATTATAAAAATCTAACTGTATGATGTATGTCTTAAATATGTTTTATATTTTGTAAATAGAAAATATTGATAAAGAAAAGTAGGCTCCAGTTAAGTATCATTAAAAATGAACTCTGAAAGCAAGAGCATTGATGGTGATTTGAAGATTCATGATTCTGCAAAGATTTTGTAAGACTTTAAAAATTAAAATGTTAGCCCGACCAGGCAGTGGCGCAGTGGATAAAGCATCGGACTGGGAAACAGAGGACCCAGGTTTGAAACTCCGAGGTTGCTGGCTTGATCACGGGCTTATCTGGTTTGAGCATGGGCTCACGAGCTTGAGCAGGGGGTTGCTGGCTTGAGCAAGGGATCATAAACATGACCCCATGGTCGCTGGCCCAGGCCTAAGATCACTGGATTTGAAGCCCAAAGTTGCTGGCTTGAGCAAGACGTCACTCAGTCTGTTGTAGCTCCCTGGTCAAGGCACATATGAGAAAGCAAACAAGGAACAACCAAGGTGATACAGTGAAGAACTGATGCTTCTCATCTCTCTCCCTTCTTGTCTGTCTGTCCCTATCTGTCCATCTCTCTGTCTCTCTCTCTTTCTCTGTCTCTGTCACAAAAAAATAAAAATGTTAGATGTTTTAATTATATAAATATAAAAGCTGATAAGCAGAAGCCATTCTTCTTTGTATTTATTCAGATTTAATGTTCTATAAAGTGAAATGTGACGTACTGTTATCCTATATCAATGGCTTTATGTAGATTTCAATCATTCTAACACAAATATCTGCATTAAGATCAGCTTCCATATGAATTGACATTTAGATATTTTTATTGTGAATTATCATATTAACTATATATTTACTTGTTTATAGTGTTTTTTTAAATCTTCTCAGAGTTGTTTGTGAATATCAACTCCCATTTAATTGGTTGTCTTTTTATTTTGCTCTTGGTTTCTTTTGTTGTACAGAAGCTTTTTCATTTAATATAGTCCCATTCATTTATTTTTGCCTTTACTGTCCTTGCCTTTGGGGTCAAATTTATAAAAAATTCTTTACGGCCAAGGTCCATAAGTGTAGTATCTATGTTTTCTTCTATGTGATTTATTGTTTCAGATTTTATATTTAAGTCTTTGACCCATTTTGAAATAATTTTTGTGCATAGGGACAAACTGTAATCAAGTTTCATTCTTTCACATGTGGCTTTCCAATTTTCCCAGCACCATTTACTGAAGAGGTTTTCTTTTCTCCATTGTGTGTTTCTGGTTCCTCTGCCCAAGATTATTTGCCCATATCGATGTGATTTGATTTCTGGACTCTTGATACAATATTACCTATTACCCTTAAAAATCTGAGTTAATAATTAGACTCCAGCAATAAAGTGAATTGGCAGTTGTGTCATTAAAAAAAATTACTCCTGAAACATGTTCTTACAGGATATTCTTTTTCTTTTGAACACTTTATACTTTGAAAAAATTATGAAATATATCATCAAGGTTTCAAAATGCTGTGCGGCAACAGAAAAGTCTGCATGAGCAGAAGTTGGCATTTATTGTTAAGCATGCAAGCAATAACACTGGTGCCACTTTCAAACTAAGGAAAAACACCCCAAAAGCTAGTTTTATATTCTACAAGATCCCTATGACCTCTTGTTAAGAAACACAATTACACAGATGTTAAATTGGTTTTCACTCATTGTCAGCCGTTTTTTTTCTCTTGAATAAAATCTCTGTAACAGAAGAGGGCTTTGACTGGTGCTGTGTTAAACAGGATAAAATGAAAACTCTATGGGTGTAATAAAATATATGAATAAACTCTGGCTCAGCCTGGATAACTGAATGTAAGCACAGCTGCAGGGGAAACCTTGAGAAAAACGTTGCCATCTGTCATCATTTTCTTCAACAGGTGCTTGTAGTTTTTCTTCATCTACATCTCAGAAGCCTTGTTCCTTCAAACAGTTGTTTGTAATATCAATTTCTATAGTAAGAGTTATGGTGGTTAAATAATATTGATAGTAAAATAAGAAATATTTTTGTGTTAAGGAGAATCTTTCAGTCTAAAAATCATAAAACTGTAGAAAAATATATAAACATAACCTTCAGAATTTCAAGATAAGCCAATTTTAATAAGTTATTTCTTCACTCCTATAAATTAAACAATACGTCAAGACAGAAGGCGCCTACGTTCTAGAAACCACTTTGGATAAAACAGAAACTCAAGGTCTAAAATGGTAACTGTTGAATAGTTATAGAATGCCAAACTATGAACCCTGTTAGCCTGCGTTCTGTTGAGGGGCCCACCTGAGCAATCTGTTCGTTAGTAAGTGCCACTTCTGAAAATAAGCATCCTTAGTTTTCTACCACAGATCATCGTTGCATCTCCATTTTATTTTAATTTAATACTTTGCTATAATTTCAGAGTATTAGAGGTACAGTGTGAAATTAACAGTAAACTTCAGTGGAAAAAGCAGCTTCAGATCTTACCATTGAAATAAGATATTATTTGACTTTCATCCTATCCCATCACCTTATTTTAAAAAAATAATTAGACGATGTTTCTTAACTGTCTTTGACTAGTGTATGCAAGGAATAAATTTTGAGAAGAAAACTTTGTTCTTCCACCCTCTCTCCTTCTTGTCTCTTCTTTCTTTCCACATGTATTTTTTTGAGTGACTACTATTCCTCAGTCTCTTTTGTAAGGCTGAAGGCACATGCTTGTACAGGAGAGTGACAAAGTCCCTACTAACAAAACTTAAAGAGTTTTTTTAGTTGGGGGAAGGTACAAACAGGTTTTTTTTATTTAAATAACAATATAACCAAAAATATTTGGATAATAAGTGCTATAGAACACTTATATATATAGAACAGAGATTATAGAGAGGGAGTGGAGTGTCTTTAGGTTGCATGATCAGAAAAGTCACTGCTGAGGCAATAATACTTATTCTGAGAAATAAACTAGAGTTAGAAGCCAAACACACAAAAAATGTGGAGGAAGTAGACTTCAGGAAGACAGAGAAGCTATTGGAAAGAATATGAAGTGAGGGTTGGTTTATCCAATATGATGAAGCTAATGAAAGCCGGTTTGGCTGAACTATAGTGCTCACGATGGGTACATGCAGTGAACAAGGACCAAACGAGGCCCCAAATGTGGTGACCTTTGTAGGTCAGTATAGGGGATACTAAGCTTATATAAAAGTCATTTAAGTTTAAAGCAGCAAGTGGCATATTCTGATCGACATGAAAAATATACACGAGCGTGTGTGTGTATTACTGTAGCTACTGTGTAGAGAAAGACGAGGAGATGGTATAAGAGCGTATAAGATGGTATAAGGTCAGGAAGACAGACAAGCATCCCAGTGGTTCCAACTAGAGTTGGGGCAGGTTAAAAATAAGACAGTTGCATAGTTGCTATTGTCTTCCTTTCTATAAATTTCTTCAATAATGTAAATGCATGAATGTGGAGTAAAATTATTTTTAGCATCACACTCAAGTTGGAAGACAGCCTGAAGCATACCTAAACCCTAACTCCCACCAAAGGAGGATTTTTCTCAAAAACATTTCTTAATAGAAGTTCACAATATTGAATGGCTCCAGTGACAAAGCTCGTAAACTTAAACCCTTACAAAGCAAATCACTTAAATTTAATACCTCTGATTGTCAGAAATGTATTTCTTATATAAAGCTAAAATTTTCTACCCTTTAAAGTATATTAATTGGGCCTTTCTTTCTTTCTTTCTTCTGGAGTCTGATAGGTAGGCTCTAAACCATATTCCTTGAGGAATACTGTCCACTCTTTCAGACAATCATCATGTCATTTCTAATCGTTCTTCCTCCAAGAACAATTGCTAGCCGTTTCCCATTACTCAGGTACCAATTTCCAGAGATGTCACCCATCACTGTAACTTCCCTACATACTGCTCCAGTTCACCCACACATCCTTTAAAAATGTTATTCTAGAAGGTATCTTCCAGTGTGATTAGCCTAGAAGAGAGTACTATAGCAAAACAGTAGAATTTATAGGCTAATATTGCACCTGTGTGTTTAGCAAGCACATATTTTGAGCTTAAAATGAACTTAAACATATATATATTTTAATTTCTTTTTATTTTATTCATTTTAGAGAGGAGACAGAGAGAGAGAAAGAGAGAGAGAGAGAGAAAGGGGGGAGGAGCTGGAAGCATCAACTCCCATATGTGCCTTGACCAGACCAGTGCAGGGTTTTGAACTGGCGACCTCAGTGTTTCCAGGTCGACGCTTTATCCACTGCGCCACCACAGGTCAGGCCTAAAACTTATATTTTATATGAATTGCAATTAAGTCAAATTTTACACTTTTTAAAATTTATTCATTTTAGAGAGGAGAGAGAGAGAGAGAAAGGGTGTAGGAGCAGGAAGCAAACTCCCATATGTAACTTGATAACTTGATCAGACAAGTGCAGGGTTTTGAACCGGCGACCTCAGCATTCCAGGTCAATGCTTTATCCACTGCGCCACCACAGGTCAGGCCAAATTTTACACTTTTTTGTGCATATGCAACTAATTTTTTAACCAAGTATTTAACTTTATTTGTATTCTTATTGAATTTTAACTTTCATTATTTTAATATATTACTGCCTATTGACTCCTTGTTCTGTAACCTAATGTAGTCAATTTGTTATCAACATATTTTGGGTATGCATGTTTTGATATCTATGATTATAACTATTTCAACTTCATTAGCCCATCTTTTATAAGGACATCATGAAAACCCCTGATAATTACCTACTATCATTCAGATGCATCTTTTATTTAATAACCCAATTACTGGCCCAGCAAATCAAATCCAGAAGAAAGTGCAGTCTTGTCAGTATAATCTATGATTATTAAAGCTATGCTGGCCTCTAGTCAGTAAGGATTGCAAAGTATTTATAAACCAGTTGCTTAAAGTTTATCCTCAAATTTTCACAAAAGTTTCTATCAATCTCCCCCATCTATACATTTAACAGACACCTCTTTCCATGTTGAAAGCTGGAACATTTGTCTCCATGTAATCTGATAACATTTCACTAATTGATTGATTCGTTATAATATATCTACTATTTATTGAGAACTTTCAATGTGCCATATACTGTGATAAGAGCTTTACATGCCTGTTTAATTTGTTCCTCACAAACACCGCATGCGTGATGTTACATTACCTCCGCTGTGACTTATTTTTTGTATCACTGAAAACAGCACAGGGAATATAGTCAATTTTATTGTAATAACTTTGTTTGGTAATTGATGGCCACTAGACCGATGGTGATCCCATCATAAGGTACATAAATGTTGGATCATTATGTTGTACACCTGAAACTAATATAACATTGTATGTCAACTATACTTTAATAAATAAATAAATAAAATGGACCAGAGAGTCAGGTTTAAAACACAACAAAAACCCATGCATTTACATATCATTATTTTCTTCTTCATAAAGTTAACTGTCACTTAGTGAAGTTAAAGTTTGCTGAGGGTGACACAAAGAATGAGCAGCAAGCAGTGCTGGGATTTCCGCCACGACTTTCTTGCTGTACACCGCTCAGCAGTTACCCAGCAAGTATGTCTTGTACACCTGCCAAGCATACAGACTTGTTCTTGGCACCATGGAAAGATGTGGCGGCACTGACACAGCCATCAACTTGTAACAATATACCAATTATCTACTGCTTCTGCTACTTTCCTCCAACTCCCTTCTGCAACTATAGCTGTGGGGCATTTCACTGCTTATTAATAACCTTGGAGAATGCAGGAGGAAAAGGAATAGGCTATGTATTTATATAACTGAAGAAACACTTAAGAATTTTTTCAAAGACAAAGGGATTCCATCTTGTTATCCTTAATTCTAATAAAAGATTTTAGAGCAGAACACTTTTCTTGGCTTAAATACAAGCTGATATTATCCGGGACATTCCTTTATTAATGTTCTGTTGATGCCTGTGATCATATGTAACACATATTTAGATTTTGTGTGGGCAAATAATCTTGTTGCTTAGAAATATAGCAGCTAGTACCAACAGAAAAAAAAAGGTGTGTAGGAATGGTAGAGGGCCAGGAGGAGAGAGGTTTCTGGTTCAGCACCTTTTGACACACATTACTACACACACTTCTTTCATTGCTGCTCTTGTTTCATGTAAATGTGAAAAAATATGCAGAATTATCAATGAATTCATTAAACCCATCTCACAATTGTTTCCATTCTAGAAAGCACTTTAGTTTTCTTCTTACAAACTAATCTTAAATACCAAATGCTAGCCCTTGCTTCAAATGCACCAAATGGTGACTATGAGTTGCTTTGTATGGAGTCCTGCTTTGTATCACTATGTGAACATCAAAGGGATCACCTTCTTCCTATCAAAGAGCCTGATCACCTAAGGTCAATCATTTCTAAACTTTAGAAACTTAAAAATTTTTAACACCTGTGTTCCTCCCCAACCCAATCCAGAGATTGTGGTTTAACTGAAAGTGGGGATAACATTTTCTGCACATTAAAAAATTTTAAAAGACACCCAAGTGATTCTAAGATGCAGACAAATTTTGAAACATCTGACATAAGAAGTATTTTCCCAGTTCTCAGTTCTCTATGAACTCTGCCTATCCATCACTAGACTATAATCTGCCATACAAAAATCCATCTCAGCCTTGACCAACCATGCCCAAAGTACCAGGAGACCTAGCTTCTATATGATTTTATCGACCATGAGTGTCTTTGTATGAGTGAATATTAATGCATGAACTTTGTCAGGGAGTAGGGGGTGGGGGGGAGGCAGCAATTTAATTTTGTCTAAGAAACTAAGATTTGAAAGTTTTAGTTTATGATTGCCTAAAAGATGGAAATCTTCCCCAGACATATGTGGTTTTGTTGATGTAGCTTCTCAAAATCCTTGAGCTCTCTAAGATTACTAAAGATGAGAAAGAACACAGAGTGTAAGAGAAAAACATTCACACCTAGTATTAAGAAACTTCTATAAAATCATCAAGTCTCTAGATCAAAGCTTGAAAGATTCTAGCTGAGCTTACTAAACATCTGTGTAACAATGCCACAGAAATAGAAAAGAGAACCCATGCGGTTCAGACACATGTGAAAAAGCATTAATTATATTTCCCCCAGGTAGGCAGTTTCCTATATTCAAGGTCTACAGAGTTCTTTGATGCCCAAACCAGGTAATTTTCTTCATAGTATATAACATTTTAAATTGTAAATACTATGGTTAATCTTGAAAACAACCTCTAAAATTTGGGATACTTATATCCCTTCATGTTTTGATTATAAGCATCCTAATCTAAAATAGCCATGCAGCCCCTCATCACATCAACCTAGTTTAATTCTCAGCACAGCACTTACCACTTTCTGATACTTTTCTTGCCCATTTATTTATTCATCTACTACTAGCTCCCACCAAAATATTAGCTCCATAATACCACTAACTTCATCTCACTCAATACTATGTCCCCAGCATCTAGAACTGTTCAATATACCTACAATAACTAATTGACTGATTGAATGAATGAACATTCCAACATTCTCTTTCTATAATTGAGTACTTTACTGAAGTAGTAAAAGTCACAAATGATCTCCAAGCTGTGGGACTTAGACTATACATCTACAAAATAGAAGTAAGATATTGACATCATAGGGCTATTGTGAAAATTACACAGATAGCACACTTTAAAGACTTACCATAATGTATGGTTGGTTATATTTAGAACTCAATGAATAAAAAAATCATATCACAGAAACATATATCTGTGACATTTATAGTGAAACAAAAGTAGTAAAAAATACTAAGATTTTATTTTATCAGTCTGTTTTAAAATGCATTTTATTATTCATGTTCTTTCACCATTGAGGAAAGAAATTGGAATGTTTTTTGTAAGCTGCAATTTGCCTGCAGAAGAAAGAACATCAAACTGCAACTCAGACGGGCAACAAGCCATTTATTTAATAGCTACCCCAAACTTACTTTCTTCACCTTTAAAATGGGAGAGGGGTAATTAGGAGATTTGAGGGTAATCAACCAAACTCTGAGCTTTTAAGAGGCAGCAAGTGAATACATAAAACATCAACATTTAACCTGTAAAAGCAAGAACTATTTAAAGATTTTTTTCATAATTCTTGTTTACATTAGACCAATAGGAAGACCTCAATAGTAAACTAAATTTGGTCTATTCTTTATTTGTGTAGCACTCACATTTATAATCCCAATTTTACAGTTAACAAAATTATCTATTTGAAAATATTTTGTAAAATTCTCTGCTTATGTGTGGTATGGTGTCCTAGGAGTATAGCTTTTGTTTCTTTGTCTACTCTAGAATTCTACAAGTTAAAAAGACATAGATTTAAAAGAAGCTTCTCGGAAAAAAACTTTTTTTTTAATTCCTGAATTAGTGATTGTTTTAAAGTTACAATAAACAGCTTTGTGAGGCATCTGTATGCAGTTTTTTTTTAACATATGGATCAAACATTTCCAGGAACATGATGACATATAGTGAATTCATTTCTTTTGCGAGCAACTTTATTTTAATAGGGCTCTATTACAAATGATGAATCAATAAATCACCATTCACTTTCTTTGAAGTGGAATCTTGTCTCTCCTTCAAGAACTCAGAAATTGCCCTTGGTTGCCTGAAGCCTTGACCTCTCTGCCCAAGCAATTCAGGTGCATTGTTCCCTTGGTTAGGAGGTTCCAGAGGTCTGCCAGTCCCCAGGCTGGCATTATAAAATCATCTGTTCTGCCAAGGAGGGCCACACACTGAAGACTATCACCGTGTGTTGAGCATTACACTGGTCATGTGTCTGTATTACTAATGCACAAAGCACGACGCTTGGAGAAGTCCCTTTGTCATCTGGTGAATGGGGGGGCATAATCCAAAGACTTATAAATATCTCTTAACAAAGCCCTAGCTGAGCTGTGTCAGGGTTGCATACTCTCTTCATCATTCCCTTAGAGCTTTTCAATTTGCTTTCCAAACATTTCTTTGTTGCCGTTGGCTGGGGTGCACTTAAAAGAAGCACATCGTTAACCACAAAGAATGCTCACTGTTTTCTGTGATTTCAAATCAGTTCCAAGCACTTCCTCAGCTCCTCTGCGAGCAGCCCAGCAGCAATTACCCTGCTGCCTAAGACGTACTTCTCCTCACAGAGAGGCTTCAGTTTTAGAGAGACAGCCAAAGAGCAAGGCTGTAACAAATGATGACATATTTTGGTCTCCATTCACCAGCGATTTACACCCCCAAAGGAAGAGGGAACCAATTTTTGTGCAAATTCAACAGCACATCCGACAATGCTGCCCTCTTCTCTAACTCACACAAATTGGGCATTCATCAACCCGGATCACTTGCCTCAAATGGGGACTCACAGTTGCTAAGTGGCTTGGGTGGGGGTGGGATTACTCTGTGTCAAAAAGGGGCAAAGTACAAGGAAAGGACACAATCCATCAGAGAAGTGAGCGTTAATTCATTGAGGCAAAATAGTGAGGTTTTCAAAAGCCGATGCCAGAGGAAGGACGGCTTCCCATCCCCACCCCTGGCAATTCTGTGAAAGACAGTGTAGAAAGTGACAGAGAGTAAGCCTCTTCACAACAGTTTATCTGATAGAGTACACTGGGACAGACTTCACTTCACAACCATGTTTCTCTCTTCTCTGCCCCATTTTGATAGTACCTGTTATACATCTTTTCAGAAATATCTCCAGACAGGGTCAGAGGGCTATAAAATGGGCAGGGCAAATACCCATAATGCTTCCTGTCTGTTGCCTTTCAAGGGACTTACTAAATCTGTTTTTTCATTTCATGAACCAACCAGTGAATGTCACACTGCCCCTTAGAGGTAGTCTCATTGGGTGATGGGCAACCATTGAACAACATGAATTATAAAAGTTCAGAATTCATTTTGGGGAGTGAGGAGTCAGTGGAGAGAGTACTGAATAGGAGGACAATGGAAAAATTATCAACTGTTCATTAACTTCTTATAAGACGTTGGGGCGGGGGAAGAGAAAGAAGGTGAATATGCAAACATTGCCTCCAGATCTTGGCTGTGTCACGAGAGAATAAATGCTTATAGAAACATACTCAAAAGTTCAAAAGGAGACAGTGGCAAGTCTGTGAGAATGGGTGTAGTAGAATATTTTTTCAGAAAATGGCCATACATATATTTCATTCCTATGTGACTTCCTTACAATGTGATATTGAGGTGAAGCCTATGTTCCTTCCAGTGGGACTGTGACTACAGCAGAAGACACACTACATGACTCAAAGGCTAAGTTGAAAAAAGTGATATAGTTCCCTCTCTGGATGTTCACTCTTGGGGCCCAGGCACTCTGCTGTGAGGAACCTCAGAAGCTACACGCAAGGGCCATATTCTCACCACAGCACCAGCTGAGGTCCCAGACAATAGCCAACATCAACTGCCAGTCAAGCAAGTGAGTGAAGCAAGGCTTCGGATGATCCCAACCACTCACCTCAGAGTTGACATCAAGTAGAACAGTGAATATTTGTCCCCACTCTGCCCTACTCAAATTGCAGATTTATAAACAAAAGTGCTATCCTTAGATTAAGACACTATATTTGGGGGTAGCTTTTTATATAACAGTAGAGAACCAAAACAATGAAGGAGATCCCTTCCAACACTGGACAGAATGTTCCTGGCACAGAATAAACCTGGCCTGAAAAGAAATGGAACAACACCTCTCTGCCTTTCATGGATTCTCATAATTCGGGCTGTTTCTTTATTAACATTAACTTTTTACCTCTTGGTCCCGGATTAGGGTATCCAGGGGATCTAGGTGATCTAAAAACGTGTGTATATGTGTGTTACATGGTGCTTTGTACAAACTAGAATTGTGGCCAGTATTTAGCAATCAGATTTTGTTATACACACACACACACACACATACACACACACACACACACACACACACAAAATTAAATTTCCATCTTGTCTCAAGAAACAAAACAAAACAGATCTGGCAATTCTTGATTTGCGTTCACACCATACAGTAATTCACTTGCAGAAACTCTGGTTTCCTCCATCCCTCTACTCTCTGTTGCATTACCTCCTGCTTGGTCCGCTCAAGCCCCATCCCTCTTTCACATTTGCTGCCTGACCTCCATAGGCATTTGGGTTTGTAATATCTATTTAGGCAACAATTCTCTACCTGGTTGGTTGGGACCTATTCTTTTTTTTTTTTTTTTTTTTTTTTTTACAGGTACAGAGAGAGAGTCAGAGAGAGGGATAGATAGGGACAGACAGACAGGAACGGAGAGAGGTGAGAAGCATCAATCATTAGTTTTTTGTTGCCATAGCAACACCTTAGTTGTTAATTGATTGCTTTCTCACGTGTGCCCTGACCGCAGGCCTTCAGCAGACTGAGCAACCCCTTGCTGGAGCCAGCAACCCTGGGTCCAAGCTGACGAGCTTTTGCTCAAGCCAGATGGGCTCGCGCTCAAGTTGGTGAGCTTGGGGTCTTGAACCTGGGTCTTCCACATCCCAGTCCGACGCTCTATCCACTGTGCCACTGCTGGTCAGGCTGGACCTATTCTTAAGTTAACATCCTATTGAAAAAGAGAGTTTAAAATAATCAGAAAAACACAATTTAGAATAATAAAAAAAAATAGAAAAGTCAAGCCTATAAAACTTAAGAAAGAATGAATTCAAGTAATAAGGAAAAGACACAAGAGGAGGAGACTAGGACGTCAGTGTAGGTTATCCTACAGCCTGATGCTGTCTCTAACTCTTAGGAGCTGCTGCACACGAAAAGATGTCCCAGAAACCAATGGTTTTGTTTCACTGTTTGATGTAAAGCTAGTTCTACTTGGAAGTAAAATTACACAAAATTAAAAAATTTAAAGTCTACTATTGGAATCGCATATGCTATATGATGAGGAACCCTATTTACCTTTGGGTATAGTTGCTGAGAATACTCTTATCACACCACTGCATAAAGACTCTCAGATAGTTTCTAGGGAGAAGATTCAATGTCAACTGCTGGAAAATGGAATCACCCGGCTTGGATAAATGAGCTGGAACTGATACATTTCTTTGTATTTTTAATCTTTTGGTGTTTTTAATTTTATTAGAGATTTTTAATAAATTATCTTTGAACTTAATTGATTAGCATAATTTAATTGTATCTTATATGTCCTAAAATGATCAGGTTGTTTAAGGAAATGGAATACTAAAGGATATCAGCCTAATATCTACAACTAAGAAAATTATTATCTTTATATATAAAAATAAGGATTTTTCCCTTAGGAACAAAAATATAGGAAAAATCCTATTTCTTGCTCATTAAATATATTGGAAAGTGCCTATTCTAAGGTTTATCTCATAGTGATATGTATTTGCTAATTATTTTAAGAAAAGTTCTATGATTCAAAATTAACCAAAATAGCACTTAATTAACTCTTCTGCAATCTTTACAGTGCAATCTTAACCTTTTTTGAGGTACCGAACCCACCAGTTTCATATGTGCATTCACCGAACCCTTCTTTAGTGATAAATAAAATGATTTTTTTTCCAAATTCAAGACATAGGTATATGTTTTTTTACTGGTGCACAAAATGAGTCGTGCATGAACATCACCTTGCTCAAAGAACAAAACCAACAAAGTGCAACAAATTACGGTATTACTTTATTCTGGCCTTCGCGGCAGAGGCTTCTCCGAACCCCTGAGACAGACTCATCGAATCCCTAGGGTTCGATAGAACCCAGGTTAAGAACCACTGCTTTATAAAGAACTACCAGCAGTGTGAAAACATTCTTTAGTTTGACAAAGTCTACGTTTGTCATGGGCCCATTATGGCATGCTGAAACAGGATTCTACTCTTGGCCTTTCATTTCATATCAAATTGTGTGGGTCTTCTAGAAACATTACTCTTTTGAGAAAAACAATATCAAGTTATCTTTGATAGTATACTCTGTTTGATGACATTAACTTAGTAAGATTCCCCATGTCCCCTTTCAACAAAACATGCAAGGTTAAGGAGCATATTACCTGTCCCACCCTAAAAAACAAACAAAAAGATTTGGCACAAATAGTTATTTCTATAAGGTAATGCTATTTCATATCACAAGAGAGTTAAGTCATTCAGCTTAGTGAGGCTTGTGTTCAGAGTCAAATTCATGGCTTACAAATTTAATGTCTGAAATGCTGCAGCAAAAGAAAATTTATACGTCAATTACTTCAACAAAGTGTAATCCTCATAAAACTTTATTTCATTGGACTTGTAGAGTACTTAGTTTGGGAGGGAAGGATTCATTTATGAGAAAAAAATAAAGAAGAGGGTGATTTTGAAGTTTTAATTGCTATCATTTTCTTTCTTTCCGGCCAATGTGAGTAGTTCAGTACCAGGATTAGGGTTCAAGTTTGATGGCATCTCTGTCAGAACGTTGTACAAATCAAATTTACAAGCCAGGAATAAAATTCTTGAGAAATGCACTTTGAAATCTATGGGGTACATTGATTTTAATACCATCAAAACCTAACCAATGCCAAAACAACTAGATTTCATCTGAATCCAGAGACTTTTATTTAACAAAGGAAAGTATCTTTGGATGAACTTTGATAAGTAACAACGTTGTTATGTCATCATGGAAAAGTGTTCAGATGTTGGTCAAGATCAAATAAACAAAGAGGTCCAGAAAACCTAACTACCTAATTCCTTCTGGTCATCTCACAATTCTTTTTTCCTATTCATAATGACATCTATGAACAAGCAAAGTCTCTCTTTCAAAACAAAACGCCAGTTGTCAAATTAGCTTTGTTAGCTATCAAAGTAAGTGAAAAGTTTTGCCACTTAATAGGGGATTTTGCCCGGGGCTCTAGGTTTTGCAGATCTTGAAAAGCGGCTTCCTAAGCGGCTTTCTTAAGAGCCAAGATCCCAAGCGATTCTTGGGGAACTTTCCTTCATCTCTCCGAAGTAACTGACACCACACCAGCCCCGAGCCTGGGGCTTCCCAAATAACAGTGATTTGTGAAGTTCTCTCCAGACCCCGACCCTAGGCAGCAAGTCTGTCAGCTGTCTAAAACCCTCTGCTCCTTCCAACCCTGAGAACGATCCGTTAGGTCCCCAAAGCCGGGTCGTTCTCCCTTCCCATCAAGAATGAGGGGGGATGCGCGGCAGGTGTGTATGAGGGGGTCTATTAAGTGGGGCGCTGGGGACAGGAAAGTGTTCAGAGACGAAAAACTGCCTAAAGTTTCCCGTGATCAGCTTCTCTGGAGAAAACTCGGAGTCGGGCGGCGGAGGCGGGGAGAGGGACAGCTGGCGACTCGGGCTCCGGGGATGCAGGAGCTGACCGCAACCGGGAGCGTGCGCGGGGCTGCGCGGGGCGACGGCGTGCCTCCTCGGCCAGAGACAGCGGTGGCCCCGGTGGCCCTGCACAGCGCCTGCTCCTGGATCAGGACAGGACGCGCGGGCCCGGGACGGGACACACTTACCTGGAGATAGGGTCGTCCCTGCGCCACGCCGCCCACGACGATGTCGGCCTCAGCCATGGCCCCGGTGGGCGAGAAGCCGAAACCCACATAGCCGGTGGTGCGCACCTCGAGGCGGAAGGCGAGCCGGTCGTCCCGCGGGCCCCAGCTCAGCCAGTAGTCGCCCTCCGAGTCGAGGAGGGCGCGGTGCGGGAAGGTCTGGCCCGAGCCCCCCGCGGCCGCGCAGGGGAGCAGCGTCCACAAGAGCAGCAGCAACCAACGGCTCATCCTCCGCGCCTCTGCCCGAAGGCACCTGGGCTCCCGCCGACTGGCGGAGCGAGGAGGAGACACGAGGGGCGGCGGCGCTAGCACCGGCCTGGGACCGCCCCTCCACCCGCCGCCTCGGGGAGGGGCAGGACCCGCTCTCCCGCCCCGGCCCGGGTCTTGTCGACTCTCGCCTCGTCCCGCCCTTCCCGCCGAGCCACCTGCTGCCGCGCACCCCTCACTGGGTCCCGGAGGTCTGGATTCGGTGGGAAGGGAAGCAGAGGAAGAGAAGGGAAAGTGTCCGGGCGGGGAGGGCGTGGGCGGACTGCGAGGGGCGGGGGGGGGGAGGGTGTCCCTGCCGAAAGAATGAGAACTGGTGAGAGGGCGAGTTTAGCCTAGCCAACGCGCAGAGGAGTTGAGTGTATGAAAGGGATAATCCTGGGTTTGTTGGAGGGAAAGTGAGAGAAAGTCCTTCCCAGGTAACTGTTTAACATTTTTCTATCCATTGTTGTTGATTTTCCAGAGCCGTTGTACCCAGCGATGATCCTGCCCTATGGAGGGACTGGCTCACCTCCAGAGCATTTCTGTCACCCTTTCACAGAAAGGGTCTCCAAGTTTGGGGAAGTCTTATTCTTGACCTCAGTGCTCAACACCCTGATGCTTGCCTTCTGCCTGGGTTTGGTTAGGTTGGGCTGGGTGCCATTTGATTTTGAAGGGACAATTCTGCTATACTACTTTGCAATCAGCAGAGTAGGTAGGGATTAAAGCACCACATGACATTTAGATTTTAATTTGAAATACTCTCTTGCTATATCAAGTTCTGACCATAGTCATATTTATCAAAAAGTGTTTTTGCCTCTCTACCTTTGACTACCTCACTCCTGTCTTAAGAAGGCTAATTACCCAACGTGGCAATTCTAAATTACTTTTCCTTTTTATTAGCCTATTTGTATTCTGCCACTTTAATAAAAAATAAAGAAGTTCTAAGCTCGTTTATGGAAATACAAACAATACAAAGTAGAAAAATAATATGAGAGAATAGATCAAAATATAAGTTAGATGAGCACTACAAATATATACTATTTGCTCTGGATTCAGAGACTCCGCACAAGTCACCTATACTTCTTAATCTCCCTCTTCAAGATATATTCCAGCCTGTTTTTTCTGGCTCCTGTTTTTTTCCTCCCATTTCTCTCCCCATAACTTTTCCAAAGTTACCATCATGCATCAAAACTTTGTTCTCCCAAAGTTTCAGGCATATTTGACAGTGTCCAGAAGACAGCCATCTAATGAATCTGTTTACCAGGGATTTCAAGGAGTTATCTAGGAAGAAATTCATCCCAAGGTGAGAGGAAGTTGGGTCCACTGTTTTAGCCAATGACAATAGGCTAACATTAGAGAAGAGTGATGATGAAGAGTGATGAGAAAAGGCAAGAAATAAAAGAATCTGGGAAGCCCTAAAAGAACTGAGGCACTGAGAGTGTGGACTATCAACAACCACAGGACCCTTGAGCAGACATTAGGACAACATCATCAATTGCAGCAATCTAAGAGCTGTACCTGAGAACTGAGTGTCTACAAATATCAGACAGAGGCTTTGCTGCTGCTGCTGCTGCTGGCTCCAGCCATGAGAAGGAGACTATGGAAAGAGAAACAAAATAGTGGACATGGAAGTCAAGAAGAATGGTTTATGATACCATGTGAGGTACACTCACCAAACTGGGCAGGATTTCAGGGGAGTTAAATTATTCCAGAGTAATCAAAGGCAAACTTCCTTTGTTCTTAGCATAAGGGAGCCTGGAACACCTGGCTAGATCTGTTTCCTGAGATTTGTTATGCAAATCAATATTCATATCTAGAATCTACTCTTATTTATTGTTCTAGGTCAGTGGTTCTTAACCTGGGTTCTATCGAACCCTAGGGGTTCGATGAGTCAGTATCAGGGGTTCAGAGAAGCCTCTGCCACGGAGGCCAGAATAAAGTAATACCGTCATTTGTTGTGAGTTCATGCACTTCGTTGGTTTTGTTCTTTGAGCAAGGTGATGTTCATGCACGGCTCATTTTGTGCACCAGTAAAAAAACATATTCCTATGTCTTGAATTTGGAAAAAAAAGTCATATTTTATTTATCACTAAAGAAGGGTTCGGTGAATGCGCATATGAAACTGATGGGTTCGGTACCTCAAAAAAGGTTAAGAACCACTATTCTAGGTTCACCTTCCATCACTTTTTGTCATTCACCCATTTCACTCTAAATACATGATAATTACCTCGAGAATTCTCAAAAGAGTATCCTCCTAATTCATTCACATCACTGAGCCTTTCCAGATTGCGCACTCTGCCAAGATTACCTTTTCTTCCCTCTGTTCCTTTAAGTATTTTCCAGTCCTCTTGCCCACCCTTCACAGAGGTGCCTGTGGAATGGTCTGTGCAGACCTCATGATGACACCCTTACACTTCACTGTCTGTCTGAGTGCTTGTTTTCTTCCAGTAGCCTCGTTAGGTCAGAAACAGCTTCTGGTTCCTTGTTTAAACCCCATTGCTGAGAATATAGACCAACATGCAAGAGGGGCTTAATAAATAGTTGAAAAAAGAGTAAGTGCATTTCCTGATCCTCCTAGAAGAGTCCTCTTCACAAAGTTAGATTATGGAGAGAAAGCTTGGCCCCCAGTTAAAACTAGATATTCTCTGCATTCATATGAGAAAAAATTAAGAAAGAAGACAATTCATTCATATACAAAAAAGAAATAATGTTTTTTTTCTTTCTTTAAGTAAAATCAGATGCTTGAATATGGAAGTTTTGTCTATGACTGGTATTGCACCTAAAACACCCTGAGTATTCAAGAAATATTAAAATTATATAAACATTTTAAGAATTGGTCAACAGCCTGACCAGGTGGTAGTGCAGTAGATAGAGCCTCAACCTGGGACGCTGAGGACCCAGGTTTAAAATCCTGAAGTCGCAGGTTCATCTGGCTTGAGCATAGGCTCACCACCTTGAGCATGGGGTCACCGGGATAGCATGGGATCGTAGACATGACCCTATGGTTGCTGGATTGAGCCCAAAGGTTGCTGATTTGAACTCAAATGTTGCTGGCTTGAGCCCAAAGGTCGCTGATTTGAACTCAAATGTTGCTGGCTTGAGCAAGCAGTCACAGGCTCAGCTGGAGAACCCTGGTCAAAGAACATATGAAAAAGCAATCAATGGACAACTAAAGTGTTGCAACAACAAAAGTTGGTGCTTCCCATCTCTCTCCCTCCCTGTCTGTATGTCTGTCCCTCTCTCATTCCCTCTCACTGGAAAAAAAAAAAAAAGGAATTGGTCAACAAACAGAATTTTATTAGCATAATTCATACTCAAGAGACCCATTCTTCTTTGGTTTGAACTACTACAGGAAATGAAAACAAAAAAGAAAACTGTATTTAAGTGTGCTTCATAAGCTGCCTGAGTTCCCTAGACCAAAGCCAACTCCCCACTCAGTTGCATAGAGGGCTCAGTTTCCCAATTTGGAAATTAATTACTATGTAATTGCTTGTCTTAAATCAGTAAGAAAAGCAGGAAATGAGCAGAGATATTAAAAGCTTGGGGTATATGGCAGAGTAAAGATTATTATGCTAAGTGACATAAGCCAGGCAGAGAAAGAAAAATATTATATGATCTCACTTATATGTGGAATCTAATAAACAAAGTGAACTGAGGAATGAAATAGAGGCAGAGGCGGGGTCACAGGGACTAGAGGGACAGCAGTCAGAGGGAATATTGGTGAGGGGATGGGACCAGAGAAGGTAAAGGGATTAGTGAAATTATATATACATAACACAGAGATACAGATAACAGAACAGCAAATCCTAGAGGGAAGGGGGTAAGAGTTAGGGGAATGGAGGCAAAAGCATATAAAAATGGACACAGGGGTGGGGGTGAGGGAGTTATATTCAGTGGGATACTTGAATCCATGTAAACACAATAAATTAAAATTAATAGAATTTTTTTTAAAAAATGAATGAAATCAGTGGTAAGTGTTTTTAAACGTGTTTTTTAAGAAACCATTGCTTTTGTTTTTACATTGGCAAGGGAAAATATTTATTTTCCAAAGGAAAAATATTGTTCTTCCAAAGGAAAAAAACAGGACTAGTAGATAGAATTTACAATAAGGCCAATTCTTATATAACAAAAAATTTATAGCAATTATAAATATTCAACAATAGATTTTCCTGCTTCAAAAAGTATCATACCCCTTATTTGATGATATTTTTCAATATCCAAAATGAGTATGCTTATTTTTACCACTTATTATTTTTTTAATTTAGAAATTAAATTTAATGGGGTGACATTAATCAATAAGAGTACATAGGTTTCAGGTAAACCTACAGCATAGGTTTACGCAGGTAAAACTAAGGCATTTGAATTATTGATTCTGTTCTGTGAAAGTCATTCTCTGTCACCATATATTTCCCCCTCTTCTTACTTCCCTCTCTCCAGGCCCCCCTCCTGGGAACCATGTCACTTTTATCTATGTCCATGAGTCTCAGTTGAGTATGCTTTTTCACAACGAATTTCTACTTCAAGAAATTTATCCTTAAGCTGAAACACATGCATTATACTAGTATTATTTTCATTTTTATTGAATGTATTGTGGTGACACTGGTTAACAAAATTATACAGGTTTCAGGTACACAATTCCACTGCACATCATCTGTGTGGTCAAGTCTTCGTTCATCACCATGCATTACTTCCATACCCTCTTCAACCTTGTCCCACCCCCGTTCCCTGGCAATCACCACTGTTGTCCAAGTACATGAGGTTTTCCTCTTTTTTTTTTTTCTCAATTCTGTCACCACCCTCAGTCTCCAACCCTTCCCCACTGATAGCTATCAGCCTGCTCTCTATAAATCTGTCTTTATTTTGCTTGTTACTTCATTTTGTTCATTAGATTTCACATGTGTGTGATCTCATACAGTATGTGTCTTTCTCTGACTGGTTTATCTCATTTTGCATAATACTTTCCAGGCCCATCCTGTTGCAAAGGGTAAGATTTTCTTCTCTTTTGTCATAAAGACGATGACTACTCGAGGACCACGTGGTGTGCACCAAGGACCTAGGGGAGACCATGTCACAATCCCCTATACAGGTTTCATGAGACACCCCCATCATCCCCAGTCCTTATGGGTATTTATTGATACACACAAAATAGTAGCAGGGATCAGAATGAGGAAGTCAGGAAGCAGAGAAGAGAATTAGAAAGTCAGGAAGGGGAACTTCTTTAGAGCAGAATAAGGTGCAAGAGAAGTAGTTCAAATGTCCTCATCTATTGATTAATCAGAATTGCTAATTCTGTCCCTATTGTGCTGTGTTCAACAGAGTACTGCATTCAATACTATTGTCAGTAAAGCCACAGTGGCCTTTCCTCAGGGCACTGAACTCTGTTCTGTTCTACGTTCTTATTTAGGGTGTCTACACTGTTTTATGGCTGAGTATTATTTCTTCTTGTAAATGTACCAGGAAAAAGAAATTAAACTTAAAAAAAAACCACCTGAAATTACATGATCCAATAATAACTCTAGGGTGTATTCTTAGAATGTCATTCCAGAACCCAGTTCCATTAAAGCCAAAGAGAAATAGCCTGTTGAACAAAAATTTGCAACAAAACAGGTGAATTAATTTTGTAAGACTCAACTTGAAACAGAGTGACTGACTCTAAACATTCCAGCTACAATATTTTTTTTAGATTTCTTCTCTCCACACGCATCCAAAACAGAAACAGAGCAGGCAAAACTAGGTATTCAGTGAGGTTTTACTTAAGTTCAGAACATTCAACCAAATGACTCATTCTTAAAATGAATCATTTTCTCATACTTTTCAATCAGAACTTTCAAATGTAATGTTTATTTGTAATCTTCACCCTTCATGATACACAGCTTCAGATCAGCCAGTATGACTGCACCCATGCTGAGCTTCCTCACCTTCATTTATTTATGTTTCTACACTCATCTACTGCAAGAGGAGGAAGGGAAAATAAAGAAAGCCCAGTAGACAGTAACAGGCCAATGCTAGAATCGTCTGAAATAAGTTACTTCTTACGTAAGTATAGAAGTACCATAATTTTCTGTCTACTTGTACCTAAGGTACAACAATAATACTAAATATTTAGAAAGTTCCTGTCTTCTAGGGAGCTAAAAAGGAAATATTTATATAAGTGATCTCAGCAGGGTTCCAACATTGAAATAGGGAAGCTGAAGCATTTTCGCCCTTTCTTCTCTATTAACTATGTGTCTGGTGTGGATAGGTGACTGGTTCAACTTAATGCTGTGAGTCAGCAGCAGAAAAGCCAAAAATAGAACTTTGGTTTCTTTCCTTTTTTTTAACTGCATATTTTCTCTAGCTGTCACCTCATCTCCAATAAAAAATAATAATTTGTAAAGCCAGTAGGTAAGTACCATGAAACAGTCTTTCAGTAGGGCTGACTTTTTCCCATGAGCAAGATGCTGTAATCCAATATTATACTGCTCATTTTAATAATAGGTGATACTAACGATGATGGTAGTATGCCTAAAGAAGGTGAGGCAATAGTGCATTGTTTTTTATTAGCAGGAAACTAAGATAAGCTTAACTGAATGTTTTGGAGGTTTTTTTTTTAGATTTTATTTATTAATTTTAGAGAGAAGAGAGAGAGAATAAAAGAGGTGGGGGAAAGAGCAAGAAGCATCAACTCATAGTAGTTGCTTCTCATCTGTGCCTTGACCAGGCAAGCTCAGGGTTTTGAACCAGTGACCTCAGTATTCTAGGACAACACCTTATCCACTGTGCCACCAGAGGTCAAGCTGAACTGAGTTCTTGAAGTTACTTTGAAATTGAATGCCAGTTGGTATTGAAAACTACTCCTAGGTTCTTCCATATGAAAATAACAGCAAGAAAAACATTTTCTCTGTGCAAAACCTGCACTTTGATGTTATTTGTAAGCTATGTTCTAAAATAAAAGTGTTTCAATTTAAAGTCTAGGAAAGAAAAAATAATACCTTTTATAATGCTGTATGGCCAAGGGCTTCCTGCCATCATTGCCATTCAGATACAGATGCAAGTTCTCATTAGATTCAGACAGACGGTAAAGAAACAGTGTATCCAAAAAATGGTGGGCCATTCTTTTATTCAAGTCTCATACTGGCTGATGAGAAAACACACAGAGAAAAGATTTCTCTCTTCATTCAGAGCTCACAAAGCCACTGACACATTCTCTGGTTCCACAACCAAGAGAACTTCTCCAGTTTCTCCTAGAATTAAAGGCCTCACCAGTCCCAATGCCCCTCACCTTTGGTTCCCCATCGGCCAACATGGCTTCTTACTCTGTAAAACTGTCTTCTCTCTCGCCTGATCAGGCGGTGGTGCAGTGGATAGAGCATCGGACTGAGGTGCGGAAGACCCAGGTTCGAGACCCCGAGCTCACCAGCTTGGCTTGAGCAAAAGCTCGTCAGCTTGGACCCAAGGTTGCTGGCTCCTGCAAGGGGTGGCTCGGTCTGCTGAAGGCCCACGGTCAAGGCACATGTGAGAAAGCAATCAATGAACAACTAAGGTGTTGCAACGGCAACAAAAAACTAATGATTGATGCTTCTCACCTCTCTCCATTCCTGTCTGTCTGTCCCTCTCTCTGACTCTCTCTCTGTCCCTGTAAAAAAAAAAAACACAACAAATAAAAAAACCTGTCTTCTCTCTCTTTCTCTGCCATCCCATCTTGGCTTCTTCTTTAGCACTCTGTATTCCCTCTGCTCCTTCTATTTCCTTTTAAAATTTTCTGGTGTGGAAACCTCTCTTCCAGCAACATTAGCATAATAATAGCCCTTCCCAAGCAGGAAGGTAATTTGCAATTTTACAGGCCACATACCTGGCACTGCTCAGCGCCATTTTTAAGAATAAAAGTGAGCAAACTTAAATAACACAAATTTTACAAACTCATTTGCCCAACAATCGCTAATAATCATCTGTTAGAAATTTCCTTTATAACAAGCCATTATGTATATGAATTACATGATAAGAAAGAAATTGATTCATAGTAGTATTCAGCCTGTATTATTGTAAAACCATGGTTATAAACTTGCTTGGGTATTGATGAGAGTCATAGGCCCCGGCACTGTGCTGCTCTTTATTAGAGTGATCTTTGTGAAAAGTAACCATGTCTTCAACAATTTGTCCAATTTTACTTCTGTAAGGATGAAGCAACTGAAGCTGTCAGTAATTCTAGAAGAAGAAACAAGGGTTGATAAAATGTGCTGAGTTGGTCCCAGGGAAGTTAGCCTTGAAAGGAACCTTAGGACCTGCTCTCTGGTCCTTGCTTTCACCGTCCAGATGATGAAAGCAAGTCCTGGAGAGAAGTGAATTGTTCGAGGTTATAATATAAACCGACACAAGCAAGAAGGTTGGTTGCCTGGTGCAATTAACAACATGCCTGGCTCTTGTCACTTTCTCCTCTTACCCGTTATTCTTTTGGATGTCTCCTGTTCACCACTGGTATTAGGTCACACTAACTTTTAACTTACGTAAACATTTTTGGGAGAAAGAGTAGAGAAGAAGAAGGCATTGTGAATACAATGATAGTCTCCCCAAATGTAGGGCTCCCTGATTGTACCATTCTGGTTATGCAGTCGATTTGACATTTAACTACATGTGCTTCTATGAGTTTAAACTTCTATGGTTATCAATCTGAAGAAAAGTCTAATGGCTTAATCAATATGAGTAACCGTCACCAAAACCGAATGCAAATTTAACTCCACACTGAGAAAAATGAATTGATTCAGGACTACTTGATTTTAAAATTCCTCATGTGGTTTTGGAAAAAGTTAAAGAAATTTCTACTGTAATTAAAAAAAACACATAAAATTAGAAATATAAATATTTAATTATTCATAAATTTAATAGTAGCCATAATAATTATTACTAGGCATAATACATATGGAAAAGAGTTTCCCTTAAATGAAAAACTGAAATAATTAGCAATTATTGTTTCATACAGAAACTGGCAAATAAAAGACATAGTCTGGGAATGAGTGTTAAACAGAGCATGGAAACTTTCTAATCAATACTAGGATAAAGAAGAAAATGTGTATTTATTTTTTATGCTGCAAGATTTTATTTCCTCTCAGTTTTTAAAAGGTTTATTTTATTGATTTTAGAGCAAGGAAGGGAGAGAGCAAGAAAGAGAAAGAATATTGATCTGTTCCTGTATGTGCCCTGACCAAGGATCGAACCAGCAACCTCTGTGCTTTGGGACAGTGCTCTAAACTAAGCTATCCAGCCAAGGCTATTTTTTCTTGTTTTTAAACCTATGCTCTAGTCTTCACTCTTTGAAAATTTCTTCATTTAAAAATCCAAATTAGAAATGAAAGATGAATTAATTTAGCTTTACAGAACGCAATTTGGTTTTTAAAAGACATTTTTTACCTTACTTAGATAACTGAACAAAAGTCTAAATTTTAAACCAAATAATAAACTGAATGTCACTGCTAAAATTGACCAGGTAATTGCCGTCACCTCTCATGCAGTAGAGTTTGCCCAAACAGAATCTTTCAAAGCCCCAGAGTAGTACAGAATTAGCCTTCAGAGTAAATTTATCAATAAAAATGAGAATACAGGAGCATGACCAGATGGGTAATTTCTAGGGAGCCCTAAACTTGGAAAAATATCATTGTATTCACTGCATGTCATCTTCCTCCTGACTCCTTCTTCCAGCATGTTTATGGAAGTTAATATTCAACAAAATCAGTTCCAACAGAGAGCTTGAGAATCCAAAAGAAAAGGTAACTGTTAAAAGGAGGAAGTGGAAGGAGCCAGATGTTGCTAGTTTTAAGGAGTACAACCATAATCATAATCATAATAATCAGGAGAAAAAGAAGAATAAATGTATTGAGTGCTGTAGTATGTTACCTGAATTGTCTCATTTAATCTTTACCATAACTTTATAAAGTCAGTGTTATCTTTTCCCCATTTGGAGGAAACAAGAAGAAAAATGCTTTTCAATTTACATAAGAGCAAAGACAACAAGATCTTTTCTCAACTACAAAGGAAGACATTTCTTATAATATCAAATTATGAATACCATAAACACATATTTTAGAAAAACTTTTACATCTCCTACCAAGCAACTATTAGTAGTATTTTTATTGAATACATATAAACAGAACAAAACCCCTCAGGAAGCCAATTTGCTACAGATGTTGGGACCTTTTCTTGATACAAATTTCTAAAATTTTATGTGGTTACTGAGTTCCCAGAGAAGCGGTTATGTGCCAAAGTTGTTCATATGGTAATGAGACATATGAAAATTTAATGTTAGGAAGGTTGCACTGAGTATGTCATAGGAAAAGGGGAAATGAGCTTGAATGAAATTGAATAAAGTGTGTCACCTATTTATTTTTCTATTATTCTCTCTCATATACACATATTAGAGTTAATCAATTATTCTCTTAGGGGGAATAGTAATTATTAATTTATTCTTCTTTTGTTTTCAGATATTAGGGAAAAGAGGACCTAGACATGTTAAAAAAATTTTAATAAGATTAAAATTTTTGAATTTGTTGCAATGGCATTGATTAATAAAATTACAGAAGTTTTAGGTGCACAATTCTACAATTCATCATGTGTATATTCATCTTTTCATATGTCTTTTGACCATTAACATGTTGAAAATTTAAGCTTCATGCAACGTAAAATTAGAGTAGATGTAAGGAACAACTTAGAAAAATATAAGTAAATAGCTCTCTTTCTCAAGTATATAATCAGTGCTCAGAATTCACAGCAGCAAAATGTACTGGAGAAAATTGCTGTGATCACATTTATTCAGATTGTAGGTTTATTTTGTGACTTCTAGTGACATTGTAGAGTGAAGACATTTAGATAATTCACACAATGACTACAAACATTAACCAATTAGTGGGTACAAAATATTTTGAAAACATAATTTAAAAAAGAAAACATGTTCTTTAAAAAAACCTGACAAATAATATTTTATTGTTGCTACTTACATTGCAAGACTATTAAGTCAGAAAAAAAATCTAAGGTAGTAAAAAATATTATGATTTGGGTTATAAACCAAAGAAATCAAAATATTATTTTTGCAACTCCAATACTGTTGAAAAGTGTTCTTGACTAGCATAATGAATGTTTTGGTTTAAAAATATTTCAAAAATATCACCCATTGTGAGGTAAATGTACCCATATAGCAGGCCTAAATATTCTAAAGATGGGGACTGAACTGACCTGTGGGATCACTTTGATCTGACCCCCACAAAGAGGAGTCCAGTGATCAGAACCATCTCCTGCCCTGTTCTTCCTTCCCCTTTAAAAGTGATGCCTTACTTCAGTCTGGCAGAAATTTCTGGGTCAATCTATTTGCCAAGAAAATAATTGCTCATACTGAGTAAAGAATATTAATTTTATTAATAAAATGTCAACCCTGTATTATAAATACTGTCCTAGCATGTACTGACAACCCTCTCTCCTAAGAACATTGCTTTTAATTTTCAAATTCCCTGTGAGAGTAAACACTGTATGATAAAAATGCACATCATTTGGGGATAGCAAAGTTAGGCAATCTGATAAACCATATGATAGTGATTTCTTAAAAGTATATTTATTGTTAATTCTGAATTCCCTATGCTCCTTTAATATGAAGAAATTACCTAAAATATATTAATCATTAGTAAAAATACAGAAGCTTGTAATAAACTGTTAACTATTCACAAAAGGTAGAATAAAACAAACTTCATTATAGAATGCATACTGTGAACCATTCTTTCTATTATATATTTAAACAGTATTTTAAATTTTTAAACTGTTTAAAACAATTTTAAACTTTCTAATTTAGTGTGAATTCTGTTGTTCCTTTGGTGGCCAAGAATGAAAAGAGAGAACTAGAAAATGCAACAGATTGAATCCCACTGAATGAGTCAGGAGAGTAGGAGATGTGTAAAAGTGGAGGAAAAGGGTGACAGCGGAATGCCAAACACATGGCCTCAGCCCACGTTAGTTCTCCCTCTACCAGAGAGCCTGGTCCAAGGAAGCTCTCCCCTGATTATGGCCATTGCCTTCACTTGGCTTGTTTGTGGTATTTCACAACAGAGCTTTGAAACCAAGAGAGAGCAGAAGCTTGAGGTGTTCCAACAGAAAACAGAAACTTGAATTGATTAACCGAGTCAGCTCTGCCCAACTAGCATAGATATTATGTATTGAGAAAGAAGACAAGCTAGTACAAAAAGATGATAGTATTAGAGTTTATCTAAAAACTCATCCTGAAAAGTTAAAAATTAAAAAGAAAATTTAATGTATGCATGAGATATGATGTCTAATTTGTGAGGAGTCCTTTGTGTAGTTTTGCTTAGAAGAAAGGCCACCATCTATGGGACAAATTTTAGGTTGAGGAATATCAGAACTTTAACATTAGAAAGTCTAGTGATTTTTATAGAAAGGACAGTTTACAATTAAAAAAATGACTCAACTGTTTAATAAAAATGTTCACAAGTATACATTCTATAATGAATAATTTTTTCATTCAGTTTTTTGTAAATAGCTATAGGTATTTGTAACCTTCTGTATTTTTACCAATGATTAAAAATTATTAGAGCAGTTGATTTACATAAAAACTTCCAAACAAACAAACAGGAAAAATATGTACATGTATTGTGAAGCAAAAGCTTTCTAAGAAACCATCATGCTTACACAGCCCTATAAAAGAACAGTTATTTAACTTGTTAGGGTTAATCCCTTAAAAATTTTTTTGTTTGGCCTTACTAGGTGATGGCACAGTGGATGGAATGTCAACTTGAGATACTCAGCGCCCAGGTTTGAAATCCTGAGGTGGTTAGCTTGAGTGCGGTCTCATCAGCTTGAGCACGGGGTCACCAGCTTGAGTGTGGGATCATAGACATGACCCCATGGTTGCTGGTTTGAGCCCAAAGGTCACTGGCTTGAAGCCCAAGGTCGCTGGCTAGAACAAGAGGCCACTAGCTCAGCTGGAGACCCCTGGTCAAATCATGTATGAGAAAGCAATGAACAACTAAAATGCTGCAATGATGAGTTGATGTTTTTCATCTCTCTCTCTTCCTGTTTGTCCCTGTCTATCTGTCTCTCTCACACTACAAAAATAAGAATAATTTTTTTTTGTTTTAAATTTGTGAGTTTTTCCATTTAGATTGCATTCCAAGATATTGTTTTGTTCATCTGTTCACAAATACTTTTGATAACCTAGTGTGTGCCATACTTCTAGACATTGGGGATATCTGGCTGAATAAACTTATTTATAAAAAAATCTATTCCATCATAGACCTTGCATTCTAGTGATTTAAGTGACTTGGGTATTAGAAGAAGAATCAAATTATATGTAGTCAAAGCCTGACAAGTGTTCTTCCCTTTTGAGTTAGATATGAAACACATTTGTCTTTAATATAAGACCATTTTCAAAATATTATCACTTTATTTTGATTTCCTTGAAAAGAAAGAACACAATAAGGGCCTTCATTCTCCTAAATATATAGTGTTGAAATGTTTAGCTCCATGTGGTAAGAATTATCGGAACATGGAAAGTAACTAAAACAAAGCAAAAATTTTGGGGAAGAGTATTTATATAAGAGACAACTGCATCAAAATACTTTTCATGAAGTCAAGACACAAAGTTTAAACCACCATAAAGAAATAATGCGTCCAAGCATTAAAGAAACAAATGGAGATGTTCCCTTCTAAACAGGACTCAAGTATAACGTTCACGGAGGTCTGAAATGTTGATGCACTTTGTTATGTGATACTCCGAAGCTTAAGTTTCAAGTTATCAAATTCATCTATTAAGAAGCAAATTCAGCCTGACCTGTGGTGGCGCAGTGGATAAAGCGTCGACCTGGGAACACTGAGGTCGCCAGTTCAAAACCCTGCACTGGCCTGGTCAAGGCACATATGGGAGTTGATGCTTCCAGCTCCTCCCCCCTTTCTCTCTCTCTCTCTCTCTCTCTCTCTCTCTCTCTCTCTCTCTCTCTCTCTCTCTCTGTGTGTCTCCTCTCTAAAATGAATAAATAAAAAAATTTTAAAGAAGCAAATTCAGTCGACCAAATAAATGTTGGGTATGACATTTTGAATTAGCTTTTTTATGTAAATATTTTTATCTCCTCATGTTTTATATTTACTCAAATTGCTTCACACACGATCATTTCTCCTCTTTCTCTTCTCCTTTTTAGTTCCTCTCTCTCCTTCTTTCTCTCTCTTTCTCTCACTTCTGTCCTCTCTCCTCCTACTTTCCTGCTTACTTTCTACATGCAAAGTATACCAATGGTAACAAGATATAGGTTTAGAGTTTTAGAAAAGTTAGCACATAAACTTTGGAGCAGAGGATAACCCTGCCATTTGCTAGTCAAGCAAACTTTGGAAAGTTACTTAACTTCTCTGTGTTTCATTTTTTTCATCACTTATAAGATATAGATATAATTAACAGTTAGCTCATAAGATTGTTAAGATAACATGAACTCATATAAAAGTCCTTAAAGCCTGGCATTGGGAAGTGCTATATAAATACATATTAAATAAGTTAAATAAATAAGCCTAAAGATAAAAGTGTTCTTTACTCCTAGAAATAATTTTTCTAGAACAAAATCATGGTCATTAGTCAAATCATCCTGTTTTTCTCATTGCACCTGTTCCCGTATGACTAATATATTTTATTTCACAAATTTGAAATTGATTTCTTTTGTCCATTTAGTTCACATTTGTAAATAAAAATTCCAAAAGGTATTGATTGTTTACATCCCATTGGTCATTCAATAAAAAGCAGGAAAGTTTCTGAAATTAGATCTCAGTTGAGGAGAGGAAAGAAAGAAAAGTAAAGAAGTGACTATAAGTGACATACAAAACATCAGAAGAAAACATTTTCAAACCCTGTAATTAGAAGCATGCAGAGTCCTGTTGACCTCGGCTGACTCCAATAAAAGAAGTAGTCTACTCCAGCATGTCATTAACCGTAAACACAGAGGTGAAGAGTTCCAGGACAAATAACATGAAAGGCAAAGGGAAAGTGTGATGGGGAGAAGGGGCCTCACCCAACCTCCCTGGATGAGCTAGGTTTAACATCATTTTCCAGAAGACTAACCAATCCAGCAGCTTTAACTCTAAGTGTAAATTTTCACCAACTCTGGCAGACTTGCCAGCAAGTACAGCTACAGGCAGTTACTCTTGGGGAATCAAGGCACACACTGAAATTAGAGACAGACCTTTCATTCCCTTGTCTCTTTGAGTGGTGACTTGAGTTTGGCTCAGATGGATAAAGCTCCTCAGACTCACAGCCTCCCCCGAAGGCTTTGACATCACTCGCAAAGCACTCGTTGCATCATATTGCCCTTTGACCTAATGGCAAATTCTAGTTCCCGAAAGAGCTCTGAGATAACTAACTGTTCATTTGTAAGAGAGTTAAAGTTCAAGTCTGTGGACCTAAGGAATCATTTTGAACTGGTCATTAATTTTGGAAATTTAAAAAGTGAATGTCTTGAGTTATTCTTATTGATCCTTAATTGCTAGATTTACTAAATCACTCTTTAATATCTACAATAAAAAATAAAAAAGAATGGAGAAGTGAAACATGTAGCAAGAAAAAATGTCTGCATATTTTTATTTATACTTATCAAAAAAAAGGTAAGTGATTTCCCTTCAGATCAGGAGAAATGTAATTTCTTGGTGTGGTAGAGAAAGGTCATCCATAGGTCCTTGATGACACCACAGTATCATTCTTGGGATAGAGAACTGTCCCCACCAATAGTCAACCAGCAGCCTTGTCCAGAAAGTACCCATTTCTAAGCACAAAGTCTAATTAATTAATTTAAATTGTGAAAAGTTTCTGGTACACAAAAAAGATATAAAGAATAATATAACACACTTCTGAATAAAGATGATCAACCAAACACTTGGTTTGCCTGACTTAGCTCCTGAAACCCACTAAGATAATTTTTTCAAGGCCTTAAACACACAAAGAAAAAGAAAATGCTAAAGAGAGGCAAGAACAGCAAACTTTTGGAAACCAATAATGGTAACCAACTTAGAAAGCCTGAGAAAACCAAATCCTAACCTAGCAACAGAGAACGTACAGGAGAAAGACGATTTAAGTCACAGCATCTCCAAAGGACCCAGCACTGAGGACTCTAGATACCGCTGTAAGTGAAAGCAATTGGTGTGGAAGACAAGTGAAAATAGCAAGATTGGTTGAAAACTTAAGTAGCAACTAAGTCTCCTATATGCCACTTACCTGGGCCAATGATCCTCATCTGTTCCCGCCTCAAACTGAAGGATTATTTATTGTCCAGAAAGGGTAACAGAGAAACTCTCACTGGGGAAGAGGTGAGGGGGACAGGCAGGATTGAGGGCAAGAGTCCTGGGAGGCAAGAAGGGGACTAAGTGAAGTACAGAACGTCAGGTTACAGTCCTTCTTTCTCTATTAGCTCTAGAACCCCGAGAGTTGACTTCAACCCTTCAAACAAAAGAGTATTCACTGGACTATCTATTCCACTTAAAGATAATTGCTTTTGGGGACTCCCCAGTATAACTGCATGTCAGATCACCCCACCATGAAGACTACAATGTACAAGTCCCACAAGGCTCTAGAACTTTCCATTGAATTCTTTAGAATAACTGAACTGCAAAGAATCACAAGGTATTTGAGGAAATCCTCTCCTGTTCTAAAATACAAGTCAGAGGCTCTTCCCCAAAAGTGAAACAAATCATCAAAAAAATTTTAAATGCAACTTGAGGAAATAGAAACTACCCTGAAAAAAATAAAATGTAATAAAAATCTATCATTAACATGGTCAGAAAGCTAATAATTAATATATAATCTTTGAAATAATAGCAGGGTTCCATAAAAAAGGAGCAATTAGATAATAAAATGACTCTGGGAGATTTGAAATACCACAAATGCAAAGCTTAAAAGAAGACAGAAAAGATAATGTTGAAAAGAATTACTCAGATAAAAATAATTACTTTTAATAACAGCAAGTCAGTTAAAATAAATAAATAAAATAAAATAAAAACAAAAACTTTTTATTCAAATAACGGAAGTTCCTGAAAAAGAAAGCAGAATAATTCAGGGAGGAGAAAGTTATCCAAAAATTTAAGAAAAACTACCAGAAATGTAGAAGTTGGTTCACTGGGCCCAAGATAAAAATAAAGCTACACCAAACAACATCATGATGAAACCACTATAGATTGTAAAAATAATCTGGAAATTTTTAGAGAAAAAAATATTGCAAAAAAAAAATTTTTTTTAATGTGAGCATCAGATTGGCTTGAACTTCCCAATAGCTCACAGGAAGCCTGAAATCATTAGAGCAGACATCATTCCTAAGGAAAATTATTTCCAACCTAAAAAAGTTAAACCCAACCAAATGATCAGTTAAGTATGAGGTACAGTAAAACACTTCCAGGCTTGCAAAGTCTCAAAAACTTATCTCCTATGTATCCCAGACATTTCTGGAGGGAATAGAGCCAGAAAGAGGATGATTATGAATCTGTCAATCATGATCTCAGAGACAGAAGAGACAAAGGAAAAGCTTCCCCCGAGAATTTGATTAAGAGAGAGAGAGAGAGAGAGAGAGAGAGAGGAACATCAATCTGTTCCTGTATGTGCCTTGTCAGGGAATCGACCTGACCCAGCAACCTCCGCACTCCAGGACTACAACCAACCAAGCTGTCCGGCCAGGACTTAATTTTCATTGATTTCCAGAGAGACAGAGAGAGGAAGGGAGAGTGAGGGGAGAGTATATATTGTCTTAATTACTGTAGGTTTATACTAACTTTTGAAATCAGAAATTCTAAATTCTTCAACTTTCCTTTCCTTTTCAAAATTGTTCTAGTTACTCTGGACTTCTGCATTTTCATATATATTTTAGGGTAAGTTTGTCCATTTCTGCAATTATTATGCAATAGAGAATTTGGAGAGAATTGTTATCTTAATATTGACTCTTCCAATTCATAAATATGAAATACCCCTCTACCTATTTAGAGCTATAAATTTTCTCAGTCAAGTTTTGTTGTTTTCTATGTATATATCTTGTACTTCTTTTGTTAAATTTGTTTCTAAGTATTTAATTCTTTATAATAATATTGTGAATGGAATTTACTTTTTAAATTTTATTTTCAGATCATTGTAGTACACAGAAATAAAATTAATTTTTGTATACTAATCTTGCATTCAACCTGGCTAAACTTGTTTATTAGTTTTAATGGAATCATTGGGGTTTTCTGAGCTTTGAGACAATGCTTTAAACAACCAAGCCATCCAGCCAGCCAAGGCACCTGGTGGTTTTCTGAATAGCAGATCATGTCATCTGAATAAATACAATTTTACTCTTCCTTTTCAATCTAGATACCTTCTTACTTCTTGCTGAAACCTCTAATACAATGTTGAAGGAAGTAACAGAGTGGATATCCTTGCCTTGTTCCTGGTTTTAAGATAGAAACATTTATTCAGTCCTTCATCATGTACCATGTTAGATATAGGTTTTTTATAGATGCCCCTTATCAAGTTGAGAGAGTCTCTTCCTATTTCTAATTTGTTGATATATATGCATATATAAAAATAAATATGTCTTCCTTTGTAATTATAAATATAATTATATTATACATATATTTATTTTTTATTGATTATAAAAATCAAAATATAGATTCATTTTGTCAAGTGCTTTTTCTGTGCCTATTGAAATGATCATATGGAGTTTTGTCCAGCTTTATGGTTGCTTTTTAGGGAGAGGATTTACTTATCTCCTTGTTCTTAGATGCCACAATAAGAGGTACTTATGGGATTTGTCATTTTGATTATTATATCATTTATTCCTAGTTTGTGGTTGTTATTGTTCTTATTTCTTTTCAAATCTCACTAATCATTTTCATGTATTTATTTCATTTTCTCTTTCTTTACTATTAAAAAATAGTTACATCTGATTTTTATTTTCATAACCTTTACTCTGAAATCCTGGGTATTCAGTTCTGTAGTTTATTGTCTCTTTTGAGTCTCACTAATAATGGCCTGTTTCTTCATATGCTTTCTAATTTTATAATACATGCTCATATTTATTAAGCATTTATTACATAGGTACATTTTCCCCCCATCTGAACTCAGGCCAATAAAGATGGCACTTACTGTTTTCCTTTCTTAATGGACAGATTTTATCTAATCCTACTTTTGCTAAGGGTGTAACTCCTTCAGGGTTCTAGCTATACTGTTAGGTTTTTATCCTAAATCCTCATTTTGGGGGCTCTAAGCCTTAGGTATTAATAATTGTTATTAATAACTTAGAAGATTGTGCTTCTGAGTCAGAAAGATGAAGATTAGCAAATCCTTTTGAGGTCTCTATTATTAATTCCATGCTGCTTAGCACTAAGGCTTTTTTAGCTTCTGCCCTTACTTATTTCTTGAGTGTGCACCTATATATACAGAGCCATGCTGTAGCTATTTTTTAAGACACTCTTCAATGATATTCATTTCTTGGTATTCACATTCTTGTGTAGTTCCCTCCCACACTGCATCATGGTTGACCCATGTGTCTCTTGACGATGTGTAGGTTATAAAACTTGGCAGCTTCATTCTTGGCTTCTCTCAAGGGTTGCTTGATCGAGGGGAAACCAGCATCATGTAGGGACGTTCACCTGGCCTGTGGGAAGGCCCATGTGGGGATAAACTGAGGCTTTCCACCAACAAGCAACATCAACTTTCCAGCTATGCAAGCAAGTCACCATGCAAGCAAATCTCAGTTATGCCGCTTCTGAATTCCTGATCTACAAAAGAATGTGTGAGGCCATAAATGTCTACTGTTGCTTTAATCCATTAAGTAATTTGTTATACAGCAAAAGAAATCTCATACATTGGGCATCTGTTATAGCGTATCCACGTTTAAAGACATTTTCTAAAGGAATGTTCACAATTGTTTCAGTTTATCATAGTCCCAGAAACAGAACTATCAGCTGTGACATACACACACAGATACCTTACTGCCTCAAGTTCTTTTCACTTGCTAACCTTTTTTCATCTTATCTAAAATTTTTAAGCCTTTCTCTCATATTTCATATCTCCCCTGTTTTCCCCCTTAGCACTTATCACTATTAAACATACTAATAATTTTATTTATTTTTAAATTTTCTATATTTCAACTATAACCTACACTCTATTAAGAACAATGATTTTGTTTTCATTAGTTTACTGCTGTGTCCCATGAGCCAAGAACAATGCCTGGCAAATAGTATCTGACAAGTATTTGTTAGGAAAAGAATAGAAGATATTTTAACCTTCAATATTATCTTGAAAAAACCTTTCTCTATTGTACTCTGCTATCTCCCTAAAGCTTCCATGTCTCCCCATAGTATTAACTATGAAGTCCCAGGTCTCCAGATTTAGAGATGGAGTGTACCACAGTCTTCTTACCATTCACTACTATTCCTCTTAATGCTGATAGCAATCTTCTGGCTATTAATCACCGAAAATTTTGGGCTAGTAAAATTCCCCAATTTTCCAATCTTTCTAGACAGGTTTTGCTTTGGTCCAAGTTTAATATCTTTCAAATACTTCTTTTTTAAAAAAAACAAGGACTCTGAGATCCTGCCTCTATTTTTAAAATTTAATTATTGATTTTAGAGAGAAAGGAGGGGAGGAAAAGAGAATGACAGAAACATCTATCTGTTTTATGTGCTTTGACTAGGGATCAAACCGGCAATCTTTGCTTAGGAGGACAATGTTCTAACCAGCCAAGCTATCTGGCCAGGACTCACAACTACTTCTTAAATCTTATTTAGATAAAAAGAAACCCTCCAATTGGAAATAATCCCTTTTAAGTTCTCTGAGATGGGAAAAGGGGTACAAATTTTACAACTACATCCATTTATCTCGGTTTAGCACTTCATCACCTCTCCTAATTTTTTTTTAACTTAGACATTGTGAATTCTGTTCTCATAACGTTACATTTAAGAAACCAGACTTCTAGTCTGACCTATGGTGGCACAGTGGATAAAGAGTTGACCTGGATTGTTGAGGTCACCAGTTCAAAACCCTGGGCTTACCCAGTCATGGCACATACAAGAAGTAACTGTTACAGGTTAATGGATCCTGCTCCTATTCCCCTTTATTTCTCTCTCTCCTCTTTTTAAAATTAATACATAAAATATTTAAAATAAATCCAGACTCCTTACATATAGTAACATTAGAAAGCTCCAGAAAAAAAATCTGACTACATAGGCTTTTAAGAATTTTATTTCTCCTTGAATACTTAGGCAAAATGGTCTTTTTATGTTAGTTTAAATTACATACACACACAAAGATTGTTTATTTGGTTATTCTTTACTAAAAATAAGAAATTAGTGTTTCTTACTAAATACTAAAGTGGAGAAGAATGCTTGTTTACAAATAAGAAAAATGAAACCTAATTAGACTTATTCCTTGCTTTCTTCTTACAGATTTTGTTTTGCCAGAAGAACGCTGATCAAAGCATGTGCTTTTATTGTATTAAAGAGAAAACAAAGAAACAGTTGGTTTTTAACTTAAGCAATATTGTCATGACAAATGCTACTAGGAAATATTTACTTGACTCGAGTATGGAGCAGCAGGTTATTTCTGATCTCTAGAACATATGGATGTTTTAAGTAAGCCATGAGTTTGTTATTTATTTGGCTGACTAACGTCAGATCTCCACATGGCAAATGAACCAAGCCAATTACACTAAAATGCTTGTTGGTTTCAGATTAATTCAGCTGTCAAGGTGGTGGAGCAATGTGCCAGAGAATCAAGAATTGCTTGGAATAAACAGTCTTCCCATAAAAACAGAAAAAAAGAATAGTTCTCAAGATTTTTATCATAATAATATATAAAATTTGAAAGGAAAATATGGACCAGTTCTCCGCAGTGCATTCTAATGATGATGATTATTGTTATTATCAATTTCGATGGGAGATTAAATACTTCTTAGTTACATATAAAACATCTTAAATTTTCCTTTCCTTGAGACAGTCATATATTGTTTAACGAGACCAACTCACCCTTTCTGAAATGACATTAGTGAAATGAGGTCACTAGAGGGAAGTTTTTAAGAGGGTGCAAAAGAGCAAATGAAAGCTTGTACATGAACACACACACAGAGAGGGAGAACTGGATGGCATCCCTTTCATTTATTATCCTCCCTGAAGCCTTGAGATCAAGTTGACAGGTTTCTATCTTTTTAGAACATGGAACACCTTTCACTGAGTTGGTACAAAACCTAAGTGTCTGAAAATTTCCTGGAAAAAGTTTCCCCAGTGTATTTATGCTTGCAGATTCCATTCCAATAGGTACTCTGGCTACAGTCTTCCTGGACATCAGAGCTAAATTTATTTTACACGAGCTAATGCAAGAATTTATATATAACATGGCTTAGATTCCAGTCAAGATGGCAGTGTAGGTAAATGTGGTACTCACCTCCTTTCACAACCCCATAAAAATACAACTAAACTACAGACCAAACATCATTCAAAACTGCTACATCTAAGGATAAAAAAAGAAGCCACATCAAGTGAGAGGAGGAGAGATAGTGATACACCCTGACCCAGATCCACCTGGCAACTCCCATGTGGGGCTGATGCCTGAATCAACGAAGCTATTTTTAGTGCCTGAAACTGATGCTCCAATGAGCTGTCCTCAGCGCCCATGGCCAACACTCAAACCAATGAGCCACTGGCTGCGGGAGGGGAAGAAGGAGAGAAGGAGGAAAGGGAGGGGAAAGAAGCAGATGATTATTTCTCCTGTGTGCCCTGAATGGGAATCAAACCCCAACCAATGCTCTATCCACTGAGCCAATTGGCCAGGGCCAAGAAGCCACATTAAGACTGATAGGAAGGACACAGGCCAGAACAGCTAGTCCTATTATTGTGTGTGGTGGATAAAAATCAGGAGGGATATCTCAGCTATGGAAGTTCCCCCTGAAGAATGATGGTTCCTAGCCCCAAACCAGGTCCCTCAGCCCAGGGCTCCTGTGCCAGCAAGGGAAGACCCCTCAACTTCTCTGTCAAAAACCAGAGCATATTGAATGAAGCTGATAGAAACAGAGGGTTGTCCCAAATGAAAAAAAAAAAAAAAAACAGAACAAAACTCCAGATAAAGAACTAAACAAAATGAAGGAAAGCAATCTAGTAGATGCAGAGTTCAAAACACTGGTTATTAGGATGCTCAATAAACTTAGGGGGAGAGTAGATGAACTAAGAGAGAACTTTAACTACATAAAAAAAGGACACGGAAACCATAAAAAAGAATCAGTCAGATATGAAGGATACACTAATTGAAATGAAGACTACATCACAGGGAATCAATTGTATAGTATATGAAACCAAGAATCAAATCAATGTTTTAGAATATAAGGAAGCAAAGCACTTAGTCAGAACATCAAAAAAAAAAAAAAAAAAAAAAAAAAAGAATTCAAAATAATGAGAATATTGAAGGAGATTCAAAGACAACTTCAAGCATACCAACATTCACTTCATGGGAGTACTGGAAGGAGAAGATAGAGCCAGAACTGGAAAAGCTAACATATTTGAAAAAATAATGACAGAAAATTTCCCTAACCTGGTGAAGACATACAAGTCCAAAAAGCTCAGACAGTCCCAAACAAGATGAACCCAAAGAGTCCCACACCATGACACATCATAATTATAATCCAAAAGGTTGCCTGATCTGTGGTGGCACAGTGGATAAAGCGTCAACATGGAATGCTGAGGTCATCGGTTCAAACCCTGGGCTTGCCTGGTCAAGGCACATATGGGAGTTGATGCTTCTTGCTCTTCCCCTACTTCTCTCTCTCTCCAAAATGAATAAATAAATAAATAAATAAATAAATAAAGTAAAATTCAAAAGGTTAAAGACAAAGAGAGAATTTTAAAAGTATCAAAAGTAAAGCAGTTAGTTACCTACAAGGAAGCTTCCACAAGAATGTTAGCTGATTTGTCAACAGAAACTGTATGCCAGAAGGGATTGGCAAAAAGTATTCAAAGTGCTGAAAACCAAGAACCCACTACCAAGATTACTCTATCTAGGAAAGTCATCATTTAGAATCTAAGGACAGATAAAGACCTTCCCAGACAAGAATGTTAAAGCCTCTTTTTAAAGAAAAATAAGAATTAAAAAGATAAAAAATATAAATAATAGCCCTGACTAAGTAACTCAGTTGGCAAGGGCATTGTCCCAATATGTCAAGGTCATGGGTTTGATAACCAGTCAAGGCACATACAGGTATCAACCAAATGAATGTGTAAATAACTAGAACAAATCAATGTTTCTCTCTCTCTTCTTCTCTCCCTCTGCCACTTCCTCCTTTCTTCTTCTTTCTAAAATAAATAAATATTTAAAAATATATGAATAATAAAATGGCCGTGTATATGTGTGTGTGTATCAATTGAATATAGAAAAAATAAAATAAAGAAGCAGAACAGAAACAGACTTATAGCTACAGAGGCAGTATTGGGGAAATGGGTGGAAAAGGTGAAGTGATTGGGAAGTACAAATTGGTAGTTATAAAATAGTCATGGGATACAAAGTACAGCATAGGAAATATTGTCAATAATATCTAATAACTATGTGTGATGTCAGATAGGTACAAGATTTATTGGGATGATCATTTAGTAAGCTTTGTAATGTCTAATCACAGGTGGATGAACAACTGAAGCTAAAAGAATAATGTATGTCAATTGTAATTTAAAAATAAAAATTATTTGCCTGACCTGTGGTGGCGCAGTGGATAAAGCGTCGACCTGGGAACACTGAGGTTGCCAGTTCAAAACCCTGCACTGGTCTGGTCAAGGCACATATGGGAGTTGATGCTTCCAGCTCCTCCCCCCTTTCTCTCTTTCTCTATCTCTCTCTCTCTCTCACCCTGTGTCTCCTCTCTAAAATGAATAAATAAAGAATTTAAAAAAAATAAAAATTATTTGAAAAGAAAAATAAAAATATTTTAAAAAGAGTTAAGTAAGGTAATGCATGAAAAGTTCTTAACATAATGCCTGATCCCTAGTAAGCACATTTATAAATGTTAGCCATTAAGATTATGTGTATCATAATAATAATTATTAATAATTTTTATAAATAGCACAGGGCCATGAACCAAATAGAAGTTAAATGTAAGAAGTTAAATGCACAATGTAAGCAAGGTTTAATTTCTGTGTCTTCTACAAAACCCCAAACCTTTAGCAAAGTTTGATGTAACACAAAGTGCCAAAGTAAAACCTTGGAGAACAAGGATATGAGACATTCAGGTTTTGAGGGAAAAAACAACAAAAACAGAGAAAAACTATAGCAATAGTAGGAGTAAAGAGGCAGCAACACAAATAAATAAAAAATTGAATTTGGAACAGGATCCAAAGCAAGGGTGATAACCACCATGAGTCCCCTGCTCAGGAATCATTGAAACATGGTCTGTTCCGAAAACTACTTAGAATGGAGAATCAAGCCATTTTATTTCAACATTAATGTAAAACATGCCCCAATATCCTGGAAAACTTGGAAAGATTTGAGTCGCACACATATAGATATGGGTGTTTATAGCTATATAGGAAAAATTTTGGGACGATATGAACCAAACTAACAATATTTATTGGAAAAAAGGATAACTGGAAACCTTCAGTTGTCTACTTTCTATATTTTTACATTGTTTAAAAATAAGTATGGACTATCTTTATGAACATAAATATTAATAAAGCTATTTTCATAACTATTATTTTTATGTATTGGTGTAAATTCTTAACCTAGGGATAATTGAGCTGATAATATTGTTTAGAACAGTGGTAGTCAACCTGTCCCTACCGCCCACTAGGGGGCGTACCAGCTTTCATGGTGGGCGGTAGCAGAGCAACCAAAGTATAAATAAAAAGATAGATTTAACTATAGTAAGTTGTTTTATAAAGATTTATTCTACCAAACTTTGCGAAAATCCGACATAAAGTACTTGGTAAGTAATTATTATTATATGCTTTATCTTGCTGTAACTCTGCTTTATAAATTTTATAACGTAAAGTTACTTTCCTACTTTACAAATCACCATTACTGTGGAACCGGTGGGCGGTTAGAAAATTTTACTACTAACAGAGATACAAAAGTGGGCGGTAGGTATAAAAACATTGACTACCCCTGGTTTAGAAGGTATGAGCAGTCATTCTCACTCCCTTTGCTGGCTGGCCAATAGGAGCAACTAAGCAACCTTCATCCACCACAGGTTCTGGGAGACTCGGGCGAGGAACAGAACAAACAGCACATCCTCATTGGAGGCTGTTGATTGCAGAATGAGGATCATATTGCTGGACACTTCTTAGTCTGGATTAATAGCTTCCATTTATCAAATGAGAAAATCTCTTTACTTCTTGTGTCTGTATGAAATTTTCCAGGAAACAAAGAATGGTGCACAATCAGAGCTTCATGGGTCACTGCACCAACAGATGTTTTGACTTCAAGTAAAGCCATTGCCCCCTGGGTCCCTAGGTCCTTTAAGGCATGTTAGGAGGCATATGCCCACAGGCATGTTAGGAGACCCATGGATTGATAATGATTCCAGTGTGATCTCTTAGGGGCCCATTTTCTTCCCCCTGCTGCAAGAACTCTTTCTCCTGCATCCTGGTTTTGGACTTTTTTTTTTAAATTGAATTTGTTGGGATGACATTGACTAATAAAAGTGTACAGATTTTTGATAATACATCATTTGTATATCACATTGTGTGTTCAGCACTCTAAGTCAAGTCTCCCTCCACCAATCTCTCTCCCACTCTACCCATCTCCTCCTCCCCTACCGCTTCCCTCCTGCAATTCTCACACTGTTGTCTATCTATGTTTTTCCTTTGCTTAATCCCTTTATCACTTTCACTCAACCCCCTAACCTCTACTCCTTCTGACAGCTGTCAGTCTGTTCTCCATATCTATGAGTCTGTTTTTATGTTGTTTGTTAGTTTATTTTGTTCATCAGATTCCACATACAAGTGAAATCATATGGTACTTGTCATTCTCTGACTGCCTTATTTCACTTAGCATAATAATCCTTAGGTCCATCCATGCTGCTGCAAAAGGTAAGATTTTCTTCCTTTTTTACTGCTGATTAGTGTTCCATTGTGTAAACGTACCACTGCTTTTTTATCTACTCATCTACTGATGGGCACTTGAGCTGCTTCCAAATCTTGGCTATTGTAAATAAAGCTGCAATGAATAGAGGGTGCATATATTCTTTCCAATTAGTGTTTCAAGTTCTTTGGATATATTCCCAGAACTGGAAATGCTGGGTCATAAGGAAGTTCCATTTTGAATTTTTTGAGATAACTTTATACTGCTTTGCACGGTGGCTGCACCAGTCTGCATTCCCACCAACAGTCCATGAGGGTTCCCTTTTCTCCACATCTTCACCAACACTCGTTGTTAGTTGATTTATTGGTGATAGCCATTCTGACAGGTGTGAGGTGATATATCATTGTTTTAATTTGTATTTTTCTGATGATTAATAATGTTGAACATCTTTTCATATGTCTATTGATCATCTAAATGTCTTATTTGGAGAAGAGTCTATTCAGGTCCTTTGCTTATTTCTTAATTAGATTGGTTTTTTGTTTGTTTTTTTGTTTGTTTTGGTCTTGAGTTTTGTAACTTCCTTGTAAATTTTGGATATTAGTTCTTATCAGAAGTATTGGTGAGTATGTTCTCCCATTCAGTGGGTTGTCTTTTCATTTTGTTGATCGTTTCCTTTGCTATGCAAAAACTTTATTTTTGTTTACTTATTTATTTTAAATTTTCCATTGATTTGAGAGATAGCAAGAAAGAGAGAGAGAAAGGAGGAGAGAGAAGAGGAGGGAGGGAGAGAGAAAATTATCAACTCATTTTCCCACTTAGAGTTTCACCTAGTTGTGCACACGTTGGTTGCTTCTCACATGTGCCCTGACTGGTGATGAAACCTCGGTGGGCCAGGACAATACTCTATCCACTGAGCTACAAAAATAGGGTTAGCAAAATTTTTTTGGTTAGATATAATCCCACTTGTTAATTTTTTTCTTTTATTTTCCTTGCCCGAGGTAATATACAGTATTAGGAAAAATATTGCAGGGGATATGCCTGAGATTTTACTGCCTATGTTTTCTTCTAGAATTTGTCCAGTCTCCTGAACTTTAAATGTCTCTGGCTGCCTCACCTAAGGTACAACCATGGTTCTGTTGATCAAGACCTGGCCCGTGCTCTGTAGGATACTTTTCATGCTCTCAGTTCTGCTCTTCTTTCCCCGAGATCCTCACTCTCTGCCTTATGCCACCTGACCCGCCTTTCCCCAGTCTTGACTTCTTCCTCAGCCAATTAGACAGCACTGTCCTCTCCCTGAGTCCAGCTTTCAAAGAGGAGTTTTCATAGCAGACAAATAGCCCAGTGGCAATTTATTCTGGTCTTCCCTTTTCTTCTTAGTGCAACCTCATATTCTAAAGTAAACCACACAAGCACTGTTGATGGGGTCTGTCAGACAGTTTCATTACTACTGGGGATTTTCCCCCAAAGTCCCTCAGTGTCTCTTCCTGAAATGTATCTTCATTTCAGTGTTCACTATGCCTCTCATCCTGCTCTATTAGCATATTTACATTTGAATAAACTGAAACACTGAACTGATTTCCAGATCTTTTATAGTAAGGTGACCAACCTTTTTACAATGAAAGGACATAAATAAATTGAAAGAAAACAATATTGTAAATAAAAGAAACATTTTATTCATTGCAACAATAATACACTATAATATGATAAATGCATAATAAAAACACTTGTAATATTTTATATTGTAATTATGCTTACATGCCTATTAATTTTTAATAATTATTGTAAGAAAAGTACTCATTTAGTAAAACTAAATATCAAACAAAACCACCAATTTGGAGTGATATTCGGGTGTATTTATCATTTTCTAATTAAAAAACGTCTGTTTTATGCAACTATTTAATCCAAATGCATTATTAATAGATATGGTTTGAGGTTAGATTGCCACTTTAAAACTCAAATTTTGGGAAAATACTTGTAAATAAAATTATATGTATTTGGAAATTATTAAATAGATAATGAATTAATAAAATGTGAATTGTGCTTACCTGTTTATGATTGAATATTCACTGAGAAAGAAACAATTGTGAGTCTACAATGTCGTATGTGCCGTGTCATGTGTCGTGCTTCTGTAAGAAGTACACAAAACTATTTGCACACTCAGTATACTGCGCACTCTCTCAAGGTCTCTTGTGTGGAGCGCATGCGTCTCATAATCGCATCTCGCTGCACTGTACCGATGATCCTTGACGAATCATCATGTCAAAATCAAATACGTCATGTCACACGTAATGGATCGACTCTGCATCGATCCAATGTGGACATTTCCAGATTAGTCTTCCAATAGCAAAAAAGAGGACATGTAGGAGGATACTTTTCAAGAGAGGACAGAACTTACAAAAGGACTATCCTCCCTAAAGGAGGACGATTGGTCACCTTATTTATAGGAATTACGCTAATTGCCTTTTAACAGTCTGTGACAGAGAAGTTTTGAGGATTTGTTTGGCAATGTACATAAACACCCTTCAAAAAGATGTCAGCCGTGATCAGAGGAGGATGTATAAATTACCATGTTGTTAATGCCACTTCATCTTCAGGGGCTCTCACGTGCACCTGTTCTAAGACACGTTGCATTCTCTGGGTAGCCAGGGAAGAAGCGACCCTATTCATGCAAAAGAGGCAGGAGGTACTGTCTTGTTTATTGCTCACCCTCTGTAATCTGGGGGTGGTACTTGAACTGGCAGTGGGACTAGCAGGCTGCCAATAATATAACCATATCATCCTGGGGCCCCAGATATAATTTAAGGCTCCTGGAGTGCCTATCTATGATCAGAAGGAGCAGGACCAAGATTCCTCTCTAATCATGGGCCAGTATTACTCAGGATTCAAAAATAATTTTCATCCACAATCTCAGATACTGGCCAGTGAGAAGAGGACACAGCAAAGACCTAACTGAATTAGACCATCTGCTGTGGCAGGGACCATGAGAGTCCATACTCAGTGATATCAATAGGCTGGAGTTTTCCCCAATCACTGCCTGAGCAAGATTTAGGCTGTGGCATTACCAGCAATGAATGATTCAGGAAAGTTTTCTGATCACTCGATATCCATTGATCATGATGGAAGAAAGGTTGAGTTATATTTCTAGTATTTTTAGATAAAAACAATTACAAGAATTTATTTTAAGTGAAAAGAGAGGAGATAGAGAGATGGACTCCTGCAAGCGTCCTGACTGGGATTCACCTGGGAATCCCTTGTCTGGGGCTGGCGTTCAAATCAACTGAGCTATCCTCAGCACCTGAGGCTGATGCTCAAACCAATTGAGTCACTGACTGTGGGAGGGGAAGAGAGAAAGAGAACGGGGACAAAGAAGAGGAGAGAAGCAGATAGTCGCTTCTCCTGTGTGCCCTGACTGGGGATCAAACCTGGGACATCTACACACCAGGCCAACAAGATTTTTCATAGGGGGAGATAATCTGAGTGTGTGCAGCCTCTAAAAAATGTATGAAAAAATTGTTACAGAGGTGTTAGACAGCCATACTTGTCATCATCATTATCATCATCATAATCATCATCATGACGACCTATTATTTTTCTAGATTTTGAGATGTTTGTGCTATTTAACCCACAAATACTATTTTTTCTTACATTATGATTGTTATTATAAAGAGAAAGGAGCAAGAGTTCTTTCTCCCATAGTTTCAGCTGTGGAAGTGGAGTCACTAACCAATGAAGAGAGAGTTAATATAAGAAAACTACCTCTTTGTTGCTTTTTAAGTGCAGCCAAGGGAGTGGCCTGGGAGTGAGTGACAAAATGTCAGTGTAAACTAAAAAGTATTGTGGTTCACTTATAGTGTTTTTATATCTTTTGAGATGCTCTAGTTGTATGCTATAATTTAAATGGAGACAACTAGTTACCTTCCTCCTCTTAAAATATTAGTAAAAGACAATTTGTCCTCTTTCTGTTAACTACTTTCTCAACAGCCCTTAGTTTTAAAGGAATTACAAGGGTAAAAAAGCCAGGAGTATTCATGAACTTAGTGTAATCAATGACTCAAAGGAAAGCAGTGACTTGCATGGTATTCAACAGATAAAACTGCACCACTGTAGTGTGCTTGCTTGTATGTGTCTGTGTGTTGTTTCTCCACAATAATTTTTTAAGAGAGAAAGAATAATGCCTTCCAAATAATATCATCATTATATAAAAGACAATTTACACCCTTAAATTAATTTGGAAAAAAGCAGTAAAACAAAAATTAACTTATTGAAAGATAAAGTCAGGAATGTGATGTTTTTGTTGTTTATAGTTTGTAAACAAAAAAAAGGCTCACATGCTGAACCTGACAAGTTCAGGAGAGGCCTGCATGGTAGCCTTACAAACTCAGAGACCTAACGTAACTACACAGGATGGTCTAAAATAAAAATTTTCTAACTAAAAGTAGTTCATGGTGGGTAGTCATATCCTAGGGAGGTAGTTTTCCCTAGCAAAGGTCAATGCTTACCTTAGCTGATCCTGCCTGTTGTCCTTTGCATCTACAATAACATACCTTTGGAATGTAAGGGTCATCTTCCTTTCTACCTCTTCAAGGCACAGCCACCCCACCAGAGCACAGACCACAGTTCCCCTTATTGTTATTATTACTACATCCATTGTTAACTGTTACCTATCTTAAACCTGTTTATGTAAAAGAAGTTTGAGTATATGTATTTTCACTTTTTATCCAATCCCAAAGATTTCTCCACTTTGCTTTCTCCCACCTCCCTAATCTGTAACTAATTAATTTCATGCAGCCCCTTAAATCTTCCCCTTTTATTCTAATGTATAAAATAAGTGGTAAAACCTCCATTTTTCAGAGCATTTTCTCGATGTATTGAGATTTTGCTTCCTGGCAATTGTCCTGACTGGGATTCACCTGGGAATCCCTTGTCTGGGGCTGGCGTTCAAATCACTGAGCTATCCTCAGCACCTGAGGCTGATGCTCGAACCAATTGAGTCACTGACTGAGGGAGGGGAAGAGAGAAAGAGAACGGGGACAGAGAAGGGGAGAGAAGCAGATAGTCTCCTATCTGCTGTCGACAGTTTGGCTCAAATAAACTCATAAAAATTTTTACAAGTTTGGATGTTTCTTACGTGACAAGCTAATGATTTATCCAACAATAAAAGAATCAATTTCTCTTTACTCTATTCCATAGAGCTCAAGAAGGTTTTAGGTTAAAAAAAAGAAAAGAATACAAATGTCATATTGGAATCATTAAGTGAGAGCTCTTGGTCTGTTAATATGCTCTTAACACAATGAAAAAAAAAATGGATGAAATTTCCCTGACTAGGTAGCTCAGTTGGTTAGAACATTGTCCCAATATGCGAAGGTTGCAGATTCTGTCCCTGGTCAGGGTACATACAAGAATCAACCAATAAATACATAAATAAGTAGAACAACAAATCAATGTTTCTCTCTCTCTCTTTCTTCTTCTCTTTTTAAAAATCAATCAATAAAAACTTTTTAAAAAGACTAAATGGTACTACTTTATGATAAAAATAGCTTTGGGGATTAGGAAAGAGTACACCTTTAAGCATTTTTCTTCCTTTAGTCAAAAATGACTGGCACAAACTCACCTTAGTTCTCTGATGCACATTACTACCAAGTCTTGGAAATGCAAGTCAGCAAAAAACCTGCCCCATGAATTTTAGAGACCCTTATATACTTGATAAGTGTGTCCTCCAGTCATGTTTAATTTAAGTCAAACACTATAGTACCAAGATAAAACCTGCTTTGTTTTGATAAAACCTATATTAATCTGTCGTGGTGTAATATATTTGAGATTAAAGTTTGTTCCTTATGTAAAAAAGTTATGCTCCTGCCTCTGTAGAGGAAGTCTGAGTATAAACATATTAAAGAAGAAAGTAAGTCTAGAGGACCTCCAATCAAAGAATCCTGTTTGCTGTGAGTGATCAAATTCCTCTTTGAAATAACATTGTTCCTTTCCATTTACATTTTTTAAATTATAGAAAGATTAATAGATATTTGTGTTGCAATCAATGTTGTATTATTATCCAAGAGGTTAAGTAAGTGCTTAGGATATGAGCAAATCAAAGGAACCAGAAATGACTAAGAAAAGTTTAATTGTGATGAATTTATGCAGGATTTCAAAATAAGAAAATATAGAAAAAAGTAATTTTATAAACTTTTGAAGAAAATAAAGCCTTTTTAAAATTACATATGGGGTTGTCATCACAATCTTTTTCATACTCTAAGCTTCTAACATTTTCAATCCAGCCCTGGATACAAAAACTCTAAACACGAGGGTTAAGGCATCAAAGATGAAAGCTAGTACACTTACAACTATTTATATTGCAAATGCTTTGCCCTTCTGCAAGAACATGCAGTTTCCCAAACACTAACCTCTCTTTACAAGGTTATGCTTATTAGCTGGGATTTGTAGCTCAATAGCAACACTGTTCATCTTTGGTTCAATTCAGATTGTAATTTCTTTTTAAACTACCTGACCCTTATAATCATATGGTGAGTAGGTTTGATCATTCATCTTCCTGAGGCCAAGTACTTGGTCTGAACACAGAGTCACTTGTATTTCTGAAGCCTCTCAGCATTATGATGATTGGGGAAAAAACTGTTGAGAAAGGTTTGAAAGAAACCTTTCATACAACGATTTCATTGTCTTGTTCTTGTTCTTTTTCTGAAACTAAAATTTCTGATTGCAAAAATAAAAGTCTTCCCAGACACGAGAATGAAGTTTTAAGAGATGATCTTTGTTTCTAATTAAGTATAAGCTATCAACTATTTTGTTGTTCCCAGTGTTAGAATTTGCTGAGTAAGATTTTGCTTTTTCTCAGAATCCAGCAGTTCTTTAGCACTCAGCAGATGCTCACTGAATGAATGAATGAGTAAATGAAGAAATGAATGAATTACCCAACCTCATGTCTTTGTCTTGAAGATGTATCTTTCCTCATAGCATTAAAATGTCGCATTAATATCTGACTTCACAACTGGAGCACCACAGTTCATATGTTGTCCAAATTGAATTACAGGCTAGAGGAAAGAAATTCTGAGCTAATTGCCTAGACTTGGTTTCTGCCCATTCCTGAACCAGTTGCTGAGACAAAAGGAATGTGATTAAATTGGCTGATTTATATAAAGCAGAATGGATGAACTGTGGAGTTAGGATGGAGTCTATTCCACCCAGGGAAAATGGCTGCTACCCGACAGAGAGAAAGTATTTCAAAGAAAAGTCTGGGACCATTTAGAACTGTTAGGGGTTGCATAGATATTGTCAATGTAATTTCTACTTTCAATATGACTCAGTGAAGAGGGTCAAAAAAGGGTGATGGAAGATGATTTGACTTTGGGTGGTAGGCTCACAATGCAATATAGAAATCATGAGTCATAGAAACGCATGTTTGAAACCTATATAATCATAATAACCAATGCTACCCCAATAAATTTAATAGTAATATAAAGAACACAACTTGAAAACAGCCAGAGAGAAATGATGCATTATTCCTAGGAAAACAGCAATTTGAATAACTGTATTTCTCATTAGGAACTATGGAGGCCATAATAAAGTAGAATAAAATATTTCCAGTGCTGAAAGAAAATACCTTTTTCCACCCAGAATTCTAAATCTAGTACATACAAACATACTTCAGAGATAAAGGTGGAAAACAAAACAAAACAAAAATGAAACTGATGGACATAATTTATGTGTTAGAAATAATTCTTTCTCTTAAGATTTAAAAAAAATTTTCTTTAAATTCGCATAAAAATAACTAAAAGGTTTTTAGTTATATTTGACATTATGCTTTTTTTTTAAGGAAGGAACACTAAGATAGGATCCTACCTATTGTGATTTAGACTTTAACTAGACATAGCTGATTGACCTTGAGTGTTTCTGAAACAATTAACAGTGCTGTTTCCCGAGAGGTTTTAAGTAAAAGGGGTTGATCTTTTGTAGATTATGGTTAATATCGTTTGCATATTTTCTAAGAAATATTTTGCTACTTAGAGGTCATAAAAACATTCTCTAACATTTTCCTTGTAGAGCTTTAATGCATGCTTGAGTAAATTGTGCGTTCTCTCACCGAGGGGCGCATAATATTTTACAATTTAAATCAATTTAGTTTACTCTGTTCTAAATATTTACATTTTTGCTGCTTGAGATAAAATTTGAGAGAGGTATATAAACTACAGTGCAGTATGTTTCTCCATATTTTCTCTGTGGTTTTATTTAGATTTTTTTGCTGTTTAGAACTGTTTGGAATTGCTATCCCTGCCTTATTAGTTGAAACTTTTAATACTTTTAGACACTTTTTATTTTTATTAAGGCTTTTCACTTTAGTATTTATAAGAACTAATATTGATAGAGCTAACCTAACTTGGTATATTTACTTACATTATTTTTCTTAACCCTACTTTTGGTCTTTCTTTATCCCTGTGCTTTCTGTCTTTTGTAAACTGAATATATTGGGGAATATTGCCTTTTTTATTTGATGAGGTAAGCCATTTATATTTAGTGTAACTCGATTTAGTATGTGTCCCATTTCTTTGTTTTTTCATCCTTTATTGCATATTTTGGACTATTAAAGTTGGGATTTTTAAAAAAGGTTTATTTCCCCTTATTTCAGAATGCTTCTTTCCATTGGCTTAAAGTTATACTTTGTTATTCTCTAATGGTTATCCTTGAATTTACCATGAATATTTAGGTCAACAAAGCCTTACATTATTTATTATCTTAACTTCTATGTGAAGGGGAATAAGATTTTGAAGTGCATATCTGATTTCCAAGAACTTTCTCCCACCTTTCCCACACATATATTTCCTGGCTTATACACCATTTTGCTAGTACTTTATATTATTAATTTTATGTTTTTAAGATTTTATTTATTAGAAGAAGGAGAGTGAGAGAAGGGGGAGGAGAAGGAGTATCAATTCATAGTTGTTGCTTCTTGTATTGCACCTTGACCAGGTGAACCTGGGGTTTCAAATTGGTGACTTAGCATTCCAGGACATTGCTTTAGCCACTGTGCCCCCACAGGTCAGGAACTTTGCTAGTGTTTTATTTATACTCTTCATTTTAAGCTCCCAATGTAAGTATTTTGTAAATATAGATAGTGTAAGGTATTTTTCCCCACCGAGAAAGAAAAACAGAGGGGCCTGAAGCCACAAAGTATGGAATAAAAGGCTTTATTAAGTACCGTGCATCCCAACCAACGATGTCCTCTGGTCCCGGGGTTCAGAGGCCAGAGGAGCCGCCTGAATTAGACTGCATGAGAGGTATTTAAAGGGGTCCCCTTAGGTGGGCAAGCAATTATGGCGTGGTGAAATCTCACTGGCTGGTGGACAGTCAATCTTTTTCCCAAGGATTCCTGGGAAGCTTCTTTGGGTGTGCTTGGTTTTGCCGGCGGCCCTAGCCAAAGTTCCTGGGCCTGAGTTCCTCACGTGACCCTCCCCATTGTCCACCGATGTTACATAGTATTTATTTACATTTCCTACATGATTACCAGTTCCTTAGCTCATTCTTTCTCGCATCTCAAACTTTCCTTCCGGTCATTTTTATTCTACCCTAAAATTCATCCTTATTCTTTAAATGAAAGCCTATTGGTCATAAATTCTCCTTTGGAAAATAAAGACAAAACCCAAAACAATACATGTCTTTATTTTGTCCTGTTTTTGAAAGGTAATTTCACTGGCACTCATTGTAGGTTGACTGTTATATTCACTTACCACCTTGAAGATGTTATTCCACTGTCTTTTGGCTTCAATTTCTTGGTATTAAAAAATCTCTTGTCAATTTGTCATTCCTTTGTAGGTGGATATTTATTTATTCTGGATGCTTTTAACAACTTTTTGTCTTTGTTCTCAAGTTTCCTTATAAAAAAAAACCTGCATCGGTTTCCTTTATCTTGTTTGATATATGTTTTGTTTCTTGCATATGTGGATTCATATTTTTGAATAGGTCTTGAATTCTGAACAATACCTCATTTTTTTTCTGATGTCTAATCTCTGAGACTCCAGTTAGACACATATGAGGTCTTCTTATCCTATCCTTCAGATATCATGATCCATCATTCCTATTTTCTATCTCTTTGTCTTTGCTACAATATGTATTATTTTCTTAGTTCACTAATGATTCCTTTACCAATGTCTAACAGGCTCATAAACTATACATTGAGTTATATATTTCAATAATTATTTTATACTTATTATGTTTGATTCCTTTTAACATCTGCATTTTCTTTTTACTTATCTCTTGTTACATATTTAGTTTAACTCAGTAATTTCTTTATCTGTTTCATAAATTATTCTATTTTTGCTAATTCCAATATCTGAATTTCTTGAGTATATAAATTCTGTTTCTCAATCAAAATTGCTTATTTTCTTGTGTGTTTGTTTGCTTAATCTAGAAGCACTAATTAGGCAGGCTTTCCTTCCGAAATGATTTTCACTCACTTATTAGAATTACTGTCAGAGTCCACTGACCTGAGACCACTTTGACTCAGAATCAGTCTTTTCCTGTTTCCCAACAACTTTGGGTTTAACTCACTTTCACTTCTAATAGTCTTTAGTGATTATACTGCTTTCTAATGAGCCAGAAAACAAACTAAATATTATAAGTGTTGTTCTTTGTTCAACAATTAATCTTATTTAGTAGAAGGATCATTAAGAGGACCTAGTTAACCATAACGCCAGAAGCAGAAATCATCTACTTCTTTCTCAGTTGATTTTAGTAATTTTACTTTTCATATAAATTATTCATTTTATTTGTGAAAGGAAGAGTCAGCCTATGCAGTCAACTTCATTGTTATTGAATTTTAAGTAATTGCCACAGTCACCCCAGCCTTTAGCAATTACCATCCTGGGCAGACAGCAGCCACTAACATCAAGGTCAGACTCTCCACCCAGCAAAAAGAGATTATGACTTGCCTCACTGAAGGTTTGGGTGATGGTTAGCATTTTTTAGAAATAAAGTATTTTTTAACTACAGTATGTACATTTTTTTAAACCAAGTGCTATTGCAACATTTAATAAACTACAATGTAGTGTAAATGTAACTTTTATATGCATAGGAAAACCAAAATATTGGTGAGCTTTGTTTTATGGAAATACTCACTTTATTGCCATGATCCAAAAGCAAATCTACAATCTTTCCAAGGTCTGCCTCTAGAGGTTTAACATTATAGTACTTCTTATCCAAATCCCAGCAAGTATTATGTATAGATAACATTATTCTAAAATTCACATGGAAAGATAATGGACGGAAGTACCTAAAACAATTTTGAGAAAGAATAAAGTAGAAGCAAGTAATCTCTTTGATTTCAAGCCTAATTAAACAGAGTAATCAGTACTGTCTGGTATTGGTGAAGGTTTGGACACACAAATCAATGGAATAAAACAGACCCAGATATAGACCTACATAAGTATGTTCAACTGACTTTTTTTCCCAGTAACTCATTTTATCCAATAGATATTTTTTTTAAATGTTTTATTTATTTATTTATTTTACAGGGACAGAGAGAGAGTCAGAGAGAGAGATAGATAGGAACAGAAAGACAGAAACAGAGAGAGGTGAGAAGCATCAAACATTAGTTTTTTGTTGCTGTCGCAACACATTAGTTGTTCATTGATTGCTTTCTCACATGTGCCTTGACTGCGGGCCTTCAGCAGACTGAGCAACCCCTTGCTGGAGCCAGCGACCTTGGGTCCAAACTGATGAGCTTTTGCTTAAACCAGATGGGCCCGCGCTCAAGCTGGCGAGCTCAAGGTCTTGAACCTGGGTCTTCCGCATCCCAGATCGACGCTCTATCCACTGTGCCGCCTGGTCAGGCTATCCAATAGATTTTTGATAGAGGAGCAAATCTAATTCAGTAGAGGAATGATAGCCTTTACAACAAACATGGTGGTGAGCCCTGGCCATGTAGTTCAGTTGATTAGAGCATTATCCCTATACAGCAAGGTTGTATTTGATTTCTTGTGAGGGCACATGACAAATCAGCCAAGGAATGCATAAATAAGTGGAACAACAAATTGATGTTTCTTTCTCTCTCCCTCTCTCTCTCCCTTCCTCTTTCTAACAAAAAGAAGAAAATCAATCAATAAAAAATTAAAAAACAAACATGGTATTGGAACAATTAGATATCCATAAGCAAAACAATGACCCTCGATCTAAGTCTCACAAAATTTTTTGAAAATTAATTTTTAATTAATTAATTAAGACAATTAAATTTAACAGGGTGACATTGGTCAATCAGAGTACATAGATTTAGAGAGAAAATTAACTATTTTACAATATTAATTTGTAAAAAAATAATTTGAAAGAATCATGGACTTGAAAGTATTGTAAAACTACAAAACTATTTGAAAAGAACATAATATAATAAATAAAATATTTGGATCTAGGGCTAGGGAAAGAGTTTTTGATATCAAAAGTATGATCCATGAAAGGAAAAATTGATAAACTAGACTGCATCAAAAACATTTGCTCTGTGAAAGACTGTTAAGAAAAGACAAGTTAGAGATTGAGAGAAAATACTTGCAACTCAAGTTACATATTAAACAAAGAACTAATATCTAGAATATATATTTTAAACAAACACTCAAAACTCAAGAGTAAAGATATAAATAATCCAATTAGCAAGAGGGAGAAAGACATGAAGAAACACATCGCTGTAAATTCAGGTGCCATATAAGTAAATGGAAAGAGGCAATAAGAAATTTATCCATGTTGTTCAACTTCATTAGCCACTTGTGAAGTATAAATTAAAACCATGGTAAGGTATCAGTAGATACCTATCAGAATAACTAAATAAAATAAAATAAAAATAGTGACACCATCACATGCATAAGGAAGTAAAGAAACTGGATCATTCAAACATCGCTGCTGGGAATGTAAAATGGTATAATCACTCTGGAAAACTGGCAGTTTCTTAAAAACTAAACATTCAACTACTATATGCCCCAGTAATTGCACTGCTGGGCATTTATCCCAGAGAAATGAATTAAAACTATATTCACAAAGATACCTATACACAAATATTTATAGCAACTTTATTCATAATTGCTGAAATTCAGCCCTGGTTGATTGGCTCAATGGTAGAGCATTGGACTGGTATGTAGATGTCCCAGGTTTGATTCCCAGTCAGGCACACAGAAGAAGTAACCATCTGTTTCTCCACCCCTCACTTCCTCCTTCACCCTCTCTCTCATCTCCTCCTGCAGCCATGGCTCAATTGGTTAGAGGGCATCAGCCCCAGGCACTGAGGATGGCTCCATGGAGCCTCTGCCTCAGGCACTAAAAATAGCTGGGTTGTGAACATGGCCCCAGATGGGCAGAGCATTGTCTTCAGATGGGGATTGCCAGGTGGATCTTGGTAGTGTCAATTGTGGAAGTCTGTCTCTATCTTCTTGCTTCTCACTTGGAAAAGAAATATATATATATATATGCCCAAACTTACCAGATGTTAACCAGTAGGTAACTGGTTAAACAAACCATCATACACCCATGCCATGGACTACTACTCAGCACTAAAAAATGAACCACTGATATACCTGATACAAAAAATAACATGGATGAATTCCCAGAGAATTATGCTGAATGAAAAAAGCTAACCCTAAAAGGTTACATACTATATAATTCCAGCTACATAATATTAAGGAAATCATAAAAATGAAGAACAGATTATGATTGCTGAGGGTGAATGAGGGAATAGGGGTGGAAACAAAGTAGCTGTGGCTATGTAAGTGCAACAGAGGGGTCTCTGGGCTGGGATACTCTGTATGGAGATGTTCTTCATCTTAACTGTATCAATGTCAATAGTCTGGTTGCCCAAGATGTTACCCTTAGGTGAAACTGGGTGAAAGGTATGTGGGCAAGAATCTGTTTTGTTTTTTATAATAGAAAATAAATATTTATCTCTAAATAAAAGCTTAATTCAAAATACTAGCATTATACATATTTTATACTTTATAAGAAATGGACTCATTATTTTAAATGTTTAGGCCATTTCAAAGGAAAGTATTGGTCAGTTGTCTCCATTCCTGACTTGATAATTTAATCGAACATGGTAAACTTCTAAATAACCAAAAAAAAAAAAAATGATTGATTGTAGATCAGGAAAAGATAAACAACAGGGTAGCCCTAATTTAAAATATCCTGTTGCACCCAAGATAGAACTAATTTAAATGATATATGATGGTTGTCTTACTAAATTTTGACATATTACCCACCATAAAATAATAATTAAATGTTAAAGTTACCTAACCTTTGGGGAAATTAAAACATTACATTTGGTACTGGAGGTTGGATGTGGTCAGGTACATTGAAAATGTCTTTAAATAAACTTAACATGAGCATAATACCCAAGTTTGAAAAGAAATATTCTTCACCGAATGATAATCTGGTTTTTTGTTTCACAGTCATTATTGGCAGACAGAACAGTTTGACTTGAAAGCTTTTCATGATCATGTCTTCAGCTACCCAAGTTACTAAATGCTGGTATCTTATTCTTCATTAAATGTCTAATTTCTAGAGATGTAAACTGGGTCTCTTCATTCTGGTCTGACTTCCATGTTTCAGACCTACCATTAAATAGCTGATATAAAGTTCAAGAGACATTAGAAATTGAAACGAGTACCAGTAAATCTTTGTTGAGACTAAATGAGTGCTTGTCTAAGTTTTCCACCAATGCTAATAGGGTTTGGAGTTAGCAATGACTGTCAAACAGTACTTACAGTAAACACTTAAAAATTTGTACTTTGGGTTTGCCAAAGTGGGAATTAATGCCCTTTCAAGTTTATTTAAAGACTCAGTTCAATTCTAGCAGACTCCCTCCAGAACAAGTAGGGGTGTTATGCATGTCACAACTGCACAGGAAATCTGGTTTTGCCTTCCGCCACTTACATTTTAAGCAGAAATGCCATCACTACACACAACCTACAGAAATCCCACTCTGAGTAATTAAGTGACCAACCTCTTAAAAACCTGCCAGGAGCAACAGTGTCTATAAAAATCTATTTAGTGTGTCAGTTATTTAGTTCTATTTCTGCATTTAAAATTAGGATGATTTGGACAAAAATAAGATCTTACACAATTTTCATGTTAACTAAATGATTGCGAAAAACATGGATTAAGATTGACATAGTATGTGAATTATAAGAAAATGGCTTAAATGAGCCATTAAGAGGGTTTCCTTTCTTCCTCTTTAAAAAAATTAATTTTGAGAGAGAAAAAGACAAGCATTGATTTGTTGTTCCACTTATTTATGTATTCATTGGTTGTTTCTTATAGGTGCCCTGACCAGGATCCAACCCGCAACCCTGGCATATTAGGATGATGCTCCAGTCAACTGAAATACCTGACCCAAGGTATTCTCTTTGATACACACACACACACACACAAAAAGACTTCCTAAAGAATAAGGTAGGGTTGCCTGACCAGGCAGTAGCGCAGTGGATAGAGCATTGGACTGGGACACAGAGGACTCAGGTTCGAAGCCCTGAGGTTGCTGGTTTGAGTGTGGGATCATAGACATGACCCCATGGTCACTGGCCTGAGCCCAAAGGTGGTCGCTGGCTTGAAGCTCATGGTTGCTGGCTTGAGTAAGGGTCACTTGTTTTGCTGTAGCCCTCTGGTCAAGGCACATATGAAAAAGCAATCAATGAACAACTAAGGTGCCACAATGAAAAATTGATGCTTCTCATCTCTCTCCTTTCCTGTCTGTCCCTCTCTGTCTCTGTCACAAAAAAAGAAAAAGAAAGAATAGGGTAGGGGTAAATTAGACACACTTTAACAGGAGCATTGGTAATGCAATGGCTTTCAGTGCACTCTAAAAAAATACAGGTTCCAGGCCCTGGCTGGGTAGCTCAGTTGGTAGAGCATCATCTGATATGCCAAGGTTGTGGCTTCAATCCCCAGTGAGGGCACATATAAGAATCAACCAATGAATGGATAATAAGTGAAACAACAAAATCAATGTTTTATTCTCCCTGTCTCTTTGCTCTGGAGTCAATAAAAACATACATACATGAAGGTACCAGTTTCCCCTTGGCTCTTTCCCTTCTTCCCAATGCTCTGCCCTCACTGGGAGCCATAATTTTGCGGAAGTCCTATAAACATCAGTCCTGACCTTTAGGACTCTCTAGCTCTGAATCCAGATGCTGCCACCAACATAAGGACATTTCCTTTCTGGAGCTATTATATATAGATTACCTTTCAAATTAGTAGCTACTCTTTAGAAAACTATCCATTTTCTAGTAGTCTGTTAATGGAGCAAAGAAAATTCAGTTAGTAAGATGGGAATAGGATGAACAAGACGCCAGCCCCCAGTCCTCAGGTGCTAGCTAGGTGATGAAGAGTGATGAATCCATCCTCACAAATGCCTGTCAGTTCCTTGCCTCCTTCCTCTACCACCCATTTTTTTTTCTTATACATCAAGTGCTTTTACATCTTGAATGACAAAATGTAAGCTCCTGAGGGCAGGGACTATATTCTTTTGGTTCACTCTTAAACCCCCCATGACCAGGGATGAAGGAGCCTGTCACAAAATAAGTGCCAAATTAAGTCAACAATTATTTATTGAGCAACTCTGGGCAGAGGAAACTGCTAGGTGTTTGGGCCTGTGTTTGTATACATAAACTTTGTTCAGGTTGGAAAAATTGACTTACCATTAAGAAGCAATACTTCTAATTTTTTTCCATCAAAGAACCCTTGTTGATAAGAAAATTCTGTAAGTCTTTCTGCTTCATAGTTTATGGTCTTTCTGCATTTCGGTGTTGACTACCTCGCTGGGCAGTCTGTTGTCACCTCAACATCACCACCCTCCTTTCTGAAGTGTCTGGTCTCTGAATTGCAGGGAAGCCAGAAACTACATTTCCCAGACTTTCCTTCACCTTCTGGTTCAAAGTTAGAGTGGACCAGTGAGAGGTGCTTCTATCAGATTGGAAAGATAGAGAAGAGGAGAGGCCGAAGTGCAGGTAGGCAGCACACGGGCTTCTTGGCAATCTCAAGATCTCTTGCAGGTCATCTGCTTCGGTGCTATCAACAGCCTAGTAGGCTGGTGGCAGCCCCTAGAGACCCACTGGTGTCAATGCTACAAGCTGAGGACCATGAACTTTCAATGTCTCAAGATGCAGTGACATTGGACCGGCTTCTGAGCCATCCTTGCTTCTGCTGCAGACTCACCTGCTCCCCACATGCTGGAGGAAGCTTCTAAGTCCAGATTGAAACCCTTTTACTATACCAAGTGGCTCCTTTCCTGACCGAACCCTGATAGTAATGTTAAAATAGTTCAAAACTATCATTAAGGGACAATGAGTTCCTAGTGTCCTGTTAACTTAGTGAATGAGGTACTACTCCAGTGCATCTTCTGCCTTCTGAAAATGCAGCTGAAATGAAGAAAGGTGATCCTGCAGGCTTAGGTCCAGGTAGTTTCTTTACTGCTTCCTGGGTTACAGTATTTCAGGACACAAATCCTATTTGGTGCGAAAAATGGTTTTCTCCTCATTGACTTAGGAACTAGGACCGGACAGTTGTTAAGTCGAGCTGTCATGCATTTTGTTAAAAAAGTCCTACCACGTACCAGTTTTAGCTCCTATCGGTGTGAATTTTACTACGTGTATTCTTTGCTGAGAAGTCAGGCTGCTCAAATCTTATGGTAAGACTCCACAGAGGTCTGGGATCCACAGGTCAGGTTTTGTTTTTATTCACTGAATCATGAAAATATACAACTGTATTTTTTAAGGAACAATCCCTGATGATGTTTTTTACCACTAAAAATGTCATGTAACTCATAACTACCCAAACAACCCTCTTCATCCCATGCTAAAATTTTATTTATATCACAGCAACTTGGTCATATGTAAAAAACAGTTAATTTCACCTTTCAAAAGAACAAACACTGAATAAAATACTCTTGTGAATTGTACTTTATTATTAAATGGTGGACAATGACTATTTTTTTATACAGGTTTTCTATTTTATTGTAACATTCTTCTTTTTTCTACATAAAGAAACAAAAATCACACCAACTAGAAAAACTATTCTGCACTTTCCTTGCTAAACTACAGACTAATTTTGTGGAATAAGCGGTTTTCACAAGTCGTTCCTTTTTTTCATTATAAATTTGTCAAAAAGATTGGTATTCAAAACATTTTGTGTAGAAAAATTTAACCATTTTAACAAAAGCAGTGAGGACCCTGAAGGACGTAGTGGCAGCCTTTTCGAGGAGCAGAGGGTTGTCAGTCAATGATGCAGACGTCACCGCTGGGAGCCGGTGCGCGCAGTGGGCCTGACTCCAGGGGCTGTGTCTATCCGTCGCTTGCTGTCCTAGCTTGAGTTCCATCTGTGCCCACATCCATATACTATTTTGGAATTGATCCCATACCCACTAAAAAAGCAAGCTGCATTGACACGTCATTTTTTTTACCATAAATTACTGCAAAACCAAAACATTTTTATTACATTTAATGACCAATATAATGGCCAAATTCTTCATGCTGTACTGTCGTCATTCAGTTTCAATAAAGAAGCTGGTTAACCTCAGCCTGCGTCATTCAAGCAGGTTTTTGGAGCGCACTGAAAGGAACACTAGGTGTCATTTGATAAGGAAACTTCTTTCGTTAGAGTCTCAGTTTGCCTCACACAGATTCAGATATGCTCACAGGCATTAAAACCACGCTAATTTCACTTTCTATAATGTAAGCTTCACCACCTCTCAAGGTGACTCTGAAACTAATGTAAAGGAAAATGTTTAATAATTGGCTACTGCACTGTTTTTTTATTTTATTTTTTCTAATTGAGACTCTTCTTTATGTTCCAGATATTTTGTGCAAATGTCCCCTTCAAAATGAACAATTCCTAAAAGAATGCAAGCCACTGGAGTTCCTATTTTCAGACAGTGATCTAAGTCCCAGTTAAAATCATTTATAAATTATTACACTTTAAATAACAGTGCTAAAATTATGCCCCCAAAATCAAGTGCTTCTGCAGTTCTTGGAAACTTGCTATAGAATAAATAGAAGTAAATGCACTTGCCTTTGTGATAACAACATTTACCAAGTAAAACTGTGGCAAGAACAGTAACAAAAACAAGTACAACAACAACAGAACTGGAGTGATCTGTGAAAGCCATTAGGACGTCAGCCACAGGATGCTGGTGCAAGACGTGGAACAGCACGCCTCCCTACAATTTTCTCTCCACTTAAGGAGAAAACACGTTCAAGAAAGTCTGACATGCTCGCACTGACTTCAGAACGAGCAGAAACCGCCTGAGTTCTCCCTGCATCACCCATCCCATTCACTAAAGTAAGCCGATGCTGATAAACACAAGTCGCAAAGTTTCTAATCACTCACCGAAGAGTTTTCTACAGTCTCTTTTGTAGAAGAGATTGAGTTTTACTGTCATGCAAAGCAGCTTCTACCTAGCAGAGGCAAAAACTTTTAAGATTGCCAAAATAAAAACTGAGTAACCCGGTATTCCAGAAAGATGGAGAATGGCTGTTGTGTGGGTTACCTTCCCAGTGGCCGAAGTGGGAGGGGAAGGGCCAAGTATCGGTTCCATGGAAGCACAGTCCTCATGGAACAGAGCTATCCAGACACATTTAAAATCATCTTTATTTTGGCTGTACACTTCTGTTAGTTACTTAATATTTTATTTGTTCCCATTTGAAATGCAGAGCTTGCCATGTAAAACACTGCCTTCGCTATCAAACTGTGAGAGAAGAACATTACAAAATACAAGCTATAAACTAAGATAATCCCCTTTATAGCATTCAGATTAGTGCATTAAAATAACATTGCCTTAAAAAGGTAAGTGAGTTATTGGCAAACATCCAGTTCCTTTTCTAATGAAGGACGGTACAAAATGGTACTCAAGGTAAATACATTTTAAGTGCTGGGTGCTAGAAAGAGTAATTGTGCGATAGTTCCCTCCCCAATAATTTTGACCTAAGAATACAGATGTAACCATTATTCAATAGCATAAGGAAAGATCACTAATTTCCATTATAATAGCTGTAGAAATACATCGCCAAGTAACAGGTTGGGGTATCGATTTGTCACACTCTCCCTCCAAACCACATTGAACATTTATAGTGACTACACATTCCTCAGTAAATGTCAGATTTATACACAGCCTATGTAAAAACAAACTATCCTTAGTACTTTACCAGGCAATCTACAGCAATGCTTAATACATACAAACCGGGCATATGAAATGCAGAAGGAGACTGTTCACTGATTTCATTCAGAATAATTAAGGGTCTGAAGATTAAGAAGAACAGTCGCATAGATCATGTGTGCTGGTATGAACCAGAAAAAAAAAAGGCCAACGCAAACAGGTAAGTTAAGTTTTTAAATTATTTAGAATATTTCTTCTGGCCCTACCTAATCAAAATTCAATTTTTTAATTAAAGTAACAAATCTGGGTACATGTTACACTGTGACAAAAAGACAGATGCTCACAAAACACATACACCTTTAAAATTATTCATTCCAAAAACTAAGTCAGCAGGATAAATAAATTATAAATGAAAGACATACACAACGTGGGCAAAAAACTAAGTTACTAGACCGAAAAGCGTAGAAGTTATGCCCACAGTGACATTTAGAAAAACATTCAGTATTAGAAAATATCAGATTTACTTCAAAAGAAACTCCCCCCACCCCCAAATAAAAATAAAAGTGCGGGAACCGCCTTTTATGCAATAGCTTTAAAATAATAATAATAAAAAACCACGATTACAAGAGCCTTCCTACATAATTAGATACGGTAGCGCGACAGTGCACTCCTTCAGAATTTTAGCTTTTCACTCCACATATGACACCAATAATTATGACGCCGATGACAAGGAGAGAAATGATGATGCACAGGGTTTTTCTGGATTTGCGCTGCAGATGCAAAAACAAAAATACGTTTACAAATGTAGTGAAGCATCTCCACAGCAACTGAAAATCATTTGGTTCATTTCTAGAGTAAAATCATTAGTAACTTATTGCCCTCAAATTTTTTACTGCATTTTTTTTTTCTTCTTAAAAATCTCTTCAATACAGATGGGACTGTTTTCTTTTTCAAAAATATTTTTCTGGAGTTAATGGTGCAATTCAAGGGGTAATTATTCAACTTTTGTTGGTAATTTTTCTGGGGTAGAAGACACCGAAAAATGAAAGCTACTGATTTAAGCAATGGACTGAGGTTAGCTATGTATGAAAAAAAGAGAACAGTGTAAGAGCTTATATACTATTATAAAAAAATTTGTTCTTCAAATTGCCAGTTAAAAAATAATCATGGAGCTGTAAAGTACAGCATAGGGAATATAGTCAATAATATTGTAATAAATATGTATGGTGTCAGATGGGTACTAGACCTATTGGGCTGATCACTTTGTAAGGTATATAAATACCTAATCACTATGTTGTACACCTGAAACTAATATAATATTGTACGTCACCTGTAATTGAAAAAAAAAATTTTAAACATAGCTGATCTTCAAAATGAGTTCTCTGAAAATATCAGCAAGCGTAAATGTTTGGCAATTTTTTTTCAAGGTTAATTTATTAGTTTCCAAATCATTCTCAATGAAAACTGCATTCAATATCTCAACATAACAAATGAAAAACAAAGAGGCAAAAAAGAAAAATAAGATACAGTCATTTAAATATAAAGGTCAAGTATTTTGTTCCATTCTTTATTCCTCACCCAGCTGCAGATTCCTATATTTCTTTAATGGCTTGTACATTTCACAGCAACATGCAGGAATCCTTTTTCTTACAAAGTAGAAAAATTTATAAATTTATTTTATGTCAACCAAAGTACCATTCTTTTTACAAAAAGATATGTTTCTGGCTCTGAAGTTACCCTAAAAACCATGAATACTTTCAGTATTCAACATATTCATCTGAATTTTGTATGTGTGTGTGAGAGAGAGACAGAGAGAGAGAGAGAGACAGAGAGGGACAGACAGGAAGGGAGATGAGAACCATCAATTCTTTCTTGCAGCACCTCAGTTGTTCACTGATTGCTTTCTCATATGTGCCTTGACCAGGGGGCTACAACAGACCGAGTGAACCCTTGCCCAAGCCAGCGACCTCAGGGTTTCGAACCTGGGTCTTCTGCATCCCAGTTCAATGCTCTATCCCCTGTGCCATTGCGCCACTGCCTGGTCAGGCTCATCTAACTTTTCAACTGAATAATCCTTATGTATAAAACACAGTTCCTCTAATGTTTCAATATCATGCTTACATATTTGTCCCAGATTCCACTTGGTTTCCAGACTCGTGTAATGCACCATTGTAAACTGCCATGGGCACCCTGCTACAGTATACCTGTTACTTGGGGAAACCTCCCTAGGGTGGGGTAAGGAGGCCCTTGGGGTGCCATGGTGATAAGAGCATTTAGCCCCTTCCTTTATGCTCATGGTCCACCCAACCTGTTTAGAAGCACCATGTTTTGCACAGGCATGACTTTATTAACAAGGCTTCCAAGTAGGACTATTGCAAAGCAGTTCTTTTCTCATCATTCAGGCTCTCTGAATTAAATAAATATAAGGGCAGCTCCAGTTATAGAGCTGCAGCTTGGGAAGATGTGTTTCTTTCCCCCAGGGTAGCTGCCGGCTTTCCCTACCACTAGGGGGAGGAAGAGTACTGTACAACTTGTATATCCGAGATCCAAGAGCAAATAAAATAATATGTAAGCCCTGTCACTGACGAATCCTGCTAAACACTTTTGAGCAGTTATAACTGTTGGCATTTACAGATTACTGCATGTGGTGTGTGCATGTGTATAACTTATGAGTAATGCAGGCTGTGACATAATGACATTCATTCTGCAGAGGTGCACATCTGCATCACATGCACAAGATGGTAAACACAAATCACTCCATCAGTGAATATAAGTCACTGTGACTCAGCATTCTCTATACAGCTTCACTGACCTCTACATGGCACTGAATATGCAGTGGTCTGTCCAGTGAAAAATGGGATTGAAATTAAAGGGAACTTTTATGGTTAGTGAGAAAAGTGCAAAGCAACTAAAAAACAAGTAAGATGATGCAGATCTTAGCTATTTTAGAAGAAGGTAGCAAGGTTTGAGAAAATAATTATGAACAACAAGAAAAGTAGAGTTTGGAAAGGGAAGTTAAATGCTAGGGTGGAATTTAGTGATTTCCAAAAAGCCTGGCCTATCCTTGTTGAACATCAAAGGTCTATGTACTAAACAATAGACTAATAGTTTACGGTCCTATTAGTCATATAATACTTTACATATATTTTATATTTGACACATACATATGGACTCAATATATTAACCTGATTTGACTTATGAAATCAATTTATTCCTAGCAAAGGGTCTGCTGAATGCTGACAGAGTATCTATATAGTAGTCAAGGATATTGCAAGCTAATATAATTTCCAAGGACCCGAAGAGATCTCTCTAGGACAATAAATCCATTCCTCTTTAGTGCACCGTGTCATTGACTAAAAAAGGGAGGAAAAGGTAGAAGGGAACAGTGAGAAACAGAGGTTATAGAAGAGATTTCTGGCTTGGAAAGTCACAGTGACATCAGAGGCTGTCAGAAAAGCCTGGGTTCCCTGTTGCTCCCCTCAGTACTCTATAATCACTGAAGTTCCTACCCCTGTGGGCCACAATTCTGGTTCAAGCCTGAAAATAATCAGGCTACATCCAGTTTTGCACTGACTGGCATATTTCTGACCTGTCTTGGTGGGATTTTAAATTTCAACATCTCTAGCCACATTAAACCTGAACACACACACACACACACACACACACACACACACACACACACACACACTCACACACAGACTCAAAAGTCTGAGTTAGAAGACAATTTATTACAGTTAATATTACCTGATAGTCTGATGCCCTTGACAGTTGTTGGTTTGCTTGCTGCACATGCACCTCTGCGTTTTCAACGTTGGCTTCTATGCTGTCTTTAACATAAAACACACACATTGTTAAACACGTGTTGATACTTGTATGATCACGCTGAGGAAGAACTGCACAAATCACTAGGTTTCATTCAAGGTCAGAATAAACACATTCATTATTCAAACAAAATGGCACCTCTCAGTAAGACCTTCCTTGACTACGTAAAGCAGCAACATTGTCCACTGCCAGCAGCCCCGTCCATTACCTTGGCCTGGCCTTATTTTCCCCATAACACTTATTAACATTCTTTTTTTTTTGTTTTTTGACAGAGGCAGAGTCAGAGAGAGGAACAGACAGGGACAGACAGGAAGGGAGAGAGATGAGAAGCATCAATTCTTTGTTGCAGCCCCTTAGTTGTTCAGTAATTTGCTTTCTCATATGTGCCTTGACCGGGGGGGATACAGCAGAGTGCGTGACCCGTTGCTCAAGCCAGCGACCTGTGGGCACAAGCTAGCAACCTCGGGCTCAAGCCAGCGACCATCTATTGTCCCACGCTCCAGCCAGCGATCCCGCACTCAAGCTGGTGAGCCTGCACTCAAGCCAGCAACCTCAGGGTTTCAAACCTGGGTCCTCTGTGTTCTAGTCCAATGCTCTATGCACTGCACCACAGCCTGTTCAGGCTCAACATTTACTTACTTTACTTTTTTTAAAAAAAATTGTCTCTCTTCTTTTAGATTATAAGATCTATGAAGGCAGGGTCTTTTATTTGTTCAATTTTAGCTGGATCCCCAATGCCTGGATTTAGTAGGCACTCAATAAATATTTGTTGGATGCATAAATGGTTTTAGAAATTTTACCCTGTGACCTATAGGGGAGAGAGAACAGGCTAAGAATGGACAAATAATAGTTAAACTATAAGTTTGAGTATTTCAATTGACCCACATTGAGAAAACATATTATATGTATTTTTAGATATATATACTTTTTCATATTTCAAAATTATAAAAATGATCAGGATCTTGATCAGTGCTGAAAGTTATATCTTAAATGAATCACTATTACATTTAAAACTTAAAGTAGTGTTAGTCACTGATTCACTTTTAAGAATTTTTTAATAAAAGAATTTTGAGCACCTAAGTAATATTACTAAATTAATCTATTAAAAAAGCTATTGGAATGAATGATTGAGTGGATAGATATCTATTTCCTTTCATCTAAAAGGCAAGATTGCAGGCACAATTATAAATAGCACAAATTTCCCCCCCAAAGTCCTTATTGTGATGAGAATTAAATTGGAATAAAACTAAAACCGGAGGCCCTGGGAATTAGCTTGAATGATGTTACATGGTTCCCTGCATGATCTCAGCAGTAGGACTGATTAAATCTGACTATTTTGAAATAAATGAGGCTGGAGCCAAAAACAAGATTTATTTTAGATAATGCCAAGGGTGATGCTTTGTCTGTTGTAGACTATGCTTTTACCTCCAGCAGAACCAAAAGGCAGAGAGGGAGCAGTGACTTTTCTTTCTTTTTTTTTTAAAGTGAGAGGAGGGGAGATAGAGAGATAGACCCCACATGTACCCAAACCAGGATCCACCCCGCAACCCTAGTCTGGGGCTGATGCTCTGCCCACCTGGGGCCGCTTGAAATCCACGTATTTTTAGTGTCTCAGGCAGAGGCTCCACTAAGCCATTCTCAGAGCCCCGAGCCAATGTGCTCTAATCAATAGACAATTGAGCCATGGCTGTGGGATAGGAAGAGAGAGAGAGACAAGGGGGAGGAAGGAGAAGGAGATGGTTGCCTCTCCTGTGTGCCCTGACCGGGAATCAAACCTGGGACTTCCACAAGCCGGGTTGACATTTTACCAGCCAGGGCCAGAGCAGTGACTTTTGCTTGAGAACTAACCACAGGTAAATTGCATGTAGCCTGCTAACACCTCACAGAACCTAATCATCAGGACTTACCTATCATATCTCCTTGCTCATGAATCATTGTTCCCAAGTGTTTAAATATTTCATTAATATCCATAATATCAGCCTAAGAGAAAAAGGCACAAATTATTATAATCAGAAATTCAGTCCCCAATTCATAGAAGGGGAAAATAAAAAAAACCCTAAACCACCCTACAGAGAGACTTAATACATAAGTTTTAGAAACATCAGAAAATTATTTTATTATAAGCAATCCCAAGTAAAATAACAGTAACCAGTTCTCTAAAATAAGTTTGTGACTTTAAAAATATCAAGCAAGGCAGGATGGAAATGAAGAATCCATGTTAGGAGAGGGCTGTGACTACTGATCTTATTTTATATAATCTGATTTGTTCTGTTATCACAAGCATTGGTTTTGCTATTTCCTCAAAAGGGTAAAAAATATTCTTGTTATAATATATTTCTAGTAAAATGTATACATCAATTAGACAACTTAAAAGAATAAAACATTAGGTGTAAATTTAAAGTCTCATATTAATAAATTGAAAATACAATGGAGTAGTGAAGGATAAAAAAGTTATAAATTTACTCTTCTTCAATACATAATAACTATAATTTTGCCTGACTGAAGAGTAAAATTTAAATACTTTATTCAGGAGGGGTGGGGCAATTTATATATTCCTCTCGTGTCTTAATTTCCCCATTTGTAATATGGCGATGACAGTGTCACAGTTCACCACTTCAGAGAGACGTTCTGAGGACTAAATAAGACAATGAGCACACAGAGCTTATCACACAGTACTTGGCACATGGAAGCCCTCAAGCTGTAGCTATCATTAGCTCTTAGTAGCCCAGCTTCTAGGGAACTTGTAATGCCGTTAAGAACTAAGGTTTCAGACCTCTTTGATGTTATAAACATACTAAAGAGAAATAAAACACAGTTTAAGCCCTTGTAAAAGTTGTTATTCATGCAGCTGAGATGTTTATCATGTGCCATGGAAGCCATCCAGATCCGCTGAACAGACATTAACTCTAGACTGTTATTTTTCTCAATGCCAAAGTTAAAAAGAATTTTAAAAAGAGAGTGGAAGAAAGTATGATCTCTCATCCCACCACAAATTCTACAGAGATTATTTTTTAAAAAAAGGAATTATTTTAATTTACATGAGGAATGCCAAATTGATATATTTATTTAGTTTCTTTTCTCAATCCCTGTTCCAGCATTAGCTAAGCATCTTAAAGACAAACTCACTAAGAACAGGCAGCAGTCCAACTATAATGTAAAGCTTACTTCAAGCTGCTTAATAGAAGACTCTCTCTCATGAATAAGGCGGAGGTCATCCTCTGTAATGTCGTCATCCTGCACCTGCACTTGAGGTTGAGCTTGGCTAATAAAAAGAAAAGAATATGGAAACAAGCAGGACGGTAATAAACAATGGAACTTCTTTCCTAGTAATATCAAATATAATATATTTTTCAAAGTCAGAGAATTGCTCAGATTCTAATATGACATAAATATTAATCATAGTTTATTTATCTTCCCTGCCACTGACACTTTTTAGAGTAATGACTTAATTACCAGAAACTATATTGGGCAGCTGGGTATTTCTTGTTGGTTGATTTAAACTCATACAAGGGAATAATGCATATCACATAATAGTTAAGAGATAATATTCATTTGAAGAAATAATTATAAAGTATTATTCCTATATTAGAAAATTTTTTTATATTGATATATTTTATAATATACTCTATAATTTTTCAAAATTTTTACTTTTTATTTCTATAAAATAACTTAGGACAGTCATGATATAATACACTGAAGGCTTTAATTCTGTGGTAGGGGCCATACTGTATAAAATCTATCTGAATAAATATCTTTCAATCTGTATAATGTTTTAGAATTCTTACCTTTCCCACGATACAAGATTCCTTTCTTTTGAGCTCTCCTCAGGAAAACCACCCTGAATAATTTAGCAACAGAGTGGATTTGAGAAGGGGCAAAGAAAAAACACGAAATATCAAATTTTCCCTATAGTAATCTAGACTGATTTACATGTGAATATAAATATATGTATATATGTGTAGGGGAAAAAATTTTTTGTTCTGATATTTTAGGTCAACTACTTTAAATAATAATAAAATTATATCCTAAAACGACAAGGATAGCAATCATTAATATTCCCAAAAGCCATAAAATAAATATTATTTAATTAAAATGTAACCTACTTTTGGAAATGGTATTAACTAAGGACATGTGATTTCCCTTAAAGATTAATTCAAAATTCCACTCTAAATTCTCCTTTCACTTATTCTCCAGGTTATATTTCTACAGGTGACTATTCTTCAGTATTTGTACGATACATTCACTCTGTTCATTTCATCTTCACACAGCCCAGGAGTAAAGTGCTCTCTGTACACTAGCACAAACACTAAGCAACAGCTTCAAGTTCTAGTAAATGTGGGACCTATTAAATCTTTTCTAACAAAATATTTCTATATTTTTAATATAATCCATAGTTTTTTGTTCCACAACATGGACAAAAATAACTACACAGTAATACATAACTCCATCACTGTCATCCTTCTTCAAAACTGAGCAGAAACACTTGAAAATTACTCAAATACTGTTTTTCCAAGACAGTCACAGATCTTTGTGACTTAAAAACATGCCAATGCTGTCATTTCAGGGATCTTTATAGAATATCACGTTTACTTTTACGGCGCCTTCTTACATACTTACAGAGACTCTGGAGCTGGCTCGCACTCGAGCTACAAACTCCTTCTCCTTCTCAGCAGCCTGCCTCTGGACCTTCTGAAAGTTTGTCAGTGATGTTGTGAACTCGGCCACTAAGCGATCCTTCTGGATTTTCCTTTGACGCTAGAGGAGAGGGGGATAGAAACCTACTAGAATCAAGCTGTGAAGTGCAACAGAATTTGCAAAAGTTGCTGCTCTTTATTTAATTCTGAACTTGTCACTCACTCTCCAATTCCTGGGCCTTCCTGATTGATTCTCAAGAACATTTTGACAACATGCTCAAATACTGTCTAAATTTACCCTGACGGCAAAAAGGCCATAACGCTGAAATCCTTAACTCAAATTTTCATCCTAAAATTGGAACCATGAATTTGAGGTTATTTTAAAGTAATTCTCTTTTTTTTTTTTGGAAAATAAAACCTTGCACTCTTACCTAATATTACATCCGCTAAGTAAGCAAGGAAATAAGTCGTGCCCCTGGGAAACCTCACATCTTGAGTGAGTGCGCATGGGATATGAAGTTAGTCCTCGAAGGCCAGGAAACAATTACTCAGGAGGCATTTTCTGAGCACTTACTTAATTATGGGTCAGGGCAACTGCATGGAAATAATTTTTGCTTTATTGAACCACAGGATATTACCTGCACAATTAAATATAGTTTTGTGTTCTGTGAAATAATCTCAAATAGAATTTCCCCTCCCAATTTCCTTTCTAGCATTACAGTTCGCAGATCCCATAATGCATCTGATCCTTTCACATTCAATACATCAACAATGTGTTTTTAAAGCTTTTTACCTGTTCATTGGGGGTGGTGGGCAGAGATCCAAACTCTTTAATGTACTTATCTGTTTCTTTGGCAAGTTGGTTAGTATACTGCTGATTCTGTTGCCTAAAGTGAGGAAACACACATTAAAGAAAAATAATTATTATATATATATATATATATATATATATATATATATATATATATATATTTTGTGTGTGTGTGTTTGTGTGTGTGTGTGTGTGTGTGGCAGAGACAGAGAGAGTCAGAGAGAGGGACAGATAGGGACAGACAGACAAGAAGGGAGAGAGATGAGAAACATCAATTTTTTCTTGTAGCTCCTTAGTTGTTTATTGATTGATTTCTCATATGTGCCTTGACCAGGGAGCTACAACAGACTGAGTGACCTCTTGCTCAAGCCAGCAACCTTGGGCTTCAAGCCAAATGAGCCTGCGCTCAAGCTGGAGACCTCAGTGTCTCGAACCTGGGTCCTCCACATCCCAGTCTGACGCTCTATCCATTGCGCCACCACCTGGTCAGGCAGAATTATTTTATTTATTTATTTATTTATTTTTACAGGGACAGAGAGAAAGAGTCAGAGAGAGGAATAGATAGGGACAGACAGACAGGAACAGAGAGAGATGAGAAGCATCAATCATCAGTTTTTCATTGTGACACCTTATTTGTTCATCAATTGCTTTCTCATATGTGCTTGACCGAGGGCCTTCACCAGACCGAGCAACCCCTTGCTGGAGCCAGCGACCTTGGGTCCAAGCTGGCGAGCTTTTGCTCAAGCTAGACAGGCCTGCGCTCTAGCTGGCGAGCTTGGGGTCTCGAACCTGGGTCCTCCACATCCCAGTCCGACGGTCTATCCACTGCGCCACTGCCTGGTCAGGCTATTATATTTAAGTTACAATGCTGCCAACTTGAATCAACCCTGGTGAATAGTTTTATAAAAATTACTTTTTTAATAGACTGGCTACAAATTTCTCTATGAAAATAAAATTTTCAGGTTCTATTCTTTAATAAATATTAAGCAAATATTACATGGGAAGATCTTTACTCACACAGAGAAATAAGTATAACCAGCCATTTAGAAAGAAACATGACTCAAACCAATGTGAGACTATGAGATGTCTCATGCTTGAGATATTGGAGGTGTGGGAGCATTTTATCTGCATCCCACAATTGGGAGGTTGTTAGTAAGTAAAGAGTGTCATCTTAAACTTAGCCAATCTTAGGGTACATTTAGTCTCTCATATTTTTCTACCTGGGCATTTATATCCTACAGATACATAAAAAAGAGAAAAAAGGGAAAAGGCAATAAGTAATAGTATAAATTTACTATTATTTAAGTTCACTGCTGAAAAAAAAATGCATTTTTCCATAGAGTGAACAGGAAACAATAAAAACAATAAATTATATCAGGATCTTGCTAGCTAGCTTCTAAGTAAAAAGTAAGGTTTCTAACTAAAGAATGTGACACTAAAAAAAGATTTGTATTCATGTGATGCTTTATTAATTACAACATCTGTACTGCTCATATATATTATTTCTCATTCTAAACACGTATTCATCACACATGGGAGCCTTTAAAATAAGGAGATACTACATAAGAGTATGCTTAAATACAGATACCTGCACTTGACTAATAAGGAAGAATTATAACCTATTTGTATGTATGTCCTGAGTATCTTATTTTTAATATGGCTTTTTAAACATCTAGAAAAAGTAATATAATTGAAATTCTAAAAAGAACACTAATGATGTCTACATATTCGTAAACCTTAGCAAAATATTGTTAACTACTAAGAATTATGTTTTCCAATCCACTTTACTTTATTTTAACCTGTTGAGTAGTATGAACGTTCATGTATGTCCTTGTGCCTCCTGACCATACAGAGTATGATTGTAACAAAAATTTTTATTTTAAAAATGTGTAGAGCAACATTAAAAAGAAGGCAAATGTATGTTCTTCTTGTTTCTATAAATTGCTTATCAAACAAACATGATTTTAAGTTAATAAAACTGGAACTGGAACTAATTTCATTTTTTGAAAGAAAACTCACTCCCAGGTGTCAGCAAGCATGAAAAAAAAAACACCTCACTACTCACAGGGTTAATAAATGATGGTTTATTATTTAGATTTGGGCATTTTTACTACTCTGACTTCCATATACAACAAAAAGTACAACACAAATTGGAGATAATTATAAATTCTTCAACCTGTACTTCACAAAAATGTGAATTATTATTACCTATCTTTTAATTTTTTCCTCTTCATTTTTCCTTCCAGAGCAAATATTGTTTGGCATGTCACTTATTACATAGTATGCAACTTGCAATTTAAAGCTGTAAGAGTGCTGAACTAAGACTTAAAACTCAGCTCTAGACTGATGTTTGGCAAATCATCAAACCCCCAAATAGACATGTTTTCCTTATAAGCAAAATAAAAATAGTTCTTTTCATTTATTTCACTCTAGTTTTAAAAGGGTCACATGAGAAACTGTATTAAAACAGACGGTAAAATCTGTACCACCACCAGATTTTTTTTTTAAATACACCAGATTTTTTTTTTTTACAGAGACAGAGAGAGAGTCAGAGAGAGGGACAGAAAGGGACAGACAAGAACAGAGAGAGATGAGAAGCATCAATCATGAGTTTTTCGTTGTGACACCTTAGTTGTTCATTGATTGCTTTCTCATATGTGCCTTGACTGTGGGCCTTCAGCAGACTGAGCAACCCCTTGCTGGAGCCAGCGACCTTGGGTCCAAGCTGACAAGCTTTTGCTCAAGCCAGATGGGCCCGAGCTCAAGGTGGCGACCTCAGGGTCTCGAACCTGGGTCTTCCGCATCCCAGTCCGACGCTCTATCCACTGTGCCACCACCTGGTAAGGCTTATTGCTGTTCTTCTAACAGCATATTAATTTACTGAAACATGTATTATAAAACTGTTTTTTTAAAAAAACCAGAAACTAATCCTTTCTAAATTTAAGAACATAGGTATAAGCTTTTGGGGAATAGTTCATATTGGATATGTACTAGGTAGAAACCAAACAAAAATATGATCACTGTAACACTGTAGTGATTGGTAACTATGGGAAGTAAATCACACACATTCAGAAGCTTAGAGTATTATATTTCAAAAGCCATCAAAAACAACCTATTTAAAAGGTATAAGAATAGTCACTAAAGAAGTTCCGCTTTGATAGAGTAAGTCCTATCTTTAAAAACCAAACATTTGTCTACCCTGGATCGAAATAATTTACACAAAAGCTTGCTACATATAAGGGAACAGAAATACTTGATTAATTTTCCCTTGTTTTCTCCAGTAAATGTAACACTACACACTAGCAAAAAAATATAACAATAGTTATTTTTCTCATCCTTTTTCTTGTTTCGTTTAATTACATACTTACAGCTGTTGCCTTAATTCAGGTGAATCTTGAGGTGTCCCAAGTTGATTCAGAGTTCTCTGTATTTCCACAGCTATGACAGTGAAAAAGGAATGTATAATTGTTATAGGTGCTATGGCAACAGCAAATAAGTTGGAAATTAATAAAAGCAATTAGCCAGCTAGAAAGAGATAGAAACAGAAAGATAAATATAGAAAACAGTTAAAAAGAGAAATAAATGGCTTAGTGGAATGTAATTAGTGGTAACAAATTAACTTTCAAGAGGAAATCGTGTGGAGGCATTAACACAGGACACTGTGCTTTCTCTCCAAAAGGACTGTATCTTTCTCTCTCCCATGGTAACATTTAGTACAATGGCACATGCAATCTAACTTAAAAGTTGTAAGAAACATAACTGTAACAATTGCATAATTCATTGGAATATAAAGTAAAAGAATTATAGTTAATAAATGAGGGAGGAATAACAGAAGTAGAAAACAATCATTTTTCAATTATCTCTGTAATAACTGATTCAAGCAAGGATCATCAAAGAATGAAAACCAAAGGATAGTCACCGGAACTGAAATTATCACTGCATAGATGACATTAATTATAAAAGTGCTAATTTCATCACAGATAAATTTGCAGCTTAACACAATAATCAAATTTAGTGCAACCAATGGTACAGGCTGACACTGTGAGCATCCTGACAATGCATTAAGAAAGTCACAATATGACCAATGTATTCTCCTTGCCAAAATATTTACCCTGCATCTAATCATGAGAAAAAAGCAATGAGACGAACCTCAACTGAGATCATCTACAAAACAACTGGCTTGAGCTTTTAAAAATGACAATGTCACAAAAGGAACGAAACTGAAAGCAAGGGAACTTTCTAAATGGGAAAGCCCCAAATAATAAAACACACAAAAGGTAATATAATTTTTGATTGGATTCTAAATTGTAAAAAATGCTATAAAAAAACTCTGGGGACAATCAAAGAATTTGAATTTGAAGTTTGAATGTGCAGTGAGAAATATTAAACAAATGTTGAAAAGGTGCCAACAGTTGGTGGGTCCAGGTGAAGGGCATATAAAATGTTTACTGTACTATTAACTTTTCTGTAGGTCTAAATACTTAAAATTTAAGAGCAGGGGGTTAAAGTTCATGCTAAACTCACAAACCGGAAGTCTATGACCACTGCAATGAAGAACAAAACAAACAAACAAAAAAACGAAACAATCGGCTCTTCACAATAGGGAAGGGTCCCGCAGTTTTGTGTACGTGTGTACGCAAATGAAATGTTAAGTAGAAATAAGTTGAAAATCCATCTCAAGGTAAAGAACTTACACATTTTCAAGAACTATAGAAAAATAATCCAATCCACCTGTTCTTTTCATTTAAAGTAAGTGGTTTACTTATATAGCTTAACTGCTCCAAAGCAGCCGTATATATTTATGGGATCAAGGGAATGATTGTATTCCAAAAAATAAGGTAACTTCTGTTCACGGAGGATGATGTAATGAAAATTGCTTTCAAGTCAAAGCTGATAAATATAAATACTGAAGAAAAAATCACATAGCATAAAGCAACTGTTAACCATTCAGCTAGTTTCAAAGGAATTTCTTTTCATTTTTGTCTTGGCAGTGGAATCTTCTTTTGTAGGATGGAGAATTCTTGTTCGCTGTTTTTAACTTGTGGCTGCTTGCGATTAGATATTTTATTTCTTTTACCTCAGCAGATGTTCTTGGACTATTTTATAGGGGTTTAAAGCTTTTACTTTTTTAAAAAAAGGCATGTTGGACTAACTGAAGTATAGACCTCTCTAGACATTTATTTCGTTTCTAGAGGGTTCTTGTCTTTTAAGCAGGTCAAAGTAAGTGAGAAAGAATAAACTGTTTAATAAAAGATATCAGGAAAACTCATTAACCACTTGGGGATCAGAGAACCCTATCTTATCTCATATAACAAACTAAATCTGCAATAAATTATTAATTTAAACATTAAAACTTGAAATCATTAGATTGCTTCATAATACTACAAAAATGTACGTATTACATGATCTAATTTATGATCTTGGAGCGAGGTATAAAACAGTATCTATCTGAATATGACACAAAACTACAAACCATAAAGGAAACTATGACAAACTGACAAAACAAAACAATGTTTAAATGTTATATGAGAACTATGTACCTACGTTAAAATACATATAAGTAACGTGTTTTTGTGCATACAGGAGAGAAAATATCTGTAGCATAAAATGAACAAAGGGGTTAATATCCCCAATGTTGAAAAAACTCCCATGAATTGGTAATAAAAAACAGCCCATGGAAAAATGAACAAATGAGATCATCTTAAAATTTACAACAAGCAAATAAAAAGCAAGAAATTCAACTTCATTGATAATCAACTTTTCACATATCCAATAGGTGAAAAATCAAGAAAAATAAGCAAGTAAGAATATAATTACAATCAAAAGCCTTAAAAACAATAGGCAGGGCATATACAGTGTGTCCGTAAAGTCATGGTGCACTTTTGACCTGTGACCGGTCAAAAGTGCACCATGACTTTACGGACACACTGTATAAGAAAGCAGGAATGACAGCCATGTTGTATGAGGAACCACTTCTGATAGGCCAAGTTGGAACCTAAATCCACCAAGAGGTTAATTCTCCCAGTTTCTTTTCTAAACAGACATACTCAGCAGCCCATTCTCAGCCTTTCTGCCTAAGGGTTGTATAAACCCTGACAAGCTGTGAGTGGTGATCCCTCTCCATTCCCATTCACTGGCTTGTCTGGAGGCTGCAGAAAATACACAGCCCTGATGTTAGTGGAAGCCTATCCAGAAAGTGACTCCAATTGCAATGCTCTTCAAAATGTGGTATTTATTAGAACAGATCATCACATTCTCTGGCACCTTGTATAAACCTGCTGATACAATAAGTACACTTTGCTGTATGCTAAAAAAATAGAAAACATGAGAAGGAGTTTGCTTTCAATTAGACAGAAGAAAAACAAGCCTTAACTGTGTGGTCTTATTATGCACGCTCATATCTCTAGTCTAAACCAGTTTCCAAGGACACCGATCAGCTCCCACGGTAGGACACTACTCTAGTCCAACACATTGCTCATATCTGCTTTTAGCATCTGAAAAGCAAGAGCAATATATACTTAGAGGCGTGAGAAGGATGTAAGTATGCCAGCAAGTAGAAGATAAAATCCATGAAAATATAGGGTCCTAAATAAAGAATCTCAATCCCTTCATCTGCATAGATTGTTGACATACTCCTGCAAAGTAAACGATAAAGTATTTTCCTTTAGAGTCTCAATACGAATAGGCAACAGAGCTTGGTGAGGATTATGATGCTCCAACCCATTTTACCAAATGTCCCAAAGGGTTGCCAGCTCTGGCTTCAACTCTCCGAAAGAAAAGGCTATCCAGCTAGTTCAAGTGGTGGCTGGTACAAGCAGCTGTACAATCTGGCTTTAATGACCCAGTTGATTTAACGATAACTCAAGTGCCTATGTATTATCAGGATGGTAGGTAAAAGCAGTCCCAAGCCCCAACAGAAAAAAACCCATAGGAGTCCCTTAGAATCTTGAGGCAAAATCATGTTGTCTTTGGCAATCCATGTTATCCTTTTGAGAAACAGTTTTGATCTTGCTACTGAGCCCTGGATTAAAAGTAAACAATGGTATACTAGGTAACCAAGTGACCAGAGCTGTCCATTAAGCCTTAGGTGTTAAGTGATCTCAGTGATATATCTTACTATATACATTCATTCTATGCAAGTCAGTTAGCCTGTCCCCCACCACAACTCCTACAGCACTGATTCCCTTTGTCCAATGAGATAATAAACTAGCAATAGAGGAATAAAAGCCATATACAGTGTGTCCATAAAGTCATGGCGCACTTTTGACTTTTGATGGGTCAAAAGTGCATCATGACTTTACGGACACACTGTATAGGCGCACCAAGATGGACTTCCCCTTTCTCAGACTAATATGATTACTGGCAATGCCATACACCAGTTTGTAGCAACAGCAACCAAAAGTAAACACGTGACACAGCACTTTTCTCACTGGTCTCAGCCAGCCACCGAGTGGCAAGATGGTTATGCTCCTCCCGCCGTAGTGGAGGCAGAATTTTATATTCCCTGAAATAGTGGCACTGTCGATCATCCCACGGTTCTGCCAGCTTCCCAATCCATGTATTAGTCACAATCATGGGAAGTACTTCACACACCAGTGCTTCTAAACAAGATATTCACTTTCCAGAGGAATAAATGAGCAGACTCTCCAAGGACACTGGGATTCACAGCCCTGCCAGTACTGCGTTTTCCAGAACATGCTGGGCTCCTGGAATGGTTAACGGCCTGTTGAAGACACAATGCTGGTGTCTCCTAGGAGACACTATCCTGGAAATGTGTCCTACAGGATCTTCATGCTCTCAAAGGACAGCCACTCCACGTTGTCCGGAAAGAAAACTTAGATTTGGCAACTAAGGGGTAAAAGCAAAGAGAAATATTTCACATTTACACCAAATTACCCACTGGTAAATTTTCTTCCATTCCTGGAGGTGACTTAGAGATAATATAAGCAATGTAACCACATCTTCACCTGCGTGGAAGCCGAGACGGCATCTGCCTGTTTGGTGCCAGGTGGTATAATGTCGCTGACAGAGGTAATTGCGAACAGAAGTAAGCAAATCATAGCAACGTGAGAGGGAGAAGTGTAACAATCTTAGGAGAGTAGCTGGAGGGAACCAGCTAAGACTGCCACGTTTAATCATAAAAGTTAGCACCACATAGCACGGGAGCGGGAGCAACCAGGACCCTGGTTTGAACGTCTGTGTTACTCCAAACAGCCAATGTGTTGAACGAAGGCCCAAGGAACACAGAAGGACTACTGAAGGAGAAACGTATTCCTACAAACTGCACCCTGTTTTCAGAGGTAGAGCAGCAATTACAGACAAAAAATAGAGGTTTCTGGGTAGATGACAAACCGGATGGCAATATGAAAAAACCAATAATCATTGCTAGTTTCTCCCACATCATGTCTAATGGGTTTCATTTCATTATTTAGCCCGTGGTCCCGTGAATTTATGGGATAGTTATATTCAATTTTAATAGGCGTATGTGCAACTTTAAAGAAAACTCTTGAAACATGAAAATGAAAAAACAAATTCTTCACGTAACCATAAAGAGTTTCTTGAGGAAAAACTTACCTAATACATGGAGGTAGGTTTAAATCGAAACGCACTTCTCCAAGAGTACAATGAACAAATTAGTTTTACATTTTCCACAATTTGGAACTATTTGAGTCATTTCTGGGCAGAAGACTTTAAAGTATATTAAGTTTTTCATAAAATCAGGAGAACAATATTCCCTATACATCCAAAAGAAAGTGTATTGCTCTTTCCTCAAAACCAAAACAGTCCCTTTCTGGACCTTCATAGCTTCACTCCGCAAGGCCCATGCTGCTCCACGTGGGTCTGCTGCCCTCTAGTGAATTACTTAAAAAGTGCTTCACAGCGAAGAACGTACAGGCAGTCCCCAGGTTATGAACAAGATGGGTTCTGTAGGTTTACTCTTAAATTGAATTTGTATGTAAGTTGAAACAGGTACCTTTACCTATTAAATACAACTTAGACAGATGTTTGTCTTAACATAGTATTTATTTTTACTTTTCTGTGTATAACAATACTTAAACATTTGCTTTTTCCTTTTTTTTTATTTTATTTTAGTGAGAGGAAGGGAGGCAGAGACAGACTCCCACTGAGCCCTGACATGGATCCACCTGGCCAGCCTACGAGGGAGCAATGCTCTGCCCATCTGGGACCCTTGATTTGTTGCAACCAAAGCCATTTTTTAGCGCCTGAGGCGGAGGCCATGGAGCCATCCTCAGCACCTAGGGCCAACTCGCTCCAATTGAGCCATGGCTGCAGGAGGGAAGGAAAAGAGAGAAAGAAGCGAGAGGAGTTGGGAGGAGAAATAGATGGGCGCCTCTTCGAACCCAGGATATCCACATGCCAGGCCAACGCTCTACCACTGAGCCAACTGGCCAGGGCCACTTAAACATTTTCAAATACAACCTTAAACAATCTTGGATGATGCAGAAGGTGATGGACTTGCTGGAGAGGATGGGACTGGTGCTAGAGAGTCAGGTTTGATTCTGCTGCTGGACTCGGTTTCTTGAAGGAGGCATCAAGGGAGGTTTGTACAGGGCTTTTCTTTTTCTCATCATACATGGCCCTGTAGCATCTCAGGCCTTCGGTATCTCACAGTAAACTTTGGTGACCCTCTCTGTATTGGGATCTTGCCACTCTAACCTTGCCATTCCTGCTCCAGTGAGACAAAAGGCATCAGCTAACTCTTCTGTAGGAAACTTTTTCAGTTCTGGAGTTTTTAGGTCGCTGTTTTCTTCCCTAAATGCTATAATCTGCTGCTGTAGTTCCATAAAGTCTTCATTGGCTAGCTCTTTACTATGAGGGTCGAGTTACTCTGTGATATCATTTTCCCTGATGTCCAATTGCAGTTGATTACCTCCTGGTGTTCCATTTGTAAGTACGAGTTGTAAGTGAGGTCGATGTTTGTAACTCGGGGACTTACTTTATACATATTTTTAGTTATAAAACTGCAGGCAGCAGTTGGTATCAAAGGCTATGTAATATGAGAGCCTGTTGGAGTTCACCAGAGACCAGGAAAGACGCTGTGTGACCAGTGCAGTGGCAGGCTGCAGACTACCCTGGCAGGCGCATGGGGCACCTTCAGATAACTGTCTCCAAAGAACTGAGGACAGAATACAGCTACCTTCTCTTTTGGCCTGAAACACCACTGTTGCTCAACCCAAATAAGTCAGAGTTGCAACAGCCAATCACAGAAAAAATGATTAGTAAAAGCCTCAGCAAGTGACTGAGATTCTGACTCCATCTCACCCACATCAGATCGAGGGATAGGCAGAGTTAATGCTGACCAGGAAGCAGCCTTGGGGCCAGGCAGTCTGATCTGGAAACCTGACATCTCTTCATCCTGGCTGATGACCTTGGCCAATATCCCCAACATCTCCAAGCTATTACTGCCTCAAGAGTCAAACAGAGACAAAAATCACCTGAGTTGTGCATTTCAACTGAGAACAATGTATGCGAGCACCTTGTACTGGATATATGGTAAGAACTCAATGAGCTAACGCTATAAACTGGTTTGTTTTTCTCCTGAAGTCAGAAATGAACAAGAAGAATATCCTTACTAACATAACTTACTAATGTGAGCCATACTTTTGGGGAATACTAAAACTTAATTTCTAATATACAGAGGGAGTCCTTGGGTTACAACAGTCTCGACATACGACATTTTGAGTTTACAAAGCTCACCCCCATAAAAGCTTAAAACAATTGAGAGATGAGTGTTTTGGCTTACACTGTTAGCATCATACTTACGTACTACGTGGGCTAACTAGTTTGGTTGTGCACGGCAGAAGAATACACAGTGATGCACCGTATGAGGAGGGAGTCGGCGTCTCCCAGTACACTTACCTACGCCATTTTGGACTGTTAAAAGCACAAGTGTTCTGTTTGTGTAGTTTTGTTAGTAATTTTTTCTGTTACTACAGTACTATGTACAGTACAGTACATTAATGTCCTTTTCCTTTGTTCTGTGGCTTAGTTGTGTTTTTATATTCTAGATTATGATTTTACAACTGTGTTAGGATAGGTAAGTGACTTAGGCTAGGGTGTGTTTCGACTTAAACCAAAATTTGGGTTATATCACTGTCAGAGGAATGAAATTGTGTAAAAATCTAAGGACCCCTGTAGTTATAAAAATTGGAGAGATACTGATACATATCAATTGATACAAGATAGTTACAGCCCATATTTAGGAGGGAAGCCTCAGCTAGCTGACAAGCATCTAGTGTTATATGCAAGTGACATAATTGAAACTAAACTAGAAAAAGAAACAAGTAAATGTTAAAAGAAACAAACTCTGTAGATTCCCAGCCAGGGCACACAGGAGAAGCACCCATCTGCTTCTCCACCCTTCACTCTCTACTTTCTCTCTGTCTGTCTTTCTCTTCCCCTCCCACAGCCAAGGCTCCACTGGAGTAGAGTTGGCCCGGGCACTAAGGATGGCTCCATGGCCTCTGCCTCAGGCGCTAGAATGGCTCCGACTGCAGTAGAGCAACGGCCCAGATGGGCAGAGCATCACCCCCTAGTGGGCTTGCCGGTGGATCCCAGTGGGTGCATGTGGGAGTCTGTCTCTCTGCCTCCTTGCTTGTCACTTCAGAAAAATACAAAAAAAAAAAAAGGAAATTCTGTTTTAGATTCAACTCTCTCCTCATCTATGAAACCCTCTACCTGTTGTAAACAGTAGTTTAGAGTATCATAGGAGATGATATATATGAAAACTGGTAAGTTGACTACAGTAAGAGAATCATTAGGTTAGGTTCATTACAAGGTACAAGGTGCATGGGATAATGCATCACAAGAAAATACCTGAACAAGGTAGTTGAAAATAAGTATCAACACAAAAAGTTTCTAGGAAAAAAAATCAAGTGAACTTGGTCTATTTCACATATCAAGAAAAACCAAGGCAAGTGTATTATAATTCCAAACAGCACATCACAAGCAGAGAAACTCCCTAGAGAATCCAAAAGACAGCTACTAAAAAAACTGTGGGCTTTCTTCCAAATAGGCTCTGTATCCCATGCTCAGTCTTGTGACCTAAACAGGGTGCGCGTATCTTCTTTGTAGATAAAAGAACAGACACAAAATGCAGAGAGAAGGGGTGACGAGGAAGATGAAGGATCTTCCAAAGGCTGAGTCTTGAGTGGACACGTGCCCAGGGGCCACAACCACCGGTTTGATGTGCTGGCCTCCCCAGCCCTTGAAGCAGATCCTGCCTCCACGAAGCAAACTCAAATTTAGAACCCATTTAACATTAACTTTCTCTCTCTCTCTTTTTGGGAGAGAGAGAGAGGGACAGACAGGAAGAGAGAGAGATGAGAGGCATCAATTTTTCTTGTAGTTCCTCAGTTGTTCATGATTACTTTCTCTTATGCGCCCTGACCAGTGCACTCCAGCAGAGCCAGTGACCTCTGCTCAAGTCAGCGACCTTGGGCTCAAGTCAGTGACCTTGGGCTCAAGTCAGCGACCTTGGGCTCAAGTCAGCAACCTTGGTCATCAAGCCTGGGACCTTTGGGTTCAAGCCAGTGACCATGAGCTTTTGAACCCAGGTCCTCAGCATCCCAGGCCAACACTCGATCCATTGTGCCACCGCCTGGTCAGGCTCTCACTGTTTTTTCTTTCCAGATACTTCAAAGGCAAAAAGGCACAGAGGTTGACAAAGTGGGCACTTATGGCATTTTAAACTTACTGTAAGTTAACAAAGAGGTTTAAATCTGAATGCATGGTTTTAAAAACAAAGTACAAAAACGAGTTATTTGACAACTGTATGTAAACAATACTTTGGATTTCTAAGACGACCAGAACATTGCTAGCTGTCTCTTAGCAAAGATATTCAGACCTAACATTTTATCACACGGACCTACTTAGTTTACCGGATCTGAGAGCCTAGAATCAGAAGCAACGAAGACCCACTGGAGGTTACGGCCCTTAGGAAGGTGATATGTGCAGCCAGCAAACACAGGTGAGGACGTGGCGAGGCTGGCCCCAAACCTGCCTCTGACAGAAATCTTCCCAGGATTCTCTCCCTACTTCTTAAGTCATATGTTTAAAAGAGACAGTGCTTTGCTACAGGTTATTGGAAACAAAGTTGTACTGTCATGGCGTCTCTGTCCTATCATTCTTGAAAAAGAAACCCAACCAACCTGGGTAAATTTTGGAGTTATGGAACAGACCTTTGCTCTAAGCAGAATTCTATTTTCAAAAATGGAAGAACAGTACAAAATGGTGAAACCAGTTTGTTTCCTCCTCAAGGTTGTCTTCTATGTGCCACTTGAAGACCTGCAAACTTTCAACAGTTTTTCGTTTCTTGTTTGTTTTAAAATCTGGACGGCACCCTGGTCAGTTGGGTTAGTGGATAGAGTCACCCCAGTGCACGGATGTTCTGGGTTCCATCCCCGGTCAGGGCACACACAATGGAAGCAACCGCACAAAAAGTGCTCAGGACATGTGCACGTGGCCAAAAGCAACAGAAGAGCAGACCCAGAGTGGGAGCCGCATGCATGGAGCAGGGAGACTGCAGAGCGCAATAGGGGAGGCAGAGCTCCCAGATGTCACCAACAAACATCCACTTCCAGAACGGGACTGCACTCTGAGTGGGGCCAGGGTCAGGGCTGAGGAGGGACTGTGCTCCCTGCTGGGAAAGGTGGGAAGGGGAGCTGTGAACCACACTCAGGGGCTCGATCTCTGAAAGCCCCACCCTGCTCTAAGAGGGGGCAGACTACTTACAAAGAGGTGGCGGCACATCTTGGGGCCAATGGTGTGACGGGGAGGGGGTAATGGGGTGGGGGGACATAGGACTGGAGGATAAAGCCCTCCCAACCAGGCTGGTTCTAAGGGGCAGAGGAGAGAGAATACTGCCTCGGGGCAGGACCGAGAGAAAGGAGACCTTGAGCAGAGGCAAGGCACTTCCCTCCCTTCGCAGCACTCTCTTCGGGAAAACCATACTCATTCTATCGGGTAACAACAAAAAGAACAGCGATATACAACCACACACACAAATATTAAAAATTATGGAAAGAATAGCAAAACCCCTATAAAGAAAATGCAGAAAGGAAAAAAATGTTGCCACAAAGCAGATAAGGTGAAAATGATAACCTAAAATAGTGCCGCTATTTTTTTTTTAACTCAGAGGTAATAACAAAAGAACTCATGAAGAGATGACCAGATGACAGACACTGGTGAAGTGGAAGCCGGAGGAACTCACAAAAGAGAGGCAAGTTCAGAGGATAGATAACAAGAAGCACAAGGAAGGCGGACACAGAACACAGGAGCCATGGGGCCACTGCCCACCCCCTACCTTCTGATGGTTTTAGCCCTGGCTCAATGTCGCTCCTAATTTGTCACCACTCCTCCTGATTTCAATACACATGCTAATGACCCTCCACTATCCTGGTCTCAGTTCTTTCCCTGTTTGCCTCCAGATGACCCACTCCAAGATTATATCAAATGCCTTCTCATTACCTATAACGGTAATTCTTCCATAAAGTTAGCTTCATGCCCACTGCTTACAAACCAGCACCTCCCGTCGGTCCGGCTCACATGCGCTGGTTCCCTGACTCCCACAAGGCTCTGACCCACCAGGACCTACCACCCTGTGGTCCAGCCACTTTGCCACTTTCCCTCACATAACCTCCGCCTGCCGCCCTTCTTCACTGGCCCCCCGACCCAGCTTACACTCCGCAGTCCGGCGGTCCATCACCACATCGCTCTGCTGCATATATCCTCAAGTCCCCCGCTCTCTTCATCCTGACCACTCGACAAAGCTGAAGCTCTGAGGCCAACACCGCGCCCCTCTATTACATGAATGTGCCATATAGCATTTAAGCAAACCTCTGTTAATGGACATTTTATCCTAAGATTACATGTTTAAAAGTTGGAGAACTTACTGTTTATGCTGCCTTTACAAAAAATCTTTCTGAGTCCTATATAGGTAAAATAAAGCATCATGCTGACTAAATGATAAAATTCTCATGTCTATTTCCATACTCCATTTATTTAAATGCTCAGAACATTTGTTCTACTCAGAGTAGAAGCCTGAGTCCTTAAAACAGTCTGCAAGGCTCCACCCAACCCAATCCCAGCTCCTGCCATCCGTGCCCCGTGCACACGGCCACTATGCTACACCCCAGGCTTACTTCCACCTCAGGGCCTTTGCACCAGCTGTTGCCCTGTCAAGAACATTCTTTCTCCAGATATTGAAGAATGCATTCCCTTACTTCCTTTAAATACTTGTTCAACTACCATCTCATCATTATAGGACTATCCTGGCTCCTGGTGTACCTCATTTATAAATGTAATCTCCTCTCCAGATGAAATCCCCTCTGGGATGTTCTTGTCATTGTTGCTTTTCAGGATACTTAACATCTCTTTCCAATACACTATATCAGGGGTCCCCAAACTACGGCCGGCCCGTGGGCTGCATGCGACCCCCTGAGGCCATTTATCCAGCCCTTGCCACACTTCCGGAAGGGGCACCTCTTTCATTAGTGGTCAGTGAGAGGAGCACAGGATGCATCCGCACCCGTAGTTCCCATTGAAAAACTGGTCAGTTTGCTGATTTAAATTTACTTGTTCTTGCCTGACCAGGCAGTGGTGCAGTGGATAGAGCGTTGGACTGGGATGCTGAAGACCCAGGTTTGAGACCCCAAGGTCGCCAGCTTGAGCGGGGACCCATCTGGCTTAAGCAAAAGCTCACCAGCTTGGACCCAAGGTCACTGGCTCCAGCAGTGGGTTGCTCAGTCTGCTGAAGGCCCGTGGTCAAGGCACATGTGAGAAAGCAATCAATGAACAACTAAGGTGTCGCAATGGCAATGAAAACTAATGATAGATGCTTCTCATCTTTCTCTGTTCCTGTCTGTCCCTATCTATCCCTCTCTGACTCTCTCTCTGTCCCTGTAAGAAAAAAAAAATAGGTTATATTTACTTGTTCTTTATTTTAAATATTGTATTTGTTCCCGTTTTGTTTTTTTACTTTAAAATAAGATATGTACAGTGTGCATAGGGATTTGTTCATAGTTTTTTTATAGTCCGGCCCTCCAACGGTCTGAGGGACAGTGAACTGGCGCCCTGTGTAAAAAAGTTTGGGGACCCCTGCTCTATATAATTTATTTTATGTCTGTCTTCTTTCATGAAAGGTTAAAAGGCAGGTATTTTGTTTATTTTCCTCACTGACTATAGCATCCAGACAGTGCCTAGGACATCACAGGTACTCAATATACCCTCATGGAACGAGTGCCAGGTAATGCCCTGGTGTAATATAAGACGTGATCCAAATGCACCAGACAGTCCTCGATTCAGATACCAGCTTCCCCACTTAACAGTTGTATGGACTTGACCAAGTGACTTAACCACTCTAAACCTAATTTTTCCGACAGGGAAAGCAAATAACAATGCACAAAAAATAGATATATTTATCTAATACAAGGCACAGAGTAAACATTAATGATAGATGATTAAAAGATACTTACTTATACACCTTCCAGAAATTTCTGAATAAAGAAGGGTGTACATACAGGCATTATAACACAGATAAAACCACTGGATGTATTAGGGCCACTGTGCCCCCTCTCCTCCCACACTGCCTACAGTCCTGTGTGTAGTCACAAATAAGCAGGTCTCAGTTGAATTTTTAGCTAAAGGCTTCCACATACCCCAGTAGGAAGATAGTCCATAGGCTAGGTGGCCATCCTGATGATGTCTGCAGGCATTCTCTTGGACTTTAAATGGGATGAAGACGGAACTATCCCAGAGGAGTAGATAGCTACACTTCATAAAGGTAATACGCTACTACAATGGTGGTTTCTTCAAGTAACGATCATGATAATGTCACTACAAGAGGAAGAAAAACTGGAAAAAATAAATGTACCGAGACTTACAGAACACAATTTTGTACAAACTTTGGGTTCTTCCAAATCAATTAATAGGTAAACAAATCAATAACTGCTTTAAGAAAAATAAAACAACAAAACCCAGTCTGGAGTAAGTAGAAAAGGCAATTACTCTTTATTTATTTATTTATTTATTTATTTATTTATTTTAGTGAGAGACAGAGAGCAAGAGAGAGAGAGAGAGATACAGGGACAGATAGGAAGGAGAGAGATGAGAAGCATCAATTCTTCGTTGCGGCAACTTAGTTGTTTATTGAGTGCTTTCTCATGTGTGCCTTGACCAGGGGGCTACAGCAGACCCCTTACTCAAACCAGCAACCATGGGGTCATGTCTATAATCCCATGCTCAAGCCAGCGACCCCACACACAAGCTGGTGAGCCTGCGCTCAAGCCAGTGACCTCAGGGCTTTGAACCTTTGTCCTCAGCCTCCCAGGTCCCTGTTCTATCCACTGCGCCACCACCTGGTCAGGCAAAAGGCCTTTACTGAAAACTATTGCTCAGAAAATGGTGAAAACAACAAAGGATCAAAGAGATGAAGATAAGAGTTGTTAAAAATCTTTTCCATATGACAACCCTTCAAGTGTGTGAAGCAGCAATCCCAGCTGCCCTCTAGGTGAGGTGTCCCAGTATCTGCGACATACTGTGTGTACCAATAAAGCACAGTGTAATCTCTTCACCCTGCTAGTTCCGCTCAGTCTCTTTCCATTGTTCACATTCATTAACTGTTTCCTTTTAAGAACTGAATTCACACAAAGATAATGTGCCTTTCCTGTAAGATTTCCTTATATACCTTGTTTCTTCTTCGTTAGGGTAATTTTACACTGCAGTCACTGTAGCTGAGAGCTTGCCATCATATTACACTGTCTTCCTTCTCTCCAGTGTCACATCTTGGAATCACAACATTCTCTTTTCTACAATTTTCTGTTCTAGCCTTTGTCAACCAGCAATCCCTAACAGCCTCCGTATGTAAATCTTTGAGGGATATAATTAGGCATACACATGATTCCCTGCCATAGAAGACATTATATTCCAGATAACAACAACAGCAGCAACAAATGTTGGCACTTAGAAAAAGTAAAGGCTATAAGATAAAATAGAAAAAAAATTCACAAGCCAGCATCTTATTACCAAATGAGTAGAGGGACTGCTGCCAAAGGAAAGAAAAATAAAATGTATCCAGTGGCTACTACCCCACTCTTTAAAAATAGATAGGTATAACTTAAATATACTGAGTAACCTGTTTGAACGCATTCATCCCAACTTTATTGGGGGCTGACGCAGCCTGGCACTGCACCTATAGTACAGATAGAGCTGGGAAAAGATATTTATTTTCTCTCAGGGACCTGACGTTTCAGTAGGGAATGCAAAAAAAAAAAAATCACTGTATAATTGTAGTAGTTTAATTTACTAAAAAAGATTAATAAAAAATAAAACAGGTTCATGAGAAAAAATAATAATTAGAGAAAACAAGATAATTAATCAGGGAAGACATCTCTAACGAAGTGATCTTTGGGCTGAGAACTGAACACCAAGAAGGAGCCAATCACATAAAGGTATGGAAGATGTCTGAAGCAGAGGATGAGCAAGTGCAAAGGCCCTGTGGTTAGAATCAGAGGATGGTGCAAGAAGCAGAAAAAAGACCACTGTGACTGAAATACTGCAGCTGCCAAGGGGGAGAGTAAAAGGTGACAATGGGGGGGGGGACAGGAACAGATCCTGGAGGATATTGTGGGGCATGGCTGAAAATCACTATAGTGACACAAGAAGTCACTGCAGAGTTTTAAGCTCTGCGACAGCATGATCTGATTTATAGTTTTAAAAGTTCGCCTTGAACAGACTGTGGACAGGCAGGAATGGAAGCGGAATATACCTGGAGGTAGCAGTCATGCAAAGAAGTGAAAGCGGCAGCTTGGACCTGGGAGGTGACAGCTGGGATGGAGAGAAGTGGGAAAATTAGGCCAGCAAAACCAATCGGATCTGCACTCTGATTGAATATGGGGTATGATGACACAGAGTACTAGGGTTTGGAATTGGAATCAAGAATAACAAATTCATGTTCAGGGCAGAAGCATGTAGATCAGGGGCCCCAAATTTTTTACACAGGGGGCCAGTTCACTGTCCCTCAGACCAATAGAGGGCCACCACATACAGTACTCCATACACTGACCACCAATGAAAGAGGTGCCCCTTCCGGAAGTGCGGCGGAGGCCAGATAAATGGCCTCAGGTGGCCGCAATTTGGCCTGTGGGCCACAGTTTGGGGACCTCTGATGTAGATGAATCACATAGAGGAGCAGCTTCCTAAAGTAGCCAGAAGTCATATCTCAACATTTTAATTCATAAAACAAAAAGGGTTCACTCACAGTTGGTCATAAAAAGCACTCATGTTTGGTCATGTAGGAGAAGTCACAGGAGAGAAAAAAAGATGTCACTCTTGGCTAAAATTCCCTTGGATAAGACATTAATTTCCATATCTATCTCTGTTTAATGTCAACATGTTAGACATGTAGAAAATCACAATGGAATCAAAGTTACTGAAATTTTTCTCCTCAAGGGGGATAAAACAATAAACATTTTCAGAGGTGTGATATTAGCAATAAATTATCTATCTATCTGACAGCACTTTAGGAGGAAGAAATGTAGGGAGGACAATTTTCAACTACTTTTCCCTGTAAACTGTCTTCTCATCCACCAATGCTTACCAACAGGGAAAAAAAAAACAACCCAATCTGAGTAAATACACACAGTTCCAGTAAATTCATTAGCTGTTTAAAATTGGAACTGTTTTTTCAAGAAAAGCCTGCCCTGGCAAGAAAAAAGAGAAGTCGATATTAGCTTCCCTTTTATGCAATCATGTGTTAAGATGCAAAAACAAGCGTGCCTGTCCCCAGACTAATGAAAAGAATTGTATTCGTTCTCATAAGTAACAAAAGGGCTCTGTAAAGTCAATAGTCGTAGCCAGCATCACAGCCACCTGGCCCGTGCAGGTTTGCATTTGATTCGGACAGTCGGTAATGAAACAATGGAACCAAGAACTGGTGAGCCATCAGCTTTAATCCTAGCTTGCACCCAGCAGGCAAGTAAAAACACACACTGGGCTCCAAGACTCACTCATTCAGTGCTCACAAAGCCATTGACTTATCTGAGTTTCCTAGAATCAAAGGTTTCTAGCTCACGAGCCTTAGTCACCTCTGTTCCCCATCTCTTTCTCTCTGCACAAACTGGCTTCTCCTTTAGCACTCCGCCATCTTGGCTGCTTCTCCTGGCCTCCTCCCGTGGCCTTTCTCTGCTCTCCTCTCTAATGCTAACCTCAGGAACCGAGAGAGAGCAAGCTCCCGGTCTGCCCCACTTTATAGAAATCCAAACCTTTAATCCAATCTACAAACAAGGATGTCTCTGATACAAAGTCACTTATCTGAGGCATATTAGGAGGATTCCTTATGAGAGTGCACCACCCCACATCATCCAATCAGTCAAGGGTGTGGGGAAAAGCTTGCTCTTAAAACTTGAACGTGGGCAGCGCTATCTTTAACAAAGTGAGCATAATATATTTTATCTGTCCAACAGGCTCACATTTGTATAGGCTTTGTATTTTATCTTACAGTCCTAAGAACCTTTATGGGGACAAGAGCCAAGCCCTGATCCTTATTAATAAATAAGGAAAGTATCACACAGAATTAGAAGCTAATTACAACACAAAGAAACCAAGTCTATATTGGACTAACAGCTTTAATCTAAAGTATAAAAAAGGAAACAAAGATTCAACGTAAACATTTTTTAGGCATCACCTCTTTGTAACATAGGTTCAAGTTCAAACATTTTATGCCTCCCTAGAAAGCCCTGCCTTCCCATATCTTCTGGAAAACACATGTGCATGCATGCATGCACACATGAGAGTGTGCGTAGGGGGGGTGATAAATTTTGCATTTTGTAGCTGAAAACTTCTGAACTCAAAAATTCGAATGAGTATACTTAAAGTTACAAATGACTTTGTTTATTTTTGAAAAGCTGTTGGCCACTCCGTATTTTTCGCTTTCAGATTATTCTTAAAAAAAAATAACAACAAAAAACCCCTCAAATGCCAGAATTCTCATTAGCATTGGTATGAAGACTTACTATACTATGTATGTATGGGAAATTTTTATCTCAAGTACGATGTTTCATGATCACCTGTTATAATTTCTACCTGTCAGTTTCCTCTAATTCATAATTTAGCTAATCCTCACATGACACCAGAATCTTAAGACTGCAACTGTTCCACCTCTTAACACTTAGAACTAATACCTAAATCTTAGTGGAAGTCTAGCTGGTCTTGTGAATGACTGTTTCTCTAGTATTGTGGGATTTTAAAAGTATAAATTATGAGTCCAGATATGGCAATTATCTCTCTTAATAAAGAGAATAATCCTGCATATGTCAGAAGAGTTTTCAGGACTCTTCAAAACTTTGGTTAAAATTATAGCCTGATGACTGATTTTAGAGAGACAGAGAGGAAGGAAGAGAGAGGGAAAGGAAAGGTAAGCATTCATTTGTTGTTCCACTTAGTTGTGCATTCATTGGTTATTTCCTATGTATGTCCTGACCAGGGATTGAACCTGCAACCTTGTCCTTTTGGGACAACATTCTAACCAACTGAGCTAACTGGTCAGGGTCAAACTATAGCCTGTTGAAACTGGGAGACCATAATCCAGACCGAAGAAAAAATACATAAGAAAATCATGTGCTAGAAAGTGAAATAGCTCACTCAAGGTCACACTGCTCTTTGGATCAGATTTCAGGAAATGTGCACGCACACACTTATACCTAGTCCAATTGGAAATTTTTCCTATTGTCTCACGGATTGTCCTAACTATTAGGTAATATTCTAAAAAGTCTGATTCTAATCAGGGAATTGCAATACCAATCACAATGAAATACAGCTATGGCTAAAATGTAAGACTGTAAATGCCAAATTTAGCATGGATTTGGATCAATACCAACTCTGATACACTGGCTGGGAGGAATATGATCCGGTACAACTACTTTAGGTAACTGTTTAGCTGTATCTAATACAGTAGAACATACACATGTCCTATGACCCAGCAAGCCAATTCCTAGGTACACACATGAAACAAAAGAATGTACAAGCGTGTTCAGCATTGTTAATAATAGCAAAGAAACAAAAAAAACCATAAACACTCCAAATGTCCATCCACAGTAGAAAAAACTGACAGCGGTATGTTTGAATATGGAATACTACATAGTAATGAAAATCAAATACCTATACTACATTCAACCACATGATTGAATTTCAAAAACATAGTGGGAGAAAGACGTCCAACACAAAACATATTACTTGGTTCATTAAATGAAGTTTAAAAGCTAAGAAAATGAAACAGTGGTGTTACAAGTCAGGACACTAGCTATCTTTGGAGAGGGGATAAACCTGAGAAGAGCCACAAGGGCTAGTAATGTCCTAGCTATTGACGTGTGCTGTTGTAACAGGCAATTACATGAGCTACACACTAATAATGGGTGTCCTACTCAATATAGATAATACACAGCTATTTTTTTTAAGTTTAAAAATAATCAGATGATAGATTTCATTATATTTATTCTGTTTCTTTCAAAAACATGAGTTCTTCCTGTGTGTTCTGAATACATTTTTAAGTATTTTGTGTTTGCACAAAGATAAATGGCCCCTGTGAAAATAGCCTACTCTGGTTTACCTTACACAACAGACTAGGCCATTTCAACCCACCAAGGCTGGCTTAGTCTTATACTGCATATATACATCACATGGCAGTTTGTCTCAAGAAAGTACAGATGATAAAAAGTAAAAGGGGGTACATCTCATCTCCAGATACTGCTAATCATCTGGTTTGAGCAAGGCTCACCAGCTTGAGCCCAAGGTCGCTGGCTATTTTTGAACACATCATGCCAAAGTTGGAAACAAAATCTAAACATTTCTTTGGCTCATGATGATTTTTCTAGACCTGAGATAACAAACGGTGTAATTGATACGCCCACTCCAGTGTGCTGAGAACTGTTGCCTGGTCCCCGGCCGAGAAAGACTAGAAGCCCAGTTAGGCAGCGACAGAGAACATGGTCTGCGCCACGGGCAGAGGAGGGAGCACTGCGGGCACAGGTACCTGTTGACGCTGTGACAGTCCACAGGGCACTTTCTCTCATAGGGTGAAAAAAAAAGTGTATATATATATATATATATATATATATATTGTGACAGAGACAGAGAGAGGGATGGACAGACAGACAGGAAGGGAGAGAGATGAGAAGCATCAATTCTTCATTGCAGAATCTTAGTTGTTCATTGACTGCTTTCTCATATGTGCCTTGATCGGGGGGTTACAGCAGACCGAGTGACCCCTTGCTCGAGCCAGCGACCTTGGGCTCAAGCTGGTGAGCCTTGCTCAAACCAGATGAGTCCAAGCACAAGCTGGCAACCTCGGGGTTTCAAACCTGGGCCCTCTGTGTCCCAGTGTAATACTCTATCCGCTGCGCCACCATCTGGTCAGGCTGAAAATATTTTCTTAATCATTTTAAAGGCTGCACAGAGAAATCCCTAATAAAGTTCTTAAAAAGTTATCTATAATGTATATGTATATACACATATATATGGTTATATATACACACTAATAAATAAATTATATTAATATAATTCATTTTGTCTAATATATTTTATATTTAAGTATTCATATTTAAGTATTTTGTTTGATATAAATTATATTACTGCACTATGACTTAAATATTTCACTAGTAAAGCAAATTGGTAAGACTATACATTATTATCAACAAAAAGTTTAAAGAAAAAAGTTTAAATATATTTTGTTTTATCTATCTTAGTCTTTACAAAAACAAAACTGCCAGAATAAAATACTAGAGGAAAAAGAATTTCCATCTTACTAACTACACTGCTCACAAAAATTAGTCAATATTTCAAAATGAATATGAAGAGTTGAAATATCCCCTAATATTTTTGAGCAGTATATTATCCTTGGGTTCTTCCAAGAATAAAAAATCTTTTTGATTATTATTTTCTTTTCTGGTATAAAGTAAACCATACAACTCAGCACTCTGCTAGTTTTCATTGATCTATATCAAAACTAATTTAAAAATAAGGTCCCGCCACAGTGCGGTTAGGTAGACTTGAGCTTTAGCTGAACCCATACTCTAAGGACAAGGGCATTACCTGATTCACAGCATCTTCACCTTAGGTTTCTTTGTGAAACTAGGTAATTCGTGCAGACATGAATTCACAGGATGCAAATGCAGTGAGAAGAGAGCACCTAAATGTGGTGCAAAGTACCATTTTATTCGGCCACACCAGTATTATTAGCATTCCCAGATGGGGGGAAAAGGGAACTGAAATTTCACACTTCTGCCTTTCACTTCCATGTGATTTCTTCACAGCCCTTCTCGGAGACATACACTGGATAGTAGGTTAAGTTTTTAACAACTAACTCTAAGTCTACACTTCCCTTCATTTAGACACCGAATCTTGGAATTAGAAAAAATACAGTAACGGCTGGTTTCACTATATTCATGACCCCAAATCTCAAATGAATATTCAACCTGCCGTTCACTCTTCTCTGCTTCTGCGATGTCAATTCTCTCCATTATCAAAACTACCAGTACTCACTTCCTCTTCTTACCACACACTTCCACCAGCCTCTCTTCTCATTCTCTATCCAATGCCTTTGCCTCCTATTTTGTTTAAAAACAGCTCATTCTGAGAGGAGCTTCCCATCTTCACCCACCACGCCGACCGTCCTACCACAAACTGTACAGTGGAAGAAAGCGAGCCAGACACTCAAGATCCAGCCCCTTCCCCTCTTGCCTTCAAAGACATTTCTTTTACGATTACACTCTCCATGCAACCCTTCCTATGTCCTTCTTTCTACTTTCATGGTAAAATCTGCCGGTTGCCTACCAAATACTGTTTTTTTCCCTTCTCTCTCAATTGAAGCAATACCCAATGTTAGCAGGCATATTGTGATCCAGACCTCCTAGCAGCTAGGTGTAGCCATGGGACAATATCCAAGTTCTCGTCAGTAATATAAGCAGAGGTGAGTAGGATTCTGGGAAGTCTCGGTCCTTCTTCCTCCTTTTCTTCATTTACATTTGAAACATGGAAATGAGATCGCTCTTTCCAAAGTCACCAGAGATCAATTCTCTGCTGTCATCTTAGTCTCTCAGCAGCTTTAGACACAGATGCTGCCTTACTAGGTCTTGGAACACACACACACACACACACTCTCTCTTTTTATATCTAGAAACCCACCTGTTGGTCAAATAAGTTTATGAATATGAAATATATGTTTGCTCGCTTATAGTTTGTATTGGGTGTGGGAGACGGGCTGTAAGCAGGCAGGGTCGTTATAGCCCAAGGTTTAGTTTTAAGACTAAGCCAGTGGTTCTTGACCTGGGTTCTATCGAACCCTAGGGGTTCGATGAGTTGGTCTCAGGGGTTCAGAGAAGCCTCTGCTGCGGAGGCCAGAATAAAGTAATACCGAAATTTGTTGTGAGTTCATGCACTTTGTTGGTTTTGTTCTTTGAGCAAGGTGATGTTCACGCACGGCTCATTTTGTGCACCAGTAAAAAAAAAACATATACCTATGTCTTGAATTTGGAAAAAAAAATCATATTTTATTTATCACTAAAGAAGGGTTCAGTGAATGCGCATATGAAACTGGTGGGTTCGGTACCTCAAAAAAAGGTTAAGAACCACTGGACTAAGCCTTTCTCACCCTTTTTGATGTAGGGTGCTGCACTCTCATGAGGAATCCCATTATGCCTCAGATCAGTGACTTTGTATCAGAGACTTTCTTGTTTGTAGATTGGATTAAGGGTTTGGATTTCTACACTATAAAGTGGGACAGACCAGTAGCTTGCTCTCTTGGTTCCTGCTATCACCATTGCAGAGGCCTCCCTGATCCCTTGCCCTCCATGGGAAAAGCAGGTTTTGTCTTCTCTTGTGGCTCGCCTGTTGTTATTGTGAGACACCAATAAACAGAATGGCCTACAATCCTCCGACTCCGCCATTTTTTCACCATCAGCCTGCATCTAATGGGGACCTGCATGTGAATGGCCACGATGGCGGCTCCTAGCCTTACAACTAGCGTAGTTTGCGGCAGGATTCGGAGATCGGTATGGGGCCACCATCCCTGAGGGGTGGGGTAGAGGACTGGTTGCAGTTCTGGCTTCCCATGGCTATCCTTTTAGGAGCTATGGGCTGCATGTTTTTTACTCAAGAGGAAACCAAGAGTTCTGTGTGAGAAGCTGCTCGAGGTCAAAAGCTTCAGTATGAATGGCAAATCGAATGGCAGAAAAGGTTGGAATTGGAGCGAGCACTGGAGAAGGAATTACGAGTTCACGAGTTGCAGTTTGCCCTGGAAGCTGAACGTTTGCACCTGCAGTTGTTGGAGCAACTGTGGATTCAAGACCTCGAGTCTCAGCTTCCAGCCAAAAGCCAGCAGCCACAGGAGCCTAAATGGTCGCCAAAGGAGCAACAGCACCTGTGCGTCAGTGGGAGCAGGCGCTTGCAACTCCTCTTCTGAGGATGAGAAGGCTCAGGCTGAAGCTGCCATTCGCGCACTGAGAGCCTGACCAGTGGTTGCCAAGGAGATAAAAACCCAGCAGCCTAGAGTCCCTCAGGGGCAGCCACAGCCTCTTGCCCAGGTAATGGAACACTCTGTGGTCTGGCCCTATACCCAGGCAGAGCTGATGGAGCTGGGGGCACAATTTAGGCAGAAACCTACTGAATCCCTGGTAGCCTGGTTACTACGATTATGGGACATAGGGGTGGATGGCATCATATTCTCCGGAACAGAGATGGAGAAATTGGCCGCCATTACCACACACTCCTCCTTGAGGCAGCGTCTTCAGAACTGCCATGGCAACCCAGGAGACCATACCCTATTAGAATGAGTGATGGCCGCCATTCTTATGGTCTGGCAGAATGCTGGAGAATTGCCAGGGGCAATGAGTCGGTGGCAGTGCTATAGCGAGTTAGTAAAGGTTCTTCAAGAACTAGGTATGAAGAATGCTGTTTTCAACCCTGGGTCCCGTAGGCCAGATGAGTAAGTGTTTACGGCAAAAATGAGGGAATTTGTCCTTGCTAGCGCCCTGTCAGCCCTTTTTGGGTCACTTGTGGCTATCTTGGGCCCCTATGTGGGGCAGCCCATCAATGCAGTTACACAGATGGTAGCAGATTTGGGAGAGTTGGAAGCCGCTATGGATCATAAAGCAGTGAGGGCTGCTGCCCATGTTGCCTCCCCAACTAACAAGGGAAACGGGCCTATAAAGTTTACCCGAACACAGATGTGGGTAGATTTGATTGCGGCTGGAGCAGATAAGGGGAAATTGGATGGCCAGTCTAACAAAATTCTTTTGGAGCTTTCGCGGCAACTTAAACCAGAACAGAAGTTCCAGCCACTGACCACAAAAGGCCCCCAGCAGCTACCAATAAAACCTTTGGTGCGCGGGCAGCTCGGTTACAAGATTATATGATAGAGACAGCCAAGGGAGAGAACTCCCAAGACCCATTGTACCAGTTTGAATAGGAAAAAGGCCGAGGGACCCGTCTAACGGGGATTGGTGGGGACTGGATAGCCAGCTAATGGAACTGTACAATGTACAATGGGTGTTGGCCTTGGTGGATACAGGTGCAGAATGTTCCCTCCTCTATGGAAACCCAGAGCGGTTTGCTGGGACCCCAGTGGCCATTGATGGCTATGGGGGCCAAACTGTTCAAGTGAAGCCAATAACTATTCTATTGGGGATAGGAAGACTGCCTACTAAGCCGTATAAGATATATGTATCTCCTATTCCGGAATATATTTTGGGGTAGATGTCTTGCAAGGACTGTGGTTGGAAACTACAGCCGGGGAGTTCCGGCTACGGATCAGGGTTGTGAAGGCAGTGTTGCGGGGACATGCATCACATTCCCCTTTGCAATTGCCCATCCCTCGGCGTGTGACTAACACCAAGCAGTACCGCCTGCCAGGTGGTTATGAAGAGGTCACAGGGACAATCCTCGAACTAGAAAAGGTGGGGATCATCCGGCCAGCACACAGTCCTTACAACTCCCCGGTATGGCCTGTGCGCAAACCAGACGGAACCTGGAGAATGACAGTAGATTACAGAGAACTTAACAAAGTTGTTCCCCCTTTGCACAGTGCTGTTCCCTCGATAGTTAACATGATGGATCGGTTAAGCCATGAGCTGGGGACATACCACTTTGTGGCAGACTTGGCCAATGCTTTCTTCTCCATTGATATAGCTGCAGAGAGTCAAGACCAATTTGCCTTCAGTTGGGAAGGGAGACACCCCAGGGCTATTTGCATAGCCCCACCTTGTGCCATGGGCTGGTGGCTGCTGACCTGGCTAAAATGGAAACAGCCAGAGGCAGTTCGCATGTATCATTATATTGATGATATTATGCTAAGTAGTGATTCTCTTCCAGAATTGGAGCAAGCAGTCCCTACCCTGCTATCCCACTTGAAAACATGTGGCTGGGCAGTCAAAATTATAAGGACCTGTGTTATCTGTTAAATTCCTGGGAGTCGTCTGGTCCGGTAAGACAAAAGTTATCCCTGATGCAGTTATAGATAAGATTCAAGCATACCCCGTGCCCACTACTGTAAAACAGTTACAGGAATTCTTAGGTTTGTTGGGGTATTGGCGAGCATATACCCCAACTGGCTCAGTTACTACACCCCTTGTACAACCTTACTCGGAAGGGGGTTTGTTGGGATTGGACTGAGCAGGTGCAAGGTTCATTTGCAGCAGCTAAGAGAGCTGTCAAGGTGGCACAGGCCTTGAATGTGTTTGATCCTGCCAGGCCCTTTGAGCTGGATGTTCATGTAACCTCAGAGGGGTTTAAATGGGGCTTGTGGCAACCTATTGGGTTTTGGTCTCAATTGTGGAAAGGCGCTGAAGTTTGTTACTCATTAGTGGAGAAGCAGCTGGCAGCTGTGTATGCTGCCCTCCTGGCCACTGAGAGTATTTCAACCACAACACCAGTTACAATCAAGACAACATACCCTATTGCAGGATGGGTGAGAGATTGGGCGACCAAACCACGTAGTGGTATGGCCCAAATGTCCACCCTGGCCAAGTGGGGTGCCTACCTGCAACAACGCTGTGCTCTTAGCACCAGCCCGTTGAGGGCAGAACTGCAGGAAGTCTTGGGTCCAGTCACCTATGCAACCTTAGAGTCAGGTGCAGCTGGGGCTCAGGAGGCAGAACCTGAAGTCAGTCCCTACCAGGAGGGGCGGGTGCCTATCCCTGAGGATGCCTGGTATACTGATGGTTCAGCAGGGGACAACCTGCCAAGTGGATGGCCATAGCCTTCCATCCGGCCACTGAGACTATTTGGATGGACACAGGTACAGGCCAAAGCAGCCAATGGGCAGAATTAAGAGCTGTTTGGCTAGTTGCCCACAATGAACCTTCACCTCTGGTGATCTGTACTGACAGCTGGGCTGTATATCGTGGACTGACCCTTTGGATTGCTACTTGGCACACTAACCAGTGGATGGTAATGCACCGCCCACTATGGGGTCAGGCCATGTGGCAGGACTTATGGGAAATAGGACACCAGAAGCAGATGACAGTATATCATGTCACGGGGCATGCCCCTCTAGCCCATCCTGGGAATGATGAGGCAGATACATTGGCAAAGGTGCGATGGTTGGAGACTGCACCTGCAGGTGATGTGGCGCAATGGCTCCACCGGCGCCTGCTCCATGCAGGACAGAAAACTATGTGGGCTACGGTTAAGGCGTGGAACTTGCCTGTGTCCTATGCAGAGGTACTTGCAGCTTGTGAGCAATGTGCAGTGTGTTCCAAGGAGCACCCTCGGAGACCACTGGTGTCACCTGGACAGATCCAGAGGGGTCATGTTCCACTGACACGATGGCAGATAGACATCATTGGACTATTACCAAAGTCAGAAGGGTACCAGTATGCGGTCACTTGTGTAGATACTGCCACCGGTCTGCTTGCTGCTTATCCCACCTGTAATCCTGACCAGAGAGGGCAGTCATACAGGCTTTGGACCATCTGAGTGCTGCATATGGGCGACCGCTGGTCCTTGAAAGTGACAATGATACCCATTTCACTGGTTCAATGGTGAGGCAATGGGCTCAAGAGCTGGGGGTGGACTCGAAATACCATGTTCCCGACCACCCCCAGGCTGCTGGTATCACTGAGCGGTATAATGGACTCTTAAAGCAGGGACTGCGACAGGAGGGGGGCACCAGCTCCCTTACTGGATGGACACGCCGCTTATGGACAGTACTCCAGATTTTGAATGAGAGACCTCGACGTGGGAGCCCAGCTCCAGTGGACGCCCTCCTGCATCGGGCAGTTGCCCCCATTCAGTTGCAGATACGCACCAAGGACATTTTACTCAAGCCAGGCTTTGGACAGCAGGGCAACGTGCTCTTGCCTGCTCCAACAGCCCTTCTTAAAGGCCAACAGCTTCGATGGACTTGGCCATCTGAGATGGGTGGCGTTGTTGGCACCATGGGGAAAGGGACTATAGGTGGACATCCAGTTAACTCCTTGGGCAACCAGCACCTGACTACCCAAGGTAGAAGTGTATTATCCTTTGAGTGCTCAGGGGACAGCCTAATGAAGGGCACCTTTGTAATTTCTTTATGGCCAATAATGAGTTCTCCTATATTACTACACGTAGAACCAGAAGATGCTGGTGTATTGGCCAATAAGGTTTGGTATGCCCACTCAGGGCGGCCTCTGGTACCAGCTACGGTGCTGTCTGCAGTCAAAACTCTGGCCTGTATTCTGCCAGAGGGAAAAGATTTGCCTCTCTTGGTGCCATTGACAGCTCTCTCATTTCGCCCATAGCTTTTGATTTGTTAATCCTATGGCTGTAGTTGGTACTGTTTCTGGTTATGCAATTGTATCCCACTCCTTGCACAGTGACCATCATGGAAGATACCTGAGGTTTAGATTGTGAAGTGAGCAAAAGGAGTGGAATGTTGGTCAAATAAGTTTGTGAATATGATATATATGTTTCCTTGCTTATAGTTTGTATTGGGTGTGGGAGACGGGCGGTAAGCAGGCAGGGTCGTTATAGCCCAAGGCTTAGTTTTAAGACTAAGCCTTTCCCACCCTTTTTGATGTAGGGTGCTGCACTCTCATGAGGAATCCCATTATGCCTCATATGAGTGACTTTGTATCAGAGACTTTCTTGTTTGTAGATTGGATTAAGGGTTTGGATTTCTACACTATAAAGTGGGGTAGACTGGGAGCTTGCTCTCTCAGTTCTTGCTATCACTATTGCAGGGGCCTCCCTGATCCCTTGCCCTCTGTAAAGCCAGTAGTCGCGGCCACTATCACAGCCGCCCGACCCACGCAGGTTCGCTTTGGATTCGAACAGTCGGTAATAAAACACAGGAGCCACGAACTGGTGAGCGATCAGCTTTAATTCTAGCTTGCACCCGGTGGGCAAGCAAAAACACACACTGGGCTCCAAAACCCACACATTCAGTGCTCACAAAGCTACTGACTTATCCGAGTTTCCTAGCATCAAAGCTTTCCAGCTCACCAGACTTATTCACCTCTGTTTCCCATCTCCTCCTGCACAAACTCTTAACAAACTGGCTTCTCCCTCAGCACTGTGCCATCTCGGCTGCTTCTCCTGGCCTTCACGTGGCCTTACTCTGCTCTCCTCTCTAATACTAATCTCAGGAACCCAGGAACCGAGAGAGAGAGAGCGATCAAGCTCCCAGACTGCCCCAGTCTATAGCCTAGAAAATCCAAACCTTTAATCCAATTATACAAACAGGTAAGTCTCTGATACAAAGTCACCCATCTGAAGCATAATGGGATTCCTCCCTACATCACCACCCTACATCATCCAATCAGTCAAGGGTGTGGAGATGAGCTTACTCTTAAAACAAAGCCTTAAGCTATAACGACCCGGCCTGCTTACAACTTTTCCCCCACAGCCACCACAAGCATAAGGGCAAATAATATCACCTGAGTGATGGGCTTCCATGTGGGCAGCACCATCTTTAACAAAGTGAGCATAATATATTTTATCTGCCGAACACCCTCCAAGGGAAAAGCAGGTTTTCTGCTCTTCCCTTGTCTTCTCTTGTGGCTTGCCTGTCTTGGTGAGACACCAATAAACAGAATGGCCTACCATCCTTCGACTCTTCCATTTTTTCAACGTCGGCCCAAATCCAATGGGAACCTGCATATGAATGGCCACGATGGCGGCTCCTGGCCCTACACCACCGTATCTTAATTTTCTTGTTATCTCTCCGATCACTCCTCTGATTCTTCATGCTGCTTTCTTCCTGCCTTCCTGACCTCGACATTTTCTAATGTCCTATGCCTCTTAAGTCTACTCACTCCTTTGTGATCATTTTGGACCTAGGATTTTAAATACCATTTATATTCTAATGACACTCTGATCTCCTAATTCATATATCTAAAATAGATGTTTGACATCTTCACTTAGATGCTTAAAAGACGTCTCAAGATTTACTTGACCACAACAAAACTCTCACCACTTCTCGTGGTCCATCATCCCTTCCATCTCAGTACATGCTCCCCACCATCCACTTGGTTGCTCGGTACAAAAGCCATGAGTCATCCTGATGCCTCTCTTTCTCTCTCAATCCATCCACATTGTTCGGCAGATAAAATATATTATGCTCACTTTGTTAAAGATGGTGCTGCCCACATGGAAGTTCGTTGATATTAATGTGTGTTCTGGAACAGGCTGTGGGCAGGCCGGGTCGTTATAGCCTAAGGCTTAGTTTTAAGACTAAGCTCTTCTCCACACCCTCGACTGATTGGATGATGCAGGGTGGTGATGTAGGGAGGAATCCCATTAAGCCTCAGATGGGTGGCTTTGTATCAGAGACTTTCTTGTATGTATAATTGGATTAAAGGTTTGGATTATCTATGCTATAAAGTGGGCGGACCGGTAGCTAGATCTCTCTCTCTTGGTTCCTGAGTTCCTGAGGTTAGTGTTAGAGAGGAGAGCAGAGTAAGGCCACGTGAAGGCCAGGAGAAGCAGCCAAAATGGCAGAGTGCTGAGGAAGAGTTTGCGCTGGAGGAGATGGGAAACAGAGGTGAATACGTCTGGTGAGCTGGAAAGCTTTGATGCTAGGAAACTTGGATAAGTCAGTAGCTTTGTAAGCACTGAATGTGTGGGTTTTGGAGCCCAGTGTGTGTTTTTGCTTGCCCGCCAGGTGCAAGCTAGAATTAAAGTTGATGGCTCACCAGTTTTTGGCTCCGGTGTTTCATTGCCATCTGTTCGAATCTAATGCGAACCTGCATGGTTCGGGCTGCTGTGATGGTGGCCTTGGCCACAGGCTTTACACACATTCATCAGCAAGTTCCGCTGGCTCTGCCTCCAGAGAACATCCCTCATTTCTCTGTCCCCACAGTCTACCACCCTGGTGCAAGCCAACATCTCTCTGCCCAGAACGCTGTGATGGTCAATGCGTCCCTCTTCTACTTCCCCAGTCTGTTTTTCACATGAAGTCAAATCAATCTTTTCAAAGTGCAGATCTGATTGCACTTCTTCCCTGCCTCCTAGAGTGAAATCTGAACTCCCAGACAGCCTCTAAGGCTCTAGGTGAGCTGTCCAACCTCCTCTCTGATTTCATTATTGAATTTCTGCTCACTCTACCCTCAAGTGCTGTGTGTCAGCTATACTGGAGCTTCCTTTTCTTTTTGTATTTTTCTGAACACTCTAAGCTCTGGGCTGTTTTTCTTTTTTACTACCAGCCATGGCCTCCACCAAAATGCTCTTTCCCTTCTCTGGTGGTACCTGCTCACCACCCCTTCCCAAGCTCACTCAGGTCAGAACGCCAGCAAAGATAAGGCCGCACCCCCTAGTCTCCTGCTCTCACGGCTCTCTCAGTTTAGATTATTCACAGGAGATGAGGTTGTTCAGTAATGTTTTTCTTTTCCACCATCTTTTTCTCCCTACACTGTGAACTAGAGGAGATCAGGGCGCGGTAGACTCTGTTTCCGGCTGGATTCCCAGGGTCTGGGACACCGATCAGCAAGGAGTAGATGCTCAATAAGTTATTTGCTGCATGAATAAAATCAGCTTAGTGTGAACCATTATTTCAGAATTTAAAACCCTTAGTGACAGACAGGGAAAGTATCTGACCACCAAGGGCTGGTCACTCAGGAACAGAGATCACACTCCTCGTGAGGCAGGCAACTCCAGTTACTCAAAAGCCCTTATTTCTTTTCTGCAGCTGAAGTCTGACTACTGTGGCTTCTGTTCATTTGTGGAGGCCTTATAATCATGCAGAATACGTTTCTTATGTTTTATTCAAATATCTAAAGGTGGTGACTGTACTTTCTCATGGCTGAGCACTCCCTGTATGAACAGGTCAAGACAAGGCACAGGAGTGGGTCTGGCCACTGCTCCAATGCTGCCCTGAATTGCAATGCAGTCGCATACCCAGCTATTAGCTGTGCCATCTACATGAACTCTGCTCCGATGTATCACCTCCCATCTGTCTGGGTCAGCTTCTCTATTCATCGCGCAGCATGACCTCACTGTTGAAGCCGCATGCGATCTCCGCTGGATGCGGCTTACGCACCGCCATGTGCTTCCTGCCGCTACCGTCTCAGCACACTGCAGGTACTTCTCCTTCCCATAAGTCCTAGCGCCGTTTAGCCTGGGGATACCTGCCCTATTCTTTGGAGCAAGGTATCCTGGCCTTCTCTCTCACACAAAGGTCCGATTTTCCACATATAAGTGAAAATGATAAGCTCTCTTAATTTTTACATGGTCACCTGCACTACTTCTAATCAGTAGCAAGGAAGCCACAGAAAGGAGAGGCCCTGCTGACATCATCAGAACAGGCAATGCTGGTGGCCTGGGACAAACCTGGAGGTACCATTCCTGTGGTCTCTGCTGTGGACAACATGACACCTCTACACTATTCACTTCCTAGCTCCTTTAAAAATAGCCATAGAAAATAAGAATACAAATCATAATAAGCATATTTCTACACAGCTGTGCACAGTGGTACTTTCTTAGAAACATCTATAATCCAGTTTTATTCCCTTTGTCCAAAAACACACTGACATCTCATCTAAATCACTCATGTAGAGTAATAATAGTTGGGAAGCTAATGATTAGATAAGGATACACCATTTGGTCATCTGAAAACAGTCCCTATTTCTGCAAGGTGTTAGCATCCGGGTAAAATAAAGTAGCCTTAACAAAGTAAACTGAAGAATAAAACTACTAACACTCGGAAAGAGCACTGCTCAGTTAATGCCCAGAGGGCCGAAATTCGACCGCAAGATGATCAGAATGGTCCAGTTATGCAATTAGCTGTGATACAAAACAAAACAAAAATTTTATAGGCTCAAGTCTGCTACAGTGACTTTTTTAGCCATCTCTCTCTCTCTCTTTCTCTCCTGGGGAGTACTAATTTATTTTCTTTTTTTCTTTTTCTTTTTGTATATTTCTGAAGTTAGAAGTGGGGAGGCAGTCAGACAGACTCCTGCTTGCTCATGACCAGGATCCACCCGGCATGCCCACCAGGGGGCGATACTCTGCCTATCTGGGGTGTTGTTCCGTTGCAGCCAGAGCCATTCTAGCACCTGAGGCAGAGGCCATGGAGCCATCCTCAGCGCCTGGGCCAACTTTGCTCCAGTGGAGACTTGGCTGTGGGAGGGGAAGAGAGAGATAGAGAGGAAGGAGAGGGGAAAGGGTGGAGAAGCAGATGGGTGCTTCTCCTGTGTGTCCTGACCAGGAATCGAACCCGGAACTTCCACATGCTGGGCTGATGCTCTACTGCTGAGCCAACCGGCCAGGGTGGGAGTATTATTAATAATTTCTAAAATAAATGCCACATTGGATCGGTCTCCTAGTATTTATTCAGTCTTTGACAGATGTAGCAAAGGAATCTGTGAGGAATCCTGATAGTCTTCTTCTATATCTGCCTCATCGACAAAATGTTCCGTCCTTAGTTCTTCCCTGCTCCTGAATAACACACCATGTGGTCATCCTTTACAAAATCAACGTAAACCAGATTCCGTCAGATTTTTTCTTTTTATAAACATACACTCCTTAAAAACTTGATAGTGCTACTCAGTTCCAAACCGGTGAGATTTCGTCAGTGAGTCTCATTAATCTCGTTTAAAACCAGATAGTTTTAAAACAAACTTAAGTATCTACTTCTCTAAATCTTTACTTCATTTATGAAATTATTGTATGAAGTGCCTGAAGCTCTACAGAAAAATGCAGTTAGCGTTATCTATTGTACATACAATTATTTTTTCATATCCATTCTAAAGAATTCTAGCCTTTTAAGATCTATCCTTAAAGGAATGCTCCTCCCTCCCTCAATCACTAGTAGTTGTCCTTTTATTAATCTCCACCAAGTTCAGTTAAGAATTTGAAAACAGTGAAGGCAATTTAAAATTCAACTCACAACATTGTGTGATCTTCTGGATGTTGGAAGAGATACGCTGGGCCAGCTGAGTGGGGTCACCACCAATTCCTGGACTGTAAGACATGGCTGATTTGCTTAGCAACAAATTTCATCAGATGTTGGTGGGCTATGAAGTTTTCTAAGCAGTCACCTAAATAACATAAAAAAAGTTACATAATTGTATTTTTAAAGTTATTGGCTTCACAAAAAGTCAATTTGGGAGATTACAAGTAAAAACCTAGTTAACCTAATGGTTGGAATCTATCAAATAGACGTGTCATATAGCAGAACTCCTACATCTATCAAAAACAAACAAACCCAACTGAACTTTAAAGGACAAAGTCAAGTTAAACATGTTAAAATAAAGTTCAAATCATACATTCCATTTGAACTTCTCTAATTTCTCTAAGGAAGAGTTACTAAGTCCCTTTTCAGTGTATAATTTGAGTTGTCTATATATTTTTTCTTTAACTAAACTGTGAGCAAGTATAAGGCAGGGTCCACTTGCTATTTATCTTTCTTTCTACAACATTTAAAACAGTTCCTGGCACAGAACAGTTATTTAAATATTTATTAAATGGAATGCAGACTTCAGGCTTTCCCCAGGAATTTCATTACTATATCTAAGTTAGCACACATAGTAACAGCTCAGGAACATATGATTAATGGAACTCTCATTTTAACAGGGAAAAGGTCTAATTTGAAAGAACAAAGCCCCCAAGTGAGGAAAAAAGAAATACCCTGTGAAATCCTCATCTTACTGACAGAGCCAGAACAACTCTTCTTCCAGAAGCAACATTACAACGGGAAGCTAAGCCGGGAGGGAAGATGAACTTCTCTTCTCCTATCCACACCACACCCTCCAGAGTTGGAAAAGAAAGAACAAAACGTGGCATTCTGTGTACAAGACTGTGCACAACAAAGCATTTCAGTTATTCCTACACCATCTTTTCGCTGACTGCGCCCTGAAAACTACAGAGCTGGAGGCAGTCAGTGGGTGAGCCGACACTCTGCTACGAGCCTGCCACAGGCCCAGCATTCAAAGAAGCACTTGAGAACTGCAAGCAGAACAACAAAGATATAGCATCAACTTTGTCTTTTAGGAGAAAAAATAAAGTTAATGATGTAAAACAATAAAAGCAATACAAAACCAGTGAAAGGTCAGTAGTGACAGGGACTGTGAAAAGGAAATGTTATCACACTTATCTGGAAAGAATTCATGATACAGAAGCATAAGATTTGGGTCCGTGGGTATGACTGGTATGGAAAACAAAGGCAAAGCAATTACGCCTGGAGTGGCCAGACCCAGAACATGTGGACAGGGCAAACACACGCTGTCATTTACCAAAGGAAGGAGAGGTTCCCAGTCAACTCCAAGTCAGATGATTCATGGCTGGGACAGGTGGGAGACAAGAGCAAAAGAAAAAGAGAGGAATGCCCTACCACTTACTATATATACATCTGTGAAATGAAAAGCATTTCCAATAGACTGACTAAATTCAATCTCAAAGTCTCCCCTTTAAAGTAGGTAGTAGCATATCAAGCTCGTTTTAACACTGAGCAAACTCTGGCACGTGTCTGGCCACCCTGAAATTCCTGGGAGTTTTTAAATGCTCTTTATTCTTCTTCATTGATCCACAGGTCCAACTTATCTATTCTGGGCCTTCTGGACCTCACCACATCCTAGAGATAGACCAAACACAACTTCAAATTAAAAGCTCAACGCAGACAGTGGAACCACTGCAGCAGGGTGGCAGGAACGGACTTCCTCCAGGGAGCCTTGAACTTGCACCCGCAGTGACCTGAAGTGCTGGGGTCCAAACGGAGTAAGACTCGATCTGAGGATTCAATGAGACTAAGATCCTATCAACCACCTACTGGATCTCAAAACTCTGCATCCTTTTTTTTTTTTTTCAATAAGAACTTTATTGAGATATAATTCACATATTAGGTGATTCATCCACTTAAAGTGTACGATCCAATAGTGATTTAAGATATTCACAAAGCTGTACAACCATCACACATTTAGAACATAGTGTTACTCTAAAAATAAAGCCCATACCCATAAGCATTCACTCCCCCTTCCTCTCCAACCTTCCCAGCGGAAGGCAACCACTAAGCTAGTTTATATGTTCATAGGTTTGCTCATTCTGTATATTTCATATGAATGGAATTATACAGTATGTGTTTTTTGTGACTGGCTTCTTTCTCTCAGCATGCTTTTAAGGTCCGTCCATACTGAGGTATGACTTGATACTTCATTTCTTTTATAGCCAAATAATATTTCACTACATGGATAGAGACCATTTTCTTTTGGCTTAATGACATTTTTCTTTTTCTTTTGCCTCTACCAACTAGAGCTCTAGAAAAACCGGCTCACCGCCAACACAAACACGCTGAATGAGGAAGTGTTCCTTTTTCTTATTTATGTACTCTCCTCTAGTCTCTTTGGGGGAAGGCTCCTCTGTCCCCATACACAAATAACCTATAGAGAAATGAGTCTCACATCCGTGTTTTGCAAGTCATACTCTTAACTCTAATTAGGGTCTACATGTCCTTGAAGACACAGGATCTCATCAGCTTCCTTTCCAACTGCCAGTGGAACTGGCAACCAGAAATCTCTCACTTGGACAAGACACTAAGCATTCGGGGATGGACAAAGCAAGAGAAATAGTTTGTTTCTTAATTGTGAGCACTAGCATAAAACACTGAATTTCACTTCACTTCATGTCCCAAAAATGTAAAAATAAATTTGTCAAAATATAGCATTTGACAGAAAAGTCAATGTTTCTTTTTTCATGTCTGATTTTAAAGAAAGTAACAACCTAAAACACAAGAAGGCGAGGGAGGCATCTTGAAATAATGTAATTTTAAAAGTCTTCATATAACCGCCTGACCAGGCGGTGGCACAGTGGATAGAGTGTTGGACTGGGATGCAGAGGACCCAGGTTTGAGACCCTGAGGTCGCCAGCTTGAGCTCGGGCCCATCTGGCTTAAGCAAAAGCTAGCCAGCTTGGACCCAAGGTCGCTGGCTCGAGGAAGGGGTTACTCGGTCTGCTGAAGGCCCATGGTCAAGGCACATATGAGAAAGCAATTAATGAACAACTAAGGTGTTGCAACGAAAAACTAATGATTGATGCTTCTCATATTTCCCTGTTCCGGTCTGTCTGTCCCTATCTATCCCTCTCTCTGACTCTCTCTGTCCCTGTAAAAAAAAAAAACCCAGAAAACAAAACAGTCTTCATATAACCAATTAATGAGGGGCAGGAGGTCTAAGTTGTAGGCTGCTCTATTCTCAGTACTTAGCTATACGACAGTTGCTTAATAAATATCAGTAGAAGGAGTGAATAAATGTACCTATTTCCTAAGAACCCACAACTAGTTTGAAGGTAAATGTCACCATTACTGAGACACTGAATCTCAGTGCCTTCTTGCAGATTCTGAGTATCCCAGGCTTACTGCTGCCTTGAGGCCTGTGCTTGGTGCCACTTCCCATCCCTAGAAGGATCGTTTTCCCATGATCTCCATGTGACTGGTTCCTTTTTCCCCAACCACTTCTGGTCACATGCTAGGGAAGCCTTTGGTGACCACTCAGATCTGAAGTAAGAAGTCATCCGACCCTACATTGCCACAATCCACTGACCTCTCTAACTTACTGCATCACAGTGCAAATAACCATTTTAAATGATCTAGTTAGTACATTGTTTAATACCTAACACTACCTCTGGAATAGAAATATGAAAGCTTAACCCCATCCTTTACTTCAGCTCTTCCATCTGTTAAAACTATTATATTATTTGGTTTTAGTTCACAATACCAATAATTATCTTTCACCCTTTCATACACTAAACTTTCAAATTAAATGGAATCACAGCAAACTTTACTCAGACTTACTGCAAATGTTTTCTATAGTTTTAAACCACCAGCACTTAGCTAAAGTTTGGTATCCTAAACAAAACTTTTGGTTTGATTTTGTTATCAGGAGCAGCAGAAGTAAAAGATCTGAAGAAAGATGACTTAGACCTTAAGCAGTTAATATGGTATCATATTAACTTCTACAGAAACTTTGAAACTACAGCATAATTCTTAACTAGTCACACGTTGGAGACAAACGTCTCCAAGTGGCCAGTAAAGAAGGGGCTTGTCCACATCACAAGACAGTTTAACACCATTATCAGTTTATGCCCTGGGGAGGCTCAGGCCACCCTCAGAAAGAACGTCCACCTCCAACATTACTAACAGAACAGCATTTCATAATCATTTCCTTTTCTTTCAAATTCTGTACACGTTTTAAATTATATATAGTTCTAGTCAGGATACCTTGATGGGAATTAAACAAAATTAATGTATGTATACAAGAGTCAGGCAAATGCAAGAAACTTGAGAGAAAAATACAGAATTTGACCAGAAGAGTAATCTTATTTTTTTCTTTATACCTTAATTGAAAGTAACAACCTAGAAAACAAGAGAGAAAGGGGCATCTTGAAATGTTTTATGTATTTACGAACTAAGAAGATCAAGAAAAATTAGCTTTAATCAAGCCAAGTAGGAAATCAACCACAATAAGCCTCTGAACAAACGTATATGGCTCCTTCACTATAGCCATATATTTTCAGTTATTCCATATCCGGAAGAAAAACTTTAAAATGTGTTTTTTAAATTAATGGGTTAAAAAGAGGAAGAGGTCAGTCAGTTCGCGTCCAGATCGCGGCAGAAGCGGCCGCCTGGGCTGGCGGGGCTGGCTCCGGGGCCGGTCCCGCCCTGGTGCGCGCAGCCCTCAGGTGCGCTGGGGCGAGCGCGGCCCGGGCGGCGGCGGCGGCGGGGCTGCAGGCGCGGGACTGGCTGGACCGGCCCGGCCGCCAGGCCAGGCCGCCTGATCGCCCACCCGCGCCCGGCTGGGGGGCGTGGGGAGCGGCTGGCGCTCGCGGACCTGGGAAGCACCCGCTCGCTGCCTCCCGCGAAGCCTAGGGCAGCCACCTGACAACGCGTATAAACAAGGAGGCGCGGCACCTGCAGCACAGCACACCGCACCTCCGGGGCCTGACCACGGGTCCCGCTCTCCGTGCTGGTCTTACCCCAACCTCTCCGGCTTCCTCCTCCTCCGCCTTCTCGTCCTCCCGTCACAGGCTCCCACGGGCCCCAAATCCCCCAGCTACAATCATCAGCTGATGGGTGTTGGCAATAGGACGCCCACTGCGCATGCCCGCAGTACAGCCCAGGAAAAAGGCGGGGCTTAGTTTCCTCCCATTGGATCGTGGGGCTGAGTGACAGCGGCCGTTCTCTCCCGCCCTCTCTGGTTTCAAGCTAAGGAATGGGAGTATCAGCAAAATTGCAAGGGAGGTATTCTTTGAGGACTGACATGCAGATGGTGAACTTCTTAGCTTGCATGGAAAAAAATTAAAAGGCGGGAGAAGGAAATGGAGGGCGGCTGTTTTCTTTATCTGGTGAGGCCAGCCTCTCTAAGCTCAGGTTTTCAGCTCGCCGCATCAGCTCATGCCAGTCTGGTTTCCTAACCCTTTACTCTGCAGTAGACCGGTTTCACAGTTCCAGCGAAAAATGCAAACGCAAATCAATAATCCTAGGAGGAACAATGCAGGAACAAGTAGCATCACTTCCGTGTGCTCATTTAATAGGCAAGTCTTCACACCTAACAGGTCATTCTAAGCATCCTTGAAAGGCTGGGCATACTTTGCACAGGGTTTGAACAAAGCAGAGAATCTTCTAATGGTATATATTTAAACATAATGTAATTGTCAGATTAAAAGCATCACCAAATTATTTTAATAAGAAGATAGATTGGCTTGGCCTTTGTTTATATTGAGGCAATACTATTCTCTGAAAGGATCTTGAGGACATCCAAAGTCCAGATGCACTTAAGTAGGAAGAATTAAAAAAATAAGAACTCAGGGATAAGAAACACAAAATCTCTTTACTTATCTTTTATTTTCTACTTTTGACAAAGAAATGGGAGCAAGAAATATTTTCTATTTCTCATCTTTATTGGAGAAAATTACAGTGCAAGCGTGAGACTGAGCAGCTCCTTACTCTGTCTCCAAAAAGAGGGGCAGTGAGAGGAAAGGGAGGTGGGCATGTTGGCCAAGCAGAAACACAGATCCCACCTAAAGGCACAGCATGAGTCAGCTAGAGCCCATTGTAGACTTCTAGGGATTTGGGCCCGATATAGTCAAATTATCTGGTTTGTTAAGATATAAAGGAAATTCAGAATTTTATGTGAAATTTCTCTATTATACAATATTTATACATTTTTCCTTCTTTTCTTTTCAAATGAGAGGAGGGGAGGTAGACAGACTCCTGCATGCACCCCAACCAGGATTTATCTGGCAATCCCCTCTGGGGCTGATGCTCTACCCATCTGTGGCCATGCTTGCAACCCAGCTATTTTTAGAATCTGCAGTAAAGGTTCCAGGGAGCTATCCTCAGCACCTGGCCAATGTGTTCGAATCAATTGAGTCATGGCTGCTGGAGAGGAAGAGGGAGAGAAAAAAAGAAAAAAGGGGGAGGAGGAGGGGTGGAAAAGCAGATGGTCGCTTTTCCTGTGTGCCCTGACTGGGAATCGAACTGGGGACATCCACACACTACATAGACACTCTACCGCTGAGCAAACCAACCAGAGCCCGTAAATTTTTATTAAACATTCTGTGATCAGATAAACTATGTTTCAACTTCTAATAGGCAATAGTGGCAACCATAAAGTATTAAATCTGGAGAGGCTCTTATAGAAGATCTAGGTCTACTTCCTCATTTTACAGACTAAGGAAGCTGAAACCTGAAGAAACTTCATCAGATCACCCAAGTGATTATAAGCAGCAGAGGTCCAGATGACCTAATTCAGAATCTTGAGTACCTCCTACCATATCATTCATTCAGCAAATATTCATTGAAAACCTATCATATGTCAAGTACTCTGCTGGGTGTTGCAGATAATTAAGGTGACTAGTATTTTCCCCTAGGGAGATTGAGGAGTGAGATCCTTCCCAGGATACTGTAAAAGGTGCTATGATTAAAATTTATACACAGCACCATGGGATCCCAGAGATGAAAAAGTGATAACAGAATCTTGAAAGGGTTGTAAGAGTTCACCAGGAAAACAAAATGGGAAAGGCAAAAGGAAAAGCACATAAAAAAATTAAAACTATCAGCAAGTGCAAACTCTTAAGGATCACTATATAAGTTTATTTAGCTAAAGCATAGTGGGTGGGATGGAGGGCCATGAGACTGGAAAGGCAAGTACAGTTTATATAATGGAAATCCTCTACATCATGTTAAGTGAGTATCAAATAGGAGTTCAACTATTATAGGATTCTAAGCAAGGGTATGATGTACTCATAATTTCATGCAATAAAGAATACTCTGGAGAAGTGGGGAAATTTAAAAAGAAGTAACATTGGAACTGGAGAGAGAGAGATTATGACCATTTAGGAGGCTGTTGAAATAAGAATTTCCCCAATATCACAGATATTGTAGGATTTGCACTAAGGTAAATGTATTGGAGAAGAACAGGTGAGGACTGCTTTGAGAAATACTTAAGAAAACTTGGAAATCAATTAGATATGAAGATTACTCAGACTCTTAGGACATGAGAAATTGAGCTGAACAAAATGTAGCTGGGATGTAAAATTGTTAATAAAGTAATTGCAGTTTGAGGAAGGACGTGGTGAAATAAGTAACAAAGTGACAATAAGTTTAGAGTCAACATGTGATATCTAGTTTGAGATGTTCCATGTCCTACACATACTTGAAAATGTGAGGTGGAGCTCAGCTTAGAGCTGTAGTTAGAACTATTGAAAGAAAGGAGCTCACTAACACAAAGAATGAAATGTATTGAACTTTCTATTTTTAAGGAGGGCAGAGAAAGAAAAAACCCTGAAAAGAAGTAATCAGAGAAATAGAAAGTAAACCAGGAAAAGGTAAACTAGAGAATGAAGGAAAATATATCAAGAAGAGTTAATGATCTATATTACATGTCGCAGGAAACTCAAGTAAATGAAAAACTGAAACTCATGCATTGGACTTGAGAATTAAGAAGTGGTCAGTGAATTTAGGAAGAGGCATTTCAATCATTCAAGGAACTATCATGCAAAAATGTATATTTGTACAAGTTCTGGTGTATTCTCCAAACATCTGCTCATCCTTTGATAGAACCTTGAGGGGAAAGCAAGGTGAGCGTGAGGCTCCATAGCCTCTCCGTGTTATCCTGCTCCTTACCTACCAAGTCAGAATCAAAGCACAGCTGTCTGACTCTTCTTTTTGGACTCCTTCCAATGCCTCATGTTTTAAAATATGCTGTGAGAAGATTCCTTCCAAGCGTTTTTGAAAACTAAGAATAAGGTTTTATCCCATGCCCTGGCTGGATAGCTAGATTGGTTAGAGCATCATCCCAAAGCACAGAGGTTGCCGGTTTGATCCCAGTCAGGGCACATACGGAGACAAATGTTTCTGTGTGTGTCTCTCTCTCTTCCTTAATTTAAAAATTAAAATAATTTTTAAAAATTTTAAATTAATTTTTTAAAGTTAATAAAATGTTATTCCTTTGAGTCTACATGGAATGAATATGTACAGTTTAAGTGAGCCTGCAAAACTTAGAGGCATGGAGGATAAATGAGTTCCTGACATTTGTCATATACCATCTGAGCAACTGACTGCTACTTAGTGAAATTCAGTCAAGTGCCTTGACCAACTAGGACTCAAAAATTCCGGTGATTTGACAAGTGATCAATTCCCATCCCCCTAACCCCCTGACAAATTCTGTCTGTTTGATAGAGTGTCTATGTCTGAAGCCTTGTCATTTAGGTTCTTCAAAGCTAGTCATTTTGGGGATCAATTAGATGCAAGTAAGTTCTTGAGTAGGAATTATCTGCATATTTATTATGTTCTTATTAAAAGAAATACCACTTCTGCCCTGTAGGGCGGGGTGCTCTCCACTGCTCTATCTCCAGTGTTTAGAGTAGCAGTTCTACTGAATGGAAGGAGATATTGTTTGTTTGTTTATTTAATCATCCCTGAATTAAAAATATGTTTTAATGACCACCATGTGATTTTATGGGAGAACCAGAGAAGTAAAAGGCACAAGAAAATATAGCAAAACAAGGAATTTATTGATAAATGAGAGGTACAGGTTGACTTGTGAAAGTTTGTTTTTGATTTATGATACAAAACCACAGCCGTTTTAAGAAATCTGTGCTAGACTAAAAGGCAGCTTAAATAAATACCTAGCAAATAAGAGCTTGTTTCCTTGAGCCTAGTTTTAAGCACCTCACAGCTCACTCTGCAGTCTGCTTGTTTTCTAAAACCCGACAAGTGTCTAGTAATATGCCTATCACAGACCAGATGTTGCTCTGACCTTTTTAACATTGAGGTAAGAAATAGGCATCCCATAGAAATCGAACATGCACAATTATAACATGATGATTGGCATGCTCATTCTAATTTTACCTCCTAAATATGTTTATATGTGCCTTTGTGTCCCTGTCCCTCACTGTCTGCATCCCAATCCACTGCAGTACTCTCCTCACTGACATCTGTCTCTACCTTTAGTTTTACTCAACTTTGTTATTCTCAAAGCCACCGCTTTAAAGTATTTGAAGTATATAAAAACTTCACTCCAGACTTTATGCTGGATACACCCAAATATACTCCTTAAAAATTAGAGTGTGTGAGTTGAGCAGGGTGTGTGTAAGTTGGAGGAAGAAAGCAGAGAAGGGTATTTATGTAGAAAGGTCTGGGAAACCATGGTATAATATATTCTTCAAGATTCATAGTCACTTGTGTAGGTTAAAAGCTTTGAGAAGTAAAGAAACAAGTGTAACTTTTTTTTTAACCCAGTATTTTCTGAATGTTATTTGACCATTGAATGTTTTTATACTTAATGATGGCAAGGACCTTCAAAATACGTGTTATAGGAAAGATTGCTCTCAAAATCAAGTCTTAACCCTCCCATATAAATAAGGTGACTTTATGTCCAGTTTACCTAGGGCAGTCCCAGGTGTAGCATGTTGTGCCAGTCCCCTGTCTGCTGAGCACCCACTTTACTCCTCAGAAGTGCTCCAGTTCAGATGCTATATTATATGGTCACCTTATATATGAGGACCTACACGATCTGGATCCTGCCTTTCCCTGCATCAAAATTCATGCTCAGGAATAGAGGGTGGATCAAAGGTAGGTTTAGAGTTGCTCATATGGAATATAATACAATAATTAGTAAATAATAATACAAAAATAAACTGTGTTCTGCACACTCACAACTGTAAACCTATTTTGCCCCACTCTGTACATTAGCTGAAAGAACTTCTCCATTTGTTTTTGCTCCCACCTCCCTCCCACCAGCTTGCTAACCACACACCAGGGGTTTTCTTGTTTCTGTGTTTTCTTCATGCGGTTTTCTTTATAAAAAATATGTTCTCTCTTCCTCTTCATTTTTAAAATAAACTCTTTATTTTAGAATAATTGTAGACTTATTGAAAGGTTGCAAAGGTAATACAGAGTTCCCATATACACTTCACTCAGATTCCCTTAATATTAACATCTTTTATAACCATGGTGTATTTGTCAAACTGAAAATTAACATGGGTATAATGGTAGCAACTAAACTTTGGACTTGATTTAGAGTTCACTAGTGTTTCTAATTTTAAGTAATTATTTTTTTAAAATCTATAAACATTTGACTACAGGTTTTGATGAAAATAAAAGTTTTCAATTCACTTGGATAGATAGCTAGACTTGGGATTGTTGGTTGTATATGTTTGATTTTAAAGAAAACTACCAAATTGTTTTCCAAAGTAGCTGTACCGTGTTGTAAACCCACCAGCAATGAATGGGGATTTCTGTTGTTCTAAATACTTGTCTCCTTTCATCCCCCATTGCTCCCCCTTTGTCCACCTCCACCTACATCCCACACCGTTTTCTCTATGGCCATCACCCACCATTGTTTGTGTCTATGTGTTATACACACACACACACACACACACACACACACACACACACACACACACATACATGTTGTTTTGCTTAGTCCCTTCACCTTCCTTCATCTGGCTCCCCAAAACAGCTTTCATTCTATTCCATGTGTCCATTGCCTCTGTTTCTATTTTGTTTGTCAGTTTATTTTGTTCATTAGATTCTACATATAAGTAAGATTATATGCTATTTTTTAACAGCAAGTTTGATGTTTGTAATACAGTACTGTTGTTTATAATCACTACCCTATACACTAGATCTCCAGGATTTTTTTAACTACTAGCTGCAAATTTGTACCCTTATATAACATCTCTCCAATCCTTTCCCATCCAAATGCTAAAGCCTTTTAGAAATTCTTGGGCAGCAAGAGCACAGGGAAAGGGAAAAAGTGGCACGTCACCAAGAAAACATGTCGCAGTCACGTAGGACTGAAGCACCTTCCAGACAGGCCATGAAGAACCACTGTTCCTTGGAATAAAATTTGTAAGGGTCTGAAGGAAAGTGGAGAAGGGGAGGTATTTACTTTTGCCTTTCTTCCTCTTAATTCTACTGGATCAAAGTTCACCCCATGGGGCACTAAGTTCCCTACTCTTTCAGGTTGTGTTACTCAGGTTTTCTAGAAAATCAGATCCAAAATTTAGAACTGTACATTGTTTGAGGAAAGATCTAGAGCTTCTGGATTTTGTTGAAGCGGAACTGTGCCTGGGCTGCGGGGTCCACTTGGTACATGATGGAGGCTTTGTGGAAACCCAACTTATGGTAGAAAGGCTGAGAGACCACGGGTGCTAGAATGTCCCTGGTGGCTGAGTCTCCTGGGAACAAATGGCTGAAGTCACCTGGGATTGAGCAAATCTGGGGAACTTTATATACAGTATGAGGAGGAACCACAATAGCCAATAATTACACTTGAAGAAAAAAACAAAAGTATACACACACAAAAGCACAATAAACAAACCAGTTTTTGTTGTTGTTGTTTTGACCTAGCAAATGGAAAACAAATCTGAATTTGTTAAGGAGAGACTATATTTGGAAATTACTGCAAGGAGCAGCAGGGACTGTTGCATCGGGGAGAAAGAACCCTTTGACCATAGATCAGCAGATGTCTCGTGAGTTAGGAAATAGACCTTTTTTCTTTTTAAGGGAGAGGTGTAAATAAGACTAGAAAGAATTGGGTGTGAGGACTTGGAATGAACAGATGTGACAAAATCAGAAAATGTTCCACTCTGAGGCCAGTCTATTCTGGGAGGGGTGTCGTTGAGGAGGGCGGGCTGTTCACCAGCGCAGACTGAGGCTGGACCAAAGTTCAGGCACCTGGGGAAGGGGAGAATCTTAACACAAGCTTGGTTAGCAAGCATTTCATTCTGACTGATCTGCACCAACCAGAAGTTTAGCTAATCATTTATGAGGTAATGAATGGGAATTTGGCCTTGTCATAAGTAAATGAGCAGGAGTGGGGGTGCTGGAGGAGGAAATTCCATGAGTCTTATCTATGTCACATGAGGAAGGACGGTTATATGAAATAAGCTATTTTACAGAACACAAACGTACGTATGAAGGTAACTTTTAACTATCATTGCTTTTCAAGGTCACAGGGCTCAGGTAAAATTCAGCATTGTCCGATACCTAAGAGACTGGCAATGTGCGAAAGAATGATAATACACAGTGGTTGACAAGGGTCCATGTATGGGGAAAGGACCACTACCTTATGGTGTGGTGCTCTTCAAACTGACACAGCCTTCTGCAATCTTTCTAACATAATGTATTAGCTTTTCAGCCCATCAACCTCATCTTCAGAAATCTATACTGAAACAAAAATGCTTGGAGAAATGTATAGATATAATATATATTAATATTATTTTAAATATCCGCCTTTTGATAACAACATAAATATCTGTCATTGAGAGTCTTAAAGACGTGTGCACGCATGTAACAATGTGGCATTAATACAGAGTTAGAAGTAGTGTGGAGATTAAGAGTTGCTTTCTGGAGTCAGGAGTTGCCTGGGTTCAAATCCCAGCTTCAGCACTTATAGACATGTAATCTCAGGCAACTCAGTCTCTCTGTGCCTCAGTTTTATCACCTGTGAAATAGAAGTGTATTTGTGTCACCTTGACCTTTTAGCTCAGTCAGTTAAAAGCGTCGTCCCAAAAGAACAAAATTGTGGGTTATCCTAGGTCAGGGCACACATCGGAAGCAGCCAATGAGTGCATGACTGAGTGGAACAACAAATGAATGCTTTCCATCCCCTCCCCTCTCTCCCTTCCTCTCTCTGTCTCTAAAAATAAAAAAGAAATTAAGCCCTGGCCAATTGCAGAGTCTTTCCGGAGCATGAAGTTTGCTGGTTCGATTTTCCAGTCAGGGTACATATGGGAGCAACTTGATGTTTCTATCTCTCCCTTCCTCTCTCTCAATAGAGAGAGAGAGAGAGAGAGAGAGAGAGAGAGAGAAAAGAAAACAGAAATGTATCTATATCATCAGCTTGTTAGGGAGATTAAATGAGTTAATGCATACTAGCATGCAGTGTCCATACTATAAGTGTAGTACTATAATTAATATTGCTAGATTTAGATTATTGACATCCAAAGGTGTCTTTTATGTATTAAATAAAAACATCCAGTTACTAAATGAAATGTGTTATTATACCTTATGTATTTATTTATTTATTATATAATTTTAAAAATGTATATATAGAGAGAAAGGGAGAGAAACCGTATCTGGAAGAAAATACATGCAGACTTTAACTTTTCAAAGTTTTACTTTATATACTTTTGAACTATTCAGTGTTATTTTTTAACAAAAAATTCATGTGGAAGAAAATTAATCCATCTCTTATTTGATAGTAAATAAAAGATACATATGTAATCAGGGAATGCAGTGAGGGAGGGATACTGTGGTTCTGGGTTATATTGGTCCTGGGGTAATCAGTTTTTGGTCTTTGAAGTGGAAGAGAGAATGATTTCCATAGATTCAATTTGTGTTGAGACTCCTCTTGAATGCAGTGTTTAAAAGTTTAAATGTCAAACTATTTTACAAAGCTATAGTAATCAAAACAATATGATATTGTCACAGAAACTAACACATAGCTCAATGGAACAGAATAGAGAGCCCAGAAATAAACTCATGCATAAATGGTCAATTAATTTATGACAAAGGAGCCAAGAATATATAACAGGGAAAGGACAGTCATTCAATAGTGCTGGGACAACTAAACAGCCACATGCAAGATTGAATATAAGAACTGAAATCAGAAACTCCAAGAAGAAAACATTGAAGTTCCTTGATATCAGTCTTGCAAATAACTTTTTGGAATTGACACCAAAAACAAAGACAACAAAAGAAAAAATAAACGAGTGAGACTACATCCAACTAAAAAACTTCTCTACAGCAAAGGAAACCATCAATAAAATGAAAAGGCAACCGATGGAGTAGGAGAAAATAGTAACAAATTATATATGTGATGAGAGGTTAGTAACCAAAACTATAAACAACTCCTACAACTCAATAGTAAAACAAACAAACAAAACAAAATCTAAGTTACCAAAACTATAAACAACTCCTACAACTCAATAGTAAAACAAACAAACAAAACAAAATCTAATGAAAAAATGGGCAGAGGTCTGAATACACATTTTTTCAAATTAGACATGCAGAAACATGAATAGGAGTTCAACATCACTAATCACCAGGGAAATGCAACTCAAACCTACTATGAGATATCACCTAATACCTATTAAATTGGCTGGTATCAAAGATAGGAGATGAGTGATGGTGAGAATGTAGAGAAAGAAAACCCTTGTGCACTGTGAGTGGTCGTGTAAATGGGGACAGTCACTATGGGAAACAGTATTGAAGAGCCTCGAAATATTAAAAACAGGACTAAGTTCAAAGGCAAAACTAAACAATATTGCATTGTAGATTTCTGTTTGGTAGATTATCATGAAATTATTAATGGCATTCAATGATCAGTTAGGATCTTATCTATGTTTTAGCTGGAAGAATAACAAACTGCTCTTTATAAGACATTTTCCATCACTTATAGTCAGGGTAGGGCAAAGGTAGATTTACAGTTGTATGAATGCAAAATAATACAATAATTAATAAATAACCGTACAAGAATAAACTCTTTGTTTCATGTACTCACAACTGTAAACCTACTTTTGCCCATCCTTGTAAATAGGAATGCAGGGGTTCAGAATGAGCTACCCCAAAATGTGCTTCTGTGGTACAAGGATTGTTTTGAGCTCAACGCAATTTTGCTTCAGGCTCAAGAGAAACTTCTGCCACCATCTTTAACCACCTAAAAGAACCTGAATTAGGGGCTTTGGCCATAGTAAGAGATTGTCAGCAATAACCTTTCTTACCCACATATATGTCAGGGCAAACTTTCATTTACTAAAATCTGCTCTTATTATTCTGCAATAATGTACCTTGCAAGCTCCCAAGGTACATTACCTCATCCTTAGCTCAGAATGTCCTCTATACATCCTCAATGCCCCTCTCTGTCTCTGAACTTCTCCTGCATGTGGGCTCACTGACTAGCTCATGTATGCAGGGTTCCTATACATATATATGTATTAAACTTGGTTATTTTCTCTAGCTATCCTGCTACATGTCTATTTGATTATTAGGTCAACTGAAAGAACCTTGAAGGTAGAGGAAAGTGTGTTCCTCCCTCATGGGATCATACAACATTGTGTGGGAGTTATTCGGAATCAATGAATGGCATTTTAGGGTCAGTTATTTTACCTAGTAAGTCTCTTATGTGATTCTAATGAAGGCAAAAAGTTCAAAACTTTCTTAGAGTTGTTTTTATGAAACCGTGCCTAGGAAGGGAGAGAGTAGATACTTTATTGGCATGCTTTTAAAGTGTTTGGTGGGAAGCTCTTCCGTGTGTGTGTGTGTGGGGGGATTCATTTTTAAACAGACACTTCTAGGCGTTTACCTATTTAGCTTTTGTGTCTCTTTTGGTCAACCGAGTATTGCTCAGAGTGACCACTAGAGGGCAGCAGAGTACAGAAAAAAATAAGAGGACCTCAAAGCAAAGCAAGACACATTATCTCTGAAATAGTTCAGTAATAAAGACATACCTCAAGTCCCTTCGTACTTTTACCTACTACTTTAAGAATTTTATTTTTAAAGCATTATAATTTACATTACTATACCTAAATTATTTCCCTCAAAACCAAGAAAATAAATCAATAGAGAAGAAAAGGAATAAGTTTATAGGACAGAGCTGAGTATAAATCTTAGCTGAGTGATGCTAGAGAACTAAGGGAGATAATAAAGGAAAAAAATGAACAAGTTAAAGAAACAGGACAACTGACCATGAAAGAACACAAATAATGTAGAGAAAATAAGACTTCATTAAACAGCTCATATTAGTACTCATAGAGAAATTCTAGTGTGAATTACATAAATAGAACAAGAGTGGACTGGAATAATAAGGTAAAATCAGAGAACAACAGAAAGTGCTTTGAATTGTAATGTACTACCATTATTCTTCTGTAATTACTGGGTAAGATCCAATAGATAAAACAGCTCCTTCATATAAAACAACAATACATATTGGACATAATCAATACATTTTGGACCTAAAGGCACTAGAGAATAAACATAAGCGAACAGATTTTGGTGGGAAAGACATGCTTGAAGGGAATGGAGATGTAAAAAAACTTAAGTTTCCCTTTTCATGGGTTTTAGCCTAAGGTAAGGTGACCAGATTTTAAAATTGGTAAAGTGGGACACCATTGACGGGGGCGGGGGGGGGGTTCTTGATTAAAAATTTGGTCTATGTGAAGCAAAAAAATTTTTCACAGAATGCAAAAAATAGTATTGTAATATATTTTTTTAAATCGGGATTTTTTTTAAAACATCATGGGACGCAGGACAAATTGTTAAAAATTGGGACTGTCCCGCCAAAAGCGGAACGTCTGGTCACCTTAGCCTAAGGGAAAGATTAGGTTGGCACATGGATTAGCAGGATCTTGTGGGGAAATTTTCCTCAAGAAAAACTTAATTTTCTAGAGAACCAGAAAACTGAATCCAGAGTAACTGTGGTCTCTGGGAGAGTATGGGAATCTCAGTAAGAGCCACATTGGGGATCCCTAAATTCTTTCTGCCTATAATTCTGGCTGATGCCTGGAGGACACATGTGGTGAGCAGATGAAAACGTTTTACTAGCTGAGTGAAATAAGTCAGATAGAAAGGGACAAGAAAAGGTAGGGAAGAGAATGGAGAGGTAAAGGGGATCAAACATATGGTGATGAAAAAAAGATAGACTTCAGGTCGTGAGGACATAATAGAGTAAACAGATGTCATGTTATAAAATTGTACATCTGAAATATATATATAAATGTTATCAACCAATGTTATCCTAATATATTTAAATTTAACAATTTTAGCTATAAGCAACAGATCTGAATTAAGAGGATCTACTACCCAAGAAATAGAGTTCACTAATACAAAGAGAGAATAACAGAATTTGCAGTCTCTACAATTTAATATTCATAATGTCCAAAATACAATCCACAGTCATCCAACATACAAAGAGCCAGAAAAATGGGGCATAGTCTCAAGAAGAAAGAAACTCATTTGAGCTTGACCAGGCAGTAGCACAGTGGATAGAACATTGACCTGGAATGCTGAGGACCGAGGTTTGAAACCCCCAGGTCAATGGCTTGAGTGTATGCTCATCTGGTTTAAGCATAAGATTATCGGCATGACCCCATGGTTGCTGGCTGAAGCCCAAGGTCACTGGCTTGAGAAAGGGGTCACTCGTTTGGCTGGAGCCTCTCAGTCAATGCACATATGAGAAACCAATAAATGAACAAATAAAGGGCTGCTGTAACTATAAGTTGATGTTTCTCATCTCTCTCCCTTTCTGTCTGTCTGTCTCTTTCTGCCCCCTTTTGCTACAAACAAACAAATAAACAAATAAGAAAAGCTTTATTTGAAACTAACCCTGAGATGATAAATATGAACTAGGAGATAATAATAAGAATTTTAACTTATAACTACCTCCACAAAATAAAGCAAAACAATGCTAACCATGACAGAAACATAAGAAATCTCAATAGAGAATTTAAAACAATAAAAACAAATAAAAAGTCTAGAATTGACAGAAATATAATACTCAAAATATTGCTAGATTAATTTAGCCAAAATGAAAGTTACTGAGAAAACAGTGGTGAAATTAAAGATAGATCATTAGCACTTGTCCAACATTAAGAACAGAGAGGAATAAAAGATTGAAAAGAAAAGAATATAGCCCCACAGCATTGTTAGATAGTATCCAATGGTTTAACATAGTGTAATTGCAGAAAGAGAGAAGAAAGATGATTTTATTTATTTATTTTTAGAGAGAGAAAGAGAGAGAGAAAGAAACAGACAGGAAGGAAGAGAGATGAAAAGCATTAGCTTATAGTTGAGGTACTTTAGTTGTTCACTGATTGCTTTATGTGACTTGATCAGGGGGCTCCAGCCAAGCCAGTGACCCCTTGCTCAAGTTGGTGAGCCCACTCTCATGCCTGTGACCTCAGGGTCTTGAACCTGGGTCCTCAGCATCCCAGGCCAGCAATCTACTCACTGTGCCACCTCCTGGTCAGGTCACATTGTTCTTTTTCTTTTGGAACGAATAATCTCTGAGAGATGACACTTAAACCATGTGAATGCCTCATCTCATCAAAATCCTTCAGTCCTCTGCAGCCTTATTTACCACTCATTCACTGGGGAAGAATTTTTTTTTCATTTTCTGTTGCATGAGGTTTTTCTATATATGTCTGCGTCGCTGATCCCAAATCTGAAATTTTTTGGTGCATGCTCTAATTTTTATGCAATTTTAATTTCTTTTTGTTACAGTTAATGGTATGCATTAGTTTTTAAATTGGAGTTTAAGGGCAATGACTCTTAGATTGAACATAACCACAAGGCAATTAATGTTTTACAAACATCACTTTTACATAATTGTAGTTGTTTTTGTTTTTGTTGTTTTGTTTGTTTGTTTTTTACAGGGACAGAGAGTCAGAGAGAGAGGGTTAGATAGAGACAGACAGACAGGAACGGAGAGAGATGAGAAGCATTAATCATTAGTTTTTCATTGCCATTGCGACACCTTAGTTGTTCATTGATTGCTTTATCATATGTGCCTTGACCACGGACCTTCAGCAGACTGAATAACCCCTTGCTCAAGCCAGCGATCTTGGGTCCAAGCTGGTGAGCTTTTTGCTCAAGCCAGATGGACCCGAGCTCATGCTGGCGAACTAGGGGTCTCCAACCTGCGTCCTCCGCATCCTAGTCTGACACTCTATCCACTGTGCCACTGCCTGCTCAGGCCTGTAGTTGTTTTTAAATGTAAAAAACTATTATCTGATAAAAACACCCTCTTATTTTGTTTTAAAATTGAATCATAACTTTTTCGATTAGGCGTAAATGTAAGAATAGTCCTGACACCTTCTGTTATATATGTGGCTGTTACACACTTCAACGTCAAAGGCACAATATTTCATCATTTGTGACACGTGCATATATTGCCTATTTTCAAGTTCCCCTTGGCGGTCAAGACAAGCATTGGGCTCCTCATATTGTGTGTCATAATTGTGAGGAAATGCTTCATGACTGGACAAAAGGAAAATGCAAAGGAATACCTTTTGGTATTCCCATGGTTAGGTGTGAACCTAAGGACCACAGCAGTGACTGTTATTTCTGTCTGATCCATACAAAGGGCATCGGCAAGAAAAAATGGCATATGATCGCATATCCTAATATTCCTTCAGCAATACGACCTATCCCACACTCTGAGACACTCCCGGTTCCAGTTTTCAATGGTTTTATTTCTTCTAAGGATGAAGAAAGTGAAAATGGCACTGGGGAACAAAATTTTGGTAGCATCCACAAAAACACTTGTTCTTACCTAATTCGAGTGTGCTGATCTCAAATCTGACATTAGTTTTTCTCTGTAAGGTACAGTTATGTTGCAATTCAAGATTTTAGGTCTTCATCTTATTATAAAATTTTCAACATTTAGTTTAACATAATGAAGTAGAATGTCTTCTTGGCATCATCTTTGTGGAAATATAATAATTTATATAATGCAGCAAATACACTAATATACTCAAAGATATGATTGCATCAGAATTTGTCGACAATTTCTAAATAAAAACATATTAAAACACTTATTTTAATCATAAAATGTGCGCAACACTTATTTAAATTCTATTCAGGCAAAAATTTTGGTTTGTAGCTCTTGCGTTTGTGTACTAGTTGAGGACCATCTCCTTTGATGCTCCAGCAGTAGTCTGCTCATCACTAACAGCTCCAGGATTTTTGGGAAGCTTATCAACGTGACTGTTCAGGAAGTGAATCTTAATGCTCATCTTATATCTAATGTCACATGTTGGGCAGCTAAAATATATTATGCTCACTTTGTTAAAGATGGCGCTGCCCACATGCAAGTCTGTTGGTATTAATGTGTTTTGGGGGACATGCTGTTGCCAGGCTGGGTCGTTATAGCCTATGGCTTAGTTTTAAGATTAAGCTTTTCTCCACACCCTTGACTGATTGGATGATGTAGGGTAGTGCATTCTCATGAGGAATCCCATTGTGCCTCAGATGAGTGACTTTGTATCAGAGACTTTCTTGTTTGTAGATTGGATTAAGGGTTTGGATTTCTATAGTATAAAGTGGGGCAGGCAGGGAGCTTGCTCTCTCAGTTCCTGAGGTTAATATTAGAAAGGAGAGCAGATTTAGGCCACGTGGAGGAGAGGAGGCAGCCAAGATGGTGGAATGCTGAGGAAGAAGCCAGTTTATGCAGTTTGTGTAGAAAGAAGATGGGAAACAGAGGTGAATAAGTCTGGTGAGCTAGAAACCTCTGATTCTAGGAAACTCGGATAAGTCAGTAGCTTTGTGAGCACTGAATGAGTGGGTTTTGGAGCCCAGTGTTTGTTTTTGCTTGCCCGCCAGGTGCAAGCTAGAATTAAAGCTAATGGCTCACCAGTTCTTGGTTCTGTTGTTTCATTACCAACTGTCCGAATCAAATGCGAACCTGCACTGGCCAGGCTGCTGTAATGGTGGCCTGCTACTACCGGCCTTACATCGCAGAAAGCCAACAGCATCCTTTGAACCAGAAGTTCATAGTTTTCTGCTTTTTTTGTTGCCAAGAAAGTTCTTTGTAACTGCCACAAAAGACTGCCATGCTGCTTTCTCCTCCTTATTCACCTTCCTGTCAAATTCTTCGTCACTTATGAGGGGTCAAATTTGAGGTCCATCGAATACACCTGCTTTTATCTTCTCGAAAGACAAGGCAGGAAAAGCAGAAATAATGTGTTGAAAGCATTCACTTTCTCTATTCAAAGCCTGAACAAACTGCTTCATTAAGCCAAGTTTGATGTGAAGTGGGGGGAAAATGATCCTGTCTCAATGAACTACAGGTTCATTCACTATATTTTGCATCCCTACTTCCAGAGCTTCACATTTTAGCCACTCCTTCTGTGTCCAGTGTTTCTCCCGAGCTCGGTTGTCCCACAAACACAGAAAGCAAGGATACTTCATGAAACCTCTCTGTTGTCCTAGTAGAAAATTTACCATTTTAAGATCCACACAAATGATCCAGTTATGCTCCTCATACTTCAGAAAGTCGAGGGCAACTTTTAAGTCATTATCATCTTCTCGCAGATGAGTTGAATAACCAATTGGAACTGCTGCATAAACATTACTGTTGTGTAGGAGAACACATTTCAGACTTCGTTTAGAGCTGTCAAGAAATAGCCACCATTCTGTTGGACTGTAAGTGGTAACACCTAGCTGGCTGAGAAGACTACTGATATCATGACAGTAAACAAACTGTTTGTCTTCTGAAAAAAAGTCCACAAAAATTTGTCCACACTTCCTGAAATGGGATACTTTAGCTGACTGGTGAAGTACACTCTTTTTTTAAAGCCTGGAGGCTAATAACTCAGCTGCTTTCTTTGATAGGTCAAATCTCTTACTAAGTCATTCAATTCGAATTGGCTAAACTGCTGAGGGGTTAATGACTACTTGGCATCAGAAGAAGACACTTCAGATTCCACTAGTATTTCCTCATGCATCTTATAAAAATACACTTGATCCCCATGTTCTCTTTCTTCATCCTTAGAAGAAATAAAACCATTGAAAACTGGAACCGAAAGTGTCTCAGAGTGTGGGATAGGTCGTATTGCTGAAGGAATATTAGGATATGTGATCATATGCCATTTTTTCTTGCTGTTGCCCTTTGTATGGATCAGACAGAAATAATAGTCACTGCTGTGGTTCTTAGGTTCATGCCAAACCATGGGAATACCAAAAGGCATTTCTTTGCATATTCCTTTTGTCAAGTGATGAAGCATTTCCTCACAATTATGACATACAATATGAGGAGCCCAATTCTTGTCTTGATTGCCAAGGGGAACTTGAAAATAGGCAATATATGCACATGTCACAAATGATGAAATATTGTACCTTTGACGTTGAAGAGTGTAACAGCCACATAGATAACAGAAGGTGTCAGGACTATTCTTACATTTACGCCTAATCGAAAAAGTCATGATTCAATCTTAAAACAAAATAAGAGAGTGTTTTTATCAGAAAATATATCTTTACATTTAAAAACAACTACAATTATGTAAAAGTGATGTTTGTAAAACATTAATGCCTTGTGGTTATGTTCAATTCAACAGTCATTGCCCTTTAATTCCAATTTAAAAACCAATGCATGCCATTAACTGTAACAGAAAGAAATTAAAATTTCATAAAAACTAGAGCATGCACCAAGAAACTGATTTCACATTTGGAATCAGCGATGCAGAAATATATAGAAACAGTTCTAAAACCTCATGCAACAGAAAATGAAAAAAAAAATTGTTTCCCAGTGTGGTTATCAAATGTGTTTTGATAAGATGCATGAGAAAATGGTTGAAGAATCTGAAGGGTCTTCTTTTGATGCCAAGTAGTCATTAACCCCTCAGCAGTTTAGCCAACATGAATTGAATGACTTAGTAAGAGATTTGACCTATCAAAGAAAGCAGCTGAGTTATTAGCCTCCAGGCTTTAAAAAAAGAGTGTACTTCACCAGTCAGCTAAAGTATCCCATTTCAGGAAGTGTGGACAAATTTTTGTGGACTTTTTTTCAGAAGACAAACAGTTTGTTTACTGTCATGATATCAGTAGTCTTCTCAGCCAGCTAGGTGTTACCACTTACAGTCCAACAGAATGGTGGCTATTTCTTGACAGCTCTAAACGAAGTCTGAAATGTGTTCTCCTACACAACAGTAATGTTTATGCAGCAGTTCCAATTGGTTATTCAACTCATCTGTGAGAAGATGATAATGACTTAAAAATTGCCCTCGACTTTCTGAAGTATGAGGAGCATAACTGGATCATTTGTGTGGATCTTAAAATGGTAGATTTCCTACTAGGACAACAGAGAGGTTTCATGAAGTATCCTTGCTTTCTGTGTTTGTGGGACAACCGAGCTCGGGAGAAACACTGGACACAGAAGGAGTGGCTAAAATGTGAAGCTCTGGAAGTAGGGATGCAAAATATAGTGAATGAACCTGTAGTTCATTGAGACAGGATCATTTTCCCCCCACTTCACATCAAACTTGGCTTAATGAAGCAGTTTGTTCAGGCTTTGAATAGAGAAAGTGAATGCTTTCAACACATTATTTCTGCTTTTCCTGCCTTGTCTTTCGAGAAGATAAAAGCAGGTGTATTCGATGGACCTCAAATTTGACCCCTCATAAGTGACGAAGAATTTGACAGGAAGGTGAATAAGGAGGAGAAAGCAGCATGGCAGTCTTTTGTGGCAGTTACAAAGAACTTTCTTGGCAACAAAAAAAGCAGAAAACTATGAACTTCTGGTTCAAAGGATGCTGTTAGCTTTCTGCGACATTGGATGTAACATGAGCATTAAGATTCACTTCCTGAACAGTCACGTTGATAAGCTTCCCAAAAATCTTGGAGCTGTTAGTGATGAGCAGACTACTGCTGGAGCATCAAATGAGATTGTCCTCAACAAGTACACAAACACAAGAGCTACAAACACAAATTTTTGCCTGAATAGAATTTTAATAAGTTTTGCACACATTTTATGATTAAAATAAGTGTTTAATATGCTTTTATTTAGAAATTGTTGACAAATTCTGATGCAATCATATCTTTGAGTATATTAGTGTATTTACTGCATTATATAAATTATTATATTTTCACAAAGATGATGCTCAAGAAGACATTTTACTTCATTATGTTAAACTAAATTTTGAAAATTTTATAAAAGGATGAAAACCTAAAATCTTAAATTGGAAAAGAAACTGTAGTATATAGAGAAAAACTAATGTCAGATTTGAGATCAGCACACTCAAATTAGGTAAGAACAAGTGTTTTTGTGGATGCTACCAAAATTTTGTTCCCCAGTGTTTCCTGCCTGAATATTTTCCTGCCTGAATATTGATGTGATGGCTCCAAAATTATGATGTTTTAATTCCAGCACTCTCTCAACATGTATCAGTTGGAAATTGTTATTTACCCTAAGGAAAAGCCCTCCTACATATATGTATGTATGTGTGTATCTATCTATCTATCTATCTATCTATCTATCTATCTATCTATCTATCTCTATTATAACTCATAGATTTCCATTTTTTTTCTGGCTTATAATTTTTTACCCCCTAATTGTTTTGGTACTTAAATTGTTTCATATTTGGTCGGTGGAGGCTCATTCAGGCTGTAACAGTGTTTATGTGAAATACTCCAACCTTTTTACATCTCTTTCTTAGTTACCGATAAAAAAATATGCTCCAATTTTCTCCTGTGACTTCCCTTCCCCATTGCTTGAATGAATTATTTCTTTGAGAAGTCCTGATTCCTTTTTCTGGTGAAAGGCATTAAACACCAACATGTGGGTCTCAGGAGTGTTCATCACTCCTTAAGTGTCTTTGCTTCTAAGGAAGGTGAAGTTTCAGGACACTCTATGGAACCTAAGGCTGCTGTTCTAGGGATGAGTACACAGACCTGACGAAGCATCACTCTCCATTTGCACAACAACAGCATTTCTCGGGCACCAGTAAAGTGGGGAGTGCTAAGCCTTTTCCACGTAGACACTCAAACTCATGGACAGGGCACCGTCTTTGGTGGCAGCGGTGGAAATCCTTTAGCCATCTTGAGAGTAAAGGAGAAATGTAGTGGACTCTATTAGGACCAGCTGAGGGAGAGAATTCTGGGAGAGGGGGTATATCACGTGGCAGTTTTATTGGGTAGATTGACTTGTGAGCACATGTATGCTCCCATCTGAGGACTCTCAGAAGTAACTGGGAGATACTTTGTAAAGAAAAGACTTAGATTTATGCAGTCAAACCATTGAGGACTGGGAAATAAGTAAAAATGGATTGATTTACATTTCACAAACTGGTGAAACCTGCAAGTACCATGAATGTGTATACACACACATCACACATACACAGACCTTTAAAATTCCATGCCTGGTGGAGTCTGGTACCTAGAAGTTATAGACACGTAGATATAAGACATACATACACATGTGTATGCACATAGCTCTTTCTAGGATCCTATACTTTCCACAGAGGCCAGACCTATGATATGAGATAAATGGCAATAAAAGTAGTCCATCCTCTAGTTCAAAGATAAGGATTTATTATTATTATTATCATTTATTTTTTATCAGTGAGAAGAGGTGAGGTAGAGACAGACTCCCACTGTGCCCCTACTGGTATCCACCTAGCAAGCCCACTAGGGGGTGATACTCTGCCCATCTGGGGCATTGTTCCATTGCTTGTTCAGCAACTGAGCTCTTTTTAGCACCTAGGCAGAGGTCATCCTCAGCAACCCAGGCCACCTAACTCCAATCGAGCCATGGATACAGGAGGGTAAAAGAGAGAGAGAGAGAAGGAGAGAGAGGGAGGGGTGGAGAAGCAGATGGGCACTTCTCCTGTGTGCCCTGACTGGGAATCAAACCTGGAACATCCACATGCTGGGCTGATGCTCTACCACAGAGCCAAACAGCCAGGGCCAAGATAAGGACTTAGATACTAGGTTAGATAAAGAGAAAATTAATTATTCAATAGCGTTTGAGCTCTATTTGAACCTTAGATGATTTAGCATGAATCTATTCCTTCCAGAGTCATGACTAATCTACATACAACCTCCAGGCCATCCCAAGTGTTACCTACTCCTTTGTGGTAGTTTCTAACTAGACTGTTTTGTTTATTTGTTTGAGGATGGAAAGGTGAGGGGCTAGGTGAGTTACTGCTTACTTTAATTAATCTTACTGATTTTAGATATCTGAAACCACCTATTAACCCAGAAAATACTTACACACTGATTATATTAGTATCAACTTGATAACATTAGTTTTCCAACTCATCTCAACCTGTCTAAACCATGAATGGATATAAAAGTTAAAAAAACACAAACTCTGAAAATATAAGCAATAAAAGAAATATATTTGCCAAATAAGTTTATCAAGCTATTATATATAAATGTTTCCTCAGTCTTTACACCCTATACTATAGGGATTTTTAAGGTTATAATTTGAAGGTGCTGTAATTTATTTCTTCCTTCTTAAAAAAAAATGAGATATTTTATCATTACTACTGGTACTCAGGGGAGATAGCAGTAAATAAAACTCAGCTTCTGGTAGCCTAATTATTTCTCAATTCAGGTGATCACAAGTGAGATTTTAAAAGGTAAAGTCACACAACAAAGGGATTTTCTAATTATTAGTCAATTACAATCTATAAAATATATATGGTAATATATATTATTGGACTAAGTACTGTATATTGTCAGCCATTTATTGAGTACTAAATTTGACTATAATTTAATGGCTTTCTGCAACAAGTTGCCACTGTTAAAAATTTGGGAATAACTATTTTTTTGGAAAGACTAAGAAGTTATGGTTAATATGCAAAAATAAATAAATAAATAAAAGGTAGGAAAGTTACTACATTACATTTTAACTAGAGTTTTTTTTTTTCGTCTACCAGGAGCATTTCAAGTTGCCATCTCCTTATTTTAAATTGCTGAAACAGAAAATCTGAGAACTTTAAAATAATTCGAACAATTTTTCCCAAGCCGAAGCTGTGGAACTCTGCTACAAGAACGTGAACGGATCCTGTGTTAAGACTCCTTACTCGGCAGGACCTCGAGCAATTCTGTACGCAGTCCTTGGTTTAGGGGTTGTACTGGCCGTGTTTGGGAACTTACTGGTCATTGTTGCTATCCTGCACTTCAAACAGCTGCACACACCGACAAACTTTCTGATCGCATCCCTGGCCTGGGCTGACTTCTTGGTGGGGGTGACTGATGCCCTTCAGCTCAGTGAGGTCTGTGGAGAGTTGCTGGTACTTTGGGGAGAGTTACTGTAAATTTCATACGTGTTTTGATACTTCCTTCTGTTTTGCTTCTTTATTTCATTTACGCTGCATCTCTATTGATAGGTATATTGCCGTTACTGATCCTCTGACCTATTCAACCAAGTTTACTGTCTCGGTGTCAGGAATTTGCATTATTCTCTCTTGGTTCTTTTCTGTCACGTACAGTTTTTCGATTTTTTACACTGGGGCCAATGAAGAGAGAATTGAGGAACTCGTGGTTGCTCTCACCTGTGTAGGCGGCTGTCAGGCTCCCTTGAATCAAAATTGGGTTCTTCTTTGTTTTCTTCTATTCTTTATACCCACTGTTGCCATGGTGTTTATATACTGTAAGATATTTTGGGTGGCTAAATATCAGGCGAGGAAGATAGAATGTACAGCCAGTCAAGCTCAGTCCTCTGCAGAGAGTTACAAAGAAAGAGTAACAAAGAGGGAGAGAAAAGCTACCAAAACTTTGGGTGTCGCCGTGGCAGCATTCCTCGTGTCCTGGCTACCGTACATTATTGACGCTGTGATTGACGCTTATATGAATTTCATAACTCCTCCTTACGTTTATGAGATCTTAGTGTGGTGTGTTTATTATAATTCAGCTATGAACCCCTTGATATATGCCTTCTTTTACCCATGGTTCCGGAAGGCAATAAAATTTTTTGTAAGTGGCAAAGTCTTAAGGAGTGATTCATCAACCATTAATTTATTTACTGAGGAAGCAGATAGAGATTAACAGGATTACTGCGGAGACTTCAAAACCAACACTGGATTAAGGTCAAGTGCAAAATTAAACACTTGGATCTACTCTACAAGAGCAGGTGTAATCATTTGCCACATAGGAGGATATTGTACTTAACAGTTAGTTCTAAAGACTTTGCCATCTTCATGCATTTTGGCAGTTTTTAGAATTTAGTGATAGGTGATTAAGGTTTGCTGATGACTTCCCATTTAGTCTTTGTCTAAGGTTTTCTAATTTTTACAGTAATTTCTAATGCCTTCCCAATTTCCTACTTGTTTCTTCCAATATTTGGAGCTTTGTAGTTTCACCCATACTCATCATTAATGTTCAGTTTTCTAAAATACACAGAGGGTGAAATTAGTCCCTGTCTAACTTGCGACTTAGATTCTTTGGGAATAAAAATCTTCTTTGAAGCATATTTTGTTTGAGAAGTGAACATAAGATTATAAATTTTGAAATATTAATAAATCTACAATGACTATAAAAAGCTAAAATGTAGAGCTTCCTAGTAAGTGAAAATTGCCTGAAAAACACTGAGACGCTTGTGTTTTCTGAACCCTGGTTCTGCGTCTCTGAGAGAAACTGCATTCACAAAGAACATGCATCGTGGTTATATGATTACACGCTACCTCTCACTTTAGGGGAACATAATTCATTACAATCAAGTATGCATATAAACAAAAGGATGGCTTCTGTGGGTTTTTTAATATATATTTTATTATTATTAATTCTAATGGGGTGACACCAATAAATCAGTGTACCTATGTACAATGAAAACATCTCCAGGTTATCTTATCATTCAATTGTGTTGCATACCTGTCACCAAAAGTCAAATTGTCCTCTGTCACCTTCTATCTGGTTTTCCCTGTGTCCCTCCCTTCCTCCCTATCCCACTCTTCCCTCCCTCCCCCCATCCCGTAACCACCACTCTCTTGTCCATGTCTCATATTCTGGCTTCTGTGGTTTTTTAAAAGTAATTTAAGGTAAAATTATTTTATAAAAAGCTAATTCACATTCACATTTTTTCACTTTTGAGTACTTTTATTTTTTTTATGAGACACTGTATTTGGCATTGGAAATATAAAACTGGGTGATCCAAATATAACCAAGGATTATTTCAAAATAGACAATACCCACCCTGGTATTATACATTCCAGGGACAGCTTGCTTTTTCATCTGATAACACTTCCTAGTCACATAAATTTTAATTAAAAAGATTTGTTGATATGTTGAGTGTTTTAAGCTAGAGTAAAAATTTGAGACACTAATAAGAGGGTGATTTGCCTTCTCAAGTCTTTGAATCACAGCTTTACATTTTTAGGGTATATGTGATTTTCACAGAATATTCTGTAACAAATGTCTTTAATGAAGTAAAAAAAGTAGGTAACTAAGAAAATAGAGTTGCATAAACATTACATTATATATGTTTTATAAATGAACCACTTTGGAAATACTTTTTACAAGATTAAGTTGTTTCATATATGCTCATTAATACCTTTAAAATAGAGCTGACTGTGTTTAGGAAAAAAAAAGTTAAAGATAAAGGAGGATAAAAGGAATATGAACATCTTTGTAGCAGAATACCTGTTTGTGATTCAGACCATGTGTCAAGGAACGAGTCTACTGACCACCTTTCAAATGACCACAGTTAAGGTCTCCCACTCTCATTCTGTAAGAAGAGCTCAGAGTTTTTGTCCTTTTGATGGTGAGTCAGTAATGTCTTCATAGAAATATGTTCTTTCTCTCAAATACAAGTGTAAACTTCACTGGCACTCATAAATAGTAAAGAAAACCATTTGAAGGGACTTAAAGGTAAATGACATTGTATTCTGTTCATTTGCAGTATATAGAGTATAATCTTTGTATGTACTGATTGCATTAATAAATACCATCCAGTGATATTTTTAAGCTTTCGTTCACATCAGTGAGTAGGAAATACACTTCCAATTTATCCTATCTTGTTTAATTTTTCTTTTTTATTTTTTTTGGTAATCCTTCATAAAGAAAGTCTTTTGATTAAAAAAATGCTCGGTTATTTTCCCCAAAACTAACTAGATTATCAGTACAGCACCTCTCCTCTCTTTTACATCTCACTTGTTTATACAAATAAGCTATTAACTTCTTGGCCATCAGCAATATCAAACTGCTGTAGGGCTGTGGTTATGTTGGAAACAAAACAGACCAAAGATGAAAGTAGATTCTATCTGCAACACTGTCTGCAATGTGAAATCTGACCTTAAAATATGTTGTTGAGATTTGTTTCTTAATTCTAGTGAGCTTTAGTTCCCAATTGTCTGCTTCAGCCAATGGGAAGCTGCACAACTATTGTGAAAAAGTAATGAATCGATTATGCCCCAGGTTTTACAGTACATAAATACTATGTCTCTCACATATGTACTATGAATTAAAAATACAAGTTTACCTTTTATTAATAAAGTACAAATTGATTTAAAATTACTGAATTCATAATAGCTTTTGTTCCCATTTATTCTTCTCAATCAGTTAATACTAAATATATGACTGTTATACTATGTGCAGCTTTGTGTATATGTATATGAAATGAAGTGTTCAGACATAGAAACTTATAGGACAATTGTTGTAGTTTGCCTCAGTGTTAGTTGGGATTAGAGCAACTATATCAATTAGTGGCAGTGCTGTAAGAAATCCATCAATGCCAAAGTATAAAGGCAAAGTAGAAATATGTTCTTTCTCTCAAATACAAGTGTAAACTTCTTCTCAGAGAGCTACAAATATAACTGGGTGTGGCTATAACAGCATTAATTCATTACTGAATTGTAACTGATTTGATGCTTACTTCAATTTCATAAATGCTTCTTGTGTTTACAACCTTGTAAGATGCTATGGTTTTTTCTTCACATACAATGCTCTTCACTTATGTTTTTGCTCTTCATTTTTGACACATTGTAACCTACTTATTTATTTTTATTAAATTTGTTGGGATGACATTTATTAATAAAATTATATGTTTCAAGTGTACAATTCTATGATCAACCTATTAATACCAATTTTAAAGAATGACTCTTCAGCATTACATTTATATTTTAAAAAACAAGAATATATTAGTAATGTTAATTAAAAATCAGATTAATTTGAGATAAGCATTAATGGCAAAATATCTGTCCTTTTTATTCTGATTGCTATACAGGATGGGGCAAAAGTAAGTCCACAGTTATTTGTATGGAAAATAATACAATAATTAATAAACAACAACACAAGAATAAACTGTTTTGCATTCTCACAACTGTAAACCTACATTTGCCCACCCTGTATTTTAAAACTGTTACAAGAGCAAAAACTTTAGATATTTTTAGCCTTTCACAGTTATATTCTTACACTTTACATATAAAGTAAGTTGATTTCTTACTAAATTGTTATGTACTTTTTTTTTTTTAACAGGGATAGAGAGAGAGTCAGAGAGAGGGATAGACAGACAGGAACAGAGAGAGATGAGAAGCATCAATCATCAGTTTTTCACTGCCGTCGCAACACCTTAGTTGTTCATTGATTGCTTTCTCACATGTGCCTTGACCGCGGGCCTTCAGCAGACCTAGCCACCCCTTGCTGGAGCCAGCGACCTTGGGTCCAAGCTGACGAGCTTTTTGCTCAAGCCAGATGGGCCCGCGCTCAAGCTGGCGAGCTCAGGGTCTCGAACCTGGGTCTTCCTTATCCCAGTCCAACGCTCTATCCACTGCGCCACCGCCTGGTCAGGCTGTTATGTACTTTTAATTTGCTGATATAGGTCCACAGTATTTCAGTTCCTAGTGCAGTGACTTGCCATGTTGTTCTTCTGGTCTTTAGCATTTTTTTATTTTTTCCAGTACTTTTATTTCCTAATGGAAGGTTGAGAAGAACATTCTGATTACATAAGGCACACTTCTTTATTGCAGACTTCTAAATTGTTTTTCACTGTCCTTTCAGTATGTTCAAATACATGAACTATTTATTTTTCCCTGCTCCAAATTATTGATTTTGCTGAACTTGACTTTTGTACTTTAATAAATACTTCAGTATTTAAAAAAAATATGTGGGAATATATGAGGCGATAGCTCAGAGATTTACGGTGCAGATTGCAAATGTCAAGTTGTTTTTGAAACCATGCCCCTTCTTTTATCTGCAAAAGCTCTATGCGATATCAGAGTTCAGAGTGACATTCAAAAGCCAGGTTGTCTATGTTTGAGTCCCATCTCTGCTGTCATACCAACTACCACTTTGGTTATGTCACTCATCGTTTGTGTATCTTAGTTTCTCAGCTATAAAATGAAGATGATAATCGAATATTCTCATTTAATTTGGTCAGCAAATAGTTATTGTTTAGCAGCTTATATTACTGGTGGGAAAAGATGTAACAGACAGATAGAGAGACAAGGGAGCTCCTATGAGATGGAAGGAGGTAGAGACAGGGCAGATGGGGGACTTCCAAGAGGATTGCCTGCCTCATAAATTTCACCAAGATGAGTCATAACAGGGACCATATATTTTATTATCATCAAAATAGCCTCTACTGCCTAGTTTAGTGTTGTCCTTAGAAACTGATGAAATATTACCCTTTGGCATTAGACACAGTTAAGTACTTATCTTTGCAACTGATGCTTGTGTGTGTGTGTGTGTGTGTGAGCATAAGTGTGAGAACAGAATATAATATAAATGTCAGTTCCTATATAATTCCTGGGAAGATAGTCTGTGCCTTTTAATTTCTGAGAAATGCTGTTGGTTGTTCTGACTGATGTATCATTTCCATTTTACAAAGAATTCTGCTGGGTCCACCCAATTTTATCCCTTGGAAGGTCCAAGAAGACCCACTTTATGGTGGGCAGTTAAAGACATCTGAGCACTTGGTGTCACATGGTTAGTGTTTCATCACTGCCTGGGCTCAGTAGCACAAAAGCAGCTATCTTTCCAAAGGTGCTTTATCGTCCACTGTAAATAATATGGCCTTGTTCTAGAACCCAGACAACCACATTGTGATTTTCCCACTGGAGCCTTTTGTCACATCTATACTGCATCTTTTTCTCCTAGTTACACCTCCAGCATCAGAGGTCACTAAATTGGGTGGCAGTCATACTGCAGCCCAAACGTGTTGCAAGCACACTCCTGCTCGAGGCTGCACACAAAACTAGCAGATTTTTTTTTAATAATCCAGTTTATGGTCCAGAGCAGTATTCCTCAGTGTGGAGTATGTTACTTGCAGACCCTGAAGAGGTCTTCCTGGTCTTGAGCTTTCTCCTTTGCTGTAGGGGATGTAAGAGGTAGTCAGTTGTCTTTTACTTGGGCTGGGACACCCTTGATTAATTTAATAAAGCAGAGGGCTCTGAGTCTGCATAGGGCTTAACTGCAGACTTCCAGGAAGCATGCTTCTTATCAAGGCTGGGAACCAGGTGCTTTGTGGGCAAAGTCCCGCTTGCCCATCTCATCTGATCGTCAGTGTAGTAAATCAGAGTGATCTTCTGTGGGGCCCAGCTGGTCCAGACTCTTCCTGAAGAGGAAGCTTTCTCTTTGGTCTGCCACAAAGGCCCAGTGAATAACTAAAGGATTATTTTGAGGTTGGTAATAAATCATATCACGAGAGACAACAGATTTTGGTTGAGATCACATAAAGCATACTGAAAATATTAGTCCAGATCTGATGAGCTACCCCTAACATCACCACTATCTACATTCATTGTTGTATCAATTCTAGCCCTCACTTGAGCCCTAACAATATGAATTCTATATAAGGCTTCCCTCTAAGGCAGAATTTCCCAACCAATGGTATAATAATAGTGTGCTGCAAATGGGTGAAAAGAATCCCTGGAGATAATGACCCATTCAGTGGGTAGGGGAGTCAGACCAGGCCCTGGGGTGGCCAGTGGGCTCAGGCCCTGAGCAGCCTCCTGAGTCTCTTCTGGTGGCCGGCCCGCTGAGCAGGGTCTGACAGTATACTGACAAGTGAGGTCTCTCCCAACCTCTTTCATGGGGACACTTATCTCATTCATGAGAGCTTCACCCTCTTTGACCTAATCATCTTCTAAAGTCCCCACTTCCAAATTCCATCCTATTGGAGATCAGGTTTCAATGTACCAGTGTTGAGGAGACACAGTCATTCAGTCTTCAGCAACATGTTGCCATGTATATAATGATGTAAAAAAGATGTGGGAGCATAAACTCAAAACGAAGTGTGGATAAGTTACTTCCCGGAGGGAAACAGCAGGCTCTGGTTATGGTTGTGGCTTTATTTCTCCCTAGGCAACAGCTTTCTAAGCCAAACATCAGAGGGGGAATCAGGGCAACGTCACTTTGTTTTGGCTTCCTTTCCCCTGTGCTGCGAGATGGGGAGCCTGGGTCCCACTGGCTTCAATAGTGAGCTGAGCACTATTTCCGGTGTGAGATGAAGCACTTTTAGACGCCTTAAAAAGAGTCAAAATCCTGTATCCCACTGCTGTTTCTGGACCTGGAAACCACTAGGTTCTCATTGTCAGCTCTGCTCACATTTAGTGCTCTTGTTTCTTTTTGTGTGCACAGAGATGATTTCATTTATGAATTTTGTTGTACTTCTTCCTCTCTCATTTTTGGTATGCCTGCCTTTTTCATGTATTTGCAGCACAGGGGCTGGTGAATGGATGACCGATTGAGCCATCTTGACCTAAAAGTTTTTGTTGTTGTGGGACCTTAGTTGTTCATTGATTGCTTTCTCATATATGCCTTGACGGGGAGGCTCCAACTGAGCCAGTGACCCCTTGCTCAAGCCAGTGACCTTGAGCTTCAAGCCAGTGACCATGGGGTCATGTCTCTGATTCTATGCTCAAGCCGGTGACCCCGTGCTCAAGCTGGTGACCCTGCGCTCAAGTTGGATGAGCCTGCTCTCAAGCCAGTGACCTCGGGGTTTCAAACCTGGGTCCTCAGGGTTCCAGGCCAAATTTCTATTCACTGTGCCACCGCCTGGTCAAGCTTGAGCTAAATTTTTAATGAAATCTTTTTCTTGTCTGGGAAATAAAGGTGGGAGAGATAAAAACCATGTTTTATCTGACTGCATGTATTTTGTATTCTTTCCTTTCTTACATGGCCAAGGTGTTTGGTCTTAAAGAGATTTTGTCTTGCAGCTTCTTTCCTAACAAAAGGTGTTTTTCCTTCTAACTTTGCAGCTCTGGCTGGGTGCAAGAATTCAGAAATAGGCACCTCACAGAGGCAGCAGGGTCACCAGGACACTGTAGTCCATGGATCACACATCACATCAGCAGCAGAAGTAGGTAGATGCCTGATTTGCAGAAATACTTTGATGGAGTATATTAATGAAATCCTCTTAATCTGCCCCTCTAATTCCCTAAATTCCTGGTAATATTGCAAAGACAAAGGTTGGTGTCAGGACAGACGGTTGCTGTCAGAGCCACCTGGTCCTCGGCAAACACAAACTCCCATCAGGCAGCTTTGCATTTACCTTGATTTCCTCTGCTTCATCATTTAGTTGCTCCTGCAAAGAGATAATTTAATCTCTGAAACGAAATAGGCAGGGCCTTTTCATGAAGCTTGTAGTTAAACAGAAAAAATATATCTATTGGGGTTTGAGCCTATAGTTGCAGTCCTAAAATTCTCCATAATTTTATCTTTGAATTTGCGTTTTGTCTGTGACGTCTGAAGGGACAGTGGAACACACACATGTGATTGGTGTGCATCATACCACCTTTCCTCTTCCCCAGGACAGGGTCGCAGCCACCTGCTCCTCCACCCTCTGGCCCTTTGGGCCCTGTGCAGTCCTCTCACTTTCCCATTTGACTTACTACCTCTGCCATTCTCTCAGCACCCCGGGTGAGAACTGGGTGCCATGCAGGGAGGTTTTTGGTCAAGTGCGCACTCTGCAGTCTTGTGATAAGGCATGATGGCTGTCATCGCGTCCTAGGCTGCTAGGGCCACAGCACACGGGCAAGTCAGTGGGACCAAGCCTCTCATCTGTCCCCAACCTAGTACTGAGGGAGTCCTGGTGTAGAAGCTGCTATCTGTAGGGACTCACCTCTCCGCCTTTGGCTCAGGTGGCAAGCCCAGGAGGAGGACAGATGCCTAGCTCAGCTTCCTGACCCAGCCTGAGCACAGCATATTGTTTCAGTGAGGGCAGCAGGGGGAACCTGGCAGTGGGTGGGCATGGCTAAGGTGCAGGACTGGTTCTCCTTCCTCTCGGCAGGGATCTCCTTGCCCTAGGATAGTAAAACCAAACTCCATGAGAGGTCAAGAAGCCAACAAAACAAAACTAAAAAAAAGCAAGCTTTATACTTTAAGAAATTTTTTTCCATATTTTGAAAAAAGAACCTCACATTTTTATTTTACACTGAGCTCTGTAAACTATGTAGCCAGTTTATATACAGGGAGTAGTTAATTTTATTGTGAAATAAATAGTGGGTGAGGCTATTTCATGCCAATTGAACGTAAAGCAATTTTAGGATTATGAATACCAAGAGTGTTTCTACAAAGTAACAGAACACAGAGAAATATGTTTTGTAGAAAACTTATAATTATCAAAGGAAGTTTTCTTTCATGATTCACACCTTACACTATAGGGATTTCTTGTGAGGAATTCTGATGGGGGAAGTTTATTGGCTGGCTTCCAAAAACATCTTAGGTGTTAACTTCGCAGACAATGTGAAGGTGGAAACTATTAAAAGGTGACTTCTTGATTATGTAATTGCATTATATGAGATTATGCTTTGGAAGGAGGAACTTCACAAATATAAAGAACCAAGTATTTAAATTAAAATTTTCAATTATTTCAATGATTTGATTACTTGCCAGATAAAAATTTATAGATTTTTTTCCTAGAGTTAAATATCTGTGAAGTTTAGAGATAGTTACAGAAATAATTTCATGAATAAAAGACAGAAAGAATAGTGTTTTGGGTTCTACAATTTCTTTTAATCTACCTTTATAATTAAAATGGGGAAAGGAGGTAATCTAAAGCAATATTTAAAAGTAGTTGCTGAAATAGGCAGCTTAATTTTTTTTTTAACTTGCAGAATTGAAGATATCATCCCCTATCACAAGACAAGACAGAATCCCAGCAAGCATCAAACTGCAGAACCATGAGCAGTGATCTTCCTCAACCCGCTGCTGTGCTGCTTTGCTATGAGAATGTGAGTGGATCTTGCATTAAAACTCCCTACTCGCCTGGACCCAGGGTGATTCTCTACGCAGTGTTTGGTTTGGGGTCTTTACTTGCTGTATTTGGAAACCTCTTGGTGATAACGTCAGTTCTTCATTTCAAGCAGCTGCACTCTCCAGCCCATTTTCTCATCGCCTCTCTGGCCTGTGCCGACTTTCTGGTGGGGGTGACCGTGATGCCCTTCAGCATGGTCAGGTCCGTGGAGAGCTGCTGGTACTTTGGGCGAAGTTTCTGTACTTTCCACACGTGCTGTGATGCGGCATTTTGTTACTCTTCTCTCTTCCACTTGTGCTTCATCTCCATCGACAGGTACATTGCTATCACTGACCCTCTGGCCTATCCCATCAAGTTCACTGTGTCTGTGTCAGGAATTTGCATCGGCATCTCCTGGACCCTGCCCGTTGCTTACAGCGGTGCCGTGTTCTACACGGGTGCCAATGACGATGGGCTGGAGGAATTAACGAGTGCCCTCCGCTGTATAGGAGGCTGTCAAGTTGTTGTAAATCAGGGCTGGGTACTGATAGATTTTCTGATATTCTTCATACCTACTCTTGTTATCATCATTCTTTATAGTAAGATTTTTCTGGTAGCTAAACAACAAGCTATAAAAATTGAAACTTTTCAAAGCAAAGCAGAATCATCCTCAGAGAGTTACAAAGCCAGAGTGGCCAAGAGAGAGAGAAAAGCAGCTAAGACCCTCGGGGTCACAGTGGTGGCATTTATGATTTCATGGTTACCTTACACAATTGACTCAGTAATTGATGCTTTTATGGGCTTCATAACCCCTGCCTATATTTATGAAATTTTCTGTTGGTTTGGTTATTATAACTCAGCGATGAATCCTTTGATTTATGCTTTATTTTATCCTTGGTTTAGGAAAGTTATAAAAATTATTTTAAGTGGGAAACTTTTAAAGAATAGCTCATCAACCATTAGTTTATTTTCAAAATAATGTTAGCACTAAGTTAAAAAATTCAAGGCTCTTTTAAAAATTTGAATATTATGAATTTTAATAAAAGAAATGCATAATACCTTTATGATTTAGAGAAATAATTTTCAAGTTAACCAGGAAGAAAGTCATGAGAAAGTGCAGCCATTAATACTTTTACATAAACTATTGTAAAGATTTTTGCCATACTAACTAATAAATAAGAAAGTGAGTTTCCATATGTCATTTTTCTCAATGCTATCTACTTGTACTGCCATGTGCTCTTGTTTCTCACAATTCTAAGGGCTAGACTTCTAAAATCAAGGTGATTTCTTCTGAAGATTCCTCTTTTGTCTTTTCTCTGGGTCCTCACATAATCTTTCTTCTGTGTGTGCCTGTGATATAATCTCCTCTCTTATAAGAACAGCAGTCATATTGAATTAGAGCTCACTCTAAAAATACCCACCTCATTTTAAATTAATAACTTTTTTAAGACATTATATCTAAATATGGTTACATTCCAAAGTATGGGGGAGTGTTAGAACTTCCACATATAAATATTGTGGGGGACAATTCAGTCATAACAAACAGTCTGCTGATAATGCTTCTCTGTGACTCCTTCTTCTTGTTCTTTTGTAGTCAGTCTGTGCCTCTCAGGAGCTTTTTGGGCAACGAGTAAACTTCTTCTGCTAAAGGCTAGGCAGATTCTTGAAATGTTTACTTGTAATATTGTAGGGTCCAGTGATTCAACCTTAATTACAGACACTGACAGAAGTTTTGCAAGTGAAAAAGTCATTATCATTAATAGTTATTATTCCTACATAAAATTTTCTCATGTGAAAATATTGTGAAGGCTTCTGGTCAAGATGTTTACATAAAAAGTGGTACTCACATCCTGCAATAACCATATCAAAATTACAGCTAAACTACTGAGCAAGAATGATTCAGGCCTACCTGAAATCTAACTGGATGCAAGTCCTACAATTAAGGTTATATAGAAGAAGCCATAACAAGACTTGCCGGAGGAGCAGAGATGGGAAAAATACTGATCCTACACCCACATGTGGCAGATAAACATCTGGAGGGAGGCCCTGGTCAGGGAAGTCAGTAGGTTAGAGCATCATCTAGATATGCTAAGGTTGCAGGTTGGATCCCTGATCAGGGCACATACAAGAATCAACCAGTGAATGTGTGACATGTGGACAAAAAAATCGATGTATTTCTCTCTTTCTCCCTTTCTCTCTCTCTTTCCTTTCCTCTGTCTCTAAAATCAACTTTAAAAACATTTTAGGTACAGAGGTCTCCTTTGAAGAGCAAGAGATCCCAGCCCCACACCAGACTCCTAGCTCAGGTTTCCAGTGCCAGGAATAGAAGCCCCCACAGCATCTGGCTGGAAAAGCCAGCAAGAACAGTGGCTTAGTGTGACAAAAGGCAGCCAGAGTCCCAGACCTTCCTCTTACAGGCTCCAAGCATGGACTATCTAGGACTCATTTCCTCTGGACTCCAGTGCTGGGGCAGCAGCTCAAAGGGCACCGGGATATTGGGGAGGAACTGAATTTTCTGACTCATAACAGGGGCTGTGGGAGTGGTTTTTTTCCCAGATAGAAGCTCTGGCCGAAACCTTTGTTTATTTGTTGAGCCCCTTCTCCACTGAAAGGTCAAACATTTTATGATAATCTAGCAAAAATATTAAAAAGAAAGAAAAACAATGTGTGCTATAATTTTACGTATTTCTTCCTGGAATATTTTATACATATAATTCTATAAAAGTCTTTTATAATGCATAGCTGGAGTATTTTATATAAAAGAACTAAATTGCAGTTGAATATAAACATTTGATGAGGGGTTTTTTTGGAGTTATTCAGTTAAAATGACTGAAGTACTTTTTTGTTGTTGTTGGTTATTTGCTGAGGTATTTCACTGCTTTCAAACAGATATTAAGTATTAATATTAATTATACACAAGTACCTGTGTCAGGAATTGCCAAGAATAAGAAATGTTTTTTGTATAATATTTCCCTCAAGGGAAATTTTGTAGGTACTATGGACAACACAATTGAAGTTACATTACTGAGGACCAAAGAAGTGTCAGGGATGTTAAGTCCTATGAGCAGAGGACTGATTGCTATCACAAGGCTGGTACTTGGTGTTGGTCATTCCCATGACATTGTCTTCTCATCCACATATGGTCCCATTGACTGAGGGGTTAAAATTATCAAAAGAAACCATATTTTTTTGAGTAGAAAGCAATTTTGATGATTCTTCAAGCATGTTTGGACTTGTGTAAGAAGACAAGAGTGTAGACACAATTTTGTCAAGAAGATTAATATCTAAAAATAAAAAATGGCACCTGAAAAGTTATAAGACAATGAATAGATTAATAACATAACAGTCAACAAAAAATTTTCATGCTATCACTCACCATACTCAATTGGTCAGATCAGTTATAACAGATTTTTAACTATGTCATGATGTTTCTTATTATTAAAGTATAGTGGAAAATCATAGAAAAAACTCAGTGAAACATTGGATGATAGTTCTGTTCTATATGCGTGTCTCATAGAATTGTACTGTTATTAAATTAAAAGTAATATATAAGACAAAAACTCAAAGATAAATTAAAAATTCCAGTAAAGAAAGATAAAGCAGCCTGACCTGTGGTGGCAGAGTGGATAGAGTGCTGATCTGGAATGCTGAGATTGCCAGTTCAAAACCCTGCGCTTGCCAGGTCAAGGCCCATGCAACAAACAACCAATGAACAGCTCGAGTGAAGCAACTGCTTCTTGTTCCCTTACTCCCCTGTAAAATTAATAAATAAAATTAAAAAGAAACATTTCAAAATATAGACATTTTAGGTCTGAAAAATACTGATTTCTACTTCTGAAGCCACCATAAACTCTGGCATTGGCTAAATAAAAATCTATTGATGATTGTACAAAAATGTTACCTCTGTGCTGGCTGCTGCTGGTTGTCTCCCATTGGATAAAATTAATGCCACAGAAAGTTTACCCCTTAAAACTTCTAACTATCTTGAGTAGCCTTTGATAAAGTAAATTCCCATATCACTTGAGTCTGGAAGTGGTGGGAGACGCTAGAGTCTCTGAAAATTGGCCTCTGAGAGTGGAACTGCCAGGCAGTAATGGGTGTGGTGGCCTAGGTGGGGGCTTAGTCTGAACAGGCAGTCAAAAGTGAGACAGAATTTGACCAGGTGATGGCACAGTGGATAGAACATCAGACTGGGAGGTGGAGGACCCAGGTTTGAGACCTCGAGGTCTCCAGCTTGAGCGCGGGCTCATTTGGTTTGAGCAAGGTTCACCAGCTTAAGCCCAAGGTCGCTGGCTTGAGCAAGGGGTTACTCAGTCTGCTGTAGCCCCCTGGTCAAGGCACATATGAGAACTCAATCAATGAACAACTAAGGAGCCTCAACAAAGATTTGATGGTTTTCATCTATCTCCCTTTCTGTCTGTCTGTCCCTATCTATCCCTCTCTCTGACTCTCTCTGTCTTTGCCACAAAGAAAAAAAAAAGGTGAGACAGAGCATCCAAGCATGCAAAAAGATGGTCCAGTACACAAGGTCATGAGACAAAGAAGAAATCAAAATGAAAATTAGAATTATAAAAGAAGTGAAGGCAAAACTATGAAAATTACAGTGATCTATAAAAATTGTGGTACACAGGAGGGAAATCTGATTTTGGCCATGATGAAATAGTCTCAAACTACCCCTTCTACCAAGGACAAGTATAAAACTCAATTAAACACATAGAACAATGATTTGAACACTTAGCAACCAAGATAGCCAGCACTGGGTAGAAAAGAGTATAGAGCAGTGGTTCTTAACCTTTTTTGAGGTACCGAACCCACCAGTTTCATATGTGCATTCACTGAACCCTTCTTTAGTGTAAATAAAATATGATTTTTTTCCAAATTCAAGACATAGGTATATGTTTTCTTACTGGTGCACAAAATGAGCCGTGCATGAATATCACCTCGCTCAAAGAACAAAACCAACAAAGTACATGAACTCACAACAAATTACGGTATTACTTTATTCTGGCCTCTGCGGCAGAGGCTTCTCGGAACCCCTGAGACCTACTCATTGAACCCCTAGGTGTAAAGTCAGTAGCCAAGGCCACTATCAGAGCTGCCTGACCCGTGCAGGTTCCCATTAGATTCAAACAGTCGGTAATGAAACAATGGAGCCAAGAACTGGAGAGCCATCAGCTTTAATTCTAGCTTGCACCCAGCGGGCAAGAAAAAACACACACTGAGCTCCAAAACCCACTCATTCAGTGCTCACAAAGCTACTGACTTATCCGAGTTTCCTAGAATCAAAGGTTTCTAGCTCACCAGACTTATTCACCTCTGTTCCCCATCTCCTCCTGCACAAAGTCTGCTCAAACTGCCTTCTTCCTCAGCACTCTGCCATCTTGGCTGCTTATCCTCTCCACAGACCTTAATCTGCTCTCCTCTCTAATATCTCAGGAACCGAGAGAGCAAGTTACTGGCCTGCCCCACTTTATAGTGTAGAATCAAAACCTTAATCCAATCTACAGACAAGGAAGTCTCTGATACAAAGTCACCCATCTGAGGCATAATGGGATTCCTCAGGAGAGTGCACCACCCCACATCATCCAATCAGTCAAGGGTGTGGAGAAGAGCTTACTCTTAAAACTAAGCCTTAGGCTATAACGACCCGGCCTGCCCACAGCCTGTTCCAGAGCACACATTAATATCAACAAACTTCCATGTGGGCAGCGCCATCTTTAACAAAGTGAGCATAATATATTTTATCTGCCCAACACTAGGGTTTGATAGAACCCAGGTTAAGAACCACTGGTATAGAGAGAAGGGGAGGGGACACAATGAAGTGAGCTGGGCATTCTCCATCAACTATAAGATCAATACCAGACAAAAGAAAGCATCCCCAGGGCCAGCGCTGCCTCTCAGAATAGCATCCATTTTAATAGTCACTGCTAACATCTTTACAATAAGGTTCTTTTCAGTATTCTAAAATAACAACCTAGAATGTTGAACCAGAAATCAAGTGGTCTCATTTGAAGATGTGACCTTCTAATTTTGTTTCTGTTTTTTTTAAAATTATTTATTTTATTCATTTTAGAGAGGAGACACAGAGTGAGAGAGAGAGAGAGAGAAAGAGAGAAAGGGAGGAGGAGCCGGAAGCATCAACTCCCATATGTGCCTTGACCAGACCAGTGCAGGGTTTTGAACTGGCGACCTCAGTGTTCCCAGGTCTACGCTCCATTCACTGCGCCACCACAGGTCAGGTGTGACCTTCTAATTTTGAAAGCTTAAATAAGGAAGAATCAAGAACTTATTCAGAATTGTTAAATGCCTAGATAATTGTATATTATTTACTTTCAAAGAAATGAAGGAGATGTCCCAAGATGCATTCTGGGAAGTATTCTTCAAATTATCAGGAAAAGCTTGAAGGAATGGGACTCTAGTCATTCTATTCATCCTTCCCTCTAGTTGGGTAAACACACCTGTTTCATCACATACAAGGTGGGCAAAATGAGATTTAGAGTTATTTGTGTAGAAAATAATATAACAATAAATAATAATACAAGAATAAACTCTTTTTCATTTACTCACAACTGTCACCCTACTTTTGCTCACCCTGTATGTCATTAGATTTGGGACAATATGGGCTTGGTGCATCAAAAACATAAAGTGGCTTTTCCATTTTATCTACCAGTGCAGGCACACTGGCTCTGTTGACTCTCCCTCCCAAACTTTTAAAACATGCAATAGATGACATAAACTTTCTCAAAATTTCTGGGATTTAAATCCCATTTAAAAGTCTATTCTAATTCAGATTAAAACTTTAAAACCACATTCAGTTTAGCAATCTTATTTTTCCTCTTTCCTGTTCCAGTTAAGCATAACCAGGCCCAGGCCTCAGGGTCCTACAGCGGGGAGGGGTGTAAAGTTTGCTTTTACAGTTTCTCCTTCACTCTCCTTTTTGTCTTGTAACCCTGTTTGCCCTGTAGGGCAGAGCAGGAATGGACTAAAGTGAAGATTAACAATAGAACAAAAGTTTTCTCATGCATATTAGTGTCATAGGTTTGATGGATAACGCTCTCAATGTAGGCTCTTTTATAAGGTACATGTGTGACTCTCATGTGTGACTCATTTTGAGGATGGCCTGCCTACTGTCCTCTTCCCTAAATTTAGTGAGACACTATAGTTGACTTTCTCTAAGTCTTCCTTAGAGTCTGTCTAAGAGAGAAACTTTATGTGCTTTTTGTTTCTGGTTCTTTTTTCTAGGGCAATACTCCATTGAATAAAGTATCAGCAAAATGATTCAAGCTTCATTTCCTCTTTCGGTCTGCTTATTTAATAGTCATGCAGACCTGCCCAGTGTTTATGTTGAGAAGAGGCAAGTAGAATTGAACAAAGATAGCTAGGAGGAGCAGGGCTAGCAGACAATGAAGTTTTACTGATTAAGGTGGCAAATACATATGAGTTTCATGTGGGCTAATAGACACATGGGAGACGGTCAGCCTTCGCTCTTCTTGCATGTTTCCCATTTCAGGGTGCTCCAAGGGTCTGTGACACATCCCACAGGACTTGGGGAGGATGTAGGAGAGTCAAACCAGGACCATATCATTGGAAGGCTCAACACACAGAGGTAGGTCATGACCTCCATGCAAGGGATACCATATTTTGTATAAAATTATTATAATGCTCCTTATCTTCTATTGTGGAATAGAGCAGAAGAGGAGGGCAAGATAAGGAATGAAAAATCTGATATGCCTATCTCTAAAGCCAGGCACTAACATTGGGCACAAGGAGGATAAAATAACTTAGTTAAATATTGATTATAGTTTTAAACTAGAGCAAATTAGAATAAAAAACTCTAGCACTTAGAGTAACTGAATATCACTGATATCTACCTGAAGGGATGACAAAGGAAGTTTTGCTTTATCATATTTGGAGGCTTTGATTGGAGAAAGATTAATTTCATGTTGTTTCTCATGCCTTAAAAATATTTCATAATCAGTTAACAGATATTTCCTAAAAAATACCGTTAAACACAAATTAAGTTTTTAATAAATAAAACAATTGATTTAATTATGCAATTACTTAAAGATTTGCTTTGGTTTTTCATTAGACTGATTGTGTATTATCAATACCAACTACTGTTCATTTACAGTTTAACACTTTGACCCTGCTTTGTGTGCGGTCACCTCTAGCCTCCAATCCTAAGAGACAAGAGTACATAACATTTTCTCCCCTTCTCTCATTAAGAAAGTTCTGAGTTAGGGCTCTGGGAAGACCACAGAGGACATTAATGCATCTTTCTCCCACTTCCATCATAATGAGTGAGGACTCTCTCACACTCTAAGTCAATAGGGAGATGATTTGTTTAATGGACTTTTATTTTAGAAATGTTTTAGAGAAGTTCAAAACATGCAAGGTGAATGTCACATGCAGATCTGACACTGGAAACTTTATCATGGAGTCTTTATTTTTTTTATTTTATTCATTTTAGAGAGGAGACGTAGAGAGAAAGAGAGAGAGAGAGAGAGAAAGGGGGGAGGAGCTGGAAGCTTCAACTCCCATATGTGCCTTGACCAGACCAGTGCAGGGTTTTGAACTGGCGACCTCAGTGTTCCCAGGTCAACGCTTTATCCACTGCGCCACCACAGGTCAGGCTGACACTGGAAACTTTAAATAATGCTAAACAAACAAAGCTTATCTCTAAATCTGCCCTTGGTGTGAGAATCACAAACTTTGAGAAACTGGATTGCTGCTTAAATTTTATCTTTATTTGATGTAAATCCATTTTAAAGTCAGTATTATGAACAAGATAAAAAGAGTCACATAGGTGCAAGAATTTCAGCAGCCTTAAAGAGAACTTCAATTTACTTGTCACAGCATGGGGCTAAGTGTCCTTTATTCACAAACCTTAAATATGCAAGTGTAAAAATACTTAGGTTTCCCTAACAAGTTTTAATGGTATAGCAAAGAAAAAGTGGAAAAATACAGGACAGTTCTTTTTATAGGACAGATTTGATATTTCTCATATGATTATGTTCTGGGATATCAGCTTCCATTGGCTGATGTCACGCTTATTATCATTTACTTCTGTTTGACTCTTCTTCTCTCCTTTCTTTCTTTCTTTCTTTCTTTCTTTCTTTCTTTCTTTCTTTCTTTCTTTCTTTCTTTCTTTCCTTCCTTCCTTCCTTCCTTCCTTCCTTCCTTCCTTCCTTCCTTCCTTCCTTCCTTTCTTTCTTTTTTATAGGGACAGAGAGTCAAGAGAAGGACAGACAGACAGGAATGAAGAGAAATGAGAAGCATCAACCATCAGTTTTTTGTTGCGACACCTTAGTTGTTCATTGATTGCTTTCCCATATGTGCCTTGACCGCGGGCCCTCAGCTGACCGAGTAACCCCTTGCTGGAGCCAGTGACCTTGGGACCAAGCTGGCGAGCTTTTGTTGAAGCCAGATGAGCCTAAGCTCAAGCTGGCGACCTTGGGGTCTTGAACCTGGGTCTTCCACATCCCATTCCAATGCTCTATCCACTGAGCCACTGCCTGGTCTGGCTGTTTTACTGTTTCTAATGTTTGGCGTTGACCAGGTGCTGCCCTGGTTTGCTTTAAAGGGCATAAAAGACTTACCTGTGGAAAATATCACTTTTACTATTAAAATTACTCATGGCTTAGGACAGTGAATCCTAGAAATCTGGGTTTCAGAAATAATAGTGTTGGTTAAAAATTTGGTGGATAAACACATAATAAAAATTTAACTCTATTAGCAAAAGACATTAAAAATAGCACCAGCAGGAACAACTTTAGGTACTTTGCCATTATTTTATAACAGAAAGTAGATTTTTATGACTAATTATAAGAAAGTCCTTATTAAACAATAAATAACAGCACTGTGAATTGAATAAATGTTTTATTATGAAACACTTGTTTCATTGTTCTTATTTTTCTCATTTTTCTGTTCAGTGAGAGGTTTGCTGCATGTAGTTCAGCACTAATTCTCAGACCAAAATTTTCACACAACTTGGTTAAGATTTGCAGAAAACAATAAAATGCATAAATATTGAGAGATAGCTTAGAAATATGTGTTTTTCTATGTAGGTTCTCTGTACTTTCTGGAACCCTGACCTTTACCTGACGACTGTTTCCTAGCAGGCAGAGTAAGAAGTTGAACATCCTCCTTGTTCTTCCTCTAGTGTTACAGCATTCTCCCTCCCTCCTTCCTAAAACCCGTAGTGCAGTGGTTCTTAACCTGGGTTCTATCAAACCCTAGGGGTTCAATGAGTCTCAGGGGTTCGGAGAAGCCTCTGCTGCAGAGGCCAGAATAAAGTAATACCGTAATTTGTTGTGAGTTCATGCACTTTGTTGGTTTTGTTCTTTGAGCAAGGTGATGTTCATGCACGGCTCATTTTGTGCACCAGTAAAAAAAATATATACCCATGTCTTGAATTTGGGGAAAAAAATCATATTTTATTTATCACTAAAGAAGGGTTTGATGAATGCACATATGAAACTGATGGGTTCGGTACCTCAAAAAAGGTGAAGAACCACTGCTCTAGTATCACCAGATTGTACACTCCTGCTTCTGTTTAGCATTGTCAAACACTGACCACAGGGTCCTTCTTCCTTCTTACACTTTCATACACATAATTCTGTCATTATCTGCAGTATTACTCTCAATATAGACATTATTTAAAACAAATACTTTCTATAAGTACTTTGGAAATATTAATTCCTAGAACACTGTGCAGGTAGTATTATTATCCCCATTTCATAGCTAAGAATACTGACTCTTCAGGAGATTAAGAAGTTGGCAGAGATTGGGCAGCCTGGCTTCAGATTCGTGGTGTGGACCATGTGCTAAGCTTCCTCACAGGTATTAGAGATCCTCTCCTTCGAGGATCTTACCTCCCACCGTTCATCAGCCTCTCATTCGCATAGTTGTAACCTACTCTTCTTTGAAACCTTGGTACTTCTGAGAATCAGATCTTTAAATTTTTTTATTTAAAAAGGCACATTCATTATATAGTTTGAATATGCCAGTGAATTATGTGAAGCACTTGTAATCCAATACATTACTATCTCTGCATATAAGTGTGAATATGCAGACAAAGGGGTAAGAAATATATGCTAGAAACGACCTTATGTGAGGTTAGACATCAAATTAATTAGACGTAAACTTCCAATGTTATAGCATTTGGAATTTCAGCACTTTGACTTGTAGTAAAACCTAAACACCCCCCCCCCATCCCCATTTTGTGTATCTGATCACCTTTCAGGCTCACTGGCTCTGGAGCAAGCATAAGTAACTTTTCATCTCTCACTTGCTGGTTGTAGCTCTCCTCTTTACCCAGCTTAAATGCCAGCACCACTCATTCTAATCATGCCTTAGAATAAGGTGACCAGATTTTAAATTTGGTAAAGCAGGACACCAAAGACTGAGGAGGGGGTTCTTGATTAAAAATTTGGTCTATATGGAGCAAAAAAAAATTTTCATAGAATGCAAAAATAGTATTGTAATATATTATTTTAAATTTCAACATAAGTACAATTTACAAATATAATACATTAAAAAATTAGGTATAGTATTATTTTATTTTTTGGCATATTTCTCATTTGAGTGATGTTTTTTTTTAGTAGATTGCTGTCGTTGTTTAAAAGGTCATGACATTTTTCACAAGAATTTGTTAAATTATATTTCACACATAAAATGGCTGTCAGTCTCAACACTTAATTGTGATTTTTCTGATGTCCACACTTTATTTACTGTAGAAAAAAACGCGTTCAGTCACAGCATTAGTTCCTGGTAAAGACAGCACGTATTCCACAATTTTTAGTGCATTATTGTATGGAACATGGCTTGTTTCAAAATGATAAAATATTTCTAACCATTTGTTCTCTATTGTGATTTTTTGCTGATGCCCAAGATTTAACCTTTTCCTTATCAATGTATTTTTAAAATAATGATTCTTCATTGAAAAGATGATTTTTGGAAATATTACTATGTGGGAAATTTTGAGTGGGTCAGAGAGATCGGGTTACATGGTCCCAAAACCGATGCCGGAGTTGCACGAGCAGGTGGGAGCAGGCAGGGCAACGCTGCTAGAGTGCTCCCCGCGCCCACGAGCAGCTTGCACCTTGTGGAGCCAGGAGCCATTCGCAGGCATCCAGGACACTGGCCTGTGGGTAGTTAGGGTACTTGACAGCCGCTGCCCCAGCAGGTACATCCTGCCCGAAGTTCTGCCAGCTCTTGCGACAGTGCGGGTGCTTCCAGGTTGAGGCGGGGTCTCCCTGCTGAAAACCAAAACCATATATTCCCTTCCCATTCTCCTGCTGTTCCCTAGCTTTTCGTGCATTCTTTCCAAAAATCGGGACTTTTTAAAAATGCTGTGGGATGCAGGACAAATTGTTAAAAATTGGGACTGTCCCGCCGAAGCAGGCATCTGGTCATCTTACTAGAATAATCAGACGTCTTCAAACTGTTTATTAAAATGACCTACTTTTGCAGTGCTGGTCTACCTGTCCTTACTGCCCACTAGTGGGCATTCCAGCTTTCATGGTGGGCCAATCGCGGTGCTGTTTGGTTGTTCCACTATTGCCCATCATGAAAGCTGAAATGCCTACTAGTGGGAGGTATGGACCAGGTTGACCAGCACTACAAAAGTGGGCCATTTTTAGAAAATGTTTGAAGATGTCTGTGAGATGTAAAGGTAAAGCTGGAGAAAAGATTATCTACTTGTTCTTATTATTTTGGTTAATGTACTCATATCTATCCACTATTCTATCTATCTATACTATATTATTGGTTCTTACCTAGTAACTCAGTTCCAACTGTAAGTCCTTTTCCTACCTTCTCTAACTCACAGTTCTATATGGTAGGTAATATTACTTCCATAATAGAGTTGAATAACCCAAATCTGGGAGAAGTTAGTAAGGTCACATGACCAGAATTTGTCCTAAGAGCTTCTTGATTGAAACCCCTATGCATTGATTCTCTAGGGACCCTGCCTTCCAACTTTTGAAAGTGGGTTCTTCCTACAGTGTATACTGAACACATCTACTGTCACTGTTTATCACATTTTAAGAAATGTCACATATAGTAGGGAAAAAATGAAGGATAAAAGAATGACTCTTGGTAGCTTCTGTAGCTCCTAATGCAGCAAATAATTAATAATAGAGAGGAAAGGTTGGAAAAACACTTAACAACATTAAGATATAGTTTCTAAGATATTATAATCACTCTAAGATGTAATCCCTTAATATATACCAATGGAGCTACAATTTTGTCTTATTAGACAAGTAAAATATAATAGAGATACATACTCAGAGATATTCTGCTAAAATAAAACAAGGTAACACATGGAAAAACCTAACTTCAAGGATCAGATAAGAATAGAGAAGTGTATTGGTAATATCAATTTTAATATATTTATTTCATCACAATGACAGATAACTTACAGAATAAATACCCCATATACATATACTGTACATTATATGGAAAGTTAGACTTTGTATAAACATATTGAAGTAAATACATATAGGGAGGCCATGTTACATATCCTGTTTTATAAACTAGATTAGAGTTTTTGGCTTTGTTGTTTTTTGTCACAAAATATACTGTGACTGTCTTTTCATGTCAGTTTATATAGAACTTCTTTGTGCTTTAATGGTTTAATAACATTCTATTATATAGGTGGAACTTAATTTAACTTATCCCATATTGATCAAGGTGTTTTTCCAGTTAATAACCAAGAGTTACACAATAAATGTCCTTTCATGTTAGCTCTTTTCTTAGGATTACATGCCTGAAATGGAAGTAGAGTAATGGGACACGGGTCATTTAAAATTTTTATGTAACTATTTTAACTTATCTCAGAAAGGATGAACTAAATTATATTTCCCCCAAATGTATATGAACATGTAAAACTCATAAGAGCACTCAATTTTCCACACTTTAATTAACATCAGATATTCATAATCTTTTTAATACTTGCCAATTGAATATATAAAACTTCATAACATGTTAAAATAATTTGTAAAGTCAGTATTTTAATGAACTTATTAGCCATTTGTATTTTTTCTCTATAAAATTGCTTATTCAATTGTTCAGTGGAATGACTGTCTCTGTCTTATTCTTTTGTAAAAAGTTTTTACACTTTTTTTTTTCTACAGAGACAGAGAGAGGGACAAACAGACTGGAAGGGAGAGAGATGAGAAGCATCAATTCTTTGCTGCAGCACTTTAGCTGTTCATTGATTGCTTTCTCATATGTGCCTTGACTGGGGTGCCACAGTAGACTGAGTTACCTGACCCCCTTGTTCAAACTAGCGACCTTTGGCTCAAGCCATTGAGCCTTGCTCAAACCAGATGAGCCCGTGCTCAAGCTGACGACCTCGGGCTTTCGAACCTGGGTCCTCTGTGTCCCAGTCCAACACTCTATCCACTGCACCATCGCCTGGTTAGGCAAAAAGTTTTTATACTCTTAAACATATGAACCCTTTCTTCATTGTGTATATACCTCTGGTAGTATTTCCCAAGTTTGTCATTTTTCCTTAACATGACTTTGTTTTCTTTAAAATTTAAAAATTTTAAATTGAGTGCATGAATTTATATAAATTTTCTGTAATGACTTCACCAATGAAAACTTACAAAAGTACCCTGTCTCTAATTTTTTAACATCTAGAAAAATCAGCTTTGGTTTTGTGAACTACGTGAACAAATTAACAAATGAGTCAATTACATATGGTGACCATGAGATCAAAAACCCTGTGATACTTAGGGTTTCAGCTGCTTTTCTCTCTCTCTTAGCCACCATGATTGCAGGTCTGTGATAATGCTTCTACTTCCCAATAATAGTTTCAATTCTTTTAGTCTATTTCCTAGCCACAAGAAAAATACTTCTGTATTGAATCATCTTAACAAAGATAGATATAAAAATAATAAAAATGTTATCGATATCTACTTTGATTGAGAACAAGTTGACACCACCTGTGGAGCAGAGGGCACTTACTAATTAATTCCCCCATCCCAGCACCATAGGCACCTGTGGAGAACACAGCACCACCATATACCAGGCACAGGATCCAGGAGATGCTAAAGCGAATTCCTGACACAGACACCATACAGACATGAATAATATATTTAACTGCTTCCTAAAAGTTTCTCTTGGGAAAAGAAAAGGAAAGCAGCAACATGAAAGTTAATTACAGAAAAATTCTGACAAGTTGGGAGTAAGTAGAAAACTTTAAATGGAGAGAAGTAAGGAGAGGAAGGACAGCAAAGGTGTTTTCGGGTTATAGAGGGAAGAGTCAACAGAATAAAAGGAAAAGGGAGCAAGAGGAGTGTCCACAGGCAGGCGCTATGGAGAACTGTGCCACTGTTAACATGTAGCAATATAACATTCATTAATCAGATAAATGTATTAGGAAAAGTAACAGAAAAGTACAACTTTTAAGATAACTAAAAAACATTGATTCATATTGTAAATCTCACAAAGCAATTGCTTTTATTCTTATAAATAGCCTTAGTTGACTTTTAAAAAGTCATTTCAGTTGGAAAAATGTAAAGATATCTTAAACTCTCTCTGCCTGCTTGCTTACATTTCTTCTGAGAACAAATTCAGAGTTGCTGAACCAGCCTTAAAAACCTGACCACTCAGTATAACTTTCATGGCTTTCCTAAACCAAGGATAAAATAAAGCATAAATCAAAGGGTTCATGGCTGAGTTATAATAAGCAAACCAACAGCAAATCTCATAAATATAAGCAGGGGTTATGAAACCCATAAAAGCATCAATTAATGAGACAATTATATATGGTAACCATGAAATCATGAATGCTATCACCGTGATACTCAGGGTTTTAGCTGCTTTTCTCTCTCTCTTGGCTACTCTGGATTTATAAGTGTCTGATGATGATTCTGTTTGCCCACCAGTACTTTCAATCTTTTTAGCTTGTTGTCTAACCACAAGAAAAATATTACTATAAAGAATTATTATCACAACGGTAGGTATAAAAAATGATAAAAAATCTATTAACACCCAGTTTTGATTTATAATTGTTTGACAGCCTCCTATACAGCCTAAGGCACTCGCTAATTCCTCCAGCCCATCGTCATTGGCACCCGTGTAGAACAGGGCACCACTGTAAGCAACGGGCAGGGTCCAGGAGACGCCGATGAAAATTCCTGACACAGACACAGTGAACTTGATGGGATAGGCCAGAGGGTCAGTGATAGCAATGTACCTGTCGATGGAGATGAAGCACAAGTGGAAGAGAGAAGAGTAACAAAATGCCGCATCACAGCATGTGTGGAAAGTACAGAAACTTCGCCCAAAGTACCAGCAGCTCTCCACGGACCTGACCATGCTGAAGGGCATCACGGTCACCCCCACCAGAAAGTCGGCACAGGCTAGAGAGGCGATGAGAAAATGGGCTGGAGAGTGCAGCTGCTTGAAATGCAGGGTTGCAATCATCACCAGGAGATTTCCAAACAGGGCCAGCAGGGCCCCGAAGCCAAACAGTGCATAGAGGATCAGGCGGGGTCCTGGCGAGTAGGGAGTTTTCACACAGGACCCTGTCACGTTCTCGTAGCAGAGCTGCACAGCTGCCGACGGGGTGGAGTTGTCGCTCATTGTGCTTCTGTAAACATCTGGAGAAGGTCCATCCTTTTCTCAATCACAGAACTAGAGCAGTGTTATATTTCCTGAAGGGAGAGAAAAGAAATATTTTTAACTAATTACTCCTGCTGTATTTTTCAGATATTATCTCCATGATCTGTCACATATTCACATTAATGTTTAATCTCTGACCATATGAAATCACAATATATTCTTAAATATTTTACAAAGGTTAACTATTATTAACTATTTCCTTCTTGTTCTAATACTTTAGAACATAATTGGAAACAATTTTCTAAATCCAGGAAAACTTTAGCGTTAACTAAACTTGCTGCAAATTTTCTTTTGCCACAAGAAGGTTCTTGCCTTGCAGTTTACGAACTATCTTTTATTCTCTGGTCTTGTCACAGAGAATGTTCCTGTTTATCAAAGTTAGTGAGGTGGCTGAGATATGTTATTTATAGTTACTGGCTCCTCTCTGCCCATCAGCAGACTGTCTGGGGCGTAATGACGGTCCCCTCAGGATGCAAAGCCAAGTCCCACATCCCACTCAGCTTGCGTGGAGTCCCTGCAGTGAAAGGTGTAAACAGGCAAAGACAGTTATATTTCATAATCTCCACTTAACATTTATATTTGATGTAGAATGGTCTCAATACTAAAGCCCATAGAGGTTTAGTAAAGGAAAATGAGAGAACATTCTCACTCGTAAACAAGGATGGAATAATTCCTCATTGAATTTTTACAAAGTAAACCCAGCAATACATAAAAAAGTGATATGTCATAATTTTAGTCTATGTCAAGAATGGAAGTTTGCTTTAATATTAGAAAATTTATCAATATAATTCATCATGCATTTGATCAAATTCTAATTTATTTTTTTATGACAGAGACAGAGAGAGACAGAGTGACAGAGAGGGAAACAGATAGGGACAGACAAAGAGGAAGGGAGAGAGATGAAAAGCATCAATTCTTTGTTGTGGCACTTTATTTGTTAATTGATTGCTTTCTCATATGTGCCTTGATGGGGGTGGGGTTGGGCTACAGCAGAGCAAATGACCCCTTGCTTCAACCAGCCACTTTGGGTTCAAGCCAGTGACCTTTGGGTCAAGCCAGAGGTCATAAGGTCATGTCTATGATCCCACGCTCAAGCCAGTCACCCAGCGCTTAAGCTGGATAAGCCCATGCTCAAGCAGGTGACCTCAGGGTTTCAAACCTGGGTCCTCTGCATCCCAGTCTGATGCTCTATCCACTGCTTAGTCAGGCAATCAAATTCTAAATTTATTCATCAGTAAAAAGAATAAATCTTAGTGGCTCAAAATATAAGCACACTGCCTGACTGTGGTGCATGGTAGATAGGGCATTGACCTGGAATGCTAAGGTTACCAGTTTAAAACCGTGGGCTTGCCCGGTATGAGAAGCTGCTACTATGAGTTGATGCTTCCCACTCCTATCCATCTCTCTCTCTCTCTCTCTCTCTCTCTCTCAAATCAATAAATAGAATCTTTAAAAAAATACAAAGAAGAAAAGAATATTAAAAATAAATAAAAATACAAGAGGACTTCTATATATATAAAGTCCTATAAAAAAGGGAATTCTTATCAGCTATGATTTACCTACTAGTGGAATTTGAGAACATTCTCTTTGAGATGAGTAACAAGGCAGAGATGCTCTAGTAATCAGAAGAGTCAGGACTTAAGTCCTCACAAGACCTCCATAAATCCAACTATTTTCCAATGTCTGTTTCAGTTTCTGAGCAACCAAAGGAAACACATAAAGTCAACCAGCCTCCATTTAAGAATAATTGGAATCTCACTGCTGGGCTGCCTTACCATGCAGAGCTAGGCTGTAGGAGGCTAAAGGAAGACAGGGGATAATGTAGTTAATTTTAGCCACATCAACACACATAATAAAAGTACCTGTTTTCTATATTCCTGGCTAGCCCCAGCATCAGAGCCTAATCAGTAGGATCTGTGATGGGCTCGTTATTCAAAGCCCAACATCTAATTTCTATTGTATTCAAAATCACATTCTAACTCTTCACTATGGCCTGTGAGGTCTCCAATAGTCTTAGTCCTGCAAACTCTCTAACCACATCCCATTATATTCTCCCCGCTCAATGTGCTGCATCCATGTGCCCCATCCAGCCTCTCACTACCCCCAACAACATGCCTCAGGAGCTTTGCACAGGCCAGCTCATCTACTGCATTGTTCTGTTCTAAGATGTTCTCAGACTTGTCTCCTCTTCACCCTTCAGGCCTCAGCTTTTAATTTACTTCCCCAGAAATACCACTGTCTCAGCTACTGTTGGTGTCTCTCATTTAGTCTTTCATTTATCTTGTTTTCTCATTGCCTTAACTGTACTTAAGAGATTTTTCTATGCTCTTACTTGTCTATTTACTTGAGTTTTGTCTGTCTGTCTTTCCAAACGATGTGTAAGCTGCATGAGGTCAGACAGTTCCTTAATATCACCATGAGGAAGCCAGGCTGTTTTATTGTTTTTTTCTCTTTGTTCCTTTGTTGCTGTGTGGTTTCAGTCAGTGGAGTAAATAAATAAAAATTAAAATGCATACCCCAGCATTGGAAGTATTCTTGTAAATGCTTTTTTAAAAATGGAACAAAGCAGGCCCTGGCTGTATTCTCAGCGGATAGAGCATCGACCTGGCGTGTTGATGTCCAGGGTTTGATTCCCAGTCAGGGCACAGAGGAGCAGTGACCATCAGCTTTTCTCTCTTTCTTTTCCCCCTTCTCTCTTTTTCCTCTCTGTCAACCAGTGTCTCATTTGGTCCAAGCGTGGGCTTCAGGCACTAAACCTAGCTTGGTTGATTTGAGCCTCGGCTCTTATATGGGGGTTGTGGGTGAATCTCAGCTGGTGTGAATGCAAGAGTCTGTCTATCTCCTCTCCTTTCACTTAAAAAAAATGGAAGAAGTTGTTGGCTGGCCTTGTCTGAAGACTGTGTTGAATATGGCATTAAATCGTTTAATATTTGGTGTTCAGCAAGACTTTTCTTTCTCTGGACTCAATAACTGGGGTATAACCCTTTATAATAGTAATCTCAGCTGCTGGTCATTCCCAAGTCTGGTGTTATCCGGGAAACTGGACTTAACATACTCAACCATATCCATGCCTCTCTGCTTGAAATTCTGATTTCTTTAGTGCTGGTTACTAGCTGTGCTGTGCTTTCAGGCCAAGGCCACACTGTTTCAATCTAGAATTAAAAACGTGTAACTGATAGTAAAGGAAAATTGGTCATCATTAAGCCAAGGACATATGAGACTATGTGGCCTCAGCAATACAACCTTTAGTGTTATCGATAGTGAAATCATCAGATTCTGGATTAATGTCAGAGAAGGAAATTGTAGATACCTGTGGTAGTCAGAACAATGGACCTTCAAAGATGTCAGTGTCCTAGTCCCCAGAACCTATGAACATATTACCTTCCATGGCATTTACCTGTTACCTTACACCCACAAGGGTCTCTACTTGCCCTGCATGTATCTCCTTGCCCAAGGAAATGGGGCATTACATAGCATAATCAAATACCATGACTGGTCAAGAGAGAGAAAAGAAGGAAACAGCTATTATACTTTAGCAGTTTTTCCACATTATTAAAAAAGATTCTCACATTTTTATTTTGCACTGGACCTTGCAAATTCTGTGGCTAGTCTTTAAATAATCAATAGATAATTTTATTGTAAAATATTGGGCAAATCTATATCATGAGAGTTGAACTTAAAGAAATCTTTAGATTATGAACATCAAGAGTGTTTCTAGAAAGAAATATATTTTATAGAAAACTGGAATCAGATGTCTCACTAATAAAATTTTTGAAAAATAATATAAAAAAGTTTCTTTTTATTGATTTTATTAATTTTAGAGAAAGAGAGGAAGAAACAGAGAGAGAGAGCGAGAGAGAGAGAGAGAGAGAGAGAGAGAAGTGCTGGTTTGTTGTTCTACTTATTTATACATTCATTGTTTAATTTATGTATCTTTCCTGACCTAGAATCAAACCCACAACATTGGTGTATAAGGACAACACTCTAACAAACTGAGCTACCTACCTAGGGCTAGGAGAAGTTTTTGAAGTGATATATGAGTATAACCAAAAGTCACAGGGTACATTTAAATCTGGAATAAACTAAATAATCATGAGAAATATAAAGGTTGAAAAAAAAAGTAGGTTTATATTTGTAAGTACATGAATCACAGTTTTATATTTGTGTTATTTATTAATTATTGAGTTATTTTCCATAAAAACAACTGTATTTATCAAAGGAAGTTTCCTATCATGTTTCACACCTTACACTATAGGGATTCCTTTAAAGAATTTATAATGGGGAAAGTTTATTGGCCGGCTTCTGAAAGCATCTTAGGTGTTAACTTAGCAGACAATGTGAAGGTGGAAACTATTAAAAGATGACTTCTCGAATAGGCAATCATATTATATGAGGATAACTGAAATTTTTTTTTTTAATTTTAAAAAATCTTTAAAATATCAGAAAGATTTAAATGCAGTCATGAATTATTCAAGATTTATGAAAAAGGAAAACTGAGCAAAGTGAGTCTAACAGAGTAACTGTTTCAAGAGGTATCGGCCATTCCAGAAGAAACATTAGAGAGAATGAAAAACTAAGCAGAACTCTTCACAACCTCTTAGGGTTACTCGGAAACTTCCATTTTAGATCCCAACACAAATTTGAGACCAAGTCACACAACCACCACCAATGTTTGTAGTTAAAACCTTGAAAACTGTTATTTCCTAAATATCAGGGTAAAACATTACTTTGAATTTTAGCAATTCATATATAGAGATGAGGATAATTCAAGATTGTTAATTTTTCTAGCCAAACACCAGAAGTAAATGTGTTTCTTTGGAGGCAGATACCTTAATTCTCAAATTATTACATCAAATTTTTTGCATAAAATGTCTCAAACTCTACGAATTACCAAAAAAAAGGAGATGACAATATAGTTAAAGCCACCCCCAAAACAATAGACAATATTGATAGAACAAAGGTATAAAGAGAAGAGGAGGAAACACAATGAGGTGAGCCGGGTGTTCTCCATCAACTATAAGATCAATACCTGACCTGCGGTGGTGCAGTGGGATAAAGCGTCGACCTGGAACATTGAGGTCACCGGTTTGAAACCCTGGGTTTGCCTGGTCAAGGCACATATGGGAGTTGATGCTTCCTGCTCTTCTCCCCTTCTCTCTCTCTCTTATCTAAAAAAACTGAATGAATAAAGTCTTAAAAAATTAAAAACAAAACAAAACACAAATACCAGACAAAAGAGAGCATCCCAGGGTCTGCTCTGCCTCTCAGAATAGCATCCATCCTGCCGGTCACTGCCCTCATTCTCACTATGAGGTTCTTTTCAGTGTTTTAAAATAACAATCCAGAATACTGACCCAGAAATCAAGTCTTCACATTTTGAAAACCATTTTGATCATGAAAACTTAAATAGTGGTCATATAAGAATTTATTCAGAATTATTAAATAAATATATAATTGTTTTTTTATTTACTTTCTAAGAAATGAGGATCTCTCAAAATGTATGTTAGGATGGTGGGAAGTATTCTTCAAATTACTCAGAAAAAGCTTGAAGGAGTGGGACTTTAGTCATTCTATTCGTTCTTCCCTCTAGTTGGGTAAACACACCTGTTTCATCACATATAAGGTGGGCAAAAAGAGGTTTAGAGTTATTTGTGTAGAAAATAATACAACAATAAATAATAATACAAGAATAAACTCTTTTTCATTTACTCACAACTGTCACCCTACTTTTGCTCACCCTGTACGTCATTAGAGTTGGGACAATATGGGCTTGGTGCATCAAAAACATAAAGTGGCTTTTCCATTTTATCTACCAGTGCAGGCACACTGGCTCTGTTGACTCTCCCTCCCAAACTTGTAAAACATGCAATAGATGACATAAACTTTCTCAAAATTTCTGGGATTTAAATCCCATTTAAAAGTCTATTCTAATTCAGATTAAAACTTTAAAACCATATTCAATTTAGCAATCTTATCTTTTCGTTTTCCTATTCCAGTTAAGCATAACCAGGCCCAGGCCTCAGGGTCCTACAGCGGGGAGGGGTGTAAAGTTTGCTTTTACAGTTTCTCCTTCACTCTCCTTTTTGTCTTGTAACCCTGTTTGCCCTGTAGGGCAGAGCAGGAATGGACTAAGGAGAACATTAATACTGGACAAAAGACTGCTTATGCCTGGTAGTATCATAGGCTCGATAGACAGTGCTCTAAATTAGGCAAGTGCCCATCTGTAGGCTCTGTTATGAGGTATATGTTTGATTTACATGTGTGATTCATTTTGGGGACATCCTGCTCACTGTGCAGTTCCTTGATGTGAGTGAGACACTCCAGTTAACTTCTTCCAAGTCCTCCTTAGAGTCTGTCTGTGAGGGACACCTTAGGTACTTTTGCTTCTGGACTCTTTCTGTCCAGCACAACATGGCATTGAAGAAGATATTGGCAAGATCATTCAAACTTCATTCCCTCTTTAGGTCTGCTTATTCAATAGTCATACAGACAATCCCAGAGTTTCTGTTGAGCAGAGACAAGTAGAATTGGAAAGAGATGGCTAGGAGGAGATGGGCCAACAGATGGAGAAACCTATACTTTTACTGATTGATGTAGCCAATATGTATGAGTTTCATGTGGGCTAATAGACACATGGGAGATAGTCAGCCATCGCTCTTCTTGTATGTTTCCCATTTCAGGGTTCTCCAAGGGTCTGTGACACATCTCATAGGACTTGGGGAGGATGTAGGAGAGTCAAACCAGTACCATATCATTGGAAAGCTCATTACACAGAAGTATGTCATGATCATCAAGTGAAGGTTACAGGGAGAACAGAATTTATATAAAATTATCACTATCCTTTTCTTCTATTGTGGAATAGAGAAGAAAAGGAAGATGGGATAAGAAATGAAAAATAAAATATGCCCCTTATCTAAAATCAGGCTTTTGAAGCTTAAATCCCACTAGCACTGGGTTCAGGGAGGATAAGAATACTACTCAATTTGATATAGATTGTAGTTTTAAACCAGAGCACATTAGAATGAAGATCCCTTACACTCAGAGTGACTGGACAGCTATAACCTCTACTTGAAGGGATAATAAAGTTTTGGCCTGCCCGGGCATTGGTGCAGTGGATAGAGCATCGGACTGGGATGTGGAGGACCCAGGTTGAAGACCCTGAGGTCGCCAGCTTGAGCGCAGGCTCTTCTGGTTTGAGCAGGGCTCACCAGTTTGAGCCCAAGATTGCTGGCTCAAGCAAGGGGTCACTCGGTCTGCTGTAGCCCCCTCCCCGTCAGGGCACATATGAGAAATCAATCAATGAACAAGTAAGGAATCGAAACAAAGAATTGATGGTTCTAATCTCTCTCCCTTCCTGTCTGTCCCTCTCTCTGTCTCTACCACACACACAAAAAAAGTTTTGCTTTAACAGATTTGAAGGCTATAATTAGAGAAGAATTAATTTTGTGTTGTTTCTCACACCTTAAAACTATTCCATAAGTAGTTAACATATATTTATAAAACAATACTTATTAAACACAAATAAATTATATAATAAATAAAATAATTGATTCAGTTATGCAATCACTTGCAGATTTGCTTAAGCTTTTCATTAGACTGATTGTGTATTATCAATACCAACCACTGTTCATTTACAGTTTAACACTTTGACCCTGCTTTGTGTGCAGTTACTTCTAGCCTCCAATCCTAAAAGACAAGATTACATAACATTTCCCTCCCCTTCTTCATTAACAAAGTTCTGAGTTAGGGCACTGGAAAGGCCACAGAGGTCATTAATACTTCTTTCTCTATTTACATCATAATGAGTGAGGACTCTCTCACACTCTCAGTCATTGGGGAGATGATTTATTTAATGGACTTTTATTTTAGAAATGCTTTAGAGAAGTTCAAAACCTGCAACCTAAAAGTCAAGTGCAGATTCGATGCTGAAAAATTTAAATAGTGCTAGGTAAACAAACTCTAACCACATCCCATTATATTCTCCCCACTCAATATGCTGCATCCATGTGCCCCATCCAGGTTCTCACTACCCCCAACAACATGCCTCAGGAGCTTTGCAAATGGCCAGCTCATCTACTGCATTGTTCTGTTCTAGGATGTTCTCAGACTTTCTCCTTGCACCCTTCAGGCCTCAGCTTTTAATTTACTTCCCCAGAAATACCACTGTCTCAGCTACTGTTGGTGTCTCTCATTTAGTCTTTCATTTATCTTGTTTTCTCACTGCCTTAATGGTACTTACAAGAATTTGCCATTATCTTATTCAGGGGTCCCCAAACTTTTTACACAGGGGCCAGTTCACTGTCCCTCAGACTGTTGGAGGGCTGCCACATACAGTACTCCATACACTGACCACCAATGAAAGAGGTGCCCCTTCCGGAAGTGCTGTGGGGGCCGGATAAATGGCCTCAGGTGGCCGCAATTTGGCCCGCGGGCCGTAGTTTTTATTTGTCTATTTACGTGAGTTTTGTCTGTCTTTCCAGATGATGTGTAAACCACATGAGGTCAGACAGTTCTTAATATCACCATGAGTAAGACAGACTGGTTTTACTGTGTTTTTTTTTTCTCTCTATTCTTTTGTTGTTGCTTTGTTTCAGTCAGTGGAGTGGATAAATAAGAATTAAAATGCATGCCCCAGCATTGGAAGTATCCTTGTAAATATATTTTAAAAAATGGAATAAAGTAGGCATGGCCTGTTGGCACAGTGGATGGAGAGTCAGCCTGGAGTGCGGTTGTCCTAGGTTGATCTCTGGTCAGGGCACACAGTAAAAGCGACCATCTTCTTTTCTTCCCTTTCCTCTCCCCCTTTTCATAACATACTTACTGCGGTCAAATGTAGAAATCGAGAAAGACCATGCTAAACTAAGAGTGGGACAGCCTGACCAGGCAGTGGCACAGTGGATAGAGCATCGGACTGGAATGCAGAGGACCCAGGTTTGAAACCCTGAAGTCACTGGCTTAAGAGCAGGCTCAAACAGTCTGAGTGCAGTTTCATCAGTTTGAGACAGGGGTCGCTGGCTTGAGTGTGAGATCATAGACATGACCCCATGGTCGCTGGCTTAAGCCCAAGGTTACTGTATTAAGCCCAAGGTCACCAGCTTGAGCAAGGGGTCACTCACTCTGTTGTAGCCCTCTGGTCAAGGCACATATGAAGAAAGGAATCAATGAACAACTATGGAAACTAAGGAGCTGCAATGAAGAATTGATGCTTCTCACTTTCTCCTTTCCTATTTGTCCCTCTCTCTGTCTCTGTCTCTGTCACACACACACACAGGAATGGGACAAAATGAGACATAATGAGGGAACCATAACATAGTCACTGGAATTTTGTCTATATTAGTCAATTTTCCAGCATAACAAACAATGCTCAACGGTTTGCAGGAAACATTTAATTTTTGCTCATGTTGCATGAGGACCATGCTGCAGTGCCAGCTGGTCTGTTCCCAGCTGTGGGTGAGCCACAGGTCTGCTGTTGAGTCTTCTCATTCTGGGACCCAGGCTGAAGGAACAGCTGCTCTTGAGACAATCTGTTCTCAGGGCAGACGGCAGAAATTTAAGAGCTTGGCTAAACCACACGATTACATTTAAAGCTCTAGTTTGAACATGCATTACGTTGACCAAGGTATGTCATATTTCCAGGCACAGCATCTGTGGATTTAGGACCCTTGCTCCTCCAAGAAAGTAGAGAGCAGGGAAGATTGCCATGGGAAAAAAGCGTAACACAGATGTGAGTAGTGTAGAAAACAAAATCTCAGTCGCTCATGTGAGAGGTGCTAAGGGTCAGGACCCAGAATGCTGAATCCTTTCTTTTTGATTATCAGAGTCTTTCTCTACAATTCTAACTTTGCAGTTATTACAGTTCTAGAAAGAAAAGCTATGTAAACTGTAAAACTCTGCATAGAAGAGGGGGTCTGATCCTCTCACACACTTTGTGGGTCAGAGTTAGGTGTGACTTTTTGATTCTTGATGCCCCTGAAGAACTAACTTTATGGATCAGAGCTATTCAGAAGCAAGTCAAAAGGTATCTTATTATGGAAATTGCCCTGCTGAAAACTCTAGGTCATATAGATGGCACATGGGTCACATATTTATACTTATGTACATACACATTAATGTATGCTATATATTCACATATGCTGCAGCTCAGGTGAGCTGTAACCTGGTTTGACAAAATTGTAAGAAAATAGTTGGGAGATGTTTAGAGAAAAAATAATGGTCAGGTTCAGACTAAACAAGAAAGATCTATCTTGAAATTTGATATTATGATGTTTTATGAAACAAGAAATTGAAAAACAAAAACAAAAACAAAATTTTAAGCAACTGAAAAACACCAACGAGTGACTTTGTTGAGCTGTTTTCCAGTAGAATGTTCTAGATGAAGAAGATAATTTATCAGGCTACAAGCTGTCACAGTCAATGGTGAGGTCTGACTGTCACTGCCTCCTGTTCACAGTTGATCACAAAGTCATCATGCTAAGAAGGAAGACCTAGTATTCAAACTTAAAGTAGAGTCTTTAACCAGGATGTTCACGAATTTATATGAAAAATAAAAGACTATGTCTTGATGGCTCAGTGGATAAAGCATAGTTTTGATGCACTGAGTTTGCAGGTTCAATTCTCAATGAGGACACATAGGAAAAGCAATCGATGATTGCACAACTAAATGGAACAATTAACAGGAACAGTGAGTGCATGTTTCTTTTTTTTTGTTTCTCTCTCCCTTTTCCTCTCCCTTCCTCTTTTGCTCTCAGATTAGTGAAAAAATTAAAAAAATATTATGTCTTAATATATTTTATATTAATAAATATTTTTCAAATTAGTGACAAATTTTTAAATCTATACTTGAAATTAAGCATTCCCTTTCATTTTAAATGTAGGAAAAAAACCACACAATAATATTAGCACTATCTCTGGTTTTTGTCACCAGAAGAAATCAGTTTTTTTGAGTTACAATATAACTTGTTGCAGATATCATGAGATTTCACTATGTTCATCATTATTATATAACTACAATAGTTATTTTATCTATCTATCTATCTAGCTATCTAGCTATCTATCTATCTATTTTGAATTTTTTGAAGTGAGAAGTGGGGCGGGGTGAGGCAAACAGACAGACTCTTGCATGAGCCGGGCGGGGATCCATCTGGCATACCCATCAGGGGCAATGCTAGGCCCATCTGGGGCGTTGCTCTGTTGCAATCGGAGCCACTGTAGTGCGTGAGGTGGAGGCCATGGAGCCGTCCTCAGCACTCGGGCCAACTATTGCTCCAGTGGAGTCTTGGCTGCGGGGGAGGCTGCGGCGGCGGGGGCGGGGAGGGATAGAGAGAAAGGAGAAGGGAAAGGGTGGAGAAGTAGATGGGCGCTTCTCCTGTGTGCCCCTCCTGTAATCGAACCCAGAACTTCCACATGCCAGGCGGACGCACTACTGCTGAGCCAACTGGCCAGGGCTATTACAACAGTTATTGCACCTGGTTATTTAATGCTTTCATAAAGCACATATATGATGATATTTCAAACGTGGCAATTTAAAAGAGAATTTGATAATTCCATTTCAATATAATTGTATTCCTTATAATCCTACGTGTTTAAAAAATACTTTTTTTAGGTGAGAGGAAGGGAGATAGTGAGACAGACTCCCGCATGTGCCCCGACCCAGATTCACCTGGCAATGCCTGACTGGGGCTGATGCTGCAATCAACCAAGCTATTTTTAACACTTGGGGCTGATCCTCAGACAAATTTAGCTCCTGCAGCCCCTGGGGTGGTACTTGAGCCAATCAATCACCTGGTTCTGAGAGGGGAAGAGGGAGGGAAAGGGAAGAGGGAGGAAAGGCGAAGAGAGAGGGAAGGGGAAGAGGGAGGAAATGAGAAGCAGACGGTCGCTTCTCTGGTGTGCCCTAATTGGGAATCAAACTCTGGACGTCCATATACCGGGCTGATACTCTAAATACACTGAGCCAGCAGCCCATGGCAAAAAAAAAAAAATTCTTTTTAATCAACTTAAAAGTCTTGTTCTGAAAGAGGGCCATGGTCATTACCAAATTGCCCAAGGAATTCGTGGCAGAAAAAATTAAGAACACTTGCCTTAAATTTAGTTAAATTCCATTCAAAAAGGTAGAGTGAGGAAAGGTTATTATCCCAGAATGGGAAACTATCACCATGGACATTCATTCTACTTATATCTCAGGGCAGTATCATTGTCCAAGGGCCCAACCAGGTTTTTTGATTGCAACAATTTTGCTTTTTATATCTTTTCTCATATCAAAGATGATGAAGGAGCTGGAAATCAGATCCTGCGGTCAGCTCCTGCTCCCCCTTGTGGTGTCCACCGCAGATGTCATTCTTGCTCTCAGTCCTCCCCCTGTTCATTGGTGGTACTAACAATGAACCACAACAGTAATGTTCTTGTGTTTCTGTGATTCACAGAAAGCTAAAGTCTCTCTCCTGCTGTTAAATTTTAGTCCTACTCACAGTTTTATTAGCTGTCCAGTTTTCTCTAGAATCTCACAGATATAGTAGATAAATCAGGGCTTTCAAGTAAGAAGAGAGTAAATTATGGAATATTTGTGTGTCTCATTTGTAATGTAACTCTAATAATATTCACTTTGCAAGGTTTGTAGGTGGTAAATGAGGTGCTTAGGTTTTCAGTAAATATTGGTTGGTTCTGTGAAAGCAGCTAATATGCAGAATTCTGCCCCGTAAAGTAGCTGAGTATTCTTACTTCCAATACAGTGTTGTGCCCAGTGGATTGGAAATAGGTGTGAATTTATTTCTAGAAACATAAGAAGGAAATATGTTTTTTAAGGTAATGACTGACATACTTTGCAAAATTATATTTATTGCTATATTTAAGACAAAGTGTTCCTAGTTCCTCAATGTCTTAAAACTATATATACTAGGATAAATTTTAACTTATGGTTCATTTGCAATTTAATTATCTCTAAATGGAAAAGAAAGAAAAATTTATTCCAAAGAAAATTAAGCATTGTAAATACATTAAAAATAGTTTTACAACAATTTTTTAAAAATTAAGAATAAAGTGAGGTCAAGAGAAGTTATTCTTCTAGCAAATAAAAAGGAATAAATGGAATAAATACATTTCAACCAACTTCAAAATAAGCCTTTATGCCTGACCAGGCGGTGGTGCAGTGGATAGAATGTTGGACTGGGATGCGGAAGACCCAGGTTCGAGACCCCGAGCTTGCCAGCTTGAGCGCGGGCCCATCTGGCTTGAGCCAAAAGCTCACCAGCTTGGACCCAAGGTCTCTGGCTCCAGCAAGGGGTTGCTCGGTCTGCTGAAGGCCCGCAGTCAAGGCATGTGTGAGGAAGCAATCAATGAACAACTAAGGTGTCGCAATGGCAACGAAAAACTAATGATTGATGCTTCTCACCTCTCTCTGTTTCTGTCTGTCTGTCCCTATCTATGACGCTCTCTGTCCCTGTAAAAAACAAAATAAGCCTTTACTTCTTTATTTTGTTTATTGAGATTGAGATATCATGTCTGTATTTTTATCTATAACATCAGTCTACACATCTGTACACCAGAGGCCACAAATTAATTTACAAAAGGTTTTCCAAATAAATAATTATTAATCCAAAAAATCTAAGTGGAAGTAAAGTGACAAGAAGCCTGAGGAAAAGACTTTGGAAAAAAACAAAAGTAAGATGCACCTGAAAGGTGTCAGTACCTTTACTAATAATAGTTTGTGAGAAACATTTGGCTCAGTTATAAACAAGCATGTGGCATAGGTAGTTGTCTTTCCAAAAAAAAGCATGTACTATCATAACATCAAAACATAGTAGTTTTAACTTGTGTGATAAAAAAAAAAGGAGGCAATATTAAAATGGTGAGATATGGGTCATTATCACTTTTATTTTTATTATTTTTGTGTGGGAAAATATTTCACATATTTTCAAGTTTTATTATAAAAGAAATTATGTATTCCTTCAAAAATATAATACATTAAAAAATAACAGTACATTTACTCAATGATCATTGAAATAGACAAAGCTGGCCTACAAACCTGTTTAGTGAATGGGTTCCATGGAGACGAGATGCTAAAGAGAACATTTTCAAAAATGTTTCAAACACTTGATTATGATTATGAAAAGTAAGGTGAAATTAGGATTCCAACAATGCTTCTCAAAGTTAGATTACACAATATTTGAGCTTGAGGACTTCTTAGAAAACAAATAGTACAAGCCCCTTGTTTTTTAAATGAGGAAACTCGGTGATGGGAGAAGACGTTAAGATGACTGAAGTCTCATTTGGCCCTGTCAAGTAGTCAAACCAGGATGAGAACTCAGAAATCCTGACCTCAGTGTGCTCTTTTTCCTCTCCCTCCATGTCTTAGTTGTCTCAAGGAAGTGATGAATGAGGACATAAATATTTTTACAGAGTCTAAATTTATCCAATAAATACTTAGATGACTTCTCTCTCACATTCCTTTACTCTGCTATAGAAATGTTGAATAAAGGGAGTTCTATCTCTTCTTCCATATTGAGAATTTGATTTTCTCCTCCACTTAAACCAGGCTGCCTGAAAGCATGCCCATGAACTCATGACCCCATGCTACCCATGCCACAGCCCCACTTATTTTTCCTGCAGTTTTACTGTTTGCCCGAATTCAGTTAAAAGAGTCATTCTTGGTATAAATCAATAGTGGTTGTTCGAGGGGATAATATCTCCCGACTCAGGGTGAGTTTCAGAGCCTTCCTGAACCACCGGTAGGAAAAGACATAGATGATGGGGTTGCAGGCCGAGTTGAAGTAAGCAAACCAGATAAAGATGTCAAAGACCAGTGGTGGTGTGATGAAGTGAAGGAGGCTGTCCACCAGCGTGTCAATGGTGAAGGGAAGCCAGCACAAGAGGTATATGCCCACAGTGATGCCCAGGGTCTTGGCAGCTTTTCTTTCACGTTTGGTAACACCAGCCAAGCTTTTGTTGGAGGCTCTGATCTGCTGAGCCTGCCTGGCAGCAACCACGAAGATCTTTACATACAAGCTAATCATGATGAGGCAGGGGAAAAAAAACACAGGGAAGTTTAACCAGCCCCAAAACTTATTGAACAACAGCTGGCAACTGCCCACACAAGGCGTCTCTTCCAGCCACTGGCCGAGCCCTTTCTCCACTACATCTGTGTAGACAAAGAAGGCAGTGTAAGCTCCTGGAATCCCCCACCCTGCCAGGATGTACCTGCGAGCCAGCCTTCCCGTGAACTTGGAGGGATAGAGCAGTGGCTCACAGATGGCACAGTGACGGTCCATGGAAATGAAACAAAGATGAAAGATGGAGACGAGGCAGAAGACAGTGTCTAAGTAGGTATGCAGGCGGCAGAGGAAGTCTCCAAAAAACCAGCAGCTCTCCACTGAGCGAATGGTGCTTAGTGGCAGTACCAGCAGACCCAGGAACATGTCGGCCAGCGCCAGAGAAAGCAGCAAGAAGTTGGTGGGAGTGTGAAGCGCTTTGAAGTAGGACACAGTGAATACCACAAACAAATTTCCCAGGACTGTAATAATTATACCTGTTGCACAGGCCAGGTAGATGGTCAACTGGATGCCCAGAGGATGGACAGTCCTGGGGCAAGACCCATTCACCTGGTAGCAGAAAGCCAGGGGGTGTTCTTCAGCACCTTGGTCAAAGATAGTGCTCATTTATGATTCCTACTCTTCCTCCTCACTCTCTTTCTCTTGTTCTGAGAACAGGCTACCTGTCCCATAAAATAAAAAAAAATTCTTTATCTGCTAAACAAGAAAGTGAGATCTAGACAGGAACTAAAGGGCAATTTAGAACCTAATAGAAGTTCCCTGTGTCCTGAATCAAATACACCCTGAAAATCAAATGCAGCACAGGATTCAAGGTCTCCTAAGAGTTACTTCTGTTTGTCCTGCTTTGTTTGCGCATTTTTGAAACTAATTAAGATGTTATCCTTTAGGAAAGAGAAAAAAAGATATAAGTAAATATTTTATCGAAGGAAAAAGTAATTATTTTATAGTAGGGTTATGTAATTATTGAGAGGATGTCTCTTCCATTTTGAAAAGTTACCTGTTGTGAAAAATAAAGTGATGTTTAATGTTATGAGTCTGAACCAGGTGAAGAGTTCATTCATTCTTGTTAACAAATTGTTACTTAGATAAAGAGTAAATTCTGGGTCTTCTCATCAAGAATTAAAAACATTGACAATAAAATCAAGAGATTATGCTTTTTAATTACATTCAACCCCCCCCCAATTCAGCATACAAGTAATTGAAAGAATGAAATTGCCCCATTTCAGTTTTTCATCCTACACAACTTCTAAAGTTAACACACAGTACTTACACAACTTGAGAGAACTATCTGATATAAAAAAAACACTTTATATCTCATAACACTAGGCTGTAAAATTTTTAAGCAATTTCTAAGAAATCAAATCCAGAGTTTCCAAGCTACTTACAGGAGTAGAAATCAGAATCATTTACGGGAAGAAGTTCTCATAGCAGGTAGACATAGGTATGTAGAATCCATCTGCAAAGATGACAGATGTGCAATCAGTTAATGATTTTATACTCTAAATAGAAACTGCTTCTCCATGTGGTATGTTATGCAAATGAGCACTGAATGAGTACCAAGGGACCTAGTTTGCACCATTCACAGGTCTCAATAGTTGAAGTTTTTCTTCTCAATATAGCATTATTTCTCTTCCCAATTAGAGATGAAAAGTAAACACACTGGACTTATAAAGTCTTTTGTTTAATTGTTCATTGAGATCCACATGTCTCTTCTGCTTTTGGATTATTTCGGTACATTTGCCTCAAAAAGGGAGAATAATTGCTCATAAGTACTCCGGTTTGTGACCTCCACATGGAATTTATCATAATGTCTTGTTTAAGTTCTATGTTTTATACCAAAGCAATCACAGTGATGAAACAGTTCACCTGGACACAGAAGAGTTAGATTCTTCTTCTGCCACTTTCTAGGCTCTCACTTATCCTCTGCCTCTCTCTGTCTTTCCATTGGTAAGACTACATACAATTAGACTCATATGTCTGTGCCACACAAGGATATATCAAGGAAAAGAATGTGTTCAATCATATTCTGATTTCTCTGTTTCTTGATACCAAATCCCTAGAAGATGGAATGCCTCTTGGTGAAATTATTTCACAATGTAAGTCAACCTGAAGTTGAAAAAATGGCAGAATTCTAAAGGTAATAATAGATTATTACATCTGCCACTAGGGCCTGTAGGAGAAGGTGGGACAAGTACAAAAGAAATGAAAAAGGTTGACATGTACCTCCACAAAGCCCTTGCTAAGCCCAGTGGTGGTTGTTTAAAATTCACTTTGTACTAAGTCTGTGTACATGGAAATAGATTTCTCATTCCAGAAGTTAATTATACCAGGGAGGATGCTGTTTTACCACAAACCATGATGCTCCATAGGTTACAAGTCATAATCCACATGCAATCATCAAGGGAGTCCTAGGTATCTAAGTCAAATCTGACCAAGAATCTGAAAAATAGGGATAAATGTCTTATGATTAGAATAAAAACTGAAGAAGGAACCTCTCCAAAAAGGTTTATGGTTCTGAAATATATTACACTGAAGCTGAAATGCAATATGCATAGTCCTACTTCAATGGTTAGAAGTGGGCCCTTTACTAAATTTAATAACATATTCCTTTGGCCTAAAATTCAGGTAGTCTTCTTTAAACTTCAAGCCAGGCTAAATTTCCCTCCTCCATGTTCTTGCAATGTAGTTGAAGGGCTATGGTCTTTCTTATTAGACCATTAGCTTCTTGAAGCCAGGATTTGAGTTTAATTAATCTCTGAGCCATAAACTCTCAGAACAGCACTTGGCACATAGTAAATGCTCACTAAATATTTGTTGAACTGAATAACTTTTAATACAGAGAGCAAGGTGTTCATGTCAGTCACCATCATCTTAAGATAATGGCCACCCTGTTTAGCCTAGATGAGTCCTGGAAAGAAGAGTATTACATTAAGAATAATGATGGGATTGCTCACTTTTTCTTGGACTAGTCTGGGAAGAACATGTGGAGTTGATTGAGCTAATATTCATGGACACCCTTTGATGTTAAGTTACATATTTTATGTTATTTTGAGGATTAAATGAAAAGACTGAGTAAGTGTTGAATGATTGTCTTTTCTGTTTAGTTCCTCAGGTTTAGCAATTCATATGTCTTTGTTGAATTCCCAAAGAGACGGGAGAATCATCATAAAAAGCAAATTATAAAATGCTGTTGACATTGTAAGGTGGTCTATTGTTCAATCAGGTCCTGAAGCCTGAGGAACTCCGCCTTGTTTCTTTCATTCTTCAAAAGGAAGAAGTACCTTAGTAGCCTCTGAATGTTGTCTTCCATATTAGGCCAGAGCAAATGAATCTGAAGGATTAAACTACTGCAGTCAGACGACAATAAACCAATACTCTGCTGAACATTTTAAAGCTCAGTTCTGATTTCCGATATTACCTTGTGAAAATAATAATTTACTGATATCTCAGGACCTATATATGCTATATTCAAAATACCAAATTATAATTATTAACTTTGAAAAGTTATAAATTTTCAACTGAACAAATAGATCGAGAGTGTATTGGGAATTCTTAACAAAGTGGATATTTTATTAAAGGTGTTTTGGAATAATGAGAAATTTCCCAATAGCACAGGTAGATTAAAAAAAATTATGAATGCATTTATGATGTGTGTGTAAACATTAGACATTTCAAAATGAAATATCTTGCATAAAGGTGTCATTGACCAGGTCAGAGAATGAAGGGGGTTTGATTAACCAAACAGTCTATATTACTTTAAGAATTACAGCAATAAAATACACTTACCATTAAAATCTATGGTAATGATAACTGATTTTCTTTTTGCAACCTACCAGTGTCTTAAGGTTATTGTTATGAAAAATAAACTTCCTTACTAAAAATATAGACAAACATTAATGAATAAATCACTCCAGCCACACTCTGTTTGTATGTTCCATTAAAAAAAATTCCAATCCATATAAGATAGTTAACGATATTTCTACATGACCAAACTTTTCTGTGAAGCACTTGGACTATCACTATATTAGGAAAAGAAAGGGAAGACCTAATTTCTATCCTCAAGAAGTTTACTATATGAGCATGAAAGTTTCTTTCTATATGTTGCAAACATTTCTGAGTTGGTGAGTCATTTCCACTATCTGTCTCTGTCGGCCCTGTGCTCGTTTCCTGGCATACTGTGCACATATGACTAAAGCCCACTAGAGCAAAAATTGATTTCCGTTCAATTTCTTCTTTACAAATAAGCTCCTTCATGCATCTTTCCTTCCAAGAAAAGAAGCTCCACCGTCTAACATCCTTCATTTTAGAATTGTTTGTTTCTCTGAATTGAGTAACTCTTCTTCACTTTTCTCAAATTTTCAATGTTTTGGTCATCCAGTGAATGTGTTCAGCGATTTTCATGGAAAGACACCACATCAAGTACGGTGGAATACCAACATAAATAATATAAGGTCGTCTTGAACACAAGAAGCTTATAGGCTAGATGAGGAACTAACACCTCTGTGCACACCCAACCCTACTACAAAGCAGGAGTCAGAAGAGACAGGTTTTGGGTAGTATGGTGAGCATAGAAGGAAGATGCTGGATATGCTCAGTTTGAGACTTTGAGGGAGTACCTGAAAAATACTTTACTGATAGGAAAAAAATACGAGAAACTAAAATTTGGGGGATACAATAGAAATGAAGATAAATATATTTGAAACATAAACAGAGGTTATAACTGAAGCTGTGAGATGAGATGAGGTTAGAACAAGGTTTCTCAACCATTACACTTGAAGTTTTGTACCAGATCATTCTTTGTTGTGGGGGCTATTCTGTGCATTGTAGGATGCTTAGCAGCATTCCTTAACTCTACCCCCAGATGTCGTTTCTACTCCTTCTCTGGTTGGAACAACCAAAAATGTCTCCAAACATTGCCAGATGTCCTTAAGGGGTAAAACTGTCCCTCACTGAGAACCACTGGATTAGAAAGACAGAGATAACATGAGATATAAAGTTTATAAAACCCAAAATTTGGTGAAATAAATTTATAAGGTAGGAGAAAGAAGAGAAAGACAAAAGGACACAGAAAATAGACATTCATCAAGGCAATGAATGTTACCCTAAAATTTGGGGGCAGGGGAGAACTTCAGTTTATGAATAAAGCTTAGCCTTGGTGAATAATTGGTATGTGTACACACACACCCAAAGAGATGGACATACCACCTATATATGTACAGGAAGGTCACATGTATATAGAGAAAAAGTATATTTTGAGAAAAAGAAAGAATATATTTCTAAACATTTTAAAATCCATTCTTCTCATTTAATAAGGCAGTCCAATTTTGTCAAAATATTGCAAACCTCACATGAACTGCTTTTGAAAATAACTTTATAAGTCAAAATCAATAAAATTAGAAGTAAATACAACTATTTGCCTCCTTTTCCTTTTCTGTCATTCACATGCTTTACAATTCAGGCTTCTAGTATTCTCAAACTCTTTTCCCACTCCCCTAAAATGTAACAATAATCTCAAAAAAGATTTAAATAAACTGTGTATGACTGTCAATGAGTGTGAAGACCAACTACATCTCCTCTTCTGATGTTTTACAAGAAAAATGTAGAAGACCTTTATGCCAAAGGAGTGAAAATTCTAAATCTCTAAGTTTGAAAATTCAGGAATCAACAAGCTTGGAATAAAGTTTCTTCTAATTGTAGGTGCTTTCTTCAGAACCAGAAATTAGCCACTTGGGTGGCTCTAGTATATCCAGAAGGCTAGATTTAGTGCTTCTACTTGGATGGCCATTATGCAACTTTTCTCCTTCCATGCCCCTACCTTTGGGTAAGAAAAACAATCAAGATTACCTACCAGAAAAGACTCTCAGAGAACAGAGAGCATTGCCTAAGTATGTCCAGGAAACAGACTTAGAGTAGAAGAGCCAGAGCAGAAGATCTTTCCTGTGACAATCATCTTCAATGCCTTGCGAAACCAAGGATAAAACATGCCATATATAAGGGGATTGAAAGTGGAATTGAAATAACCCAACCAGAGGAAGACATTATACAAATCTTCAGGAGTTGTAAAATTAATGAAAGGATCCTGTGATTGTCAAGAGAAAAAAGGGTAGCCAGCACAGCACAAACACTCCCATGACTATGCTTAAAGTTTTAGTGGCCTTGCTTTCTTTTTTGAATGATGCTTTCATTTTGCTTTCTGATCCAACCTGTTTCATTGTAGGACCTGTGCTAATCTGCTTAGTGTGCCTCCTGGCTACTGTGAAAATGTGAATGTAAATCCCCACCATTACTGTTCCAGGGAGAAAAAAGGCTATCAAGGAAGCTAGTACCCCCCACAATTTGTTAAATATCAACACACACAAACCTGTGCAGTCAATGGCTGCAACAAAATCTTCTGCGCCAATTAAGTTTAATCCTGAGAATACCAGGCCAAAGGCAAAAAAGATTGGAATAGACCAACTAATGAGCAGAAAGACCTCTATGACAGGAATGGTGATTTTGGTGACATAATGCAAAGGGTCACAAACAGCATAGTAGCGATCCACTGAGATGAAGCAGAGGTGGAAAATGGAGGTGGTACAGAGCATGATGTCACAACAGCTGTGGACTTTGCAAAAGATATTTCCAAAGTACCAGCAAGATTCGATGGACCGGATCATGCTGAAGGGCATGACCACACAGCTCAGCAGAAAGTCAGTGGTGGCCATGGAGAGGATCAAAAAGTTGGTTGGGGTGTGGAGTTGCTTGAAGTGGGTGATGGCAATGATCACAACCAGGTTGCCCAGTATGGTCATCACTATAGCACCAATTATGACAATGTACATGGCAGTGACACTCAGCACAGACCTCACATTTCTAGGGCATGAGTTGTTAACCATAGCAAAGCAAAATTGTGCTTCTGGGGGGTTCCAAAGATCAGGTGAATTCATTGTCTTGGTTCCTTGTGTGCTATGAGTCTTTTGCAAAAATACTGTGTTCCTCTGCTTGCTGTGAAAGGAAGCAAAAAGAATTAGAATTATTGGCAACTTTTCAGGGAGGCCCAGCTAGCTGCATTTTCATTCCCAGGTTGGATTCTTTAATGGACAGGAACACTGCTTTGGATCCTGCCACTTAACGCACACAATATATTCAATCAAGGAGAGGTTTTCTCTTCAGCATAAACAATACAGTTTTTAGAAGTTAGAGACTATATGGTACAGTAAACTAGAAATATGCTAATGCCTATAAGGTTATATATAGATAATATCAAAATAAAAGGGGAAATATCTTGAAGGATAGATTCTGTAAAAACTGGAGGGTTATGCCTTTTTATTTAGTAGCAATTTTATGATTAAAATTCAGGTTAAGGTCATCTTGTCCAGAGACTGCAAATCTCACATTGGGAACAAATTTGACATATAGACATGCTCACTGTTTAAACTGTCACTTTATATTATTTAGGCTGTTGCCTTTAAAATGTGGTATTAATGGGAATGACTCACCCAGAGTGTGACATGGGTTTGATAAGTTTTTCCAGTGCTGGGACTGGTTGTGTAACTCTGATGACCAATGACAAGCATTAGTGAGATCTAAGGCCAGGTTGGAGAAGTGGACTTTGGCCTGAAAATAGATTAAAACTTCCTGGTCCATTGAAAAACAAACTACAAGCACATCCTGACATATTTACTTGGAAATGACATTAATAAGAATACAAGTATCTTTGAAAATAATATTTACAGTATTTGCTACTATGGTTTAGCAATTCTTTCCAATATATTTTAGTTGAAATCTTAACAGTATAACATTTTTTATTTGCTCCGGATACAGTAATTTAATTTCTCAAATTAGCATTTTTATTTAGATATATTTTAATTGTAATAATCAAAATTATGTCATTGAGATGAACTTGACAAATCAAAACATAGAGAAGTAAAATATAAAGACAAATATATATTTAACTTTTTTTATAAATTGTAGTCTATCAATTCTGAAACATAGCAAAAATTATTTTATTACATATCACTTTGGTTTCTAAGTTCTAAGATTCTGAATGTAATAAAATCTTAAACACTTAATTACCTTCTTTAATAAATTTACTTTATTCTGTCTTTTATCTTCTTTGTTTTTGTAAATTAAAGTTTTTATTTAATTATTTTTAATGTTTTTAAAAATAATCTTTAAAGCTATGTAACAATTACCACAGAATTACTTAAGTATTTATCACTGTATATACATAGACATAGCATTCCTCACATAAAATAGTATAGTTTTTCAAACTCATGGTATAATTTTTGGAGTTTAAAGTTTTATTTTTGAAAACATAAATCACTAAAAGATTGACATTATTTAATATCTTAGGTTTATAAGTGGATTTTTATTTATTTTATTTTGTTTTTATGAAAACATGACATAAAACAACTGCTAAAAATTAATATTATTTCTGATGTATGGTTATATATTATGGAAAAATTTAAATCTCTAAATGTTAGATTAAGATGAAAAGATAGAGTAAGACACACATATTTATTTAAAAGTTATTACATGGATAAATTGTTCAGATGTCAAAGGTAATAATATTTTTAAGCCCCTATCTTAAACTTTTGACCAAAAATTATAAAAATAAAAATAGAAAAATGTCAATATGACTGTTTGGCTACTGCCATGTTATAAAAAGGGGTTGGCATGAAATTAAATGCAGTTAGGATGCTTTTGGTCTTTTTTATGATGTCGAAATTCCCACTAAGTTCATTGAGCATTCTCATAACTAGTAGATTGCTTGTCTACATTTTGTTTAGTTCCTTTTTTTTTTTTTTAATTTGGAGTTTTGTTCTGTTCTTCCATTTGGGACATGTTCTTCATCTTCTCATTTTGGCAGTCTCTTTATGTTTGTTTCTATGTACTGTATTAGATAGAGCTGCTAAGTCACCTGAGCTTGGTACAGTGGCCTTGTGTAGTAGGTGTTCTATAGGTCCAGTGACATAGCTTCCCTATTCACCAGAGTTGGGGACTCCAGGTACCTGCACCTCCTCCCTCATGTGGGCTATGTATACCCTTTTGTTGTAATTGAAACTTGATAGTTGTCGACATGTCAATGGGAGAGATTTATCCCCAGGTTGATTGGTTTTAAGGACTAGCTGTGACTACCCTGGAGGACCAGCTGTGCAGGGACCCACCCACAGGACATGGAAACCATAAAAAACAAACAAACAAACAAACAAACAGAAATGCAAGAGACATTAACTGAAATGAAAAATAATTTACAGGGAATCAACAGTAGAGTAGATGAAACCAAAAATCAAATCAATAATTTGGAATATGAAGAAGTAAAAAACACATTATCAAAACAGCAAATATTTAAAAAAAAAATTTTTTTTAAATGAGTATTGTGTAAGGAGCCTCTGGGACAACTTCAGGTTTACCAATATTTGAATCATGCGGATGCCAGAAAGGAGAAGAGAGACAGCAAGAAAACAAAAACTTATTTGAAAAAATAATGACACAAAACTTCCTTAACCTGGTGAAGAAAATAGACATACAAGTTCAGGAAGTGTGGAGTCCCAAACAAGATGAACCAAAAGAGACCCACACCGAATGCCAAAGGTTAAAGTCAGAGAATCTTAAAAGCAGCAACAGAAAAGCGATTAGTTACCTACAAAGGAGCTCTAATGAGACTGTCATCTGATTTTTCACAGAAACTTTGCAGACCAGAAGGGAGTGACAAGAAATGTTCAAAGTGATATAAACGACCTACAACCAATATTACACCACCCAGAATAGCTATTATTTAGAATTGAAGAACATATAAAAAACTTCCCAGACAAGAAAAAGTTAAAGCAGTTTATAACCACCAAACCAGTATTACATGAAATATTAAAGGGTCATCTTTAAGAAGAAGAAGAAAAAAGATAAAAAATGTGAACAATAAAATGGCAATAAATACATATATATCAATAACTGAATCTAAGAAACAAAATAAATGAATAAGCAAAACAGAAACAGACTCAGAGATACAGAGAACATTTTGGGGTTTGCCACATGGGAAGGGGGAAGAGGGATAGGCGAAAAAGGTGAAGTGACTAAGAAATACAAATTGGTTGTTACAGAATAGTCATGGGGTGTAAAGCACAGCCTACAGAATATAGTTAATATTCTGATAACTATGTATGGTGTCGGATGGGTACAAGTTTATCAGGATGACCACTTAGGAAGTTATATCTCATTAGTGGGGTATACACCTGAAACTAATATAATAATAGAAGTCAATTATAATTGAAAAGCAAAAGATAATTAAAAATAGTAATAAATTCAGTTGGGGTTTTATTTGTTATTTAAAAACTCAACTGAGTAGAAACTCTTTTGCTGTTGTTGATGATTCACCTTCTCCAAAAAAATCAAACCAATAATTTAATAAAACAAAATGAAGTTAAACCCTTTTTGACATCTCACTTTTATCATGGGATATTGTTACACTTTTTTTCTTTTTACCAATAATTTTATAACAAAGAACCTAGTGAGCAACAACATTGCAAACAATCACCTAATGAAAACATAGAAAAGTATGAAATATTTTTGTCAGGAACTGAAAATGAACATTTTCTAACAATTCTGGAGAGGAGCAAATATTGCATTGTTTTTTAGTCCCAATTTTGTTCTGTACAGAGAAAGATTACCTAATAAAAAAAATAAAGACAAGAATTCTGAAATAATAATTTTGAAAATCTCAAAGTTCCTCAAAATTTCAAGAAAAAATAATTACATAATTTTAATTTAAATACCTAAAATTTTATTAATGCATATATAGTTCCATTAAATAAGAAGGAATATATTAAACAAGCTTAATAACACACTATAAAAAATTGAAAAATTAAGAGGAGACACTTCATACATGATTTATCTAGAATGATTTTTCTTCTCTTACTGGCTACATAGCTCAAACATTCCACCTCTGAGACTTTTTCTCTGAAAATAATATTTTTATCTTGTTTTACTATAGATCAATTATACAGTAATTTCTTAGGTAAAAGAGACTACTAATGGATTAGATTTAAGAATCTCTGCTATAAGTCTTCTCATTCCTCTTTGGAATTTCAGTGATTTAAAAAAATAATCCATATTAGTTTTTATATATCAGTACTTTAAATGTGATTTCTTTCACCATGTAAAAAAAATAAATAGGAGATAAAGTTATTTGATATTTTTTTTCTCTTACTAGAGTCTCTTTTGGTTGCTCAGATTTTGTTTGGCTAATTATACATTTTGGAGTTAAAACCATTGAAAGGTGACTTATCTGTTGTGCTCAAGTTTCTTACCATGCAAATGAGCATTACACTCCACCGCTTTCTTCCCTGTTGACTTCCCCCTAGAAAATGTACTTAGGTCCAAACTCTCACAGGCAGGCTTCTGGCATCAGGATTTATACGCAAAATATGCCTCCTGAGGCTGCATTACCTCTGTTCTGCTTTGGACAGGTGTGTCCTTTAACAACCTTCAGTGTGCTGCCAGCAAAGAGATCACAGCAAATCATCAGAGAATTGGCTCTGGGGTGATGTATCTATTATGTGTTATCATCTAGTAACTTCTAAGGGATAACATGGACTAGACACACACAAGGCCAAAGTGGAGAAGAATAAAAATAAGAAAGGGGGGGGGAGGAGAGGGAAGAAAGAAGGAAGGAAGGGACGGAGGAAGGGAGATAAGACAATTTAGTTCAAATTCAATAAATGCTCTCCACTTATTACCAAATCCTAGATGTTTTTAAACAGTGAGTTCAGAAGCCATTTATCTTTCTTTAAAAGTTTGTTTCAATTCATTTTATAACCTTATTTCACAAAGAGGCAACTTCAGATCCCTGGTAATGTTTGAAAGGCTTAAAAAAAAAGTCCAAATAGATGTTCCATTCAGTTTTGCAAATGTTGGAGCTCTTATTGTTTAATTTGGTTTTAAGAAAAGTACTTCAAGAGTTCCCCACAATGGCCATTGGTGTTCTAAATTACTGTTGGATAGATTGTTCCACTTAGTTAAGAAAGCATATGAGGAGAGCCTGTCATTATTTAAGCATAAATTAGGGGGTTTTCCCCCACATTGTTTCTTGTGTGTAAATCCCCATTTGACCGTGCTGGAGTTGGTAAAGTCTAATCTCTCGCTCTTACTACAAAAACCCCACAATAGACCCTCCCTTTAATAAAGTCTGTTCTATCATCTTTAACACGTGTCATGAATAACTTTTTTCTAACAGATGCCCCATGAAAATTTTTTTTTTTTTACAGGGACAGAAAGAGAGTCAGAGAGAGGGATAGATAGGGACAGACTGACAAGAATGAAGAAAGGTGAGAAGCATCAATCATTAGTTTTTTGTTGCCGTTTCGACACCTTAGTTGTTCATTGCTTGCTTTCTCACATGTGCCTTGACTGCAGGCCTTCAGCAGACCGAGCAATCCCTTGCTGGAGCCAGCGACCTTGGGTCCAAGCTGACGAGCTTTTGCTCAAGCCAGATGGGCCTGCACTGAAGCTGGCGAGCTCGGGGTCTCGAACCTGGGTCTTCTGCATCCCAGTTTGATGCTCTATCCACTGTGCCACCATGAAATTGGCACAGCTGGAAGAAGCAAAAAATTAAATTCTCCTATTCAAAGTTTGACCTGGTCAGGCGCCTCATGAAATTTTTAGAGTAAAAAAATTATTCAGAAGTAGAGAACCAAATGAGACTTTTCAAATGAGGAACTGAGAGGAAGGCAAAAGTACTAGAATGACCAATAGGCATGAAGTATCTGTCACTGCTGAAATGGGCATGCCATTGTTAATGTCCTCACTGTGAAGACAATAGGGGGCTGACCATGGTCTTCTAAGACTCTTGGGAAGGAAGAGCTTGCCAGTGACTCCCTCACACTCATACCACTTCCTGACACAGCCTAAAATGTTCCCCACAGGGCCAGCAGTTAAATTGAAATAGTAAATATCTTTTGGTAAATATGAAAATACCTAAATGGTGCATTTATTAGGTTAATTTGCTTTTCTACTATCAAGTACAGGGAATGAAACTATAATGGTGCTAAAGAGTAGGAGTCCTTACAGAATCATATTGTCCTTCTAGACCCCAGTTGAGCCTGGACAGTTTTCCATAGTTCAACCTAGGACATGGGTGTCAGGGTATGTGGAGAAAGGGGTTTAGAAGAAAGACAGCTGGAAGAAGCAAAAAATTAAATTCTCCTATTCAAAGTTTGACCTAAAGCATTTAATTGAATTCATTGGGGTGACATTGGTTAATAAAATTATATAGGTTTCAGGTGAAAATTTCTGTAATACATTATCTGCATATTGTATTATATGTTCCCCACCTCAACTTAAGGCACCCTCTATCACCATTATTTTTCTCTACCTGGCTACTAAATGTGGAAACTTCTCAAAGCTAGTCTTTCTTTCCCATTTCTTTTCCTTTATTCTCGTTTAGAAATTAAATTTAATGGGGTGACATTGATCCATAAGAACACATAGGTTCAAGTAAACATCACTTTTGTAGTCATAACCCAATTTATTTTTTTACAGAAAGGATAGAAAGAGATAAATTGGGGGAAGGAGTGGGAAGCATCAACTCATAGTAGTTGCTTCTCATATGTGCCTTGACCAAGACTGAGGTTTTGAACCAGTTACCACAGCATTCCAGATCAACACTTTATCCACTGTGCCACCGCAGGCCCGGACTCAAGTAAACATCTCTAAAGCATTTGATCTGCTGATTGTGTTGTGTACCTCACATCCAAAGTCAAATCATTTTCCATCATTGTATATTTGTCCATCTTGACTCCCTCCCTCTGGAAACTAATATACTTTTATCTGTGTCCATGAGTCTCAGTTTTCTATTCCACCTATGTGTGAAATCATATAGGTCTTAGCTTTTTCTGATTTGTTTACTTCATTTAGCATAATATTCTCAGGGTCCGTCCATTTGGTCTTAAATGGCACTATGTCATCGTTTCTTATGGCTGAGTAATTCCATTCCCTCTCCTTTAGATGTCACCCTATGGGCCAGTACCTGCAAATTCATTTCTACCCTATGACTCTCTGAACTCTGACCATTAAACTCAATTATGTAGTTAATATTACTAAGAAGTCTCAAATACCCAGCATACCCTAGAAAAAACTCATGATCTTTCCTCCATCCCAAAACTGGTTTTTCTCAAGTTTCCTATGGACTACCCCTCCTATTGCACAAATCAGGAACATATAAATCACCCCTGGAAGTGCACTTTTACCACCCTCAGGAACCTGTAAATTATCAAGCCAAGTCCTCCTGGTTTTGCCTCTTGAGCAGTTGGTGACTCTGACAGCTTCCCCCATCCCATCAGCATGTCCCCAGTTTAAGCTACCATCACCTTCCATCTGGACATGTGCAACACAGCCTCCTACCCGTGCTTGTTCTCTTATTATTCATTCTTTATATTAAAAGTATTTCAAAGCACCCATCTTATTCCACTCTGCCTCACTGCACCACCCCCCACTCTCCATAAACCTAAAGCTGAACTTGGACTCAGGAGCAGTCTGCTCTCCTCCTCTTCCTTTTCTCCCTCCCACAACTTGATTCCAGGCATGAATGAATGAGGTCACGATTGTTACATGCACTCCTGGGTGTCCCAATCTATCAAATTAAAAACAAACAAACAAAAAGAAGTTCTGTTTGTCTCTTAATGTCTCACAGAAAAATAACCAGAAGGACTTTAACCAAATGTTAATCACCTGACTTAAATCATAGGTATTGTGGTGTGGATAAAATTTATTTATTTATTTTTATTTTTTTATTTTTTTTAATTTTTTTAAAAAATTTTATTCATTTTAGAGAGGAGACACAGAGAGAGAGAATGAGAGTGAGAGAGAGAGAGAGAGAAAGGGGGGAGGAGCTTGAAGCATCAACTCCCATATGTGCCTTGACCAGACCAGTGCAGGGTTTTGAACTGGCGACCTCAGTGTTCCCAGGTCGACGCTTTATCCACTGCGCCACCACAGGCCAGGCGGATAATATTTATTTAGTGGGACCCTGGGCAAATTTCAGAGAAAGTGGCCAGTGGTGTAGACACACCATGCAGGTTAAGAAACTAGAGAAGATAAAAATAAGAAGCCATTTCAAATGTAGACCATGAAGTAAAAAATCATAAGGATAAAGGCTGAAATTTCATATGATGATTTGTAATCAACTGCTTCTCCCATGAGAAGCTCTTTCTAATATGCTTTAGGAAATAACTGAATAATGTATATAATGATGGTAAATAATTCTCCCAAGTCAAAGGGTAAGGTGGACTGCTAGTCAATAGTGAAGAGCAGTCTACATCACACTTCTATGAATTCAAAGGTTACAATGATCTTTCCTTTGCTAAATTCTTAAAGGATAATCAGAGAGAAACCAAACCAATTAGCACTTTATTTTCTTTATTCTTATATTGATCTTTAATTGTTTCATGTGTATAAAATGAGACCAACCTATTCTGAACTATGTTTTATATTTCTTTTTGTACATTTTCTTTACCAGTCAGAGGTGAGTGTTAACAATGAATAAATGATTGGCTGATCAAAGATACTGGATGCAAGTTATAAGACACTTATCTAGATTGCTGAAATTTAATAAAATAGTATTTGTCGTGATCTGGGCATGCAAGGTATGTGCTTCTAGTAGAAATAATAACAGTCTCATTTTCAGTATTCTATTCACTTTTCTAATGACTTTTTTATTAATGTGTTTCAAGAAACAGATGTGCAATTTCTGAATGGGAGCTAAATATTTTCCCTGACACCATGTACAGGAGAGCTTTCCGAAACCATGGATAAAAGAAACCATGAATGAGGGGGTTGCAAGTGGAGTTGAAATACCCAAGCCACACTAAAAGATCAAGTATCATTATGGGAGTGGAATAGCCTAAATACGGGTCGATCAAAACAGCAAGAAAACAAGGCAGCCAGCAAGCTAGAAACACTCCCATTATTATAGCAAGGGTCTTAGTGGCTTTCTTTTCTTTTTTCTTAGAAAGGTTTTTTTTCATTTCTCCCCTTGTATTTGCAGGCATGTTGCTGATAACTTGAGCATGTCGTTTGGAAACAATAAAAATTTTGCCATAAACACCAATCATGATGGAGCCAGGAGTAAAGAAACACGTAGTAAACAATATTGTCCCCCAAAACTTGTTAAAAGTAAGTGCACAGAAATTGAAGCAAGCAACAAGAATTTCATAGCTCCGCATACCCGAAACATTGGCCTCTGATAAAACTAAACCGAAAGAAAACAGAGCTGGGGCTGACCAGCAAAATGCCAGCAGTCTTTTTATCATGGAGGTGGTCATTGTGGTTGTGTAGTGTAAAGGGTGACACACAGCATAAAATCGGTCAATAGCAATGGAACAGAGATGGAAAATGGAGGTCAGGCTTAGCATCATGTCAAAACTGGCATGAAATTTACAAAAGCCATCACCAAAATACCAGCAGCTCTCTATGGATCGCACCATACTATATGGCATAATGACAAAACCCAGCAGAAAGTCCGTGGTTGCCATGGACAGGATCAGAAAATTTGTGGGAGAGTGAAGCTGTCTGAAATGTGATATGGAAATTATTATAACCAAGTTACCGAAGACAGTGATAACCAGGGCTCCACTCATAACCAAGTACATTATCATTCGAACATGAAAAGGGCGGTTAGTGGGAGGACAGGATTTATTTCCGTACTTTGGACAACTGGATAAGTCTTCAGGAATATAAGTGAAATCCATGGTGTTTTGTCTTTACAAACTCTTTTCTGGGAAGGTGAAGCAGTGTTTCTTCTCTTCTTAAAATGAATCCAGCAAATTTCAGCTCCTAATAGTACAAGAAAGTTCAAATTTACTTGTTTTTAATTCATTTCAACTATAATTTACTTAAATATTTCAGTCTATCAGTTGTGCTTGCTTTCTGAGTTATTTGCTGCATTAGAAAATAAAAGATCTCAACTGTGCTTATTTTTTCTGTTTTATCTCTTCACATCTTTACACACACACACAACATGGGTTTATATATTGACTCTTTTACTCTTGGTAATGTACTGGAAGTTTTTTAAGAGTTTATTTCACTTATATGACATATCTAATATACTCAAACTCATAGAAACAGAGAATATAACAGAGGGTATCAGGATCTGGGGGGTGCGGGGGAAATAGGCAGTTTTGCTCAATTGGTATAAAATCTCAGTTTTGTTAGATGAGGAAGTTCAAGAGAGCTGCTGTGCAATGTCATGCCTACAGTTAATATAGCAGTGTGCACAACAAGTTTTGTTAACATGAGTTAAGTGTTCTGTCTACACACGTACAAAACGTAGGGGCACAAGAAAACTTTGGAGAGTATTGGGCGTGTCTATTAATTTAATTGTGATGATGCTAGTACAGGTGTTTGAATAGGTACAAGTGTGCAGTTCTTTGTTTATCAATGATACCTCAATAATGCTGTTTTGTTTTTCTAAAAATATTTTCATCTACTTTCACCTTGACCAACCGCTTTCCTACAAACATCTTTGAGGTGGAATAAGCTAGCATATCTTTCACAATGAAAATACTTAATACATGAAAGCTAAGTGAAATAAATGTGATTTTCTTTATGACTTCTTTTAATAATTTAAAATATTTATTTATAAAAACCCTAAAGATGTCTTTTTGTGTGTGTGTGGCAGAGAGAGAGAAAGAGATAGGGACAGATAAGAACAGACAGACTGGAAGGGAGAGAAATGGGAAGCATCAATTCTTTGTTGCCGCATCTTAGTTGTTCATTGATTGCTCTCGCATATGTGCCTTGACCGGGAGTGGGGGACCACAGAAGAGCAAATGACCCCTTACTCAAGCCAGCAACCTTGGGTTTCAAGCCAGAAACATTTGGGCTCAAGCTAACCATGATAGGGTCATGTCTACAACCCCACGCTCAAGCTAGCAACCCCGCACTCAAGTTAGTGAGCTCGCACTCAAGCCGGATGAGCCTGTGCTCAAGCTGGCGACCTAGGGGTTTTGAACCTGGGTCCTCAGTGTCCCAGTCCAATGCTTTATCCACTGCGCCATCACCTGGTCAGGCTCTAAAGATATCTTAAGAGTTATAAGTGGTACATGGCTATTGAAATATACAGAAAATCATATACTTATGGGCCAAACCATGCACACGGGTCAATGTTTCATAGCTTCTCTACTCTTTACTCTTTCCTCTCCTCATTATTCCCCTACCTATATCCCTTGAATATAGGTAGGGGAATAATGAGATTCTCACTAGTGGAGCCAAGTTACATACTCCATTCCTGAGTGACTCATAAGATCACAAATTCTACACTACAGACTGGGGCCAATCAGATCTCATGAGAATCTTATTGATCATAGGAATGTCTTTTTGATATACTAGTATGAGTCAAAGATCTTGTCTATCTTATTCACCACTGGATTCTCAATACTTTAGTTTGTACTTGTAGCAGACACTAGATACTTACTTTGAACTAATACATAATAAACAAAAATCAAATTATGGCTACTCTTTTAAAAATCTACATTATTCCAATAAAAGCAATTGTTTCAATATGTTTTAAATTTTGCTATTAATGAATGAATTAGTTCAATGAGCAGTTTATGATAATACCTTTTGGTATTAAATTGCTTCTGAGGTTTTTATTAAGTAACCTAGAGTAGCAGTTAGATGAGCAGAGCTGAGAGATTTGTTCTAGACACATTCTACTGATCCCTTAGGCTAGTGAGAAGAGAACTGAAGATGCTGAGTCCAGATAGAGCTACAATGGTAAAAGATAAAAAGCTGCACTTGAGTGTTGGTAGCAACGGTGACCCAAGAGCCCCTCAGTGTTTTATGGATGTGTTAAGATGCAGTTATAGGTTTTTTCCAGTCCCTTGTTCATGCTTAGCACCTTACCTACCACTTATAGGAGTTGGGGATTTTTTCTTCCAGTTGAAACTTACATTCTCTCAAAAATGAAAGAAAAAACTATGTTGGAGATCACAGGCTTACTATTAAACTTGTATAGTATTTACGTCAATGAAGACAGATACAGTTAAAGTGTATTATAACCCAAGAATCTCTGCCACACCTCAATTTCCCATATAACCTTAATAATCCCAGTCATGACACATTGAAACAACCTCAAAAGGGTGTTGCATACAAGTTACTGCCCAATTTGTTTTTCAGGATTGGGAAGATTCTATGAGGTATTTCAACCTGAGGTCGAATCTTTCACTATACACAGTTATATCAATATAAGAGGAATTTCTTGTATTTTTGGAACTGTAGAATACCTGCAATAGAATGTTTACAGAGATGTATTAAGTGATGCCATTTCCCATCTCCTGGCAAAATTACATCCCACAGTATAGCTTTGAAATCAAGCAGACTTGTGTTTCATTATTGGTTCCATCACTTACTAATGCTATTACTTTGGGAAAGTGTCCCTAATCCTCAGGTTTTCCTTTATAAATTAAGGACAGTATATCCTACATTACACATTTGATTTAGAGCTGAGTGGTAATATATGAAAAGTGTGGCATCTATCTGGGAAGCACTCAACAAAACCCACATCAACCAGCTTTAAAATTTCTTTTACAAATTACAATTTTTCTTTTAATTTCTTGAATATAGTTTTTAAAAACTATGTTCTGATTTCTGAATAACTGATTTAAAAAAACTTTTATTGCATAACTGCTTATAAGTTTGGAAGTTGTCTATGAAGATATTTTATGCCATTAGCATTAATCTTATCTTCCTCCCTGCTTTTCTTACAGAAATTATGGCATGTCCTTCTATTTTTGCCCTTTTTTGAGTCTTCCATGTAATCTATTATGTTAAACATAGCCTCAGTGAAATTGGCATTTTGTATGTTAAAAATATTAAAATATTAATAATTTCTCATTGGAATATTTTTTCCCACTCACATTTTAACTTCAAGTACTGACTGATAAAACGGTTGGCGTATTTCTAGTCATAAAAATTTACAACTCAAAAAAAATTAGAAGTCAGATTTTGATGCAAGATTATATTATGGAGCTAAAGTTTATTGAAGAGAAATTTCAATGGGCTGAATACATTTCTTTCAGTAGGAGGAAGAGCTGGCCCAACAGCAAACTCTAGGTTCAGAATCTAATTTTCATGGCTTTAAAATGTAAATGGCATATAAGATAGAGTAGACAATAGAAGCCTACAATCCATGGTTCTAATAAAGAAGGCAAATATATTCACATGCTATCTGTAAGATACCAAGTAACACAAGTGTCACCATTGCTATAAAACGTTTCCCTCCTATAGAACTGAGCTATTCAGATAAAGTTGCCATTGCCACTTCTCTATGTATGAATAGACAGATATATAAATTAATCAAATTACAATTTTTCTTTTGACTTCTTGAAAAAAACATTAGATAAGAAGGATAGCAAAGAAAACTGTCTACAAATAGTGTAACATACTAATTCAAATTAAATGTAATAAGAAAAATTTAAAGTTTTTCTATTTGAGCATAAATATAGATAATGCAAATGTGCTTTCTTTTTCTCCTTAAATCTTATTGCCCCATGCTTCTGAATTTAAGGCTAAAGTTCAAAGTATTTTAGCTTATTATATAATTACTTAAGAAAACCACTTGAAATTTCAACTATACTCTTTGACCACTTCTGAATGCCTGTTTATGATGTACTAAGTAGGAGCAAGTTTCTTACCAAAATCAGCACCTATTTAAAGACTTGAAACAAACAATAACAATGATGATTGCCCCATTTCTCTTGCCACAGGTCAGAAAATGATGTCAGTTTTTATATAATCTATTTAAAAATTAATCTTAAACTATAAGGTCTTAAATAGATATTCTGTTTTTAAAGCTCCAAAATCATTCTAAGTTCTTTAAAAGCAAATTCTATCCAAACAGAAAATTTGAATTAATTTTTTATTACATTTGTTAAAGAACAACAACAGAATGACAGTAGAATCTAATGACTAATTTCAAAATTTAGAGTAGTATCTTATTACAAATTTGAAAATTGTGTATGTAGTATGATAGAAAAGAAGCTACGGTGTGAAATTTTTGAAAATTCATTATATTGTATCTTTTCCGGTTATTCTGCAGTATCTAAAATAGATGGTAATAAATAAATACTACAATACTGAAGAGAACTTCAAAGCTGTTTTACTTATGATGATAAGTTGAATGAATTCACATGTATGGCTGAAAACTGAGATAAACAGAATCAATGATTTTTTTTATAAATCTACTTTGTCACTACCTAACCTAATTTACACACTATGACAGCAAAAAGTAAAAACAGTACCTGGCATGTAAGTAACATTTATTCCAAAGAGCTCACAGTTGATAAGTAGGCTTTACAAAGCCACATGGCAGTGGGCAGAGATGACAACTTGAAACCATTGTCTTCTTAAAAGCAGCTGGGAGACAAATAATAAATACACTCTCAGAACAGGTAGAGCAACTTCCATTTCAGAGAGCCAGGGCAAAAAAGAGGGTGAAAATAAAAACCAAAGCAGAACATCATTGCTGTGATTAGCTATAAACTATAGTATTATTTGAAAACTAGCAGAAGAATCTTTACTAAAATTAAGTATCAGAGAATGTGATAGAAGGAGGGGACCAAAAAATATTGACTGAAAGAAATATTTTTATCAAGACTACACATACAGGGTGGGGCAGAATGTTTATGGTTGCGAGTACATGGAACAGTGTTTATTCTTGTATTATTAGTTACTTTATTTTCCATATGAACAACTGGAAACCTGCTTTTGCTCCAGACTGTACTTTTCTTTTTGGTAGATACAATGAAAAGAATCTGGGACAATACACCTTAGTTAGAACATCAGAGCTCCATCTTGCATATTATAAATGTATCTTTCAGCATCTGTTTGCATGGAAAACCTAGTTGTAGCCTTTCTTCCCTTCAATCTACAATACTCCAGCCTCTACTGGCCACAGTGGTTTCTACATCACCCTGCAAATGCCCACTCTGTGGTGTAGCCGCCTCCTTTCCTCCACTGATTGCCAGTCTCTTCATCTCTGGCCACTTCAAGGCTCAGCTCACAAACCATTTCTTTTCTGAAAGCTTTTTTGACTCTCCCGGTTGGAGTTAATCTCATAATACTATTGAGGAAGCCAAAGATCGTAGAGCTAGGTGGTGCCATTTCCTAGTCTGCTGGCTGACTGATTTCAAACACCTTTGTTGCTTTCTTCTGTCACAGCTCCTTTTAAACTGCCTTATCTTAATTTTAACCATAAATTTCTCAAGCAAGTTACAGTTACTGAGATAACATCCCATTAACCATTTAAACCTTGAAATATTTAACATAGAGCTGTATATGTGGTGAGAAATTAAATAAAGTTGAATTAAATAGAAAGAAACTAATTTCAAAATAACACAAAAACAATTAACAGGCATCTAGTCTCATAGTATTAGAGACATCTGATTGGGAAAGATAAAAATATTTAAGAAACAGTAAATGCTGCTTAGAAAGTAGCTAATAGCACCCCTTTAAAACAGCATTTCAAATGACACTTAGCAATAAAAATTCTGGGTCTCTTAACATTGCTAAATTACTTGAAAGGTATATTTCTACTGTATCCTCTCAACTGTCCTGTGTATATGAAATAACTAAAGTCATGTGATAGCTATTGCTACTAAATGCTGAAACCAATATTATAATCCAGGTTTTTAGACTCCTGTTTCACTAAACCTCCCATCACCCTTTACCATCTCAATTACCAGATAGTGAGTCATTTCTGATTGACTTGGACAACAAGAAACTATATGGCATCATCTGCTGATAGTGCTTGCAAGAGAAGAAAATAGCAAAAATAAAATGTGTAGTATCTGACAGTGAAGTAGAATATAACAAGGATAAGCAAGGGAAGATATCAAAAAATAGTGTAACATACTGATTCAAATGAAATGTAATAGGATATTTTAAAGTTTTTCTATTTGAACATTAATGTGGATAACAAAAAATAACTATATTTTCTATTGCATCTTATTTGTAACAATTAAAAAAAATCTAATCCTCACTGTTTAATTATTTTGAAAAAAGAATAAATTAAATTTTAAAGTAGTATATTTCCAGTTTTTTTTATTGACCCCAGTACCTTCCTTCTCCTGAAAAGTCAGTTATAAATCACTGCATCTCTTCTGGTGGCCTTGTAGGCATGAGGTCAGGAACCTCTAAGAAGCATAATGTTGAGGACTAAGATGTTTGATTCATATAAGTTTGACTCTGCTCTTGGGGGAGCTGGAGTGAACTCAGATCCAGAGCTCCAGGAGAGGACCTCGCTGCAGAGCCTCAGCGGAATTGCTCTTTTAGCTCTCTTTCCTGGGGGACATTGAAATGTTCTTTGTATTTATAATGTCCCAAGTAGTTTTCAGGTTTTTTTCCCAAATGAAGGGCAACAATTAATAGTGATTTCCTAGTCACTTGGGTTTCACTCTAGGCAGATGAGGTATTAAAACTTCTATATACAGTATTAAAAATACATAGACATCTGTAGGCTGAATAAATTAAATGTTGGTTTATATCCAAAGGAGGAACAATTCTCTGAATCATAAAAAATTTCTGTTCACATTTTGATTCCAGAATGTAATGAGAACATTTTGTGGTGGAAGAGAAGTATTTATTTTTGCTTCAGTGATGGGTACCAGTTGGATTAAAATTTTTTAGTTGAAAAAAAAAAGAGCCTGATCAAGTGGTGGCACAGTAGATAGAGTATTGGACTGGGATGCAGAGGACCCAGGTTCAAAACCCTGAGATCGCCTGCTTGAGCACGGGCTCATCTGGTTTGAGCAAGGCTCACCAGCTTGAGCCCAAGGTCACTGGCTTGAGCAAGGGGTCACTCGGTCAGCTATAGCCCCACGATCAAGGTACATATGAGAAAGCAATCAATGAGGAACAAAGTTGCCGCAATAAAGAAATGATGCTTCTCATCTCTTTTCCTTCCTATCTGTCTGTCCCTATCTGTCCCTTTTTTTCTGTCTCTGTCACACACACACACACACACACACACAGCAGAAAAAAAACCCAAGTGATAAAACTAATCCAGAAAATGACACTGAATGAGAAGTCAGTGTTGCTTCTACAACTGGTTGTATAACCTAGGACATATTTTTGTCATCTCTAACTTCCTATAAAATTCTGTAGGTGGAGTGGAGACATGTCTAACTCTGGGAAGTGAAAGAGGGGTGAATGGGGGAAGGCAGAAAGCTCCTAGGAGGCTGGATCATTCACACACTAGCTAACAAGGCAGGATGACTACAGTATGAAACTAAAGAAAAATACTGTAAAACCATACAAAGAAAATGAGCAGTACTTTACAGAGAATTTATTTGAATGATGTGGTAAAGTACAAATAGGATTCTAATACAAAGAGAGAAATATCATAAAAACTCATACATTTTTATTTCATCTATAAGCACCAGCATAAATAATAACCACCATCACAAACATGGTCATTCTGTAGAAAGAACAGTCGTAAACTCCTTCCCAATAAATGTTAACTGACAACCTTACACCAAGCTATAAAGTTTTATTTTCTAAAGTCATATATTAGTAAATTGAGAGGTAAATTTAGTAAACATTAATTAAAAATTATTCTACTTTACAGTAAGACTAAATAAAACCCACTTTACTAATTTTTTAGCTATTTGTCTTTTAAAAGGAAAATAGAAAGTCTTTATGTATATATGCATGTTTAAATACTAAAACAAAACCATTTCATTTAGAAGAATTACAAAAAAATACTCAACAGTATCCAACACAACACATTAGATTTCATAAAAGCACCTGGCTTTAATTTCTCTGTTCTTAAAAAATCTTTTTTCAATTAATTTTGTACTGTAGTCTCTTTCACCATTTCAAAGAAGCTCGACTATTCCATTTGTATCCTACAGGCTGCAGGGAGGGACAAGACATCAGCTGCCCAGTGAGGATGGAAGGACAGTGGACCATCCAGTCAACACATGCAGGCCCATCTTTGGGCAGCTAGGTAAGACTTGCACTTAAACTGACAGCTGAATGGTCACTGATTAGTTCTGCCCTGTGCAATGAACTAGGTCAAAGCAAATTTGTGGGCAAGTACATAAACTTTTTCACAAAGAAAAAAACTGTTAATTTTTTCATTGAAATATTGTAAATAAACAAATTAAATATTTCAGTGAAACAGTTTACTTACATAGACAAAAACACATACACAAAACATATACATATATATAAATAAAATAAAAAATTTATAAAGCAATATTTACCCTCAATGCAAGAGATATATTTTAGATGATCTGTTTTCATCTACTCTAGTTTGCTTTTCACTGGCAGTCAGTAACATGTGGAATCACTCATGCTCATTTGCAAGCATAAGTTAACATCTCAAAAATTTTGAGAGGCAGCTGACATGACATTTATAGTTTGATATTAGCTAAAAGAAAATTATTTTTAATAACCACCAAGAAAATCACCAAATTCTCTGATTCAGGACTTTTTTTTTTTTCCAGAGCCAGTTGTTAAACCTTTACCAGCACACCACTGGTTGCTAGACCACTAAGTTAATTTCACAAGTTATCAATGGGTCTCAACTTACAGTTACAAAGACACTGAATGACAAGTATAATATAAAGTTACCCAGAAGCCTCCCCACCCTATAAATATGAGTTTTCTCCTCTCACTATTCTATTATTCAAACACATATGTACAAATATTAAGAAAAAAGAAATGGTGGGTTCAGAACACAACTCTTTTAGGGTATATACTTTGAATTTATTAAAAATCAGGATAACAGCAATACAAAATGTGTATGAGCATGAGGAAGAAAGGAAGGCACTAAATAGAATTCTGCTGCCAATAAAATAGAAATTGCTGGAATCCAGATAATACATGAATGAAAAGATTAGTTGAATCTGTGGCCTCAGTTACACAGTTTCTATTTCCTCTTTTATTTTTAAAACATTTAACTTCACAACTGTAAAATCTAGTCAAAGCATAACTCTCAGCTAACCAATGCTTACTCTGGACAGAATATGCCTTTTTGAAATTGTTAATTCCATGTTTACATACCTTTCATTTTTAGTGATTGTTGTGTCAAAATATATCGGGTCAGACCCTGAAGAAGGTAAAGTAAATGGTCACATCACACAAAGTGTGTGTTGTGGTGGAAGGGGGTAGCGATCCTCATGCCAAGTGTGTATTTGGATTCATTCTGAATAGTGTAAAAGATTAGGCATGTCCTCTTTATTCTATTCCCAGCTTTTTCTCATCTTCTTTTCACCTTCCTACATTCTTTTTTCCTACATCTGGAAGTAGTGGGCATATAACATACTCTGAAAAGAATGGGTTGTTAGCTCAAAAAGAAGATTCATCTTTTTCCTGTCTCACGTCTTAGTAACTAAGAGCTTTTTATAATAGCTAAAATCACCCCCCTAAATACACACACACACACACACACACACACATACACACACACACACACACACACACACACACACTTTAAGCGATTTCATTCTTCTTAGTTTTGTTATTTTTTTCTTTTTTTTCTAATTCACTCATACAGAATAAGTCTATTCAGCTTCTTTCTGAGTAAATAAATTAGTGTTATGGAAATGTGAGCGGAAAACTTTACCTAGCAAAATGTACTTAAGTGCTCTGCGAAACCAGGGATAGAAGAAACCATATATTAAGGGATTACATGTTGAATTAAAATAGCCAAACCATGTCAAAGCATCAAATAATACTACAGGAGTAGAGAAGTTCATAAAGGGATCCAATAAAATTGTGAAGAAACAGGGAAACCAACATAGTAAGAAAACACCCATAACAATTCCTAAGGTTTTGGCTGCCTTTTTGTCTTTCCTCATTTGATTATTTTGGTTTTCTGTTAAGTTATTGATTGCACGAGCATGTTTTCTGGATACTGCAAAAATTTTGCCATAAATCGCCACCATCACAGACCCAGGGGTGAAGAAACCTGCCACAAACATGGTGGTCCCCCATAATTTGTTGAACATCACTGGGCAGGAACTGGAACAAGCGACCAAGATATTATAACCCTCTATTCCATCAGCATAGGCCTCTGAGAAGACCACCCCAAATGCAAATGCTCCAGGGACCGACCAGCAGAGAAGTAGCAACCGTTTAATGACTGGGATCGTCATCTTGGTGGAATACCGTAAAGGGTAACAGATAGCATAAAATCTGTCAATGGCCACTGAGCAAAGATGGAAGATGGACGTTATGCTAAGCATCAGGTCAAAGCTATAATGAATTTTGCAAAAGGTAATCCCGAAATACCAGCAGTTCTCCACTGATCGGATCATACTGTACGGCATGATCGTGAACCCCAGGAGGAAATCAGTGACTGCCATGGAAAGGATGAGGAAGTTAGTTGGTGTGTGAAGCTGTTTGAAGTATGAAACGGAAATTATCATGGAAAGATTGCCAAACACGGTGATGAATATGGCTCCCGCCATAAACAAATACATGGCGGCACGGACACCCAGCGGTCGTTCATTTTCTGGGCAAAATCCACTCCCATATCCAGAGCAATTGAATGTTTCCTTAAGAAAAAGCAAAAACACATGGAATTTTGTTAAATAATAAATAAAATATTCTACGTTTTATATAGTTTTCGTAGAAAAACTCAGGAAAGTCATAAAAGACTCAAGGAAGATAATTGATGCTGAAATATAACTTATGTTCTTTCTCACTTATTTATCTTAATCTTTATTTGCAACTTCACTGAATTATAATGAGTTTAAAAGATCATTGTTTATACTTTCCTTGAATCAAATTATACTACCAACATTCTGCAAGCTCTTACTTTATGCCAGGGCCTGGAATTAAAAAGAAAGATGAGGAGAAGGAGGTGGAAGAGGAGGAAGAACAAGTTTATAACTGAACTATAATTGATTCTCCTTGTAGACAAAGAAAGAATAACTATCTACTAGATAATATATCCACATCTTCAAATGAGTCAAGAACACATAATCAGATTTTATTTGATTGGGTTTATTGTTTGTGGTTCCAGGAGGTTATTATTTATTAACTGTTTTAAAATTGATTTTAGAGAGAGAGGAAGGGAGAGAGAGAGAAAACATCAATTTGTTCTTCCATCTATTCATGCATTCATAGAGTGTGGAGCTTGATTCTCTTCTTTTTTAGCATTCAGAAACTTTGATTAACCATTCCACTGTAAAAACTATAATAAAGTTCTTTGAAACACATAATATGACAAATACATTAATAGTTGTATTTCTCATACACTCTCTGTACAGCAGGTAGGAACACATTAGATGAGTATTTGGTGAGCTCATCAAACAGTGCTTTTAAGTCAATTCCATTCCTTGTTCTCCATGGTATATTTGGCATGTTTTTTGCTTGTGACATCTATCATCAATTTAAACCTTTCAATGGCCATATCTTTTATACTCTTTTCAGATTGATTATCAGTGAAAGCTAAATGCATAAAACAATATTTTGAAGTGTTGTTTATTTTTTATTTTTTAAACCTATTAATATAAAAACATAGGTGCATGGATACATGTTATTTAACAAAATTAAATGAAAAATCTGGTCTTTCCTTCATTACTGTTATGTTTCTACAAAAAGCACAAAAATTAAACATGTGAGACATATTGAATTGCTTGTTTCTTCAGCTTATGAATAAATACCATATTTAAACTTTATTCTACCAAATTATTAAAATAAATGTCCTTCTGCATTCCTCAAGGAAAGAATTAATTTGCAGGACCATGACCATGATGAAAAAAAATATTCGGATTTTTCTAACGTGATCTCATTTCTTCTTACCTTACCATTAAATTTGGTGTTTTCACATGAAATTATTTCTCTGCTTAAGCAACCACTTTTTAAACTTTAAGGGACTTTACAAAGTCTGTCTCCCTGTTAATCATTTTTTCTTTTCTCCTTGAATTCTTTTTCCCTTACCCAAGCTATTGATTTCTTTCAGTTGTTCAATTTCTATTAAATATTAATTGCCGATGGATCTTAACATATTAAGTAATACGTATGAACAGGCTTAGGACAATGCTTGAGGCTTAAAGAGCTCCATCAAAGGTGACTCTCCTTTCATCCTTCTTCCTTCTTTCTTGGTTAGTATGAACACCACATTCAATAATACATTTGACCAGTAAAAGATTTCTCTTAAGAAAGTAAAGACAGGGGATTATATGTCACAAACCCAGGTAACTGCCATACCTCTGGTTCGCTTAGGTGAACACTAGTGATACATACTTTACTCAGCGATTTAGGAAGAGGTCACCCTTTCCAGGACTCTGAATCTTCTTCCTGGGAAATGTGGTGCGTGGCCCAAAGGCAGTCCATTATACTGTTCACATATTTAAAAGGCTCTGCCTTTTATTACAGATTCATATTAAATCTTGCTCTTATAAACATCCACATCCCTATACCATTCTCTCTGCACATGACCCAAATGAAAAAAAAAAAAAAAGAATCAGTGCACCAGCAAGGGAACTGCACTACCATTGTGACAATTTTCTTCTTAAGAAAACATCAAGGAAGAAGAAACACAAATTTGTCCTTGTAATCCCTTCTCCACATACCTGTTGCCCTGTAGAAGATGCCATTGTTAATTAAACTCCTTACTGATGAAACGTTACTTCTTTATTTCTTTCAACTACTGTGGAACTTATATGGAACTAGAAATTCGGGACTATGTAAATTGTACCATTCAATAACTTAACAATTAGTCTCAAGGGAATTGGGTTTGAAAAGTTGATTTTTTTTAAAGCTGCAATCAACCCTGCTTTTCTGAAGTTTAAAAGCTTAATGAGGCTAACCCACTCCATCCCCTCAGGAGTCTCAGCTTACCTAAGTTTCATCACCTGCAACCTTGAAGGCTCCAAGTCTGCTATTGTACACCGACTGTAAAGCAAATGTGAAACATTGAGTTCCAGGTGGCCCCAAGGAACATAATCCCAACCATACTGGGTGGGATCAGAGGTTCAGGTAAAAAAGTGGAAATGTGTCCTCCACCACTATAGGAAAATCTGAGACTGTCACAGTTCAGATTTTGCTTCATATTCTAGTCACCAAGAAGATGCCTTACAAAACATTGGTTCTCTCTCTTTCTCTCTTTTGTATAAATCTGAGTAAAAGAATAAATCTATTCAACCCTCTTGGACCTGGAAGGATGAGGTTAATTATTACCTCTTTGCCTAACTCACATCATAATACCAAAATCTTTTCAGGTGCTACTGGTCTAAATCTACTCATTTGTTAAGGGCTGTACTTATTATGTTTGTGTTCTTTTAAAACATAAAAGTGTATTCTACACCAATGGGACAGCCCTGGAAGGCAACATACCCCCAGTATAGATAAAAAACAATATTGGTTACTCGAAGACATCAGGGTCTTGCTTGAATTATCATTATTTCTACTCTATGTGATTTCAGTCAGCTGGCGTATGGGTGCTGCTTGGGCATGTGAGTTTTGCTATCACTTGCGCAGCTGAGCTCCAAAGGACCCACACTTGGTTTAACGCTTTGCAATCACCCTCCTGAAATTCTTAATAAATTTTGAACAACATACTAAGCATTTTCATTTTACAACAGATCTCATAAATTATGTAACTAGTCCTGGCTCAGGCTTTCTCTGGAGCTCTTCTTGAAGTTATAACAAAGAGAAGCTAAAAAGAAGCTCTTTCACTTTGGAACAAATTTATATTTATATTATGTGATGAGAAAAAATGTATGTGAAAGTATTTTACAAGAAAGCTTTATAAATATTAGTGCATTAGTTTTCCAACAGTTAAAACTTAATGTTTTTAATAGCAGAAGATGTTACTATGACCCAAAGTTGCCAGTAACTTCCAAATCTGCTGGGGGTGCGGGGCAGCACAATAAGTCATTTTGGATAAACCTTTTGGCTCTGTAAAGAACTAATTAAGCCTTCATTTTTAAATTATGTAGCTGACAGACAAGTAGCAGGAGAAGTTAGAACTTAAATAGTTATTTTTAAAGAGCTAAGGAGCCAGCATGGCGCAGAAGCAATCAGCCTTGTCTTTTTCTCTTTTAACATTCACTGCTATCTGAGTACATATGGTAAACTAACGTGCAACTTTTAGACCAGCGGGCAAAGGAAAGCATAAGGGCTTTCCTGGCTGGGACTGATCATGAAGGAGCAATAAGGACTGATGGTGTAGTCAAAGCCAAAACCTAGAAACAGGCCTGACCTGTGGTGGCGCAGTGGATAAAGCGTCGACCTGGGAACACTGAGGTCGCCAGTTTGAAACCCTGCACTGGTCTGGTCAAGGCACATATGGGAGTTGATGCTTCTAGCTCCTCCCCCCTTTCTCTCTCTCTCTCTCTCTCTCTCTCTCTCTCTCTCTCTGTGTCTCCTCTCTAAAATAAATAAAAAAAATTAAAAAAAAACACCTAGAAACAATATATGGCTGAGCCTTCAGAACTGGCTGAGTTGGTTCTTCTGAACCAGCCTCTCTAACCCTGAGGACAAGATTTGAAAGTAAGAGCTCTTTACGTGTAATGAGCTCCAGCTCACTCTTCTTTCTAAGCCAGTGATTCTCAAAGTGTGCACCAGGGCACACTGGTGTGCCCTAAAAGATTTCCAGGTGCGCACTATGGTATTCCAGAGAAATATGTGCCTGTTGGGGACCAATAAACCAAAAGGGTAGATTTTGGGGGGACAGAGGTGTGGGGAATTGGCTGTAAGCTGATGGTCTGCCCAACCCCCCACCTCACTTGCCTGATTAGGTTGCAAAAGACTGTTAAGCTGGTGTTACTGGATTGTTTACACTAACCCCCATGTTCCCCAGAAAGACTGGAGGCAAGTTTCTTCTATCCTTTGCTTGGTGTAAAGTTAAGATATTATGTATGGTGGGGGTTTTCTGCACTTGGTAAAATTCTTGGGTTGCCTTGGAAACATGATCAAAGATCTCACTGATTTGCAAATGGCCCACTTTGCCCTATAAATAAAGCAAGATGCGGTTTTGGGGTGCACTTTTTTCTTGCTAGCAGCAATTACAGGGCCCTCCCAACCCCGTATTTTCTTAATTTTGCACCATTCCCACTCAGGACCTGGAATTACTAGCTGCACTGGTTCGCAGCATGTGCCCAGATATAAAAAGAAATATAGTTATTATACCATTTCATTACGGAAATACCGCTCTTTTTGTTAACACATCATTATTATATTTATTATTAACACATCATTATATTATTTTTAGATAAATACAACCAAATAAAATGGATAAATTTCTCAAAAAGAAGCATGATATTGAAGAATCCGATTCTGGAATTGAGCAAAAGTTAAGTGTAAATAAAATAGGACTTGAAGGCTGACGGGAAGAATTTAATTTATAGCATTTTCCATCACTTAATTCTGAACAATATGATTGGATTAGAAACCCATTCATGGAAGCTTTAAGTGATTTTGGTTTAACATTAACAGAAGAAGAAAAACTGGCAGTTATATCCATTGATCATGGATTGATGATTAAACATAAAGAATTGTCTCTTGAAGACTTTTGGATTTCTATAAAAGAAGAATATGTGACAATATCTAAAAAGGCTTTGAACATTATACTAAAATTTTTGACATCATATTTATGTGAATTAGGATTTTCTACCCTCAACACAATTAAGAGTAAAAAGAGGAGTTCTTCAATGTATTGATGAGGAAATGAGAGTTTACCTTTCAAATATATACCCAAACATTGCAGAAATTGCTAGGACACATCAGGCTCACATTTCTCATAAACACAAGAATGAAAAAAACACATTCATGCCTGACCAGGTGGGGGTGCAGTGGATAGAGCGTCGGACTGGGATGCAGAAGACCCAGGTTCCAGACCCCAAGCTTGCCAGCTTGAGCGTGGACCCATCTGGCTTGAGCAAAAGCTCACCAGCTTGGACCCAAGGTCACTGGCTCCAGCAAGGGGTTGCTCAGTCTGCTGAAGGCCCGCGGTCAAGGCACATGTGAGAAAGCAATCAATGAACAACTATGGTGTCGCAACGGCAACAAAAAACTAATGATTGATGCTTCTTACCTCTCTCCGTTCTTGTCTGTCTGTCTGTCCTTAACTATCTCTCTCTCTCTGTCCCTGGAAAAAAAAAAAGAATAAAGAAAAAACATATTCATGCCGGGACCTGCTGAATTTACTAAATCTTACTAAGAATGTATCTATATATATAAAACAATAACTTTTCTATCGTTTTTTTATTTTTTAACTCCTTTTTTTCTGAATTCTATAAAGCATAACTCAAAAAATGTAACATAAAAATGTTTATTAATGTCAGAATAAATTTAATTTTGTCGTATTTATTTTGTTTAATTACAATTAAAGCACGCTTGGACTTTATATTTTTTTCTTTGATATTTGACTTAATTATTATAACATATTTCTCAGAAATTTTTATATAGTGTGCCTACAATTATTGTAGGATATTAAATGTGCCTGACTTCAAAAAGTTTGAGAACCACTGATCTAAGCCCTCAGGAACTGTAGCTTCCCCTCCCAGTTTATTGTCTCTCCATCTTTGCAGATGGAATGACATCATCTTCTAACTTCAACAGTGACACCTTGTGGCAATTTAAGAGAAATGAAACTTTGGATTCAGCCTCCAATGAATGTAACTACAAGACCCAAAGGAAAACGGGAAAGCTGGTTAACTAATTTAAATAATACAAAGAAATAGGATATTATTTTGTATCTCAAGCTGGATAAAAGTGATACATAACTAACAATACTAAGTTTCCATATTTTTTAGCGGAACTGGCTGTGTAAAACTTGAATTAATTGCAATCACGCCACACATGACTTGCTCACTTTGTTTGTAGCATAATATATACCCATGACTGTGAACTAACTTGACAATTATTAACGTCAATAAGTTGACAATAGTTAAACTGAACCAAGTTGACAATAGTTAAATCTAGAAGGAAAAAAAAATGACTGAACTACAAGACAAAATACACCTATATGTTGCTTTCTGCCAATTACCCCAACTAGCTACTATCTTGAATTTTATGTTTATTGCTTTTTGTATTCTTTTAATAGCTTTATCACAAATATTTGTATTAAATAAATAAAAATATCATTAGGATCGCTTGTTCTTTGAACTTTATAGAGCAGTTATCATGAACTTTATTGTCTTTTGGAACTTGTTTTGCTCTTATTTTTTAACTCAACTTTATATTATATGTAGATGTAGTTCATTCATTCTCACTACCCTGTAATAATTTGTTTAGCTTTTCCTTATCAATGGATATTTGAATTATTTTTAGTTCTTTTGCTGTTTTGAACAGTGCTATTTTGAACATTCTAGTGCAATTCTCCTGGTGTATATATTTAAGAAATATTCTTGGAAATATACATGAGAAAGTAATTGCAGAATAATCAAGAATGTGAATATTCAACTTCACAAGGTTAAAACAAATTGTACTCTAAAATGACTGTACTAATTTGAATTCTCACAATCAATATGTAAAAATTCTATTGAACTACATCTAACACATGGTATTATCAAGAGTAAATTATTGACAACTTAATGAGTAAAAAGTGGTATTTTATTGTAATCTTGAATTGCATGGTCTTGATTACCAATGAGGCAAAACATTCATATATTGTTTCTCCTGTAAAATCCTGTCATTTCTTTTGCATATTTTATAAAACATAAGAACACAGAAATTTGGAGAAAATGAAAACATATTTCAAACAAATATAAACCAAAAGAAAGCTTGTATCATTGTATTAGTATCAGACAATAAATGTGTTAAGGCAAAAAATATTACTAGTCAAAAGGAGACAATAAAAAGAGTTCCGTTTAAAAAGATGATATAATACATCTGCATTTAACAAGTCTTTATTTAAATCTAGAAGGAAAAAAAATGGCTAAACCAAAAGGCAAAATAGACAAAATCCACAATCATTGTTACAGATTTAAACAAACATATATTAATAATTGGTAGAATAAGTAGCTTAACTATCAATAAGATTTATAAGCTAGACCTAATAAAATATGTAGAACACTATACAAAACAACTACAGAACACACATTCTTCTTTGTCATAGACAAAACATTTATAAAAACTGATGAAATATTGGACTATACATATCAGGTTCTTTGTCCACAAAGCAAGTAAGCTAAAAATAAATAACAGAAAGTAACTAGTGGCTCTGGCCAGTTGGCTCAGCAGTAGAGCATCAAACTGGCATATCCAAGTCCCGGGTTAGATTCCTGGTCAGGGCACACAGAAAAAGTGACCATCTGCTTCTCCCCTTCTGCCCCTCCTCTGTCTCTCTCTCTTTTCTCCTCCTGCATCCATGGCTTCAGTTGTTTGAGCAAAGTTGGTCTGGGGTGCTGAGGATAGCTCAGGGACTAGAATGGCTCTGTTGCCGAGCAACATATGTAGAAGTGGCCAGAACTGGAAGAACATTGCCTGACAGGGGGTTTGCTGAATGAATCCTGGTTGGGGCATATGCAGGAGTCTACCTTCCTGCCTCTCCCTTAATTAAAAAAAAAAAAAAAGAAAGAAAAGAAAAAAAACCTAAAAAATCTCCCCATCTTTTAATATTAAAAAACATACTTCAAATAACTCATTGACTAAGGAAGGAATCAAGTATTCAAATTAGACTTTGAATTGGTGGCACAGTGAATAGAGCATTGACCTGTGATCCTGAGGTCCCAAATTTGAAACCCTGAGGTCACCGGCTTGAGAGTGAGCTCATCCAACTTGAGTACAGAGTTGTCAGCTTGAGAGTGGGATCATAGACATGACCCCATGATCTCTGGCTTGAGCAAGGGGTCAATGGTTCAGCTGAAGCCCCCAGGTAAAGGTATATATGAGTAAGCAATCAGTGAACAACTAAGGTGCTGCAACTATGAGTTAATACTTCTCATAACTCTCTTTCCCGTTTGTCTGTGTGTGTGTGTCTTTCTGTAAAACAAAAAAACAAACAAAAGTATATTTTAACAGACATCTTACTTAATAATAAAACATTAGGAGAATTCCCATGAAGATGGGGAATAAAACTAAAGACCCTGTAAAACCACTCACTTCAATGAAGATTCGGGGAAATAACTGTTCTTACTGAGTAATGATATGAACATCTCTACAAAGTATCTAAAATATACACTTACATTTTTAGAATTCATAAGAGAAATTAGCAAGGTGGCTATTTTTAAAATCAGAAATATATCTCTCTTCTATTAATAACGAGAAGGAATTGTAAGAGTCTGCAATCCCTTTGAAAGAGTCTATCTTTACAACATGATTAACAAATAAAAAGTAACACTTAAAATAAATATAAAAGTTTTATATTAAAAATGTTTAAAATTTTTATTAAAAGAAATAAGTTAAGATGTCAATAAATAAAACAATATGCCATGCTCAGGGATTGGAAGAACAACTGAGGTAAAGGTGTTCATTTTCCTCAAAATGTTTTATAAATTAATGCACTATCAAAATCTCAAGGGTTTATGTGTATGTGTTATTTAAGAAGTTTTCTCTGGAAAAATAACAACTGACACAACAGAAATACAAAGTATAGTAAGAAAATACTATGAAGAACTCTATGCCAAAAAATTAGACAACCTAGGGGAAATGGACAAATTTATTGAATCATATACTCTTCCAAAAATCAATCTGGAAGAATCAGAACACCTAAACAGACCAATTACAACAAATGAGATTGAAACAGTTGTCAAAAACTCCCAACAAAGAAAAGTCCTGGGTCTGATGGCTTCATAAGTGAATTCTATCAAAAATTCAAAGAAGAACTAACTCCTATCCTTCCCAAGCTATTTCAAAAAATTCAAGAGGAAGGAAGACTTCCAAACTCCTTTTATGAGGCGAGCATAATTCTAATCCCAAAACCGGGCAAAGACAACACAAAGAAAGAAAATTATAGGCCAATATCCCTGATGAATTTAGACGCTAACATTCTCAACAAAATATTAGCCAACCGGATCCAGCAATATATGAAAAAAATTATACACCATGAGCAAGTGGGGTTTATTCTGGAGAGGCAAGGCTGGTCCAGTATTCACAAATCAATCATTGTGATTCATCACATAAACAAAAGAAAGGACAAAACTCACATGATAATTTCAATACATGGAGAAAAAGCATTTGAGAAAATCCAGCACCCATTCATGATCAAAACTCTCAGTAAAGTGGGAATACAGGGAACATACCTTAACATGACAAACCCACAGCAAACATCATACTAAATGGGCAAAAATTAAAAGCAATCCCCTTAAGATCAGGAACAAGACAGGGGTGCCCCCTTTCACCACTCTTATTGAACATAGTTCTGGAAGTCTTAGCCACAGCAATCAGACAAGAAGAAGAAATAAAAGGCATCCAAATTGGAAAAGAAGAAGTAAAACTGTAATTATTTGCAGATGATATGATATTGTATATAGAAAACCCTAAAGTCTCCATCAAAAAACTACTGAACCTGATAAATGAATTCAGCAAGATGGCAGGATACAAAATTAATACTCAGAAATCAGAGGCATTTTTATATATCATCAATGAACTGTCAGCAAAAGAAATTAAGGAAACAATCCCCTTCACTATTGCAACCAAAAAAATAAAGTACTTAGGAGTAAATTTAACCAAGGAGGTTAAGGACTTGTACTCGGAAAATTATAAAACATTGATAAAAGAAATCAATGAAGATACAAACAAGTGGAAGCATATACCGTGCTCATGGTTAGGAAGAATAAACACCATTAAAATGTCTATATTGCCCAAAGCAATTTATAAATTCAATGCAATACCAATTAAAATTCCAATGACATACTTCAAAGATATAGAACACATATTCCAAAAATTTGTATGGAACCAAAAAAGAACACGAATATCCTCAGCAATCTTAAAAAGAAAATAATAAAGCAGGAGGTATCACTCTTCCGGATATCAAGGTATAGTACAAGGCCATTGTACTCAAGACAGCCTGGTACTGGCATAAGAACAGGCACATTGATCAATGGAACAGAACAGAGAACCCAGAAATAAACCCACACCTTTATGGACAACTGATATTTGACAAAGGAGGAAAAAACATACAATGGAGTAAAGACAGCCTCTTTAACAAATGGTGTTGGAAAAATTGGACATCTACCTGCAAAAAAATGAAACTAGACCATCAATTTACACCATTCACAAAAACAAACTCAAAATGAATAAAAGACTTAAATATAAGCTGTGAAACCATAAGCATCTTAGAAGAAAACATAGGCAGCAAGCTCTCTGACATCTGTCAAAGCAATATATTTGCCAATTTATCTCCACGGGCAAATGAAATAAGAGGCAGGATGAACAAATGGGACTATATCAAACTAAAAAGTTTTTGCACAGCTAAAGACAATAAGAACAGAATAAAAACACAAACCACACAATGGGAGAACATATTCCACAATACGTCTGATAAGGGGTTAATAACCAAAATTTATAAAGAACTTATAAAACTCAACACCAGGAAGATAAACAATCCAATCAAAAAATGGGCAAAAGAAATGAATAGAAAAGTCTCCAAAACGGACATACAGTTGGCCAATAGGCATATGAAAAAATGCTCAACATCACTAGTCATTAGAGAAATGCAAATTAAAACCACAATGAGATATCACCTCACACCAGTCAGAATGGCGCTCATTTGCAAAACAACACAGAATAAGTGCTGGCGAAAATGTGGAGAAAAGGGAACCCTCCTGCACTGCTGGTGGGAATGCAGACTGGTGCAGCCACTGTAAAAAACAGTATGGAGATTCCTCAAAAAATTAAAAATCGAATTGCCTTTGGACCCAGTTATCTCACTTTTGGGAATTTACCCTAAGAACACCATAGCACTGTTCGAAAAGTAAAAATGTGCCCCATGTTCGTGGCAGCATTTTTCACAATAGCGAAGATCTGGAAACAGCCCAAGTGTCCATCAGAGGACGAGTGGATTAAAAAGCTATGGTACATATATACTATGGAATACTACTCGGCCATAAGAAATGGTGACATCGGATCATTTACAACAAAATAGATCGACCTTGATAACATTATACAGAGTGAAATATGTAAAATTGAAAAAAACAGAACTGCATGATTTCATACATAGGTGGGGCATAAAAATGAGAATATGAGACATGGACAAGAGTGTGGTGGTTATGGGGTGGGGGGAGGGAGGAGAGGGAGGTAGAGGGGGTAGGGGCACAAAGAAAACCAGATAGAAGGTGACAGAGGACAATTTGACTTTGGGTGATAGGTATGCAACATAATTGAATGACAAGATAACCTGGAAATGTTTTCTTTGAACATATGTACCCTGATTTATTAATGTCACCCCATTAAAATTAATAAAAAAAAAGTTTTCTCAAAAATTTATAAAGAAGTACAAAAGGCAACCTAAACCCAAACTCTTCAAATGAAGAAAAGGAAAAGGAAGAGGAGGAGAAAAAAAATTGGGGTGAAGGAAGTTTTCTTTTACATCATTTAAAGATTTAATGTAAAATTATAGTAATTAAGACAATATGCTACTCGTATAGAAATAAACAGATTGATGAAGACATTAAAGAGCTTAAAGACATAAATTTTTTCTATATATTTAGAAACAATTTATTATATCGCCAACAACAGATTAAAGAAGAATGTTTAGCTTTTTCAATAAATGGTGTTAGGACAATTAGTTATATAGAACAATAAATGAAATTAGACCCCATTTCATGCCATATACAATAATCCATTCCAGAAGTATAATCCTAAATATAAAAGGGAAAGTTATAAAACTCTTGAAAGACAATATAGAAAGAATTTTAATGATCTCATATAAAGGAAAGATTACTGAAGTTACAAAAAGCACAAAGAAAACAATTGATAAATTTGACTGCATGAGGATGAAGAATTTATGTTTAGCATAATTTTTCCCAAAAAACTTAAAAATTTAGTTTGACTGGTGGTGGAATAGTGGATATCATCGACCTGGTTCTTAAGTGCAGACTTGTCAGCTTGAGTGCAGAGTCGCTGGCTTCAGTGTGGGACCATGGACATAATCTCATGGTCACTGGTTTGAACAAGGAGTCACTGGCCTGGCCTGAAGCCTCTGGTCAAGTCATGTATGAAAGGCAATCAATGAACAATTAAAGTGATGCAACTATGAGTTGATGCTTCTCATCTCTTTTCCTACCTCTCTCTTTCTCTCTCTCTCTCAAAAAATAAAAATAAAATATAAAACAATAAAACACCAAACTACTAACAGGAAGAAGATATTTGCCACACATAAAATTGACAAAGGTATAGCAACAGAAATATGCAAAGAACTAAAAACCAATAAGAAAAAATTTTAAATGTGTTATTGTTCCTAAACTGAATATAGGCTGCAAAGATGTTCATTGTGACTTTTATGGCTTACATATTTTCTGTTATATTTATACCTTACATGTTTTCTGTTAAGTCTTTTACTCAATACTCTTTAGAAACTAAGTGGTTTGTGAAGACAGATCATCACTATGCATTGTGTTACATATAACAATACGACTATGCTTGAATTGCTTTTGGAGATCAGAGAGGACACACTATATGACCTGAGCAGGACCAGCTTCAGAAGTTAAGCCTTCGAGGACGAGTTAGTAAGCAGATTGATGACGGCATTATATACAGCAGCAATTAAGTGTTCAAAGGTTGGGAATTCTGAAAAAATACAGTTTTCATAAAATTTAGGTAATTTGGAATGGCTGAAATAAACTAATAAGAGAACAGTAGTAGATATACATACAAAAGTAAGCAGGACAGATCACAGAATGTCTTTTATGCCAGCCAAGGAATTTGGACATTATGATGCAACTAATACAAAAGGTACTACAAAACAATGTAAGGTTGAAAAAGACATTTGGATTAGAGACCAAATTTGGGTTTTTAGATACTGAGTGGTTACTCCATGTAGAATGGCCTAGAGGGGTCAAGACTTGAGGAATGAAACCAGTTGTGGGATTTATTCAAAGTCCATGGAAGGGAAAGCTAAGACCTGAATTAAGACACATTGCCCATACTTGACTGGGTGTGGAGAATAAGGAGAAGGAGGAATCAAGGATTATTTAGATTTCCACCTTGAGCAATTCCAAGGATAGTGGTGTCAACTAATAAGGAACATATGAGAAGGTTGGATAATAGAAAATTTTAGTTTAGTTTAGCACATACAGAATTTTTGGTGCCTACTGAAGAGGACAAAAACACCTATGTAATTTCTGTGATTTGGTTGGACAAGAACAGAAATTAGGAAAAGGCAGTAAGGCCATGATCATAACAATGACCTTCAGGGTTTGCTGTTATCGGTTACATAGAAAGAATGACACATAATACTGTGATCTGAGCTCAAAAGTGATAGCCAGGGTTATGTAATTTTCTATTACAGTTTATTTTCAATATTATTTTGTATTGGTTTCAGGTATATGGCTTAGTGGTTAGACAATGATATATATATTTTTTTTTAAATTTTATTTATTCATTTTAGAAAGGAAACACAGAGTGAGAGAGAGAGAGAGAGAGAGAGAGAGAGAGAGAAAGGGGGGAGGAGCTTGAAGCATCAACTCCCATATGTGCCTTGACCAGACCAGTGCAGGGTTTTGAACTGGCGACCTCAGTGTTCCCAGGTTGACGCTTTATCCACTGCGCCACCACAGGTCAGGCTAGACAATGATATATTTTACATAGTGTTCTCCTTGGTGTATATAGTGCCCAACTAGAATCATACATAATTATCAAATTATGATGGACAATATTTCTTATGCTGTACTTTATATTCCCATGATTATTATATAACTATCAATTTGTATTTCTTAATCACTTCAGCCAGGGATATATTTTTAATTCTATCTCTGCAACTATAAACCAGGTTGACAATGACCAAGTGAATTGTAAATAATAGCAATAATAATTACAGTACTTTAATTTATTGACTATGTGCTATGAAGTGTCTACTGTACATTACACAAACACTTGACAAATACAACCTCATTTTATTTTCATGGAAATTCCAGAAGGATGGAGAACATGTTGATTGTGTTTTATATCTGTGTCCTTAGCATCTGGTCAGCACAATGATGACATATAATAGATGTCTAGTAAATACTTTTTATGTGAATAAATAAATTATTTAATAATTAAATAAATCTTCACAACAACCCTGAAAAGTTACTCATTACCCATTACACAAATAAGAAAACTGATATTTAAAGAGGTGTAGTAAACTCCTTTCAGCTGTTGAACATTGCTGAACAGTTAATAGTCACCAATCTTTGAAAATAAATTCAAGCCAAAATGTTTCCAGATACATTTCAAACAATGATTCTGGTTTCTTTTGTTTGGGTCTTATTTGACTAAGGGGTGATGAAGAAGATACCTCAGTTGACTTCATTACCCAGGTAATGACCATCATTTTCCACTTTGCCTTTTTTATGTAGAATTAACCCAGTCATCTAGCTGTACATATTCAAATTTAGTATTGTGGTAGTCTATTGTACCATATGGTAAAAAATATTACTGTGATATTTTGTTTTGTTGTGTTTTATTTTATTGTTCCTTATAATATGAACCATGGAAGAAAAATCAGTAGATGATCCATGCGTTTTTCCTTATTTCGCAAACTTTTTAAATTTCCTATGCTTAGGAGAATCTATAAACAAGGTGTAAACTCTTAGCCACTTGAAAACAAAGTTCTCAACACATTTCAAGCATATGAAATCACTGTTTGCAAACTCTTTTGTTTGTTAAAAATAAAGTCTTAGGAGAATTGCTAAAGATGCTAATTAAATGTGTTGATTGGATATTTACCAATGCCCACAGCACCTGATTTACAGTTTGACACTTTCAAGCTACAATTTGAGCCCATAGTCCGAAGAGACAAGTATAATCAACATTATTCTGACTTTGCTTTCATTTGCCCAACTTCTGAGTAAATAGAGACCAGAGGGCATCATTAACACATCTCCTGTTCCACCTTGCTCATGATGGGAAATCATTTCACACTACGAGTCATTGGGGGAGTAATTGTATTTAGTGGAGATAGAAAAACATTTATCACAAAACTTTATTAGAGGAACCCAATGTTTGGGGAATTCTCAGACTATTAAGCAAAGGCAAAGTATAAATCTGAGAAAGAAAACTTTAGCTGATGTAAGAGAAGCAAACCATATTCATTAAAAAATACATGTTTAATGCCAAAATTAAACCCATATAGGCACAAGTGTTTAAACTTGGCTGGAGATAAAACTATGAATCCCATAGTTTGCTCATAGTTGGTCATACTTCAGAAATATGAAAGAGAGTAGAGTTTGTAGCCAAACCTTGGCTCAAATCTTTCTCTTTTCTTTCTTCCTTGGCTCAAATCTTCTTTCTTTCTTTCTTTCTTTCTTTCTTTCTTTCTTTCTTTCTTTCTTTCTTTCTTTCTTTCTTTCTTTCTTTCTTTCTTCTTTTGTTTGTGACAGAAACAGAAAGAGAGACAGAGAGAGGGACAGATAGGGACAGACAGACCAGAAGGGAGAGAGAGATAAAAAGAATCAATTCTTCTTGGCAGTGCCTTAGTTGCTCATTGATTGTTTTCTCATATGTGCCTTGACTGGGGAACTACAGCAGAGCAGAGTGACCCTTGCTCAAGCCAATGACCTTGGGCTCAAGCCAGTGAGCTTGGGCTTCAAGCCAGTGCCCTATGGGCTTAAGCCAGTGACCATAGGGTCATGTCTATGATCCCACACTCAAGCCAGCGACCCTGCACTCAAGCTGGTGAGCCCATGCTCAAGCCAGATGAGCCCACACTCAAGCTGGAAGCCTCGGACTTTCAAACCTGGGTCCTCTCTGTCCCAGTCTGACCTTCTATCTACTGCACCACCATCTGGTCAGGCTCTTTCTCTAACTTCTATTAGATTTGTCCACTTGGACACCTTACTATTCCTTACTCATTTATTTTCCTAAAAAACATGCACAGAGTGACTTCTCTGTGCCAGATGTGGTACTAAGCACAGGACACAATGACAGATAAAGCACTACCTAACTTCTGCAGTTAACAGTGCAGTGGGACCATGGCTACTTTAATATAACCAGTAAGCACACTGAAAAAAAGCTCATGGAATATTTTGAGAATTCAGAGAAAGGTACCTGGTCTAAGGAGATTACAAATTCTTAAAGAGATAATATCTTTCAAGATGAGTCTTTTTAAATGAGTTAATATCAGCCAGTAAAGGGAGCTAGAGTGGAGAAGAAGGCATTTCATGCACAGGGGGCTGCATAAAAGACACAAAGGAGAGAAAGCATAGGAACTACAGAGAGCTGGGATTTAAACCCAAAGCCTGAGGATGTCCCTTGGTAACTCAGGACTCTATCTTAACATGCTTTAGGGTTTACACAAAGTTTTCATCCAAATTCATTAGACAGGTAAATAATAGTTATTTTGTAGATAAATAGCAATATTATATACTGCTCACAAATATTAGGGGATATTTCAAAATGAATATGAAGTGATAAAATATCCCCTAATTTTTGTGAGCAGTATATATGTATATGTAAATATATAGTCATTTATGCATATGTATATATATAGATATACACAGATAGATAGATATACATATATATATACATTCTTTTTTAAAAAAAATAGAAATTCAGCTCTGGTTGGTTGGTTCAGTAGATAGAGTTTTGGCCTGGCATACGGATATTCCTGGTTCGATCCCCGGTCAGGGCACATAGAAGAAGCAACCACCTGCTTCTCTTTCCCTCCCTTTCCTCCTTCTCTCTCTCTTCACCTCTCACAGCCAATGGCTCAACTGATTCGAGTGTCGGCCCTGGGCACTGAGGTTGTTAGCTTGATTTGAGCACTGGCCCCAGACGAGGGTGAATTTTGGTTGGGGTACATGTGGTAATCTATCTCCCCTCCTCTCACTTAAAAAAATAAAAATCTCTAGTCTCTTAAATATACTATATGCCAAACACTGACACATGGCAGACTAATTCACCATGTTAACTATCTTAGTTATAAACCTTGAAGTAAATCTTCTGCTATTCTTTTGTGTAACTGTAACCATGAAACTTATTAGGAAAGAAGATAATGTGATTCTGCACTGGCTTTTAAAAGAAAATGTAATGTTTTCCTATGTCAACTTCTCTGGGTACACTATCCCAGCATATTCTGAGTGAGTACCACCATAGTGCATAATGATAAATGATGGGAAACAATACTAATAATGTATGTTTGCTGAGGGTTTTTATGTGTAAGGCCCAATGCTAGACAGTATATCTCATCTAGTAACTAACAGTCCAGTGAGGTAGGTAATATTATTGTCCTCATCTTGTAGGTGAGTAAACTAAGTTTTAGATGTTTTAAGTGACTTTGTCCAAGTAAAAGCTGATAAACATTGGAGCCAGAGTTTCTTGCCATTGGCATTTGGCTCTCATGCTTGCCCTCTTCATCACAGATCATCTTCTTGACATAAGGCTGGAATATCTACATTATTCCTATTTCTACCAGAGCTTCTTAGCAGCAGCCCACGGCCAAGAAACACTAGTTGGACATATTACATTGAGCAACAAAGGAAATTTATCATCACAGCTATTGCTTATCTGACTTATTGATAAATGAAGATGAAAGCTTACCATTGATAAGCCATTGTGAGTGGCTTAACTCGAAGGCTTCTAAGTAATTTTAATGGATTCATATGCTAATAACTTTTCATTTGTGTAAATCAATAATTTCTTTCTTCTGAAAAAATCCACACTCAGGGCACATACAGGAACAGATCAAAGATTCTGTCTCTCTCTCTCTCTCCCTCCCTCCCTCCTTCTGTCTGTATATCAATAAATATAGTTTTTTTAAAAAAGAAACAAATTAATTGCTGAGATTTATAGGTTTCATAGTTGAACTGTCCTCAGTGTAACATTCTAATGAAGATAGAATGTTGGAGCAGCATAAATTCCCTAGGAGCTTAGAGTTTTGGAAACAAGTTTTACAATGAAGAGTTTTAGAATGTTAGGAAAAATGACAAGACCTGTCAAAGACAAATTTACAGCTTGCCATGTTCTCAATAACCTGCATAAAACACTGTGGAAAATGCATATATTCTTTAGCTTAATCTGATTATTACATTTTGTAGATTATTTTAGTGTAGCATTCAAAGTATCTCTCTCGATGATAGTTTTGTTGATACACTTTATAATCTACTAAATTTAAAAATACTAATAATTCTTTGTGTATCTTTATACATTTAAGGTAAAGTTCAAGCTCTTGTTTACAATGTATAACTGAACAGGAACTCTGACTCACCAGAATCCACGATGAATTGAAGTTCATATGGTTTGCTCTACTTCCTTGACAAATATTTATGACTCTAGAAATATTGGATTATTGACTTCAAAAACTGAGTTTAAAATCAGGATGGAATTTCCAGGGCATTATTTTTATTAACAATAATTCAGTTCTAGCAAACTTTCTTGCTGGTACTGTTATTTTTATCTCTTCCTGATTAGAAATTTATATGAATAGTCCTCTTTGAAAGGACTGTGGAAAGTCAGGCTGTTTTGACTAGAAATTGTCGGGACTTGGAAAAGGAATTTTATGCCATTGCAATCACTTTCTTTACCATAGATAGTATATCAAGATAAGGTTCTTTCTGTGGATGCAACAAAAAATTACTCTCAAAAGGAATTTATGAGAAGACTATCTGTACTCCACTAGAAATGGGAAAACTTAGTTTGGAAATGGACAGTTAGGTAGTTCTTGAGTCTGGGAAGCAAGAACCCTGACAATATCAAGAGCCGTCTGGTCATGGTCTTACATATGAATGGAATGGAAACTCACATGTTTTTATCATTTCCTGCTAATTATTCTGCTAAATATCACTGTCTTTTCCACTCTGCTAGAGATTCAAATTCTAGAAAGACGCTCTGAACATTTCAGCTTGTGTTATTCACCCATTTGTTTAGTTAGCAAGAAGAGTCTTCCAATTATAGTTCCAGCAGACTATATCTAGAAGAAATAGGAAATTTCTCGAAAGCTAATTGCATTCCAGTTAGGAAAGGGACTCTGGACAACCAAAAGACTGAAGTATCTTCTGCATGAGGGAACAGAAGCTAGAATAAAGTTGGGAATATGGCAAAACAAAATAATCCTTTCTTCTTCTTTTGCTTAGTGGGTAGGTTATAGGTTATCTGTTGTTATAAGCATTAAAATCAGTGGCTACAAAAACAAGCTATGAGGGCTTTCATACTAAGTAAAAAAGGTAGAATTATCTGAGTCATGAACCCATTTCAAGAAAATGAGGACTCAATATTAAAACCTAGATAGTAATTTAAAATAAATATAAAACAAGATGACTCATCACTATTATCAGTTTTGTTCTAGAAATTTCTGACCAATAAAATACATCAAGAATTATAAATAAGAATCATTACTATTGCAAAGGAGATGAAACTAACATTGCTTGAAGGTATTATGGCTAAGTATAGAGAAAACCTAAACAAGTCAACTGAAAAGCTAAAATAAAGTTTTACTGTATGTCAACACTAATGGCTACATAGAAAATATAATGTCCTAAAAAAGATTTATTCAGAGTGGGCAAAATTCACACCCAAAAGGTATAAAATACCTACAAATAATCTTAAGAGGAATGTGTGGGAGCAAATAAAGAACACCACAGAAACTTGCTGTAAGGTACTAAAAAAACATGTAAATCCTTTATTTTCTTTTTAAAAGTTGACAAAGTAGTCTCACAGTTAAATAAAGTCAAGGATATTTGAAACTGGGAGTGATTGTTTTACTCTATACTAAATGAAAAGATAACTCAGAATGTCTTTAAAATAGGCTAGTACAAAAATCTAGTCAAATCAATTAAAAATATGTAGTCCTAAAACAGACTATAATCGTTGAAAGAATTTGAGATCGTCAGGTTTGTGAACAGAAATTTATGTGTAAGAATGTGAACTTCAGTTTCATTTAAAATTAGCTGGAGGTGGAGGGATAGAGTAAAACAAGCAAGCAAACAAACAAACTCATAGACACAGACAACAGTGTGGTGATTGCAGGGATGGAGGTGGGGGAGGGTATGGGAGATAAATGGTGATGGATGAAGATTTGACTTAGCGGGTGAATATCTATATATAATACAGTATATAGAGATTTGTTGTAGACTTGGGCACCTGAAACCTGTGTAGTTATGTTATCAAGTTGTGACCCTAATAAATTCAATATGAATGATAAATGAAATTAGCTGCCTTACTTGAACTTACTCATAAGCATGACTCGCTATTGTTAAATAAATAAATCCAAATGCCTTATGCTTCCAACATGAAACATGAATCCTGAATGAGAAACAGCTCAACTGCAAATCAATGCATATAATATAGACTGTTTGCTCACTTCCTTTCCAGGGGTCTTATTTGAAATCACCATTTGTTCCTCTTGTTGTATATGCCATCCTAACAGGCATAACATGTCTACTCTGAGTACACCTCCCATTATTCTTCAGGGTTAGACGCTTTGATGGATGACCGCCTCTTTTTTGGTGCAGTCTGGAATCCAGCAAGTGAATTTGTTTAACTTCATATAGCTTACATTTTGAGTCTTATCATACCAGACATAACCTTCAAATATGGTAATATCCTTCCAGATACTTTCATGAGCAGCAGTAGTAGGTAACAGGCAGAAACTTGTTTTAATTTATTTTTTATATATATATAAAAGAAATTAAAAACACTTAAGTGGTCAACAGAAGGAAAATGGAAAAATAAAAAGAAAAGTTGTATATCCATACAACATAATATTATAGTCACCAAAAACTGGATGTTTTTAAGAATTTAAACAATACAGTTACTTCAGGAAGTGAGCAATAAGTGATTTTTATTTTTATGTGCCTATATAATATTTTAGTTTTATTGTTTTTTTATTTTCCAAGTTTTCTATAAGTATGAGAATGAAAAATATGTATCTTAAAATGATAAAAATAAAGATATTGAAGAATTAAACTATAAAAGATAAAAACATTAAAAATAAAAAAGTCAGAATATATATTAATAAGAATTGGCAATAAATAGAGAAGTATATATAAATAATTATTTAATAAATAACATTTATGTGTACTTTAAGTTGATTTTACAAAAAAAAAAAAAAACCAAACATATTTAAGCAAATAAATGACAAAGTCATTTTGATTTGCATTTTCAAATGTAGCCACATAGTTTCTACCACTGAACAGCTGAGTAATGGACCACTGTCAATTTCATGGAAGTTCATGGAAGAGCAAGAAAAGTTATTTTAAATGTAGGACCTTAGATTCTGAACTTGCCAAACTTTGTATGGAAATAATGGTAGAGATCATACCTACTACCTCCCAAGTAGGAAGCAAGATATAATCACCACAGCTCATGATACATTCTATAAAAAGATACTGCAGTTGGTCCATGTGGTTGATTATGCTGTGTTCATAAACACAATCACCAGCTGTTTTGCAAAACAGAAAGGTATAAAAATTTTATGGGTTTGATTCTAAAAATAATTTACACCTAGATGAATCTTTTTGGAATATTTTACCGAATAGTATTATCTTCAGTGCCCTTCTAAACCAGGGATAAAAAAATGCATAAACCATTGGATTGAAAGCAGAGTTCAGGTAGCCAAACCAAATTAATACCTCATTCAGGGTGAGTGGAATAGAATAGTCCAGGAAGGGATCCATGATTGTGCAGACAAAGAAAGGACACCAACATATTAGAAAAACTCCCATCACAATCCCTAATGTCTTTGCAGCTTTTCTTTCTTTGCTTCCTGAAATTCCATTTTTCTCTTCCAATCCAATTTGAAGCTTCTGTTTAGCATCGTTAATTGATCTTGCCTGTCCTCTAGCTATGAAATATATTCTATAATATACACACAACATAACAGATCCAGGTATATAGAAAGAAGTCATAAAGGCCAGTACTCCAGATGTTTTGCTAAAGAAGACAGAGCAACCCCCTACACAATGAACATGTTTGTAATACATCTGTTCGGCTCCTTTGAGGTTTAGCTCCAGAAAAATCATTCCAAATGCAAATAGAGCAGGGATGCTCCAGCTAATGAAGATCATCACAAAAATAACCAAGATACTGATCTTGGCTTTGTATCTCAGCGGGTCACACACAGCATAGTAGCGGTCAATGGAAATGAAGGACAAGTGGAAAATGGATGCTGAGCTCAGCATAATATCTGTGCTGGTGTGAATTTTACAGAAGACTTCTCCAAAATACCAGCAGTGCTCAACAGATCTCACCATGCTATAAGGCATGACCAGGCACCCCAGCAGAAAGTCCACAGTGGCCATGGAATGAATGAGCCAATTAGTTGGGGTATGAAGTTGCTTGAAGTGTGATATGGAAATAATAACTATCAGATTGCCAACCACTGTGGTCAGAATTATGAGTGCCATTAAACTGTATAGGGATGCACGGACATCATTCGACCAGCTGCTTGTTGCACAAGAAATATTAATTGTATTATGGCAAAAAGGCATTGTTCCTCAGGGCTATCCACCAGTTTATTTTTTTTCCTTTGTGTGTTGATCTTTCTTCAAAATCCAAATCAGGTTACAGTTCCATCTTTTACTTCCATATATCTATCCCAGAAACCTAGAAGAAAAAAAAAAAGTGAATCGTTGGAAATTTGATTCTTCTTACTTCTAATACTGTTACATATTATTGTTTGTTAAAAAATAAATATTTTGGACCTAATGTCTCAATTACTAGTACAGCTCCTTTTTTACTAACCCAGTATTTTATTTTTTTACTGTGGAAAGGATCAACTCAGATAAATTATTTTCAAGAACATTAAGCTTTGGCCTGACCAGGTGGTGGTGCAGTGGTTAGAGCGTAGGACTGGGATGCAGAAGACCCAGGTTCGAGACTCCAAGGTCGCCAGCTTGAGCATGGGCTCATCTGATTTGTGCAAAAGCTCGTCAGCTTGGACCCAAGGTTGCTGACACCAGCAAGGGGTTGCTCGGTTTGCTGAAGGCCCACAGTTAAGGCACATGTGAGAAAGCAGTCAATGAACAACTATGGTGTCGCAACGACAACGAAAAACTAATGATTGATGCTTCTCATCTCTCTCTGTTCCTGTCTGTCTGTCCTTATCTATCCCTCTCTCTGACTCTCTCTCTGTCCCTGTAAAAAAGAAAAAAAAAAGAACATTAAGCTTTGAACTTGCATATAAAAATGTAGAATGTCTTGAATAATGGCACCTACTAGTGAAGTGTGGTTATATGGTCTAAATTATTGAGCAGACCAAAGTACATGTAAGAAGTGATGTAGCAAAGAGAAAGCATTGAGATGGGAACCCGGGGAACTTGCGCTTCAGTGTCAGCTGTGGTCACGGCACAGGAGATTTTTTTTAAGCTCTAACACCTATTCAAAATTTTTTTCACGCAATCACAATTTATAAAACAGATAAAAGCAAAATCTTGTTAAAAGGGAGATGCCGCTTTCACTACACCTCTTCTTCCTGACTCATTGAAGAACCTTAAAGTTTTATGGGGCCCAGTTTTAACATGTCTCTTTTGCATTTCTCCGATGATGATGATTAGAGACATTGAACATTTTTTCATATGCGTATTGGCCTATATTATTCTGTAATTATCAGCTAAATTATGGAATTTGCAGTATAGTTTGCAATATATACATGGTATTGTAGATATATGTCTATTAAATAAAATAGATAGATGATAGATAGGTAGATAGATAGATGATAGATAGATAGATAGATAGATAGATAGATAGATAGATAGGTAGATAGATGATAGAGAGTTAGTGTAGAGCAGGGGTCAGGAAACTTTTTGGCTGAGAGATCCATGAATGCCACATATTTTAAAATGTAATTCTGTGAGAGCCATATAACAACCCGTGTACGTTAGTCATTATCCAATAAAAATTTGGTGTTGTCCTGGAGGACAGCTGTGATTGGCTCCAGCCACCCACAACCATGAACATGAGCTGTAGGAAATGAATGGATTGTAATACATGAGAATGTTTTATATTTTTAATGTTATTATTTTTTTATTAAAGATTTGTCTGCGAGACAGATGCAGCCATCAAAACAGCCACATCTGGCTCGCAAGCCATAGGTTCCCGATCCCTGGTTTAGAGGAAGAATCTAAATTTCTGGCAATCAGTGAACAGCCTGCCACTACAATGTGAAATATAAAACAAGTTTTAGAATTTCATCAAGCTTCTGTCTTTTTCATACTACCCATTCTCTCTGGACTAACAGTATAGATCAAGACCACACAAAAGTCTAAATTTATCCAGAACTAAAATTGAATAAATAAAATATTTAGGAAATAAAATGCATATTTTCATAAATTTAAAATACCTCTTTCCCAATTCCTTTCTGCCTTTTGTCTGCCCAGGCCCATTTCACAAAAGGACAAATAGTAGACTAAAACCAGGTTATTGAACTTAGCTATATTTGAATTATAATTAAAATTTCCCTGAAAGAATGATTTTTTTTTTACTATGAAATACAAGTGTGCACTCAACTAAACTATATCGGTTAAATTACTAATCTATTTAGACTTCCTTCTATTTCTCCCTTTTCCTTCCTTTTTTTAAATATAGTTAACATATTAAAGGAACCAAGTAGTACACTCTGATCATTGCTTAGAAGTGTTTGCTAATTAATTACTACCAGTCAAAAAATATAAAATTCCTACCGGATACCATCTTGAATAGGTTCATTTGTTTAGTGGAAATTAGGGTCCAAAAACAAGTAAAGTTTTTAGACCCTAATTAAGTGAAGGAAAACCTTGTTTAATTTCAAAAGACTACCTTCACAGAAGATGAAAAAGCTATTTGACAACTTTTTATACCTTGTTCTTTGGGTGTCTATAATGTTAGGTTCTCAGATAAAAACCAAATGACCCAGAGACTTCCCTCTCATATTTGTACAACCTGGTTTCAGAGAAATAGAGCTTTAAGCATAGTATCTTGGAAATTGTTAATATTAAAAACACTTCAATAGAATAATTTTTCCAGCCAACTTAAAGATTATTATACCGTACATCATCTTTGCATGAGCATTTTTAAAGTGTTTTAATTTGTTTTTAGATTTACCTGTTTAAATAAATGTCCTATGACGACATCATGAGTTGAATGCTTATCTATGAACATGACATAATAGTGGTTTTGTTTCTTTTCTTTATCGAACTAGAAATGATTATTATCTATATATATATAAATTATCCAAGTTGAACACACAGTAGTAATATAGAGAGTTAATGAATCTCTCATTGATTATTTAGTTAAGCAAACACTTCTGAGCAAATGATTTAATACCTAATGTTTGAAAATGACATTTGAATTAAAAAATATATTGGTAGAAGTTAAACGTTTAAATAGATCTGTCTAGCAGAACAGGAACTTGCCGGTAGAGTGCGCCCAATGTCCCAATGAAAGGCTGTCTACACTAATCCCACCATGCCCTTTGACCCTGGGTTTGTCAAGCACCCATGTCTAATTGCTCAGTCTCTCATCTGTATACAATTTATGATCTGAACGCATATCCTAAGCTGCTATTACTCACAAGAACTTTTCAAGTGTGCCCTTTGGCGCTCATGGTCATCACCCTAATTCCTCAAACTCTTCTCTGAAGCTTTTCTCACTTGATTCTATCTAAAACTGTCTCTCCTGTGAGAATACTTCATCCCCTGTGCTCTACCAAGCATGGCTGGTTTCTCTCCTGTATCCTTAGAACTCTTTTTTACCAGCAATTTTCAACTGGTTTGCTCCAAGAATTTTTTAAACATGTAATACCTATTTAGTCAGGGGCACTTTCTTCGTTTCCCTTCAATTGTTAAAAAAAAGAAAGGTCAAAACAGTCAACACAATAGCCATCCAGTGTGAATGAACCAAAATTATGCTTATTATTTTGTCAAACTGACAACAATATATTTTTTGACATTATTACAGAAGTTTAGTAACTAGTTTATGAGTGACACAAGATGAAAAAGGTTGAAAATCACTGCTTTATACCATAGGACTTGGAAGAAAAGTAAGTGTACTCTGGGACCCATCGTCATTGCAGACCACTGTTACTCCTTCCTTTCTAAACTCCACCATCCGTAAGTTTTAGAGCTCTGTGTTCAAACTATATCTCCTCCTGCTACAAGCATTTATAGACTCTATGCCATTTCTCTTTATTTATTGAAAATGTTAGCTCTGGACCTATTATCACTTTCTCCAAGGCTACACTTATCAAAATTTTTATTAACTTTTTGTCCATGTCAACAATCTAATATGAACTTTCAGTTCCTTAATCCTCTACCTTCCAACAAGTGTGTTCTTCATGCCATTTCGTCTCACACTTTCATGGCCCTGTGTTTTCACAGATGAGGCAGGAAGGAGCTACAGACCTGCTGTTCTGTGACTTGTGACAGCTAAGTCATATTTTTCATTGATATTTAATTCAGAGGACAAATTATATAAAATAATGTTGTACTTATAGGTGAAAAAATAGAAAAGACAGGACTGAGGTATAAAATTTTCATTGGTAAAAATATAAATAATTTTGGTATAATAATATTTTAGGGAAAACAATCTTGTTGCACTAGGGACATTCAAAATATTAGACATTGTATCTCTTCTATGTGGTGATTTTGCAGTTATCACATAATGTATAACTAGGGATAGCACAATGAGACATTATAATTCAGAATTTGATGTCTGTTCTAGAACTATTTATGGCTATTTTATACTTGCTTTTATAAGAAAAACTTTAAAGTATATGATGCCCTAATTGATTGAGGGCAGAAATTTAAAAGTAATATAAAACTAAAACTGTAGCTAAACATTTAATCAAAGTAATATAAAACTAAAACTGCAGCTAAACATTTAATCAAAATGTACAATTTTATGATTTCTTACTGTGCTTTGGTAACATAAAAACTGTACAGCCTTACAGAAACTTTTGCACTAAAATTTTTGATAAACTTTTAATGTTTCAGATGGTTCTTGACCAATTTGTGACCATTTGAACATCAGGAAGAAAATACTGTCAGCCAATGCAGCCAGGTCACTAGTCCATGCTGCACAAAGGAGATAAAGAATTTAAAATATGCTAAGAAAAAGTCACACACACTATGTGAATCTTTTGAATAGTCTTCAAGTACAGAACACGTTTGTTCAGAGACCTTATCTGCTCTCTCTCTACGGCTAGGACTGGAACCAAAAAAAACACAAATAGTCTCAGCAGTCTTAAAAAGAAAAAATAAAGCAGGAGGTATCACTCTTCCGGATATCAAGGTTTACTACAAGGCCATTATACTCAAGACTGCCTGGTACTGGCATAAGAACAGGCACATTGATCAATGGAACAGAACAGAGGACCCAGAAATAAACCCACAGCTTTATGGACAACTGATATTTGACAAAGGAGGAAAGAACATACAATGGAGTAAAGACAGCCTCTTTAACAAATGGTGTTGGGAAAATTGGACATCTACCTGCAAAAAAATGAAACTAGACCATCAACTTACACCATTCACAAAAACAAACTCAAAATGGATAAAAGACTTAAACGTAAGCTGTGAAACCATAAGCATCTTAGAAGAAAACATAGGCAGCAAGCTCTCCGACATCTGTTGCAGCAATATATTTGCCGATTTATCTCCACGGGCAAATGAAATAAGAGGCAGGATAAACAAATGGGACTATATCAAACTAAAAAGTTTTTGCACAGCTAAAGACAATAGGAACAGAATAAAAAGACAAACCACACAATGGGAGAACATATTCGACAGCACGTCTGATAAGGGGTTAATAACTAAAATTTATAAAGAACTTATAAAACTCAAAACCAGGAAGACAAACAATCCAATCAAAAAATGGGCAAAAGAAATGAATAGAAATTTCTCCAAAGAGGACATACAGATGGCCAATAGGCATATGAAAAAATGCTCAACATCACTAATCATTAGAGAAATGCAAATTAAAACCACAATGAGATATCACCTCACACCAGTCAGAATGGCACTCATCAGCAAAACAACACAGAATAAGTGCTGGGGAGGATGTGGAGAAAAGGGAAGCCTTCTGCACTGCTGGTGGGAATGCAGACTGGTGCAGCCACTGTGGAAAACAGTTTGGAGATTCCTCAGAAAATTAAAAATCGAACCGCCTTTTGACCCAGCTATCCCACTTATAGGAATAGACCCTAAGAACACCATAGCACTGTTCGAAAAGAAGAAATGCGCCCCCATGTTCGTGGCAGCATTGTTCACAATAGCGAAGATCTGGAAACAGCGCAAGTTTCCGCCAGAAGACAAGTGGATTAAAAAGCTTTGGTACATATATACTATGGAATACTACTCAGCCATAAGAAATGATGACATCGGATCACTTATAACAAAATGGATGGACTTTGATAACATTATACGGAGTGAAATAAGTAAATTAGAAAAAAAACTGAGAACAGCATGATTTCATACATAGGTGGGACATAAAAGTGAGACTATGAGACATAAACAAGAGTGTGGTGGTTACAGGGTGGGGGGAGGAAGAGGAGGATGAGATAAGGAGGAGGGGAGGCGCACAGGGAAAACCAGATAGAAGGTGACAGAGGACAATTTGACTTTGGGTGACAGGTATGCAACACAATTGAATGATAAGATAACCTGGAGATGTTTTCATTGTACATATGTACCCTGATTTATTGGTGTCACTCCATTAAAATTAATAATAATAATAATAATAATAATAATAATAAAAAGAAGAGAAAAATAAAAAAAAGAAATGATGACAGACATTTTAAAAAATGCTTAAAGACATCATAAAAGAGAATAATCACAACTGAAAAGTGAATTGCTGATCTTGTGACTCAGGTAGAGTGATATCACATACACTAAGCTAAAATGAAAAGAAATGGAAATTCACTCATTCTTCTCCAACAGATGTTGATTGGCTGCTTTCTATCAGGCAGTAGGTGCTGAGGATAGAGGGGTGGACAGACACAGCAAATTTCCTGCCCACGTGGAATTTCCATTCCACTTGGAGGTGAGCACAAAGAAATAAAGATGATAAATAAATAAAATATTAGATTGCCATGGTGGCTAAGGAAACAAAAAGCATGGAAGAGAGATATGGAATGTTTGGGGAGAGGACTGAAATTTAAGGTAAGGTAGCCACGGAAGACTAAAATAAGAAGAAGACTTTGATTTTGCCCTGAAGGAAGTAAGGAGCCAACCACATGGACATCCAGAGGAAGTGCAATCTAGCTAGAGGGCACAGTCCATGCAAAGGACTGGGAGCATACCCAGTGTGTTTGCACAATAGCAGAGGTCAGTGTGGTTGGGGCAGAGGAAGCAAAACAGAGAAAAGGAGATGCGGATGCCAGAGAAGCTGCACAAGGCTGCATTGAACAGGGCCTCAGAGGACACAGCCTTCGAGTGAAAAAGAAGATACCAAGGGGCTTTAAACCCAGCCACATGATCTGGCCCATTCTAACAGATTCACTGTGGCTTCTGTGCTGAGAACAGAGGCAGAGAGCACGGACCAAAGTGAAGCAATGCTGAGCACGCTGCTGCAGTAACCTGGGAGGAGAAGATGTTGGTTTGGGTCAGGGCAGTGCCTGTGACGGTAGTGTGTGCTGGTCAAATTGGGGTGTGTCCTGAGATACAGTGAGTGGGTATTGGCGGTAGATGGAATGTGGGCTGGGAGAGAGTTGTCAAGGGAAATAGCAAGGCCTTTGGTTTGAGCAGTTTGGAGGGTTGAGGTCCCATTTACTGAGCTGGGAAAGATGGTGGCTGGAGAAGCACAAGAAGCAAGAGGAAGTCAGGAATTCAGTTTTGAGTTTGGTAGGTAGGTTGGAGCTATGTGCTAAACAACATGGCCTTTTGTGCCCAGTGGCCTCTGTTCAAGTCTGGGCGTGGCCATATTTACTAATTCTGCAGCCTTGACATGCTACTCAGCCTCTTGGGGCTACAGTTTTCTTACATGGAAACATAATCTATTTCCTGGGTTTTTTTGAGGCTGGAATAAGTTTAAGGTTTGTAAACTAGCATCTTATGTATGGCGTTAATCAAATAAGTAAAACATCCAAGGGGAATATTAAGGGAATATATAAGAAGCATCACAAAACTTTTTTAAGAATACACATATATTTAAATTAATATAAAAAGATGCACTCTTGCCTGGCTGGTGGTGGCAGAATGGATAGAGCAGGGGTACCCAAACTACAGCCCGGCCAGCGGGCCACATGCGACCCCCTGCGGCCATTTATCCGGCCCCTGCCACACTTCTGGAAAAGGCACCTCTTTCATTGGTGGTCAGTGAGAGGAGCACAGGATGCATCCGCACCCATAGTTCCCATTGAAATACTGGTCAGTTTGTTGACTTAAATTTACTTGTTCTTTATTTCAAATATTGTATTTGTTCCCGTTTTGTTTTTTTACTTTAAAATAAGATATGTGCAGTATGCATAGGGATTTGTTCACAGATTTTTTTATAGTCTGGCCCTCCAATGGTCTGAGGGACAGTGAACTGGTCCCCTGTGTAAAAAGTTTGGGGACCCCTGGGATAGAGCATCAACCTGGAACACTGAAGTCGCTGGTTCAAAACCTTGGGCTTGCCCAGTCAGGGCACATTTGATGGGCAACAAGCAAGCAACAACTAAAGTGAAGCAGCTATGAGTTGATGCCTCTCACTCCTCCCTGTTCCTTGTAAAATCAATAAATAAATTATCAAAAAAGAAAAAAGGATGCACTCTCGAGTGTTACTATAAGGAAGGGGAAAAAGAGAGGGAAGGGGAACAAAGGGGTAAAAATAGTAAGACAAAATGAAACAAATAGAGGGAGTGTGTTATATAAAAAAGGATTGTTTTATTTTTTGTTATAGCTCCAGGGACTGGAAAATGTCTAGAACATGAAAACTTTAAAAAGGATTAAAGAATGAGCAAATGAACTAAGGAGTTCATTAGCTTATTTCTGTACTCTGTGGGACCAATAAATATTTAGGCACATACACTTAACCTAGTTCTAAATTCCAAAAAGGAGAAAATCTCACAGGCATCCATCCGGATAGGAATTCTTTGTTTATAGTAGTGGTGTTTGCATATGTACAAACCCATCAAATTGTCCACATTAATAAATATGTGCAGTTTTTTGGACATCAAGTATACCTCAATAAAACTGTTTAAAAAATAAAAAAGGAAAAGAGATCAGGTTAGCATAGGACTTCTCATCTGTAATTCTGGAACTCAGAGAGCATTAAAAGGAGCTTAGAAACAACTAAGGAAATAGGATGGCAATTCAGTCATCCTATAGTCAGCCAGAAAAGTAATCATGTGAAGGTAAAAGAGAGACAACAAATACACATGCATGACCACCTCTGAAAAACTGTAAGAAATACTCTAACAATAAAATATTAAATCAAACCAAAAATTCTTTAGATATCAAGAGATGAATAAAAGGAACATTAGTGAATAACATTATCTGAATTAAGATTTAAGTTTAGCCTGACCTGTGATGGCACAGTGGATAGGGTATTTGTTGATCTAGAAAGCTGGGGTCGCTGGTTCAAAACCCCAGACTTGCCCTGTCAAGGCACATATGAGAAGCAACTGCTATGAGTTGGTGCTTCCTGTTCCTCTTCTAGTCCCTTTCTCTCTCCTCTCTCTCTCTCTCTCCCTCTCTCTCTCTCTCCTTTCTCTAAAATCAATAAATAAAATGTAAAAAAAGAAAGAATTTAGTTTAAATAAACAATTATCACAATAATATAACATAATGCAATGCTCGTTAGATATTTTTGAAATAAACAATAGATTTTGAAAAAAAAACTACATTGTTACCTAGAACTTAAATTCAGAACTATCTCACTAATCCCCAACTGTTATCAGGGCTGGTGGGAACTGAGAAGTTAGACTTCTCAACTAAGTCACATGATGCTTAGCTAAAACTCTAACTTTGTAAAGTTCTGTAGTGCACACACACACAGCATAGAGAAGATAGGTATGAGATTGTATACCCCAAATTCTCAGTACCATTACTCAGAGACAATAAGATTAAAACTCAAAAATTATAACAACAAAGACATATATATATAACACCAAATTTTAGCAATAATTTCTCCTGGGTGGTGAAATAATGAGTGAGTTTTGCTTTCTTCTTTATAACTTCTACATCTTCCAAGTTTTCTACTATGAGAAAGAGTCACTTTCTTAACCAGAAAATAAATTAGTAAATAAAAGTAAATGTATATGAGGTAAGTGATGAGTGAAACTTTAATAAAAATGTATCAGTGAATAATTATTAATGTGTTTATGTTATTTGCGCTTCTTTTACTTGTATAATTCTTTACATGAGTTATTTTTACCTTCCTATTAAAAATCATACTTTTACTAAATCTCTGAACTGAACCCCTATCTTATTTTGGTTCTACCCTATAATTTTGGAAACAGAATTAGAAATGGACTTGATAATCATTTTATTCCAAAAATGCATTTGTTGCTCTGTAATTTATCCAATAATTTTTATTAAAATACCAAGCATATTCTTTGAAAAATACTTATTTTAAAAAAGAAAAAGGCAAGGAGTAGGGGAAACAACATTTCCAAAGGTTTAGGTCATGATGCTTAGGATGAGACATCGCTGGAAGCAGTTTCCTACCTGAAGAAACAGGAAACATGGCAAAATCTATTTGTTTACACATCACGATAGAGGAAAAATATCTCCAGCAATATCATGGAAAACAGACTATTCCTGAATGTGTTCCTGCTAATACATATCAGATTTAGATAATTATAACTGAAAGATGCTTAAGTTAATTGATTTAATATATAGCACATATAGACACAGACACAAACATACACTAAAGTGTGAAGGCATTCAGAAATGTGTCAGGATTATTATTACCAAATAATATTTGTGCAAATAAAATTTTAGTTCTGCAATTTAGTATATAGCAACAATACGTACATCGTTATTTCAAAACCTGTAATAATTTCTTTGGAGATTCCTTTTATTATCCTAAAACTAGCCAAGTACACAACATAAAATTTCCTTTTTTATGACCAAAAAAAGGAGATTTAAAAAAAAAAGTCATGTTTCAACTTTGCAAAGTTTTAAACTTTCCATAGGTGAATTTTCCATTATAGTGAAACATTTTAAAAAGCACATGTAAAGTAAACTATTTAAAAATATATGACTACTTTTTAGCTTCTCTTACTAAAGCAGGTACTAACCAACTACACTTAGAGAAATCTTGTTAATCTTTGCATAAATAATCCTAAAGTTAATGTCTGAATAAGTACCAAACTATGGATAAGTCTTACTCTTCTGAGCATTCTCTCTGGAAGAGATTATGGTACCAAGGCCTCCAGCCTAGTCTCTGCAGTTCAGCGTGGCTCAATGCACACAGACCTACCTGTTCAGGTAAGAGTGCCCAGCAAGCAGTGAGCCGACCACAGGAACACAGTCTCGAGGAAGAGCCGCACAGCTGCTGCTGGCCAGAACCACTGCTGCTCTACGATACGCCACTGTTAACACAGACAGGATGACGAATACATTAAATCTGAAAAAGATAAGCTGATAATAAATCTTTCTGAAACAAGGTAACAGTATATTATTGAGAAATTATAACTGGGAGGTGCTTTTATTCTAAACCAGCATCAGGAAGCTAGCAGTGAGCAAGCTAAATAGAGAAAGTAAATATTACCATTGCATTAAAAATAATCTCAAGCATAGGCCACCAGTAACTGCAGTCATGGGTGTTAACAGCATATAAATGAAACTGCACGTCCATTAAAACGGCCTTAATTATTGATTGATTTGAAAGGAAAATAGTCCCGTATTAGACATCTGTACAAAGGAAATAACTAGCACTAAAACAATCGTTCATTTTCAAAACAGATGATTTGAACCACCAAAGGACTATTTCTAAAATGAAGAAAGTCCTAAACTCAGTAACATCTTACAGTTAGAAAATAATTTAAGGCAGTGGCTTTCAAATGTTTTTTAACCACTGGGAAAAAATACATTTTATATTATGACTCAATACACATGTAGGTATGCATCTATAACAGAAGCAAATGTTTTCATTAAAAATATCCTTACTTCAGCCTGACCTGTGGTGGCGCAGTGTATAAGGCATCGACCTGGGAACACTGAGGTCGCCAGTTCAAAACCCTGCACTGGTCTGGTCAAGGCACATATGGGAGTGGATGCTTCCAGCTCCTCCCCCCCCCCTCTCTCTCTCTCTCTGTCTCCTCTCTAAAATGAATAAAATAAAAAGAAATATATAAATATATAAAAAGAAAAAAATAATAACCTTACTTCATTCAACTAATTCACTCTGATATTTTCCATTTTAGTTTAGTTTAGTTTTTTAAATTAGTGGGATTTATACCCTATAATGTTACTAATCACAATTAGAAAATCACTGCGTTAGAGGTTATATGATCACGCATATTTAGCCCACTAGTTTTTAAATTCCTGTATATAAAACTTCCGAATGATGCTCTTATACATGGAGTCAAAGCCTTCAATATAGCAAAATGGATAGCTGAACAAGGCAGTTTTTCATCTATTTCTTTCTATTTCTCATTCTGCTACAGGAAGTGATAAAATTGCTATGCTAGATTGATAATTGGTTCCAATTCTTTACTCTTCTGGCATCAGTACCTTTGTCTTTGCTTCATTGGAAGTGGGAAATACTTCCATGTCCTTTGAACTTAAGCTTTGCCGTTGAACTTGTTTTGACCAAACAAATGTAGACACACAAAAAGGGGAGGGTGCCAGTTGCAAGCATAGTCATTAGGAGAACTCACATGTTCATGAATGTCCTCTGTGCGTCCTCATGAGAACATACCCAGTGAAGCCCACTTGTCTTAACAGGTTGAGGGACATGTGGAACAGACTGGAGCATAAAGATACGCATTGTATGGAAGGGCCATCCTTGCTGACCCTGCTGATTCAAGAACCTAAGTTGCTATCATACTAAGCTACTGAGTTTGGGGAACTTATTTTATACAGCATTTTTGTAGCAGTAACTACCTGGGTTAACTGTATTTCTAAAAGATGCCCTTGAGCTCTATTACCCCATTCTCCAGCTTTGGGGTAACACTGCCACAAGAGGAACACAGACATGACACAAGGAGTCACCTGTGATCTAAATAGCCATTAACAAAAACTGCTGTAGCAAAAACAAAACAAAAAGCATAAAATTTAAACAAAAATTAGAGTTTACTAAGTGAAGTTGACCTTTTCCTAGGCAAATATATATAACTCCTGCTTCAGAAATTTCTGTATGTTAATGTTGATTCTAGAAATACCATATTTCTCCGAGTATAAGATGCTCCCATGTATAAGACGCACCTTAATTTTGGGGCCTGAAATCTGAAAAAAATGTATTACATAAAGTTATTGAACTCAAGTTTTATTCATCATAAAATTCGTACAGCTCCTCATCAAGCGCAAAAAAGTGGGAAATGCAAGTAAAAATTTACAACCACTGTATAAGATGGACCCAGTTTTTAGACCCCAAATATTTTTTTAAAAGGTGTGTCTTATACATGGGAAAATACAGTAATACCCAAGTTCACTTCTTATTAACAGTACATAGAAATTGTCATTTGGCCCTGGGTGGCTGGCTCAGTGGTAGAGTATAGGCCAGGTGTGTGGATGTCCTAAGTTTGATTCCCAATCAGGGCACACAGAAGTGCCCATCTACTTCTCCACCACTTTCCCTCCCACTTCTCTCTCTCTCTCTCTCTCTCTCTCTCTCTCTCTCTTTTTTCCTGCAGCCATGGCTCAATTAAAATGAGTTGGCCCCAAGCACTGAGGATAGCTCTGTGGCCTCTGCCTCATGTGCTGAGAAGAGCTTGGTTACTGAACAATGGATCAAGGCCCCAGATGGGCAGAGCATCACCCCCTAGTGTGCTTGCCGGGTAAATCCTGGTCGGGGCGCATGCGAGAGTCTGTCTCTGCCTCCCTTCTTCTCACTGAATTAAAAAAAGAGAAAATGTCATTCATCTTTTTGGAAATGAGTTTACTGTGTGCCTGAATCATACAAATACTTGTCATTTTTGTGAATGAGTTTTATTTGCAAGCAACACAATGCCTCATGCATTGGAGTTGTAGGAAACCAGAGACCTTACCTGCTTTGTTCATTACTCTCTCACTACCACTTAAAATAGTGCCTGCAAACCACAAATACTCAACACATATTTGTTGACTGAATAATTATTGAATCTGTGATTAAATTAATTGTTCATATTTTTAAATCAAAGTATTGCACTGATATGGAATTCTCATAGTTCCTTTTGCGCTAATTGCAAAACTACACCACAAGTCAATCTTCCTTTCATTTTATGATGAGTTATTTCTTTTAACCTAAAAATTTATTTAATGAAGTGAATTTAGGATGAACTGTGTGTGACAAATGATGTTGTCAGTCCTCTTACTTGAGGACGAGTTATTGTTGATCTTGAGAACATGTAGATATGAGTCAGGGTTCTCCAGAGAAACAGAACCAACAGGTTGTATATAGAGATAAAAAGAGATTTATTATAGGGAATTGACTCATGTGATTATGAGGGTTGACAAATCTCAGCATCTGCAGGGTGAACTAAGTCTCCAGGAAAACGGATGGTATTGCTTCAGTCCAAAGGACAACAGATTCAAGACCCAAGGAAAGCCAATGTTTCTGTTTGAATCCAAAGGCAGAAAAAGTCAACATTCCAGTTCAAAAGCAGTCAGGCAGAAGAAACTCTCTCTTACTCAGAGATGGTTAGCCTTTTTTTTTCTGTTCAGTCCTTCGACAAATTGCAGGAGGTACACCGACATTAGTGCAATCTGCTTTCCTCAGTCTATCAATTTCAGTGTTAATCTGAACCAAAAATAGTCTCCAGAAATGCCCAGAATAATTTTTGGCGTTTGACTGAATATCTGAATACCCTAAAACCTAGTCAAGTTGATACCTAAAAGTAGCCATCACGATGTATGGGGTAGGTTGTATCTGCTTGGCTATATAAAACAGTGAGCTTTCTTTTTGTCTTTGCAATGTCCTAGCAGCTTCCCTGGGATGTGCTTCACATTCTGGTTCAGAGCTTATTCAATTATACAGTTGTTTCCTTCTTCCTCTACCTTAGTAGTGATGGGTTGGGATGATTTTGGTTTTTAATTATATCCCTCAACAGAGGCATCGGTTAGTGTAATCAGAGTAAATGTATAAGAACTTGCCAGCCCCCAGGGCAGACCAGAGGTAGAGAAAGAGTGGGCATCAAAGCAGAGACTTTGTGGGGCACAGGCTCAAGGAGATGGAGAGTCATGGGATCAGAAATGTTCTCTGATGTCTGTTCACGTCTCCTTTTGCTCAGATGCCATCCCACTTCTTTCCATTTTAGGGTGCATGTTTGTCAATGCTTCTAAGATTTCAACAACAAAGCAAACATGACCATGATCAGAGATATTTGCCATTAAAAGGACGTAAGTAAATCAAGTGTTCAATATGTTTAAAAATGTCTCAACTTGTGAAATTTTGTATAGATGGGGAAAAGGTCTTGGGATAAAAAATGTGGTTTCAAGCCTCTGAAGTCATGGCATGGCCCTGGCAGTGCATGGGACTAAGTCTTTCCCAACATGGGACACGCATACGGTCCACTAGGCAACTCCATTCCCATTGTGGAAAAAGCTAATACCACAGACTATCATGGTCGACTGAAAAGTACTTCTAATCTTTAAATAATTTTTAGCAAGTAGAACTATATGTACTATTCAGATTTCTTAAGCAAGCTTTGTATCATGAAGCTACTGCTGTCCCGAAATGAGTATACAGCTGGCTATTATGCAACCAATTGCTTACGAAGCTCCTCCCATATGCCAGACCCTATAATGTGCTGTCATATTTCATCCTCATGCTAACCTTGAGATAGTGGAAGCATAGACTGATGCTCAGGGCAGATGATGTATTTGGTCTCAAAATGGCAAGTAGCGAGGCCAGGAATCAAAGTCAGGCTTATCATCTAAGTTCCATCTCTCGGTTCTGCCATTTTATTTCTCCCATTGTGTAAACAAGAAGACTCACTCTGGTTTATAAACTGTCTTTGGTGGGTTTAGTTAAAGTGGCTCAATTTCCCTGAGGCTGGCCCTTCTGCAAGAATTGAGACAACTGCATTTCTAAACTTGCAGTATGGTGAAGCATACAGGGATTAGACCCTTCCAGAAAAGGCCAACTTTGTATAATCTATTTTTTTCTTTCTTTCTTTCTTTCTTTCTTTCTTTCTTTCTTTCTTTCTTTCTTTCTTTCTTTCTTTCTTTCTTTCTTTTTTTCTTTTTCTCTGTGAGAGGTGGGGAGGCAGGGAGGCAGAGAGACAAACCCCGGCATGCACCCTGACCAGGATCCACCTGGCAAGCCCCCTAGAGGGCTCTGTCCATCTGGGGGCTGCTGCTCTGTTGTTCAGCAACTAAGCTATTTCAATGCCTGAAGTGAGGCAATGGACCTATCCTTAACATCTGGGACCAACTTGCTCAAACCATTCCTGGCATGACTGAGAGAGGAGAAGAGAGAGAAAGAGAAGAGAAAGGGGGAGGGGTGTAGAAACAGATGGTCACTTCTCCTGTGGACCCTGACCAGGAATCAAACCCAGGACTTCCACATGCTGGGACAATGCTTTGCCACTGAGCCAACTGGCCAGGGCCTATCCATTTCCTGATAAGAGTAGTAAATTATATTCTTCCTTAAAAGCTTAATCTACAATATGGTTCAGCACACATACCACTGTTATTAGCAAAGTGTAGATCAGCGCAAAACATGACAATGATGCCGTTTACTATTAGCCTTGCAAAAGACAAGAAGCTGTCCATGGGTCTGGAATCCAACTGATGCTGAGTAAACTGACTATATACAACACCCCCTGAAGATCCTTAGGTCAGACCTGAACATTATATCTGGAGCACTTACATCTAAATAGTTTATCTGGAGTATTTATATCTAAAGGGCCAAAGTATCCCTAGAACTCAGAAACTCAATCAGTAATACATAGTTATGGAAGCTAATAATAGTATGGAGGCTATGAAGTAAATTCAAAATTGTGTTTAGTTCAGAGTCCTGGGGACAGACCAGATGTTAGCAGGTCCTCATAAATCTCCTATAACTCCTTTCAGAGACTAGATTGACAGATAAATGAGATCATCCTGATGCCACCAGCTCTGGATATTTTCATGAATATTACAGGAAAGAGCTTTAGAGGATTTTTGTTTAACTATTCTCTGGCTACCACAAAAGGAAGACTAGAATGAAATGAGATATTCAGCTTATATATTTTAGAAACGATATTTTCTCTTTCTCAATTTATCTTAAGACACCACACTTTGAATGTTAATGTCTAATTGTACTTGAAACTCTGGTCCAGGTATTATATTCACATGAACCTACAGAGGGCAGTGTTACACACTTTTATAGGATATGGGTGTTTATACTGGATCCCACTTCCTAAGTGCCTTAGAATGGAGAGACCCAGTTAAGAAGTAACTTTATCACTCTCACCACTCCCCTCCCCTCATGGGATGGGATGGCAGGGATCACCTTGGGCAATGATTTATAATAGAGGATCTCCCACAGCATGCTGCTCAGAACTTTGTCTTGCATCTTAGGACTCTTGAAGACAGACCCTGAATAGACTTCTCCTGTGAGCACAGCTTAAGCTAAATTACTTTCAGTAATAATAAAGAGAAATAATAAGGAGGAAGAGCAGGAGGAAAAAGAGAGATGAAGAAGGAAGACAAAGAAGAGGAGAAAGAAGAGAAAGAAGGGAAGAGAGAATGGGGAGGAAAAAAAACTTTTATTGAAATTATAACCAGTCACTGGGTTGAAGGCATTCCATAAAATCTCTAGTTTATTCAAATAAGGACTCTAAGTAATAAATACTATTTTTATCATTGCTTTCCAAAGAAAGAAACTGAAAATTAGTTATTAAATTTTTACTGAGGAGCAGCAAGGGAGTTTGATTCTAGATTTGTCTTACTCTAAAGTCCTAAGCTCCTAACGACTACCAAGAATTTTTGGAAAGAAGTTAAAATGAAGTGTTTCCCTTCTATATAACTGATTTCCCCCACAGACCTTCCAAACTGCTGGATAGAAATAAATAAGTATGTAAAGAGAATTTGACTTAATATGCATTTATGTGTAGATGGCCAGGGAATCTTATTAACTACAAGCTAAGCAAATGAGATAACATATTAATAGTAATTTTAAAATATTTTAAAATTAGTATTTATAATTGTCTTAGTCACTAAAATTATTATATTTTTATTAACAATCTCTGAAAATAACCTTTACATATTTATTTCAAGTAAAATAAAATTATATAAGTATTTAGAGAAACTTTTCAGGCTATCAGGTTTTATTTTCTTGCTACAATGCTTTTTAATCCATCTTTACAGCTAGAACTGAATACACACAATGATAAGCTTTTCAATTAATTTTTACTCATATTGTGATAGCAAATAAACCCTCAGTTAATTGTCTTTGTTAGAACAAGATGAATTTTATTATAAAAAAATTAGCTGGTTCACAATTTTATTTAAATCAACATTATAATCTATTAAAACAGTATTTTGTGATACTCATATTTTTATAACTAAATTTAAAGTTTATCTAATCAACATGTCTACAAAGCACATTGCCCAAACATTAACTACTTATCAGATAATCTACCACCATACCAACAGGTGGGCCTTACTTGCTTTGGCAGGAGTTCAAAGTTTCTACAAGGTTTGGTGGCTAAATAGCTATTTACCCTGATAAGCACTTCTATTATATTTCACTGACTGGACCACCATATGGAATTGATTTCAAAATGGAAAGATTAAGTAAAAGTTTATTTTTCTGTTGACACATTTTTATTGATCCTTCGAAATTTATCTACTAAGTCTAAAAATTTCCCACTTTTTATGGTGACAAGCTTCTCCCAATGTCGCAGAGAAAATTTTTATTCTCCATGCCAAGTCAACAGATAGGGTTAAGTTCAATCTTTGTTCCAGGATGTATTCATATTAATCATATTTCACTTTAGCCCTCTCCCTGCATTCTACCCACGTCTGTGGCTATTAAAGCTACAAGACTGACTATGAGGAATGTGGCACATTGCTGTTTTAATATGCAAAAGGTAAGGATGCAATCAATTTCTGGCTTTAATAACACCAAGGGACTCACTCGCTGTGAGCTCTAGCACTGGGGCAGCAGCTCAAAAGGTACCAGGGACACGTAGATAGAAATGAAACTGTCAGGATCAGGATGAGAGCTGGAGGGTAGCATTCTCCTAGACAGTAGTGCTAGCCAATGTCATTGTCCTTTTGCTGAGCCCTTCCTCCACATAGCCAGCAGGCAGGCACTATACCTGAGTCTCCACCCACCTCACTGTCACTGTTCATCAACCCTGGTGATTCCCTGAGACCCTGCCCCACCCAACGTGCAGGCCCACCAAAACTCTTTCCAGTAACTTTTCCATATGAATGGCCTATCTTGGCTCATGCTTCAAACTCTTAAAATCTTTCAAACAGTATATAGCCTTGGCCAGCCAGGTGCATCTTGCTAAGTGGCCCCAGGCCCAACACTAGCAGCAACCGACCTTGGTGTGCAGCTTGACCTCTCCGGGGCACCTCCATGCCCAGCACAGGTAGCAGCCATCTGCAGACCACCTTGTAGCAGCTCATGGTGTGAAGCCTCAGGCAGAACACAGGCAGTGTCTGATCTAGGCCTGCACCTCTTGGAGGCCCAGGTGCTAGCACACCAGTTTGACAGCTTCAGACTATGGCCAAGCACCTTCCCAACACCTCAAGTTACTTGCTCAAGGGGTGGACTCAGTGGGCACCAGAGCCCGCTGAAGTAAGTCCTGTGACAAGGGGTGGGTCCTCGCACAGCTGATCCTCCATGATGATTGCCATCAGTCTTTGCAACTGACTTGCCTGGGAATAAATTACTCCCATTGATTCCAACAGCAATTAAGACCCAACTACAACAGGAGGGTGTACACAGCCCATATGGAGAATGAAGGGTCACGGGAGGAGTCAGGGGCAATGTAGGGGTGCACCTGCAGTGCCCAGCTCCAGTGAGCAGGGAGGTTGTGCCCATGAACCCTATAGGAAAGAGAAGAGAGAAGAAAATTGGAAATCCATTTGAAAACATTATAAAAATTTCTTTGGCACAATACTTTTTAGATCTAGTATCAGGGACCTGTTTTTTCTTTCTTTTTCTTTTTTTTTTTTTTTTTTTTACAAAGACAGAGAGAGAGAGTCAGAAAGAGGGATAGATAGGGACAGACAGACAGGAACAGAGAGAGATGAGAAGCATCAATCATCAGCTTTTTGTTGCAACACCTTAGCTGTTCATTGATTGCTTTCTCACATGTGCCTTGACCGCGGGCCTTCAGCAGACCAAGTAACCCCTTGATCGAGCCAACAACCTTGGGTCCAAGCTGGTGAGCTTTTTGCTCAAGCCAGATGAGCCTACACTCAAGCTGGTGACCTTGGGGTCTCGAACCTGGGTCCTCCGCATCCCAGTCTGATGCTCTATCCACTGTGCCACCACCTTGTCAAGCTGGGGACCTGTTTTGAAATACATACTATATATAGCAAAAGAAAAGAAAAACAATCCTATGTTTTACAATTATATATTTTATATATATATATTTACAATAATATATTGGCCTGTGTGACTAACAGCATATAGCAGAAGTGATGTTACTTCCAAGATTAGGTTATAGGAGGCTGCAGCTTCCATCTTAGGCTACTTCTCTATCATCTATCTATCTATCTATCTATCTATCTATCTATCTATCTATCTATCTATCTATCAATCATCTATATATCTATCTATCATCTATCTATCTATCTATCTATCTATCTATATCTATCTATTGTGATAAGGTGCCAACGAATTGCAAAAATTGTTAACATTAGCATTTTAAAAGGAAGAGTCAGGCCCCCTTACCCCTCCTCTCTGATAAAAAATAAACAAAACAAAAAGAAACACCCAGAGAAAGAGATTAAAGGGGCAAAAGTTAGTCAGTAACTAATTATAGTTCTCTGAAAGTTCTGAGGCCACTACTTGCTTACTTGCTAGACAGCAAAGAAGGTAAAACTTATCTGAAAACTTCCTCTTCCTCATCCTTAGAGCCTTTAGGAGACAATGTTTACATATCTTAATTAAAAATTCCTACACTGATTCTAACTCTTTCTCCCATCCTGGAATCCTGAGAGGGAGGTATAACTCTAAACAAAGGAATCACGAGCCCACCCCTTTTGCATGAAAAACCTGCATTCTGTAACACTTTATATGCTTTCTAATAATCATCTCTTTTGAAATTCTTTATATGGATAAAACTTGTAAACTAAAGCAAGAGGGGACTAGCTTATTAGGTTTCCTAATAAGCTGGCCCAACACTTTTAGCAAAGACAATTTCATTTAGCTTCTCCCCTTATCCTAAGCTTACATTTCATTGTAGTGGCAGGGGTGAACAGTGAGAAGGCCTACATGATTTGGGACCATGCCCATGTAGCTAGCTAGCCGGCTAATTAATAAACTCCTCAAATTTCTTCTTTAACCTGTCTGGTGTCTCTATGTAACCAGTGGATTGCAGTACTTTATAACACTATCATCATCAATCATCTTTATATCTAATGTTATGACCATCTCCAGCTCTATCTCATCACTTACTTTCGAAGACAGATGCTTTTTTGCAAGAACTTTCAGGAAGGCTATGGAGAGGATCAAGTTGTAAGGAACAGAAGCCTTCAACCAACTTGCAATAAAGCACTGAGCCTGCCAACAACACTCTGAGTGAGCTTAGAATCAGAGTCTCCAGGTGTAAAGCCAGTAGCCGAGGCCGCCATGACAGCAGCCTGACCAATGCAGGTTCACATTGGATTCGAACAGTCGGTAATGAAACACAGGAGCCAAAAACTGGTGAGCCATCAGCTTTAATTCTAGCTTGCACCCGGCGGGCAAGCAAAAACACACACTGGGCTCCAAAACCCACACATTCAGTGCTCACAAAGCTACTGACTTATCCGAGTTTCCTAGAATCAAAAGTTTCTAGCTCACCAGACTTATTCACCTCTGTTTCCCATCTCCTCCTGCACAAACTCTTAACAAACTGGCTTCTTCCTCAGCACTCTGCCATCTCGGCTGCTTCTCCTGGCCTTCACGTGGCCTTACTCTGCTCTCCTCTCTAATACTAACCTCAGGAACCCAGGAACCGAGAGAGAGAGCGAGCTACTGGTCTCTCCCACTTTATAGCATAGACTCAAAACCTTTAATCCAATTATACAAACAAGGAAGTCTCTGATACAAAGCCACCCATCTGAGGCACAATGGGATTCATCATGAGAGTGCACCACCCTACATCATCCAAACAGTCAAGGGTGTGGAGAAGAGCTTACTCTTAAAACTAAGCCTTAGGCTATAACGACCCGGCCCGCCCACAGCCTGTTCCAGAACACACATTAATATCAATGAACTTCCATGTGGGCAGTGCCATCTTTAACAAAGTGAGCATAATATATTTTATCTGCCCAACACCAGGCCTAGAGCCTTGAGATGACTGTAGTCCTGGTGTCAGGTGATTTACAGCTTAAAGAGAAACTCTAAGCCAGAAATCCAGCTCAACTATTGGGGGCTGACTTTCAGAAATTGGGTAATGTAGTGTTTATGATTTTAAGCTGTTAGATTTGGGAGCAATTTGTTATGTCATATTTGTCAGTATTGAACAGAAAAGAAGCATTTCATGTTGCTTGAAGCATTTAATATTTTAAGTCTGTAACTAATACATTAGCATGTTGTATGCTTTAAATTAAAATTTTATGATGATATTGAGTCTTGCCATTGATGATTCCCATTCCTCAATATATAAATAACTTTTTATTTTCTAATAGCTTTTTGGAAAACATCAGTCAATGTCACTCAAAAACCTAAAACAAATTTTATGTAAATTTTTAGTGCGTCATACAGTACTTTATAGGAAAAGCTTTAGCCACAAAAGTGTTTATTTCAAATGAGGCATGGCTGGCCTCCTTTGGATCACTGATGCAAGTGCCTTGATGTCTTTTGCAGAAAGTCATGTCTTGTGCAGTGCAAGGTTGATATGATGGCTACATGGATAGTCTGTCTGTCAGTGGAGAGATGTTTTGACTTAAAAGATGTTCTTTGTTTCACTAAGCTGTGAAACATCAAGAGACTGCTGTTACTGAGAACATTCAATGCCAGATGAAATACAGAGAACTTCACCCATATGGCTATCTATTCTTCTACCTCCAGAGGATCTTTAATAATCTGGTGGTTTCATTGTCAACTCATCAGTTATGTTTCTTTAAGGGTATCGAGTATTTAGTTGAGTCTTATGGAGCTGGATATTCTTACCAGGTAACCACTTTGGACAAGCTTCAGATTATGGTGTAAAGGAAGGGAAGACTGGAATTTGCATGAGTTTGCTAGGAGTGACATCATAAAGTACTACAGACTGGCCTAAACAAAAGGAATTTACTTACTCATAATTCTGATAGCTAGAAGTTCAAGATCAAAGTGCCAGCAAGGTGGGGGAGGGGGCGGGAAGATGGCGATGGAGTAGGCAGACGTACCAACTCCCAGAACCAAAGTGGATTATAACTCAATTTTAAGAACCATCATCTGGATAAACCAACTTTGAACTAAACTAAGTGGACTCTTCAACCAAGGAACACAGAAGAAGCCACATTGAGACTGGTAGGAATAGCGAAAACGCGAAGAGGGCTGCCCAGCTCCCCGGAGCAAATGGCAGCCCGGAGAGACCCGCGTGGCGGGAGGAGAATTTGGTGGAGAGGGAGGGACCTGGGTCCCAGGAACCAAGCCCCAGCCTACAGTCCCAGAGTCTAGAAGAGGCGTTTGGACAGTATTGAGCTGTGAAACAAGTGAGGATACTGTTTGTGAGAAAGAGTTTTCTCAGACCCAAGATTCTTTTTAAAGGGATAGCGTAGAAAACCTCTCTCACAACCACGCACCCAGGGCTCCGGGGAACGGAGACAGAGGAGAGGACCAGAGCAGCGGGAAGAAAATGTGGACTGAAGGCACAGGGACAAACACTCTGAGGGACAGCCACCCTATCCCCTGGGCTAAGTCACTTCCCTAATCGAAAACGGATATTTCCCCTGGAACTAGCAATACCAGCAAAGGGAGACAGGACACCAGCCAAACAAGCTCTCCCACGGCAATTAGAGCAGAGCTGCTTAGAGGGAGGGAGCTTCCAGGACTACAGTATGGAGACTTAGGGCACTTCCTACTCTGCTGAGGGTTGCTGAAGGGATGGTGGAGGCAGGATGCTGAAACGCGGTTCTGTTGGTGGGGGCGGAAGCCCAACCGGTGTGAACTTAGTCTAGCCCAGCAGGGGTGGAGGGGACGCGTGAAGGCGGTTTGGCAGTTGCGGGCCCACCTGTAACCCCACCTGCAGGGAAAAAGCAAAAGGCCAGGAACGGGCAGAGATCTGCTCTGCGACCCTGCGCAAGCCGGCCCTGACCACGGGGACGGGGCTAGGACCAGGGATGGGCAGGGGCTCATGGCTGAGCTCATGCTACCAGCCGCGCCCGGCCAGAGAAACCACGGTTTGCCATCCTGCGTGTGCAAGCTGGCTCCGAATGCGGGGGCGGGGTAGAGCCAAGGACGAGCAGAAGCTTGTGGCTGAGCTCACGCCACCAAACACGCTCGGTCCAATAAAACGCGATTTGCGACCCTGCACAGGAGAGCCCTGGCCTCTAGTGCGGGGCTAAAGCACCAGACGGGCAAAGGCTAACAGCTGGGAGCATGTCAAAAGCCCCACCCAACCCCCAGAAACTGTGGCGAGCAAACTCTGACTGCAGGTGCTGGGCGGAAGCTCAGAAACAGGCTGGGTCCGCAGCTGAGCAAAGGTGCTCACCTCTACCCTATGTGCTGAGGCTTGTGGCTTGAGTGACAGCCCCTCCTGCGGAGGAGAGGCAGAAATCACAGCAACAGCCACAGTGGGCCGGTGCTGGCTATGCCCATACCCAACCGCTCTAGGCAGCGGCAGAGGGGGTGGCGGGCCTGCAGACAGAGCACACCTAAAGAACACAAAGGCAACACATACTGTTGACTCCAGTGGCCACAACTTGCTTATACACAGACAAAATGGGCAGGCAGAGGAATGCAAACCAAATGAATCAAGAAAAATCCCCAGAGAAGGACCTAAATGAACCAGATATAACCAAATAACCAGAAGCAGGATTTAGAATAATGATAGTTAATATGTTCAAAGAAATTAGAGCAACAATGGATAGTCATTATGAACACCTAAATAAAGAGATAACAAGTATAAAAAACGAAATTGAAATAATAAAAAAGCATCAGACAGAAATGACAAATACAGTATCAGAACTGAAGACCACATGGAAGGAATTAAAAGCAGGATGAATCACACTGAGGATCGAATCAGCGAGTTAGAGGACACAATATATAAAGGCACAGAAGCAGAGAAGAAAAAGGAAAAGAGACTAAAAAAATGTGAGGAAACTCTAAGGGAGCTCTGTGACAACATGAAGAGAAACAACATTTGCATCATAGGGGTGCCTGAAGAAGAGGAGAGAGGGCAGGAAATGGAAACTTTGTTCAATCAAATCATAACAGAAAACTTCCCTAAATTAAGGCTGGGAAACATTCCATACGTTCAAGAAGCACACAGAACTCCATTAAAGAGAAACCCAAAGAAATCTACACCAAGACACATCATAGTTAAAATACCAAAGCTAATGGATAAAGAAAAATTTTAAAAGCTGCCAGAGAAAGAAAGGCTATCACCTACAAAGGAGCCCCCATAAGGATGACATCGGACTTCTCAACAGAAACACTTGAGGCCAGAAGGGAATGGCAAGATATAATCAAAGTAATGCAGAACAAGAACCTACAACCAAGACTACTCTATCCATCAAGGCTAACGTTTAAAATTGAAGGAGAAATAAAGAGCTTTCCAGACAAAGAAAGCCTCAAGGAATTCATTAAAACCAAACCAATTCTGCAAGAGATACTAAGGGGCCTGTTGTGAACAGTTCAAAGGGAGGAAAGAATATAGCAAAAGAAGAATACAGCTTTAAAGAATAAAATGGCAATAAACAACTACATATCAATAATAACCTTAAATGTAAATGGATTAAATGATGCAATCAAAAGACATAGGGTAGCTGCATGGATAAAGAAACAGGACCCATACATATGCTGTCTACAAGAGACACACCTTAAAACAAAAGATGCACATAGACTGAAGATAAAAGGATGGAAAAAAGTATTTCATGCAAATGGAAATGAAAAAAAAGCCGGGGTAGCAGTACTTATATCTGACAAAATGAACTTTAAAACAAAGGCTGTAGTAAGAGATAAAGAAGGACACTACATAATGATAAAGGGAACAATTCAACAGAAAGATATAACTATTATAAATATCTACGCACCAAATATAGGAGCCCCGACATACATAAAGCAGACTTTGATGGATATAAAGGGCGAGATTAACAGCAATACTATAATAGTAGGGGATTTCAATACCCCACTAACAACACTGGATAAATCCTCAAGAAAAAAAATTAATAAAGAAACAGCAGACTTAAAGGAGACACTAGATCAACTTTATTTAATAGATATCTTCAGAACTTTTCACCCTAAAGCAGTAGAATATACATTCTTCTCAAGTGCTCACAGTACATTTTCTAGGATAGACCACATGTTAGGACACAAAAATGATCTCAATAAATTTAAGAAGATTGAAATCATATCAAGCATTTTATCTTGATATGCCATGAAACTAGTAATTAACCACAAAAGAAAAACTGAAAAATACTCAAACACTTGGAAACTAAATAGCATGATATTAAATAATGAATGGATTAACAATGATATCAAAGAAGAAATAAAAAAGTTTCTAGAAACAAATGATAATGAGCATACATCAACTCAAAATTTATGGGACACAGCAAAAGCAGTACTGAGAGGGAAGTTCATTGCACTACAGGCATATCATAAGAAGCTAGAAAAAGCTCAAATAAGCAACCTGACCCTGCATCTAAAAGAACTAGAAAAACAACAATAAATAAAACCCAGGACAAGTAGAAGGAAGGAAATAATAAAGATCAGAGCAGAAATAAATGACATAGAGGCTAAGGAAACAATACAGAGGATCAATGGAACCAGAAGCTGGTTCTTTGAAAAGGTAAACAGCCCCCACCTCAGCCTCAGCCCCAGCCTCAGCTTCAGCCCCAGCGTCCTGCCACTGCTGGCTCTCCACAACATCCAGGGAAAGCTGCAACTCACAAACCTGTGATTCCTCCTCCAGCGGCTGCTCTATTTCCAAGCGAATCTCGCAAACCTTGTCAGCCTCTTCCTCCAGTGCTTCCTCCAGCTCCAGGGTTGGCATCTCTTTCTCCCACATTTCCTCCAGCTCCTTCCACTGCTTGGTTAGCAGGTCCGAGGCAGCCTCTTCCATAGAACTCTTGGTTTCCTCACGCATGGCTGTAAAAGTCAGCCAGCCAACAGTCCCCCAAAAAACAGCCATAGGAAACCATAACAGCAGCCAGTCCTCTACTCCACCACTCAAAGGTGGTGGTGGCACCATACTGATCTGTATCAAATCCTGCCAACTATGCCAGTAAAGCCAGTAGCCAGGGCCATCATCAGAGCTGCCTGGCCAATGCAGGTTTGCATTAGATTCAAACAGTCAGTTATGAAACAATGGAGCCAAGAACTGGTGAGCCATCAGCTTTAATTCTAGCTTGTACCCGGCGGGCAAGCAAAAACACACACTGGGCTCTAAAACCCACTCATTCAGTGCTCACAAAGCTACTGACTTATCCTAGTTTCCTAGAATCAAAGGTTTCTAGCTCACCAGACTTATTCACCTCTGTTTCTCATCTCCTTCTCTCTACACAAACTCTGCACAAACTGGCTTCTCCCTCAGCACTCTGCCATCTTGGATGCTTCTTCTGGCCTCCACATGGCCTTACTCTGCTCTCCTCTCTAATACTAACCTCTGGAACCAAAAGAGCAAGCTCCTGGTCTGCCCCACTTTATAGTGTAGAAATCCAAACCTTTAATCCAATCTACAAACAAGAAAGTCTCTGTACAAAGTCACTTATTTGAGGCATAATGGGAGGATTTCTCACGAGTGTGTACCACCCCACATCATCCAATCAGTCAAGGGTGTGGGGAAAAGCTTACTCTTAAAGCTTGCACGTGGGCACTACCATCTTTAACAAAGTTAGCGTAATATATTTTATATTTCCAACAGTGAGCACTGAAAGAGTGGGTTTTGGATCCCAGTGTGTGTTTTTTCTTGCTTGCCGGGTGCAAGCTAGAATTAAAGCTGATGGCTCACCAGTTTTTGGCTCTGTTGTTTCATTACCATCTGTTCGAATCTAATGCGAACCTGCATTGGCCAGTCGGCTGTGATGGTGGCCCTGGCTACTGGCTTTACACAGGATAATAGTAACAGAACATTTAAACATAAAGACTCTTGCCATGGATCGTAGATTTAGCGATCATTAGGAGACATCTTGGAAACTGGCTATCGGTGAATATGCCTGTGTGTATAGGTATGTGCATGTGTGTCTGTGTGTGTTACATCATCATGAGGTTGATAACATAAATTATAACTTTTAAATGAGGAGTGTCAATATTGCTCCTTGGATCATTCAAATTCATCAAGGTATGAAAAGATAGATTTAAAAACTGTTTGAGCATTGGTCTTTCTTGTTATTGTCTTGTTTGTATCAAATGCGCATCACAAGAGATTTAAGCAGAAAAAATTAAAATTACAGTTAAGAAGAATATCAAAACTATGATAAAATACCGAGTGAAAAAGTAATCAGATCTGGGTGTTTATGCAGTAAAAAGCACTTTATAAAAGGAAACTAACTGCTGCAATGATTAAGAAACCCTTTTATGCCTGACCAGGCGGTAGCGCAGTGGATGGAGCATCAGATTGGGATGCAGAAGACCCAGGTTCGATATCCTGAGCTTGCCAGCTTGAGTGCGGGCCCATCTGGCTTGAGCAAAAGCTCGCCAGCTTGGACCCAAGGTCGCTGGCTCCAGCAAGGGGTTGCTCGGTCTGCTGAAGGCCCACGGTCAAGGCACATGTGAAAAAGCAATCAAAGAACAACTATGGTGTCATAATGGCAATGAAAAACTAATGATTGATGCTTCTCACCTCTCTCCGTTCCTGTCTGTCTGTCCCTGTCTATCCCTCTCTGACTCTCTCTGTCCTTGTAAAATAAATAAATAAATAAATAAATAAATAAATAAATAAATAAATAAATAAAAAGAAACACTTTTATAAGTATTATATTTTAAGAAAATCCATTCTAAGACAATCTAATATTTTTGTCATGGGAAAAATATCAGGCAATATATTCAGATGAGCAGTTCTTAGGTCATCTCCAGAAAAAAAAATAAAAATAATATGATTTCTCTCAAAAATTTTAGAACATACCAGGCTTTATGATGTGATATCTTACAATAAATAAATACCAACCATGCTTATAAAAATTATGTTCACTTGTTTGGGGTATTAGTTTATTTAACACACAATTTTCTGATGGTAATATAATACAAAGCAAATAAGAATATTTTATTTCTCTTTCTGTGGAAGAATGATAACAAAAACACTCAAGGGCAATTTCTCACTAACTTGTATTACAGGTTTTCAGAACTAAAATCCATTGTTATTTAATGCTTTAGAGCAGAAGCAGCAGATTTTTCCTGTAAAGAACAAGGGAGCAAATATTTTTAGCTTTTCTGACTCTGGTCTACATCACAACTACTCAACTCTATTGCCGTAGCATGGAAACAAACATCAACAATACCAAAACAAACAAATGTAGTTATAATCAATAAAAGTGTAGCTATGCAGAATAAACCTTGAATTTCACATAATTATCATGTGTCACAAAATATTATTCATATTTTGATTTTCTTTTTCAACCATATAGAAACATAAAATAGTCTCCTAGCTCACAGGTCACATAAAAACAGGTAACAGGCCAGATCTGATCAATGTCTGTTTTAGCACCACTCAGTTAATATGCATACAGACTGACAAAACAAGCAGAGCATTAAACAGGCAGCAGATCACCAATAAACACGAAAACATGTAGGCCCTCCACAGTTTCTAGGTGTAAGTGCAGCTGCCTTTTGGGATACTTCAGTGCTAGATACCAGGTCAAAGACAAGTAGATGATGTGACATTCATTGATTTTTGTATCTGAAATATGTGGGGTGGTTGAACCATTGGGAAATATACTGCTCACAAATATCAGGGATATTTTAAAATAAATATAAAGTGATTAAAAAAAAGAAGCATTTGATTTTATTTTTATTAAACGAGAACATCAGAAAAGCAAATGACAAGTCAAAGAAAGTTGTTCGATTATGCAAATGAGGTGCAAAACCAACTTTTATTTCATTGGTGAAAATGCATTATACACAAGGCTGAATGTACTGGAGTATCTGCATGTTCTCTGATCCACTAATGCAGTGGTTCTTAACCTGAGTTCTATGGAACCCTAGGGGTTCGATGAGTCAGTCGGTCGCAGGGGTTCGAAGAAGCCTCTGCCACAGAGGCCAGAATAAAGTAATACCGTAATTTGTTGTGTGTTCATGCACTTTGTTGGTTTTGTTCTTTGAGCAGGTGATGTTCATGCACGGCTCATTTTGTGCACCAGTAAAAAAACATATGCCTATGTCTTGAATTTGGAAAAAAAAATCATATTTTATTTATCACTAAAGAAGGGTTCGGTGAATGCGCATATGAAACTGGTGGGTTCGGTACTTCAAAAAAGGTTAAGAACCACCGCCCTAATGTTAGTGAGCAGTGTATACACACTTGAAACAGTCAGAGGTGATATAATTTTAGCAATAACCACATCACAATTGGTTTACTGGGACAATTATATATCACGGTAACAGCTAACACATATAGAGTGCTTTCCATGAGCCAAGGCCTTGTCACAGTACTTTAACTGCGTTAACTCACTCTCGCAAAAAAACTCTAAAAGGATGGTAGAATTGTTATCCTCATTTATCACGTTTTACCTTTTAAAATGTTGTCACTGTTAATCTGGCTTATATGGTTGGATGTGTGCTGGGTTTCTAAATTAAAAATATATATATATCAGTAATTCAGTTATAATAGAGGCCACAACCACTAATTGCGAAAGCCCAGACCCATCTTTCTTTTCTCATCCAACCATCATTCTTTCTTTCTTTCTTTCTTTTTTAGTGAGAAAGACAAAGAGTGAGAGGAACAGACAGGGACAGAGGGACAGACAGACCAGACAGGAAGGGACAGAGATGAGAAGCATCAATTCTTTGTTGCAGCTCCTTAGTTGTTCATTGTTTGCTTTCTCATATGTGCCTTGACTGGAGGGCTACTGCAGAGCAAATGACCCTGTGCTCAAGCTGACAACCTTAGGGTTTTGAACCTGGGTTTTCAACATCTCAAGCCAATGATCTATCTACTGCACCACCACCTGATCAGGCCAACCATCATTTCTTAAAATGAAAAAATTCTATGCCTTAGTAAGTATACTATAGGTGTGATAACTATGAGCATTACTTTTAGTGTTTGTGAGATGAGGTCTGGTGAAGCATTTGTTGTGTGGTCCTTCTCATACATCCTTCCAAACAGAGTTACTGTTAAGACAGGTCCAGATAGTGGCTTCAGGCTAAACAAGCGTCCATCACTTGACACCTGATTAAAACACAAAGAAGGCAACTGGGTCTAAAATTCAGTGCAAATTGCTAAGGAAACAGTAAAACTTGTGGTCAGATTCTCTTCTATCAGAATCATTTGAAATGGTACAGAGCACAGGAAAAGTTGGAGCTATGGACCTCACACTAATTCATTTATTACTGAAATGTCTGTAATCAATATCTTATCATTTACTTATTCAAGGAAGTATCCCATGTAATAATAAACATGAAACAATAGATTTGGGAGTATTTAAAAGAGAAATCTAGTCCTGTCAGACAAGATAAAGTATCCTCCAATGATCAGAAGGGAGTGGCTAAGAGATGATTGAGCTGTCTCTATCATCTCTGTCAATCACTCACCACAGCTCCCCTGCCCATTGTTGAGTTGTCTCTATCATCCCTGTCAATCACTCACCACAGCTCTCCTGCCCATTGTTGAGTTGTCTCTATCATCTCTGTCAATCACTCACCACAGCTCCCCTGCCCATTGTTGAGTTGTCTCTATCATCTCTGTCAATCACTCACCACAGCTCCCCTGCCCATTGTTGAGTTGTCTCTATCATCCCTGTCAATCACTTACCACAGCTCCCCAACCTGCCCATTGTCCCCAACTCCCTAAAGTAGCTGTTTCACTAGGAAAGAGGAGTGAGAGCAGGACTTCCAGGAAAAGCCAGTAGAAAAATGTAGCGGGGCAGGGTGCTTGGGCAGCAGAGATCGTATCTGGCTTCAAAAAACAAAAACACAAACAGAACAACTTTTTGCTTTCTTGCCAACACCAACCACTGTCAAATCCCCTCTCTTCAGATTATCCGTCTTTCCTCTTCTCCTGTGGTCACAGAGGGCCTTCACCCACAGCATGAGAGCAATTCCTTTGAACCTCCCTAGGTCATCACTGTTCAGGGAGCCAAGGGACTTTTTCCGGTGGGACTAGTCCAGAAAGTCTTACACTATTCTTTGATTTGACAGACCTTAAACAGCTCAGTCTTGTTCCTATATTCCCCACAATAGGATTTTTCTTTGTTCTCAAGGACACACTAATTATTATAGTAAAGCTTTCCAGATAAGAGATGCAGCCTGCTCAGTGTCCTTTGTGAGCCCTAAAAACAACTTGACCTTTTCAAATGGAGAGTTTTATGATATTTGTAAGCACTTGGGTAGGTTTTGTACTCAAAAAGTGCTTCCTCTTACATGAAATGCATCAGCAATATTAAGCAAAAGTTCTTACCTGAAATTCTCCAGGTGCAAGCTGAATCCCACTCAGCAGCACCTCCGGAAAGACATACTGGGTTCCAAATGTGCCACTGAGGGAGAACATGTCAAATCTGGTGGAAGCAGTTTCTACTGAGTCACCACAAGTGTGTAAGTTTGTTGTTTTACACTTCAACAGAGTACAAATCTAGGAAAGGAGACAAAAACCATTGAAGTGCTAGGAAAGCCAATGGAAACACTCCTGACCCTGGAATAGTTTTGCTTAATAAAATAATGTTATTTCCTCAATTGCTTAATCCAGTTCTTTTCTAAATAGCTAATGCAACTAGGAATGAAAATAAAGGACTTCAGCCTCTGGTGGTATCTGCAATTAAATGTCAAATAGATGAAACCTCACTAGGAAACAGTCAAATCTTTGGTCTACAGCCATAAACAATGACACCTTCATTCTTTTCTAGTTAGCAATGCTTTTCTAATCAAGAGTGTTGAACTTTTAGCTTCGGCCAGGTAGTTCAGTTGGTTAGATGATGATCTCGACATACCAAGGTTTTGGGTTTGATTCTTAGAGCACATACAATAACACTGGGGAACAAAATTTTTGTTGCATCCACAAAAGCACTGGTTCTTACCTAATTCGAGTGTGCGGATCTCAAATCTGACATTAGTTTTTCTCTGTAAGGTAAAGTTATGTTGCAATTCAAGATTTTAAGTTTTCATCTTATTGTAAAATTTTCAACATTTACTTTAACATAATGAAGTAGAATGTCTTCTTGGGCATCATCTTTGTGAAATATAATAATTTATATAATGCAGCAAATACACTAATATACTAAAAGATATGATTGCATCAGAATTAGTCTACAATTTCTAAATAGAACATATTAAAACACTTATTTTAATTACAAAATTTGTGCAAAACTTATTTAAATTCTATTCAGGCAAAAATTTGTGTTTGTAGCTCTTGCGTTTGTGTACTTGTTGAGGACAATCTCATTTGATGCTCCGACAGTAGTCTGCTCATCACTAACAGCTATAGATTGTCAGGAAAACTTATCAAGGTGACTGTTCAGGAAGTGAATCTTAATGCTCATGTTCCACCCAATGTTGCAGAAAGCCAACAGCATCCTTTGAACCAGAAGTTCATTTTTTTCTGCTTTTTTGTTGCCAAGTAAGTTCTTTGCAACTGCCACAAAAGACTGCCATGCTATTTTCTACTCCTTACTCATCTTCCTGGCAAATTCTTCATCACATATGAGGGTTCAAATTTGAGGTCCATCGAATACACCTGCTTTTATCTTCTTGAAAGACAAGGAAGAAAAAGCAGAAATAATATGTTGAAAGCATTCACTTTCTCTATTCAAAGCCTGAACAAACTGCTTCATTAAGTCAAGCTTGATGTGAGGTGGGAAAAAATGATCCTATGTCGATTAACTACAGGTTCATTCACAATATTTTGCATCTCTACTTCCACAGCTTCATATTTTGGCCACTCCTTCTGTGTCTTTCTCCCGAGCTCGGCTGTCCCACAAACAAAGAAAGCAAAGATACTTCGTGAAACCTCTCTGTTGTTCTAGCAGAAAATTTACCATTTTAAGATCCACACAAATGATCCAGTTATGCTCCTCATACTTCAGAAAGTCGAGGACAGTTTTTATGTCATGATAATCTTCTCACAGATGCGTTGAATACCCAATTGGAACTGCTGCATAAACATTACTGTTGTGTAGGAGAACACATTTCAGACTCCGTTTAGAGCTGTCAAGAAATAGCCACCATTCTTTTGGACTCTAAGTGGTAACACCTAGTTGGCTGAGAAGACTACTGATATCATGACAGTAAACCAAGTGTTTGTCTTTGGAAAAAAAGTCCACAAAAATTTGTTTACGCTTCCTGAAATGGGATATTTTAGCTGACCAGTGAAGTACATTCTTTTCTTGATGCCTGGAGGCTAATAACTCAGCTGCTTTCTTTGATAGGCCCAAATTTCTTACTAAGTCATTCAATTCGGATTGGCTAGATTGCTGAGTGGTTAATGATTGCTTGGCATCAGAAGAAGACCCTTCAGATTCTACAATTTCCTCATGCATCTTATCAAAATACACTTGATCACCATGTTCACTTTCTTTGTCCTTAGAAGAAATAAAACCATTGAAAACTGGAACCAGGATTGTCTCACAGTGTGGGATAGGTGGTATTGCTGAAGGAATCCTATTGCTGAAGGAGTATTAGGATATGCGAACATATGCCGTTTTTTCTTGCCGATGCCCTGTGTATGGATCAGACAGAAATAACAGTCACTGCTGTGGTCCTTAGGTTCACATCAAACCATGAGAATACCAAAAGGCATTCCTTTGCATTTTGCTTTTGTACAGTCACGAAGCATTTTCTAACAATGATGACACACCATATGAGGAGCCCAATTCTTGTCTTGATCGCCAAGGGGAACTTGAAAATAGGCAATATATGCACATGTCACAAATGATGAAATATTTCACCTTTGACATTGAAGTGTGTAACAGCCACATATATAACAGAAGGTATCAGGACTATTCTTACATTTATGCCTACTCGAAAAAACCATGATTCAATCTTAAAACAAAATAAGAGGGTGTTTTTTATCAGATAATAATTTTTTACATTTCAAAACAACTACAATTATGTAAAAGTGATGTTTGTAAAACATTAATTGCCTTGTGGTTATGTTCAATCCAAGAATCATTGCCCTTTAACTCCAATTTAAAAACTAATGCATGCCATTACCTGTAACAAAAAGAAATTAAAATTGCATAAAAACTGGAGCATGTAACAAGAAACGGATTTCACATTTGGAATCAGCGATGCACACATATATAGAAACAGTTCTAAAACCTCACACAACAGAAAATAGAAAAGAATTCAACCAATGAATGCATAAATAAATGGGACAGCAAATCAATGATTCTGTCTCTCTCAGTTCTTCTTCTCTCTAAAGTAAACAAATGTTTAAAAAGTGTTCATTTTTTAATTATTAAATTTATTGGAGTGACATTGGTTAATAAAATTCTATAGTTTTCACATGTTCAATTCTATGATACATCATCTCTATATTTTTTATCTAAGCAAGGACTGAAACAGTTTTCACTATGCAACATAGTTATTATATACTCCAATATAGTAAATAGCTTTTTGAATGTAAATTCTAATGATGTATCATCTTACTATGCAGAGAAAAAGTCCCTAAAATAAGATCTACGTTCTTACAACTCCACATGTACGGCACCTTCCAATCTTATTTCAAACCATCTTCCTGTCTTGCCTGACTGAAGCAACAGCCTTCAACTGGTCAACTCCTGCTTTTGAATTTGGACAGCAAGCACTTAGGGAAAGTGTGCTAAGATGGGAAACAACTTTCAGGTAAAGGTAAAATGATTAGATAATTTATTTTTCTAAAGTGACAGACTGTCGCATGTGTCCAACCAGGATCCACTTGTCATGCCCACTAGGAGGCGATGCTCTTCCCATCTGGGCTGTTGCTCTGTTGCAACCAGAGCCATTCTAGTGCCTGAGGCGGAGGCCACAGAGCCATCCTCAGTGTCCTGGCCAACTTTGCTTCAATGGAGCCTTCCTTGGCTGTGGGAGGGAAGAGAGTGATAGAGAGAAAGGAGAGGAGGAAGAGTGAAGAAACAGATGTATACTTCTCTTGTATGCCCTGGCTGGAAATCGAACCTGAAACTTTCATATGCCAGGCCAACATTCTACCGCTGAGCCAACCAGACAGGGCTAAATGATTCTTTTTGTTCCTTTGAAGTCCTACTAAACCTAACATTAATATTATTTAAAAGATATAAATCTCCCAGGGTAGGAATCTAGGAGGATAAACTATGGCACAGTTTTGAAAGCTGGGATGTTAATGCAAAAGTCACAACTGCATTAGCAGATCTAAGATAAAAAAGTGAGGAAAGTCAAGAATCAACCCTAACTACACTGCAGAACACTCCAAAGATTTTTTCTGGGAGCACTGGTACCCCAGGAGATGTCAAGGTTGTGGTGGCTAAAATAAGCAAAATTGGTGGGAAGTTATCAGGGCTACCTTCGATCCTGAGTCCTAACCATAATGGGCACCACTGCTAGCCTACTCCAGTAAAGAAGGAGCATTTATTGCCAAAGATGATGGAGCAGATGATGCTGAGATGGAGGTGTTGAAAGACATAGTTAAAGAGGATTACATGAATTACTCATGTTAAGTGTTGGAATCATTTTCCTTCCCCACCAATCCATTCTGCAAGCTCAGTTTTCTCCTTTGTCTCTTAAATGCTGTCAGCAAGGCACTTACCCTTCAGGAGTAAGGTTGCCAGAAAAAAACATGAAACAGGAGTTCCAGTTAAATTATACTCAGGTAAATTAAAAACACTAAAAATTGTTTCAGTATAAGAATGTCCCAAATATCACAAATGACAATAATATTTTAAGATATATATTCCTTGTTTATCTGAACTTTGAACTAATTTGATCATCTTATATTCTATTGTAATATGTTAAATTAAGCAATTCTATTCAGGAAAAGAATTGGAAGAATTTTGGAGCTTGAAAATCCTGACCAATCCAAGAAAACATTTCTTTTTTTTTTTTTTTCCAAGAAAACATTTCTAAAGATACTTACCTGAGAGATTCAACCAAAGAAAGGACCAGTTGCAATCACCCTACTATGCAGCTTTAAAAGGCAAGCAAGTATCACCTACATGCTAAGATCATTCAGTCAGTTTTGGGTAATTTAAAAGTGTCACCCTATATATGTAAAAACTACTAAGTTTAGAACTTTAAATTTTAAACCCTGCCTGGCACCAGTGGTTTAGCCAAGAGACCACTGATTAGCAAAGTAACAAAGGGTTTTGTTTACTTGACTGTCCCAACAGTAAGAACGGACTTAATACAGCTCTTCTCCCGTGGAGCCAAGACTCTGGTGGAGGTAGAAAGGTAGGACAAGATTGTGAGGAAAAAGAAAAAAGAGAAAGTTTGTGGCGGGGTAGCTCAGTTGGTCAGAGTGTCATCCTGGTATACAAAAGTTGCTGGTTTAATCCCCAGTCAAGACACATACAAAAATCAACCAATGATTGCATAAAAGAGTGGAACAACAAATCAATGTTTTCTTTCTCTCTCTTTCTCCCTTCTTCTCTTCTAAAAATCAGTCAATAAATTTTTTTTTCGAAAGAGCTAGTTAGATCCAAGAGATTGTTCACTGATTTTTTAACCAATGTTTTACATTAAAAAATATATCACAAAATTAAAAATAGCCTAATCAGACAGGGCCACAGTGGATAGAGTGGACCGGACTGGGATACGGAGGACCCAGGTTTGAGACTCTGAGGTCATCAGCTTGAGCATGGGCTCATCTGGTTTGAGCAGGAAAGCTCACCAACTTGGACCCAAGGTCGCTGGCTTGAGCAAGGGGTTACTCAGTCCGCTAAAGCCCCATGGTCAAGGCACATATGAGAAAGCAATCAATGAACAACTAAGGTGTTGCAATGAAAAACTGATGATTGATGCTTTTCATCTCTCTCCATTCCTGTTTGTCCCTATCTATCCCTCTCTCTAACTCTTTCTCTGTCTCTGTAAAAAGAAATAAAATAAAAAATAATGTGTAGTAAATTTTGAATTTTAGAAATTGATATGGTAATGTCATAACATATATATGCTCCACACATAATGCAATTAATGTCAATATGCCATGAAACTATGAAAAAATTTATATCACATTAAATATTTTTCTATATAATAATTGGTTTAACTAATTTTCAATTGTTGGACATTTTCTACTTCTATTCTTCATACTATTTTCCTTTTTCTCCAGCACCTTGGAACACTGATTAAGAATGTTTATGCCTTCTTCATTTTTATCTTTTTACCTTTTTGTTGTTGTTGCTCTTTTCTTTAGGCCTATAAAGATGATCAAGGCTCACTCATTTATTAAAGAAACAAAAGTCAAAAAGAGCTTATGTGACCACGAGTCTCTGTCTAGTTCCTGTCTCCTTTCTCTTTTTCCTGTGTCTGACAAGTGTGTTAAAAAAAATCAAGTCACTTATTCTTAGGATATCCTCACTTCCTTTTAAACTTCTAACTATTATAATCTGCCTTTCACTATGTCATTAGGAGCCCAGGGAATTCCACCAAAATTGCACTCATTCATGTTGCTAATGGTAAATTTACTGCATTAGTACATTTCATGATTTTCTCTTTCTAAAGATTCTCTGCTTCCTCCCTGTCCATGAGAAATTTCTTTTCAAGTTTTCTTTATTTTTCGATCATATTTACAGGTTCTTACTTTTATGTCCATTTTCTGCCCAAATACTGGCACTCCAAAAGTTCTACCTCTAGACCACCGTTCTTTATTGTCTATGTAGTCAGCTTTAAAATGCCAGTCACTCTTGTGGGTTTAACCACCAACTCTAACCTACTGATCATCAAAACAATAGTTTTAAATCCAATACCTCCTGTAAGCATCAGACCTATATATTCAACAGTCTATTGGGTGGCTTATAAGACTCCACAATGTTTCATAAGACTCCAAAACCAAGACATCCAAACCAGATGAGCAGCTCCCACAAGTCCCCAGTCTGTCCCTTCCCATACATTCTGTCAGAGCATACCAATCACTCAGTCACTTTTGCCAGAAGCCTGCCATGTTCTAGACCTTGTGTTCTGCTTTTCTTTAACACATTAAATTAGCTTCTAAGTTCACTTTACTAAATATCTTTTGACCCTATATGCTACATTTATGCCTACTAACATAATCTTGGTCCAGGTCTTAATAAGACCATTTTAATAACCTAAGCAGTCTTTTTGTCCTTTGTTCCATCATCCACAGTGCAGCCAAAAAGGTCTACTCAAAAGTAGATGTCAGCACTTCATCCCCTTGCTGAACACCTTCCAATGGAAGAATATCACTGGCACAATAAAGTCCAAATCTTAAGAATGATAGGTGAGATCCTGCAAGATATGATCCGGTCTCTAGGCTCCTCTCCCACCAGAACCCACTTCTTACATTATGCCTTAGTAACATCGAAATGCATGCTCTTCCCTCCATCCTTTGTTCTCTCACATGTCCACACCCTAGATTATATTCTCCACTCCACCCAGAGTTCCTTCCCACTCTCTCTAACCTAGATAGTAACATAAGCTTATACATCATGTCACCAGAAACTTCCCTGGATCCCCAAATTAGGCTGGGTACAGTTCCTTAATATTCCTATAGCAAAATGTACATTTGATGTTCCATCACATGCCAACCTGTACTGAAATTGTCTGTTCACATGTCTTTCTCCCTTACTAGATTCCTCATGAGGAGAGTCTAGACTTATTCATACCTTCATATCAATAGCTTGGAATATATACCTTATACCTGGTATATAGTAGGCATTTGATAATTCTTTGTCAAAATGAACAGATATTGGAAGAGTGTCTTTCACACAGCAAACAAAATTGTATACAGTGAAGGCAGTTCCAACATTTATGGGGATTTCATTCTCAAAAAAATTATGTACATAATTTGACATGACTTCTTTTTGATAAGGTTTAGCATAAAATGTCTGAGGGTCATAAAAGAGGTACCTGACCCAATTAGAGAGGTGGGAATGGGGCTAAAAGAAGTATCAGGTCAGTTTTCTTAGTAAAGACAACACATGAAAAGTACTATGAATGATGAGTGGGTGGAGGGGGAGGGCTGGTGTCCTAGAGAAAGGGAACAACTGTGTCGACACCTAGAAGTTCTGCAGATACTGGCATACTGGAGATGGGGAAATGTCTCAGTAGTACAAGAGCCCTGGGTGAGAGAAAGAGAAGTGAGAGAAGACAATGAAGAGTAGAAAAAGGAACATAAAATTTCAAGTATTTTATCTGAAAGAATTTGATTTGCCAATTAGGAGACAGTGAGAAATATTAAGCAAGAGAATAAAATGACCTGAAACCTATGTACCCTTATTAATCGATGCCACCCTGTTAAATTTAATTTTCCAAAAGAAATTTTAAAAAGAGAATAAAATAATCAGAAATGGCTTTTAGTGATTTTTATAATGATAGTGCAGGGAAGGGACTGGATGGAGCTGAAACTGTCAGAAAACTTTGTTAGAAGGATATTGCAATAATCTGGGTGAAATAAGATTGGAGGAAAGAGCAAAGAAGATAAGAACAGAATGAAAGAAACAAGACCTGATTTTTCATAGGAGTTCCATATCATAAGTCTTACGGTTCCTCCTTTATGCTGAAAGATATTAGATAACTGAATCTTTTCAACAATAAACTATTCTACTGTACACTTTAGAGATCAACTCTATATGTCTCCTAATTGTTAAATTCTTTATGAAACAAAATAGACATTAGTTGACATATAGAGTAAATGGCTAAATTTCTTCAGGTATGAAATATCAGATGTTAATTATCCACTAAAATTGTCTATAATGCAATTATTATCATTTTAAGTGCTGGTGTTGGAAATTAAATGTTCTGCATTTTCCCAACCAGTTTAAAATTGAACTGACATTTAGGAATGCAAGTTAGCAAATAAAAATTTAGGATGCCTATATAAATTTGAATTTCAGATAAACAACAAAATTTTTAGTATAGATATTCCCCAGTGTGTGTGTGGGCATTCTTATAATAAATAAAATTCATTGCTCAGCTAAAATTTAAATTTACCTAACTTGGTGTCTTGTATTTTATCAGTTATCGCCTCTGCCATCATAATACTTGTTACCTGTAAATGGTAGCTCCCTTCAACGGTATGTAGTCCATCAAATGCCCCTAGGGCATAAATTTCATCTGATCTCTTCTCAGACATCTTGTAGCTTAAATGACAACAGAGCTCTTTCTGACAAACTGTGTAATTTCCTGTGACTCCCCTGAGCTCCACAAAGGAAAATCCATCAAAAAAGACAGTGCCTTTAAATTCCTGGTTTCCAGTTGAGAGTGCTTCCATACCACTGGCGTAAGAAGTCCAATTCACCACGAGGTGCTTTGGGTGGGAATCCAGCTGTGAGAGAAGGAGTTTTCCCTCTTTCGTCTTCATATCATAATAAAATGCTCTTGGAGAATCAGGTGCATAGATGCCACTTCCTGGAAGGGATCATTTGAAAATAACATTTAAAATAGAAAAGTGAAAAGGGACCTCGTGGTTATTAGTATTTTAAATTCATATAAAAATTTTACTCCCACTAAGGTATGTATTTTATTAATTTCAGCGAAATATGCTAGGGAAAAAAGTGATAAATAAATCCAATAGAGCATACCACCAAGAAGCCAAGGAGAGTTTCACGTAAGGAGAAATGAATTTAAAAAAAGAAAAGGAAAAAGAAATTCATTCAAGTTGAATAAAACTAAATAAATCTTGAAACAATTTAGATGAAGATTGATTCTGTAGCATGTTACCAACTAGATATGAAAGTTAAAAGTTGAAAAACATTGTTTTAAAAAGTACATATTACTTAAACATATTTTTCCTTTTGTTGTTGTTTTTGGTGTGGTTTTTTTTTGTTTTTTTTTTGCATTTTGCACTACATCAAGGCTGGGAATCTTAACAATTATACATTACCTGTCATTTTCTTTGAGATATGATGTGTATTGGATGCCAGAAAATTGACTCCCATGCCCATTGCCCAAGCTGAATGGAATTCAATAGCAGACAAATGTGGCAAAACATTCATCCAAGCTGTGGGAAACACTATGGTGTCCACATGGAAATCCTTCACCAGAGTAACAGCAGGGTCATGGAAGAGTATATCAAAGCATGTGATAATGCCAAACCTTCCAAAAGTGGTGTTGAAAGTCACAACCTCTGGCTCCTTGGGTACATTGAATTGATCTTCACTCATAAAAAGGTTTTGCTGCAATAAACAGAAGATGAAAGGGTACAATTATCACAGATGATGTTTGATCAAGTTGTACACTGAAACTTGTACAGTTTTGCAAACCAATGTCATCTCAATAAACTATCGAAAAATTAAAATGAAAAAGAAGTGGTCTCGGACATCACTCTGTCTGAAAAGTATGAACTCACATTAATTCAGCAGTGGTAATTTTATCTATGACCACTGACTTCACAGGGAAAGAGTGCTACAGAATATGAGATTACTAGAGCTCATAGGAGCCTTTGGTTCAATCTTGACATTTTAGAGATATATACAAAGGAATCTTTATCTGTTCAGATCTTTCTGAATCTTACAAAACACAGGTGTAAAATAGATAACCCCTATTTGGCAAAAACTTTCTCTATTTTCTGAGGATAAATGACTTTCTTTGCCCCTTTTTTTGTCAAAACCAAGTCTATCCCGTAAGGAGTTTTTAACTCTAGCTTTGACCCATTGCTAGAGCATTTCTTTAAAAAGACTGAGTCCAAGAGATGACATTGTATTTCAAGGCAGGTAAGTCTTATTGATTCCACACACTCCAACAACACACTCCTGTGTTCCTAAATGCACAGGAACCCTTTTGAGCCTCTTCACAGGAGCTTCAAATACTGAATCATTTCTTTCTGTGCTTCCTCTCTACTCAGCTTCTAAAGTATGCTTATTATTATCTGCATATGGGTAACATGGATTTTTATTTGAAACAATTTTTCCCTCTTGTTCATTTTACTTCGCTAAGTATTCAGTAAATGAATTATTTGCATTTAATTCTACCTTATGATAGCGTGCCACCAGTTTTCCTTGAGAGTCATACACTACATCAGTATTGTACTGGTAACGGCCATCAGGGGGACATTGGAGGTCACTGGCATTGCATGGCTTCTTGTCCCCAATATTTGCCACGACATAGATAGAGTTGTCCTTGGCCAGGCAGCTGAGTCTTTCTTGCACTGGGGTGTGACCAAATCTGGAATGTGTTGTTTGAAGGAAAAAAAAATCAAGCTTAAATTTTAACAAAGTTCAGAATAATAGCGGCCTGAATCTATTCTGCAATATGCACAAAAAATAAGCTCCAAAAAACATAGATAGAAAAGAAAGATAAAACAAAAAGGGATGTCAGAGGAAGTATATGCTTGTAGAAATCTCATTGTAGGAGACTATCCTAGGGTAAGATTCCAGGGCATGTAATTTTTTCTTCATAGCATTGATCATCATCTATAATCATATATTCATTTATGTGTCAATCACATAATGTATGTCACATCTTATAGATATTACAGGGCCAATACACACATTTGTCATTCACTGAACTCATTCCTATCAGAAAAGAGGCTTTAAAAATATTTTGAATGAAGGAAAGGCAACTTAGAAGAAGACTTTTAAGAAGATGGCAGAGTTGTAAGCACCAGTAACCTATCCCTCCACATAGATAAAAATTGTACTTACAGAATATGTGTTACATAACTATTTTGGAACTCTGGAGTTTATTTGAAGGCTTAAAATTTCCAACAGACGTCTTGAAAGGTGACTTGCAGTTAATTTCTGTCAATTTTAGCTCTTAGCTCAGCAGCAATTACCCATGACCTCTCTACCCCAGCCCAGTGGAAGGGAGCCATGCAGGTATTCCTGTAGCACTTTGTAGGCAGCTTGTGAGAGCAGGGTGAGCGATAAACCTCTGTCCTCCAAATACTGGGAATCTGTGTTCTGATCCTTCATAACTGCCTCTGATCTTGGAGATGCAGACTAAGGAGAAGGCGGCCATTATTGCACCCTCCACACATTGTTACAATTCTATCTCCCTCTTCCTGAAGTGACTTCTAGAGGATTTGCAATGTCTTTTCTCCCAAACCCTTTTTGGGCACCAGACATTTAAGAACAAGGACCTAAAAAAACAATCACATACATAGAAAAAAACAACCTGAGAAGGGAAAGGCACATGCTAACAGACAACCTGAGAAGACCTTAAGTTACACCTCAAGCTTATGGCCAAATAGAAACATCCTAACAACAATCAAAACAAACAATGATACAAAACCCTGGGAAAGGAAGAAATTTTGATTTCCAGTTTTCACATTGTGTGATTCAAATATCCTCTTAGCAAAATCATCAGACATACAAATAAACAGAAAATTATGGCCCATGTACAGGAAAAAATGAACCACCAGAAACCATCCTAGAGAAAGATCAGATGCCATACTTGCTGGACATCACCTGTGCAGGTTGAGGTGCAGCAGCAAAACTAGCACAAATTTCTTTCTCCGTCTTCACAATTTTATGGGTAGAATATTCATTTTCTCCATAGATCCTAGCAACCTTAGCACAGGACTTCTTTCTTTCTTTATTAAAATGAGAGCTTTCACTTTTTCACTTACTGGATGGACTTTATGGCTTCTCCATGGCACATGCAAATTGCCAGTCTCACCACTTTTGTGCTTTGGGGCTATTACTAACCCTTTGAGTAGTATGAACGTTCATGTATGTCCTTGTGCCTCCTGACCATCCAGGGTACGATTGTACATGTGTAAAACAACATAAAAAAAAGCCAAATGTATGTTCTTTTTGTTTCCATAAGTTGGTTATCAAACATGATTTTAAGTTAATAAAACTGGAACTGGAACTAATTTTATTTTCTGAAAGAAAAAGAAACTCACTCCCAGGGGTCAGCGAGCATGAAAAAAACTCACTACTGAAAGGGTTTAGGAAAATAAATGCTACTGGCACACAAGCACTGTGCTATGGGAACAGCTGATCAGATAACTGAGATGGCTACTAAATGAGCAATGGGTGGTATCGTGTATAGGGTAGATACCCTGGATAATTCACATACAGAGTAGGACAGATTTGGTCACATTACTCAGGATAGCGCACAATTTAAAGCTTATGAATGGTTTATTTTAGTGACTTTTTATTTAATATTTTCAGACCACGGGTGACCAGAGGTACGTTACTGAAACCACAAAAAGCAAAACCATGCAAAAGGAAGGATCTCTGTGGATACCACATTGTTTTCACCCATTTATTGGTTCATAGACACTTATAATCCCGCTGTGTTTAAGCTGTTGTAAATAATGATACAAAGAACAGGATGATACTGCAGAATGCTGCAATGAACACGGGAGTGCAGATACTCTTGGAAACTTCCTTTAAAAACAAACCCAGAAGTGATATTGCTGGATCACATGGTAGTCCTATGTTTAATTTTTTGAGAAAACTTCATACTGTTCTCCATAGTGACTGCACCAGTTCACATTCCCACAGGGAGCCTTATTCTTCGTGTTTTCTCCAGGCTTTGTTTTATTGCCTGTCTTTTTGATAATAGTCATTCTACCATGTGTGAGGTGAAACTTCAATGTGGTATTCAATTATATTTTCCTATGATTACTAATGTTGAGCATCTATTCACATACATGTTGGCCATTTGTATGTTTTCTTTGGTAAAATATCTATAGAGATAATTTGTCCCTATTTTTAATAAAAAACATTTTCTTTCTTATTGAGTTGTATGAATTCCTTATATATTTTGGATATTGCCCACTTATCAGATATATAATTAATACATATTTTCTCTCATTCTGTAGGATGCCTTTTTAGTTTGTTTATTGTTTAATTTGTATTATTGTAGCTTTTTAGATTGAAAAAAGTTCCATTTATTGATTTTTGCTTTTTTGCTTATGCTTTGGGAGTCATATAAAAAAAATCCTTGTCAAAACTAATTTCAAGGAGTTTTATTCCTATTTTTTTCTCCTAGAAATTTAACAGGTTCTGGTTTTATGCCTAAGTCAATATTGAGTTAATTTTTGTGAATGGTGAAAGGTAAAATCCAATTTTATTCTTTTGGATGTAAATATCCAGTTTTCCCAATATTATATGCTAAAGAGACTATCCTTTCTCTATTGAGTATTTCTGGCTTTCTAGTCAAATATTAGTTGACTTTAATGGATGGGTTTATTTCTAATTTTTTGATTCTCTTTTATTGATTTATGTGTCCATTTTGATGTCAATACCATAATGCTTTGTTTACTAGAGCTTTGAAATAGAGTTTAAAATCAGAATGTGTGATGTCTCCTGCTTTGTTTTTTCCCAAGATAGTTTTGGTTATTTGGAGTCTTTTGTGTTACTATACAAATTTTAGAATTATTGTGCCTGACCTGTGGTTGCAGAGTGGACAAAACTTTGATCTGGAATGCTAAGGTCACCAGTTTGAAAGCCTGGGTTTGCCCAATCAAAGCATATAAGATTAGCAACTATCAGAAGATAATGCTTCCTGCTCCTCCCCCTTCTATTTACTCTCTCTCTCTTCTCTCTAAAATCAATAAATAAAATCTTTAAAAGCATATTCTAGAATTCTTTATTTCTGTGAAAAATGCCATTGGAATTTTGATAAAGGTTTAATTAAATCTATAGCTGGTTTTGCATAGTGTGGACACATTAACAATATCAGATCTTCTGATCCATGAACACAGAATATCTTTCCATTTATTCGTGTATTCTTCAATTTCTTTCCTCAATGTCTTATAGGTTTTATTGTAAGATACTGCATTTTCTTGGTTAAATTTATTTCTATGCAATGTTTAATAATTTATAAATGGGATTGTTTCTTTATTTCTGTTTCATATAATTCATTGTTAGTATATATAAATGCAACTGATTTTCATGTATTGATTTTGTATTCTGAAACTTTACTGAATTAGTTTATTATTTCCAACAGTTTTCTGGTGAAAATTTTAGAATTTTCTTTTTCTTTCTTTTCTTTTCTTTTTTTTAATGAGAGAACAGGAGGCAGAGAGACAGACTTCTCCTGCATGTGCCCCAACCAGGATCCAACCAGCAAGCCGCACTTGGGGGCAATGATTGGCCCATCTGGAACTAACGCTCCATTGCTCAAGAATGTTTTAATGCCTGAGGCAAGGCCACGGGTCCATCTGCAGTGCCCGGGGCCAACTTGCTCGAATCAATTGAGCCATGGCTACAGAGAGGAAGAGAGAGAGAGAGAGAGAGAGAGAGAGAGAGAGAGAGAGAGAGAGAGAAGGGGTAAGACTGGAGAAGCAGATGGTCTCTTTCCCTGTGTGCTCTGACCAGGAATTGAACCCAGGACATTCATATACAGGGCCAATGCTCCACCACTGAAGCAACCAACCAGGGCCTAAGATTTTCTTTTTACAAGATTATTTCATCAGCAAAGAGAAACAACATTATTTTTTTCTTTTCAATTCAGATGTCTTTTATTTATTTCTCTTGCCTACCTGCTCTGGCTAAATAGGAGTCAGAACTGTTAAATAGGAGTCGTGAGAGTGGGCACTCTATCTTGTTCATGATTTGGATGAAATGTTTCAGCCTTTCACTGTTGCATATGTTAACTGTGGGCTTGTCTTATGTAGTCTTTATTATGCTGAGTTATGCTCCTTCTAACCCACTTCATTGGGAGTTTTATCATGAAATGATGCTGAGTTTTGTTCTGTGTTTTTCTGCATATATTGAGGTGATCATATAATTTTTATCTTTCATTCTATTAATGTTATGTATATTTTTTATTGTGTGTGTTGAATGACCATTGCATACCAGGGATAAACTCCATGTTAAATAGTCTATGATCAGCCTGGCCTGTGGTGACACAGTGGATAGAGCGTGGACCTGGAATGCTGAGGTTGCCAATTCAAAACCCGGGGCTTGCCCAATCAAGGCACAGATGCAAGCAATCAGTGAACATCTAAAGTAAAGCAATTATAAGTTGCTACTTCTTGTTCTGCCCCCTCTTTCTCTCCTCTTTCTGTAAAATCAATAAATAAAATCTTAAAGAAAAATAGTCCATGGAGCTTTGGAGCTTTGAATATGTTGTTGAATTTGGTTTGCTAATATTTTGTTAAAAATGTTTCCTTCTTATTCATCAAGGGTATTGACCAGTAGTTTTCTTTTCTTGTGGTATGCTTCTGAATTTGGTATCAGAGTAATGCTGACCTGAAAAAATTAGTTTTTTCAACTTTTGTAAGATTTTAATATGGATTGGCATTAATTATTTTTTAAATGTTTGGTAGAGGGTTTTGATTACTGATTCAATCTCTTTACTCATTATTGGTCTGTTCAGATTTTTTATTTCTTCATGATTTAGTTTTGGTAAGTTGTCTCTTAATAGGAATTTATTCATTTCTTTAAGCTGTCTAATTTGTTGGCATATAATTTTTTATAGTAGTCTCTTACAACCCTTTGTATTTCTGTATCAGTTGTAATGTTTCCTCTTTCATAAGTAAAAATATGGAATGTTTCAGTAATTTACATCATCCTTCTGCAGGGGCCATGCTAATCTTCTCTGAATTATTCCTATTTTAGTATGTGCTGCCCAACCAAACATAAGAGAAATTATTACTTAACGGGTATAGAAGTTGGGTTTTGCCAGATAAAGAGTTCAGGAGAAGGATGATGATAATGATTGCACAGACTTATTAATGTAATTAATACCACTTGACTATACATTCAAGAATGGCTAAGATGGTAAATTTTATATTACATGTAAGTTACCACAATAAAAAGAAGTATTAAGGAAAAATTCTTGGAGGTAAGGAAAGATAAATCTTAATCAGGAAACTAGTGAATCTTTAGGGGAAAAGAAAGGCAAAGGGAATTAAAAAGATACACTTGGGATCATAAGAGATAGAGCTAGGCACGAGAGCCCAAGAAACCTGTTCCAATTTAATAGACAAGGGGTACCACTAATAAGGCTTTGAGGACAGAAGTAAAATAATAATTTTTTTAAGATTAATAAGTCAGCCTGACCAGGCAGTGGTGCAGTGGATAGAGTATTGGACCGGGACACGGAGGACCCAGGTTCGAGACCTCGAAGTTGCCAACTTAAGTGAGGGTTCATCTGGTTTAAGCAAAGCTCACCAGCTTGAGTCCAAGGTAGCTGGCTAGAGCAAGGGGTTATTCAGTCTGCTGTAGCCCCATAGTCAAAGCACATATGGGAGAGCAATCAATGAACAACTAAAGTGCCACAATGAAAAATTGATGCTTCTCATCTCTCTCCCTTCCTGTATGTCTGTTTCTATATATCCCTCTCTCTGACTCTCTCTCTGCCTCTTCCAAAATAAAAAAAAAAAGGATTCTCAGTATAGTATGTACTAGAAAGTTTAGAGGAAAAATGTAATGAAACCATTAGCAAGCTGCTTCATAAGGTCACATTAGAGAAAACATGAGTTGGGCTAGAACAGTGCCAACCAGGATGGAAAGGTAGGATTACTGGAACGTTTGTTAATGCTTGGTTTCTTTATTTTTATCATATTACCAGTAGTTGTCCCAGGAAAGCAATTAAAATTAAGTTTTGAAAAATGAGACCTCAGAATGTGTAATATTTAGCCATATTTATTCTGTATTGACACAACACTAAAATATACTGCTCACAAAAAATTAGGGGATATTTTATCCCTTCATATTTATTTTGAAATATCCCCTAATCTTGGTGAGCAGTGTAATAACAACACTAGATTGTTGAAGAGCAGCTGAGAAAGCTGAGATAATTGCTTTATGAATGAAGATGTGGTGCCACCTGCTGACTGACCATAGTAATGCAAGCTTTTTGTGAGTATCAAAGCAAGACCTGTAAATGTGTAAATTGGTACAAAACAATAGCAATCATCATCCACAAACTATGTCCTTGTAAAAGACCAGGATGGCTGGAAAAGCACATGTAAAAAATTATTTTAACACACACACACACACACACGTGGTGATTTGATAGTTTTTTTCCCTCATTTGCTTCAGTCGTATTGAAATGCCCAGATATAAATACAACACATTGAACCATTTGAAACATATTTACTCAAGTCTTTCCAAGTTACCTGAAGTAGTAGAATAGGTACATGAAATAGAAGGCTGGTGTTTTGGATTTCTGAAACAATTCTGGTCATATATATATATATATATATATATATATATATATATATATATATGCCTTTTGTCTCTTTTAATCTTGAAAGTACTGTATAGCATAAATTCTAATAAATTTTCATTTAAACTACATTTCTCAAACTGTTTACTATAGCCAGAAAAGCTTCTAAAAATATTTTTTTAAATCCCGTGTCTTGATTTAGAATAAAACAGAAGGAAGGTGAGAACAAAAAGAGACTTTGCATGGGGCAGAGGGAGCACAATGCGGTGTGCAGAAGCTGTTTTGTAAAACTATATACTCAAAATCTATATGGTGTTGTAAACCAAATATCCCAATTTCAATTAATTTAAAAAATACTTTAGTGAGGATGACAAAGTAAATAAAGAATAAAAATAAATTTTGCTTATATGATTCTTGTTGGGCAGATAAAATATGCTCACTTTGTTAAAGATGGTGCTGCCCACATGGAAGCCCGTCACCCAGGTGATATTATTTGCCCTTATGCTTGTGATGGCTGAGGGGGAAAAGTTGTAATGTAAGCAGGCCGGGTTGTTATAGCTTAAGGCTTTGTTTTAAGAGTAAGCTCATCTCCACACCCTTGACTGATTGGATGATGTAAGGTGGTGATGTAGGGAGGAATCCCATTATGCCTCAGATGGGTGGCTTTGTATCAGAGACTTTCTTGTATGTATAATTGGATTAAAGGTTTGGATTATCTATGGTATAGAGTGGGCGGACCAGTAGCTAGATCTCTCTCTCTTGGTTCCAGAGTTCCTGAGGTTAGTATTAGAGAGGGGAGCAGAGTAAGGCCACGTGAAGGCCAGGAGAAGCAGCCAAGATGGCAGAGTGCTGAGGAAGAAGCCAGTTTGTTAAGAGTTTGTGCAGGAGGAGATGGGAAACAGAGGTGAATAAGTCTGGTGAGCTAGAAACCTTTGATTCTAGGAAACTCGGATAAGTCAGTAGCTTTGTGAGCACTGAATGTGTGGGTTGTGGAGCCCAGTGTGTGTTTTTGCTTGCCCGCCGGGTGCAAGCTAGAATTAAAGCTGATGGCTCACCAGTTTTTGGCTCCTGTGTTTCATTACTATCTGTTCGAATCTAATGCTAACCTGCGTGGGTCAGGCTGCTGTGATGGCGGCCTCGACTACTGGCTTTACAATTCTGAAATCTGCTTGTTATTCTTTTTTAAAAAATATATTTTATTTATTGATTTTACAGATAGAAAATGTGGAGGCAGGACGAGAAATAGTTGCTTCACTGTAGCTGTTTATTGGTTCCTTGTCGTATGTGCCTTGGCTGGGCAAGCAGAGGGTTTCAGCACTCTATCTATTACTCTACCACAGGCCAGCCTGCTTGTTGTTAATCTATAATATTTGCCAAATGCTTAATGTTGCAGAGATCTCTGCCCCCGTGCTACTGGGAACAGAAGAGGTGAATTAGTAAAGTTAAAATATATTCCCTAAGACTTATCTCAAACTGTTTAATCTCAAGGTATAACAATAATAATAATAATTATTATTATTATTATTATTATTATTTGAGAGGGAGAGAGAAAGAGATGAGAAGCATCAACCTATAGTTGTGACATTTTAGTGTTCATTGTTTGCTTTCCATGAGTGCCTTAACTGTGTGGCTCCAGGCAAGCCACAGACCCCTTGCTCAAGCCAGTGACCTTGGACTCAAGCCTGCAACCATGGGGTAATGTTCATGATCCCACTCTCAAGCTGGTGACCCCGCACTCAAGCCGAATGAGCCTGCACTCATGCCGGCAACTTCGGGGTTTTGAACCTGGGACCTCAGCATTCCAGGTCAACGCTTTATCCACTACACCACCACTGGTCCAGCTAACAATAATTATTAATTACTGAAGAAGACATTCACTAACTTATAATAAGTGCACATTAAATATTAAACAAATATTTTCTGAATTCTTCCACACAACCCACCATGCTAGCTAGGTATGTACCTGAGCATCTGAGGAATGGACATTCTGGGCAGAGCTGTCCAAGTGCACAGTGTGGGAAACACCCAACTGTATGATATGGTGAGGGCACTTATAAGTCATTTCATCTCACCAGAGAAACCATGTATGCACACAAAACCCGGAACTAACTGTACAAGTAATACACAACCAAATATCCAACTGCTTTTTCATACAAGTTAGCTAATTAAGCAAGCTTTTCTTTTTAACTTTTTGAACTAATGATGAACTCTAATCTTTAGATCAGATCATCTTGATCATAGATGCAGGCATTACTAAATTAAAGAATGGCCCTTATTCAAAGACTCCTACACACTCAGAGAGTGGCAATCCTGGTACATAAGAAAAAGCCAATGAAAAAATATTGAATAAATAAATTAATCTTTGAGTTAAGTTATTGGACATAGGTTGTCTCTCAGGAAATCTGTAAGCTTTCCTCTGCGAGGCAATGAAAACTTCTGAGCCAAACTTTTTCTCCCTAAGCCTCCCAGGAATTCCCAGAACTACAGTATGTGACCAACTGTAATTATCAGCCCACTACCATAGCACCTTGTAACTACTTCCTCTACCTTATTCAGGTGGCTTCCAGTGTGTTTTTATACTTTATCTGTCCTATTTTTTAATTATGTAAGATTTAGAAAGAAACCTCAAATCCTATGAGAAGCAATCAATGAAGGTGCTGCAACTAAAATGAGTTGATGCTTCTCATCTCTTTCCCTTTCTGTCTGTCTCTGTTTCTCTCTCTGGCCCCAAAGCAAAACAAAACCTCTCAAATTCTTCTGGAAGTAAGTGAAGTATAATATCAAATAAATAAAATTAAAGAGGAAAATGATAAGGGTTTGTTCCCACAACACCCAGGCTAACTGGTAATGCAGGCACCAAAAAGGTTGGTGACAGAAAAGAAAGAAATGAACTCGGGGTATAAGTCACATTCAAGGAGACATGCTATCTTATTGTCTTTATGTAAAAATAGTGAACCCAAACTCCTCTTTTTCTCTGACATTCTACATCTAATCTTCCAGCAAAATCATTCAGAGCTACCTTTGGATTTTATTGAGAATATGGTCATTTCTCGGTATCTCGGGACTCCCACTTCCACCACCTTGGTTCAGCACCATCATCTCTCAGGCTAAATCACAGCAATCATCCCTGCACTCTATTCTCTATATTATCTGCCAAAGACATCCTAGTAAAACTTAAGTCAGAACATATCATTGCTCTGCCTGGTTAGCTCAGTCAGTTAAGAGCATTGTCCCAAAACAAGGTTGTGGGTTTGATACCCAGTCAGGGCACACACAGGAAGCAACCAAAAAATGCACAATTGAGTGGAACAACAAATCCTTCCTTTCCCCCTTTCTTTTCTCTCACCTTCTCCCTCTGTCTATCTGAAGAAAAAAAAAAAGTCAGTAAAAGCTAAGCCCTTAAGGGATAGCTCTGGAGCATCAACCCAGAGCATGGAGGTTGCTGGTTCAATTCCCTTTCAGGGTACATACAGGAGCTTCCTGTCTCTCTCTCTCCCTACCTTTCAAGACAAAAGAAAAGAAAACAGCTTTTTAATAACTATCTTCATATTCAAATAACAGTTATTATCATGACCCTTAAATCCTTATGCAGTGGCCCCCCCTTAATTACCTGCTTCCACCTCCTACATGTCTCTCCCTCCTTCACATCACTCCAGCCACACTAACATGCTGCTGTTCCTGACATGCTAGCCAGACACTGCTCTGACAACATGATCTCAGTATTTAGAATTCCCTTGGTCTTGAATACTTTTTCTCAGATACCTATATGACCTACTCCCTCATATTCTTTAAGTCTTTCCCTAGATATCACCATAAAGCCCTTGAATGACTTAAAAATGTATGTTTGTCACATACCACCACACTTTCTTCCATAATGGTTGTACTAATTTACATTCCCACCAACAGTGGATGAGGGTTCCTTTTTCTCCACAGCCTCTCCAGTACTTGTTATTACCTGTCTTGTTGATAATAGCTTGTCTAACAGGTATAAAGTGGTATCTCATTGTAGTTTTGATTTGCATTTCTCTAATAGCTAATGAAGATGAGCATCTTTTCATATATCTATTGGCCATTTGTATTTTTTCTCGGGAGAAGTGTCTGTTCATGTCCTCTTTCCATTTTTTTGTTGAACTGTTTGGTTGTTTGTTGCTGTTTTGTGAGTTCTTTATATATTTTGGATATTAGCTCCTTATCTGGGCTATTGTTTGAAAATATCATCTCCCATTTAGTTGGCTGTCTGTTTGTTTGTTGTCATTTTTCTGCTGTGCAGAAGCTTCTTAGTCTGATGTAGTCCCATTCATTTATCTTTGCCTTTACTTCCCTTGCCTTTGGGGTCAAATTTATAAAGTGCTCTTTATGGCCAAGGTCCATGAGTTTAGTACCTATGTTTTTGTCTATGTAATTTATTATTTTACGTCTTATATTTAGGTCTTTGATCCATTTTGAATTAATTTTTGTGCAAGGAGCAGCATTGTTCACAGTGGCCAACACATGGAAACAACCAAAATGCCATTCAATAGAGGTTGCATAAAGAAGATATGGTACATATATACAATGGAATACTACTCAGTCATAATAAATGATGACATAGTATCATTTACAAAAACACGAATGGATCTTCATAACATTATACTGATTGAAATAAGTAAATTAGAAAAAGCTAAGAACTGTATGATTCCATAACTAGGTGGGACACAAAATTGAGACTCATGGACATAGATAAGAGTGCAGTGGTTCCTAGGAGGAGGGGAATGGAGGAGAGGGAAGGGATGGGGGAGAAGGAGGAGCATAAAGAGAAACGAATATAGGGTGATGGAGGATGATTTGACTTTGGATGATGAGTAGACAGCATAATTGACTGTCCAAATGATGGGAAGATGCTCTCTCTAAATCTATGTACTCTGGTTGACCAATGTCACCCTGTTAAATTTAACTGTCTAAAAAAATAAAAGAACCAAGTGAAGTCAATTCCAAATGGGAGTGATATCAGAGTACTCCTTTTAGAAACAAAAAGTCTAGCATGGGAAATGGCTAAATGAGAAACAATTATGATACAATAAATTATGAATAAAGTAGATAATTAAGATAAATAATATTTAACTTTGTAAAATCAGAAAGTCTCTACAAGAAGTTATAGTAGTTAGTTTTTGTGTTTTTAAGAACAATTCCATAAGAAGAATTCCTACAATTTTAACATTTGGAAAGAAGTGAGTTAACTGATCCTAATCTCTTACATGCATCAGATAGTACCTTGCTTACATTAAAAGTAATAGTGCTACTTTCATAACACTTCATATTTCTTTATATTAGACTTGATTTAAACCACCCACACAGTTCTGCTATATCATCTCCTAAGTTGACAATTAGCTTAAGTTTTAAGAATTTCACATACATAAACCTCATCAACTATCTTATGGATGAGAAGGGACAATTTTAAATTCTCAACTGACATGACTCCATTTTGTTATTTACTCATATATTTTTTAAAGTACAGAGCCATTAAGGAAACAATTTTTCTCTCTATTAGTAAGATGTCAGAGGACTAGAGTTTAGATCTGGTTCTCCCATTAACCAGCTACCCAGTGACCCTAAGCAAGTTACTCTACCATCTCTCCAGATTCAGTCCCTTCATGGAAATTCACACTGAATTTGATGATTTCTATGCTACTTTCCAGCACTGAAACTCTTGAAACTTAAAGTTGTTAGTGGATCTTATGCAATAACTGTCTACAAAATTTTCCCAGTAAAGTAAGCTCATGTTCATGATTGAATTTTTGATTTGTGTTTTTTTTTACCTGTTGGGATGAATACAAGGGATCCAGTCCACTTGAGGGTCTGGGATATCTTCCAGGTATGGATAAATAGACTCCCTGTTGAATTTCCAGCCATAAATACCATCTTCTGGAGTCACAATAATATGTGCACCCTGTTAAAAATGCAGTTTAATTAAAATATTTCTCAAGAAAGTCTACACTCAAACCCTAAAAAAGAACCTGAGAAATTGAGTAGCTAAAGGAAAACCATTCAGGCTATTTTTCATTCAATCTTATTCCTTTGGTTTCCATATTTTTATTACTTATTTTATCCACCCAACCACTTACATTTTCCAACCCTAACATCATCCTTTCTTAATGTTTTTCTAAGCATGAATAGCTTTGCAGGCTACTCACAAGTTTGGCACCCATTTCAGTTGTTAACTTTAAACTCAGCTCTTCCTGGAATCCCCCACTGAACTTTGACCGATTGTTGCGCCTGAGCATGTACGACTGGTTTACAATTCAAACTCTGTTTCACTTTTCCTCTATTTCAGCCTTCCCTGGTTTATCCCCTGCAAATGTGATTCCTGCATCTCTGGAGGAGAGAGCCTAGAGGTACTATCTGAGCTCATCCGGCACCTCCAGGTGGAAGAGTCACCCTGTGTATGGCTGATGACCGTTGCTGTGGCCATGCAGGTTCAAATTGGATTCGGGCAGACAGTAAAGGAACTGTGGAGCTGGAAAATGGTGTGTCATTTCATTTATTAGAGTCTCACAATGGTGGATGACCAAACAAGCAAGGAAAACTGCTTCCCTCTCTCTCAGGGCTCCCAAACTCCGACCCTCTATATGGACTATCCAGACTCACTCTCAGGACTCCTGGGACTCACAGGACCCCATAAGCAAAACAGTTTGAATTAAAAAAATCCTTCTCCAGCAAACAATAGCAAGCAATGACCCCTCCCAAAGACAGCAGGCAATCCACAATTTGCAATCTTCCGCTCTGACAGCAAGTACCCACAGCCTTCCATAGACTATACACACATGGTACTGCCCCATGCTCATGCACCAATCAATCAAAGTGCAAGGGAGCAAACCTAACACATTTGGAACATACTGGTTTGTCCAATACCCTGAAAGCTAATTTTTCTATGTCTAAAAATGTATATTAATGGATACATGTTATATGTATGTATCCTTGACTTCCATGATACCCCACATATCCCCTGTCTATAACTGATTTATGAGCATCTTATTTAATCCATATTCATTCAAACCACACACTTAAACTTAACTCTTCATTTTCATTTAACTTAAGGACTTAATATACACTAATATATTTACTTTACAAATTGGTAACTACAGAATAGCCTCAGAAATGTAAATTATAGCATAGGGAATATAGTCAATAATATTGTAATAACATGTATGGGGTCCAGTTAGCACTTGAAATATGACAGGGGAACACTCTGTAAAGTACATGATTTTCTAATCACCATGCTGTACATGTGAAACTAAGACAAAATAATATTGAATGTAAACTGTAATTTAAAAAAATTTAAATAAAGAAAATATATACTTAAACATTTTTATTGATCTTAGAGAGAGGAGAGAGAGAAAGAAAGGTGGTGGGGAAGGAGCAGGACTTGTAGCTGTTGCTTCTCATATGTGCCCTGACCCTGCAGGCCCAGGGTTTCAAACAGGCGACCTCAGTATTCCAGTTGGACACTTTACTCACTGTGTCACCACAGGTCAGGCACAAACATATATACTTTTATCTCCAATTAAAATGAGGTGTGAAGTATGAAGTATAAAATATAACCTATTTTATATGTATTATGTACTATCTTCATGTACAAATATGTATTAATACTATAAATTTCATATACTTGGAATGAAGCATGATATACATATATAATATACACACTGTTAAGTAATTTGCAACTTAAGTTTGTTTGGAGGTTATTAAAGAAACTTGCACATTCTTAAGAGAACAAAACTCAACAAAGCCACTTATACTCTAAGAATAGTCCCTGGCTCCCCACCCATTTATCTTCTACCCTCCATTGGTAGCAGAAAAGTGAAACAAAGTTGTTAAATTTACAGCAAGTTCCTCAAAGGTCTGCTGCTCTTGAATGTTTCGTCTTTCCTTTGTCTCACCATTAGGGAAGTAATAGTGTCTCCAATAATTTGGGGAAGGAGGTAGGACTTGGATAGTAAAATAAAAGTTCTTGGCTAGCACCACATGTACGTCATCATGTACCTTAACATATACGTAATTACATACTCTGACACATATGTAATTGACCCTCAGAGTGACTCTGTCTCTTAGGACCACATGCATCATATACATAGAAGTCAGCACACTTGGGAAGTGGTACCTGTTTTGCTGCTGATGTGATCGCTTCCTCCAGAACATCCAGGTTTCTGTTCATTAATACCAATGCCTCTTTACGGGGCACCGATATTAAGGTGGCATTAGGCAATAACACTGCATGCTCATAAACAGCTGCAATAAAGGTGTCCCGGGAGTTGACTTCTAAAACACAGAAAACTGAAATTGCCACATAAGCCAGCAGCTGAGAAGTAGTCATGCTGAAGTCCAAGGACTGTTGAAAAACAGAACAAGCCCTGATATTTCTAGAGATTATGCAGTAAATCACGTGGTTTTCAGAACTCTGTACTTTAAAAACAAATTACAACACTTAACTTTAAGAAGACATTATGGAGCCCTAGCCGGTTGGCTCAGTGGTAGACTGTAGGCCAGGCGTGTGTATGTCCCAGGTTGGATTCCTTGTCAGAGCACACAGGAGAAGTGACTATCTGCTTCTCCACCCCTCCACCCTTCTCCTCCTCCTTCTCTGGGGCTGAGGTTGGCTCCCTGGCCTCTGCCTCAGGCAGTAAGCAAAGCTCAGTTGCTGAGCAACAAGCACCAGAGCAACTGCCCAGATGGGCAGAGCATCGCCTCCCCATGGGCAGGGCTTGCCTGGTGGATCTTGCTCAGGTGCTAGTGTGAGTCTGTCTCTGCCTCCCCTCCTCTCACTTAATAAAAAAAATTAAAAAAAAGAAAGAAAAGTAAACATTATAGTTTTACATCTTAGATGTAATGTAGACAAATTTTACACAATATTCCGTACTGCACTCCTAAGGGCTGTGCAGAGAGGATTATTCAGCTTTCTCACTGTGCAGATGGCTGTCTGCTCCTTGTGTTGATGCCTGAATTCAAATTACCCATTTATAAAAATTTCAGTCCTCGGATTTAGGGCCCAGCCTATTCCAGAATCGCTTTGTCTTAACTAGTTTCACGTTAAACTCTTCCAACTCCAAATAAGGTCATGTTCTCAAGTACAGGTGGTTAGGTCTTAAACATCGGAATTCTTAGAATTCCTGTTTTAGAACTTTAGCGCATAGCAGTATATGTAAATAACTTAAAGAATAGATTTACAATTTTGAAATTATTATCATCATATGAATATATAAATGCTACACTTTATTCACTTTAGTTTTCTCAAAATGGGGTAGCCAAGACCAAGAGGAATACAAAAGGGTCACTGCTATATAAAAGTTACTTCAAAATGTACTGGCTTTGGAGAGCAAGCACGTATCATCTCATGTTTCCTGGGCCAGGAATCCAGGGGCAGCTTAGCTGGGTGCCTCTTTCTCAGGCTGCAGTCAGGCTGTTGGCCTGGGCTGCAGTTATCTCCAAGCTCGGCTGAGGGAGGATTCACTTCTAAGCTCCAGGCTCACTCACATGGCTGATGGTAAGTAAGCCTCTAGTCCCCCTTGGTTGTCCCCTGGAGATATGAGTTCCTACCTTCAGGTGTTGCTATGAGGCAGTTCACATTGTGATTTCTGGCTGCAGAGCCAGAGAGAAAAAGAACCCACCCAAAACACGGGCCACAGTCTCTTAGTTAATCCAATGTGGGAAGTGTCACCTTATCACTTCCATTATATTCTATTCATTAAGAGCATGTCAGGCCTGACTGGGTGATGGCATAGTGGATAGAGAGTCGAACTGGGATGCGGAGGGCCCAGGTTCGAGACCCCGAGGTCACTGGCTTGAGCGCGGGCTCATCTGGTTTGAACAAGGCTCACCAGCTTGAGTCCAAGGTCGCTGGCTTGAGCGGGGGATCACTCCATCTGTTGTGGCTTCCCGGTCAAGGTACATATGAGAAAGCAATCAACAAACAACTAAGGTGCCGCAACGAGGAGTCGGTGCTTCTCATCTCTCTCCCTTCCTGTCTGTCCCTCTCTCGGACTCTCTCTGTCTCTGTCACAAAATAAATAAATAAATAAAAATGAAAAAAATAAAAGGCAAGTTTGAATGCCCAGCCTACACTTGACAGAAGGAATTATAAGGGGCATGAATGAGGCAGCAAATTCGGGAACCATTTCAGAGGCTGCAGACCGTAGGGTAAGTAGGGAAGTATAAACAGAGACAGGGAGAACAAGAGTTAAGAACTAAAGAGAAAGATGGAGGTAGATTGAAAAGAGCAAAATAGAAAATAGAGAAAAAGCTTATGGATTTTGATATGGAATAAGTGGACAAATTTGTTTCAGTTGCAAATTAAGTATATTTTTTATATTTACAGAACTATTGTTTGATCATCCGTTTTTGTTTTAGGTTTTACCTTGGATGGTGTTTTTATAGTTCAGTTGGCTACTAGGTATGTCTGATATTTTTTACTTCAGTACCATATTCATTCTGTGGCTGCCAAAATAACAGAGGCTGTGGTTGCCCAGCCCTCCCGAGTCTACAGCAAACACCAGCTCCCTCTACTTGCTGATCGCCCTTTGATTTTTCATTCCCAGGCACATGGGGATCCACAAGTTCACAATGAGATACAATTGTTACATTAAAGTTAATAAAAGGAAGGTCAGAAATAAAAGTTAAAACTTGAATAAGTGTACATAAATGACTTGTTTGACATAATTAATTTAAAAATATGAACTAAGAAGCTCCAATTGGTTCCAGTCTGACATACAAAGAATTTGAAAATCTCCTCTCCCATGTTCACAACAAGAAAAAGGCTCAACTGAAAACCAGTACTTTTTCTTAGATGTAGCAGAAAACTGAGATCACACACAAACCTTTTCCTGAAAATTGGAGAGACAGCTTTACCTGTAGCAGAAGTCCACTGTTTGAGCCAGTAGTGGTGCCGGTATAAAAACTGTCTATACCTGTAGAGAATTGTTATGAGTTTGAGCCAAAACTGATGACAGCTGCCAGGACCCAGGATCTCTAGTGCCGTGAAGGACAGTTCTGCAGCTTTGTGTGTGTGTGTGTGTGTATGTATTTTTTCATGACATGAAAGTGGGAGAAACAAGTCAGGATGGGACGTCAGATTAGTTAACGAGATCAGGTGCTTTCTTGTGGGTGGTTTCTCTCATGGCCTACCTGGCATATACTAGCCAAGTCTGAGAGGAGGCATTTCAAAGGTATGTGAACCTAGACTCACAGAAACAATGGACAGGTATTGCTTAAAGAAACCTTTTTATAGGGTGTGACTCATAACCATGACTTGCCTAGTTAGGAATCTATGATCAGAGCCACCTGTGAGGTTACTTTCCAGGGAACACCTTTTCCTTTCTCACTGATATGATCACTTCAATTGTCACTGACAAACTGCTAGAGGCTCATTGTGGATACACTTGACAGTTAGAATTAAGGGGAGTTCCAGTGTTAGAAAGGCTTTCACACTTTTGTGAGTTTTACCTCCAAAAACCCCAACAGGTTCTCTGGGAAAACAACTGAGACCAAAAAACAAAACAAAACAAAACAAAAAACCCTCAGACTCACATTTTTTAAAAAAGGAAGAGAAATAAGCCCTTGAACCTTTTGCTCTCCTTATCAGTGCTCTTCTTCAAGCAAACTATTAACCAGAGCCTAACAAATCTGGGGAAAAGAGAAACCTCAACTCTAATCCTCCTGGCCTTCCTGTCTCAACGAAGGGAGAAAGGAAAAAGACTGAGAAGTGTGAAGGTCCCAGCCCAGGGGCACTGGTTCACTACAAGATAGACCTAATCGCTGGTGTATGTCCCTCCCCCTCCCCACATGTTACCAACACATCAATCTGGCATTAGTGGCCTGAACTAGCCAAGAGAGAGTCTTCAGGTGGACAATTGCAGTTTTGCAGTAGAATGCCATCAGCTCAAACTAAAACTAGTGGGCACCAGCGACATCTGACAACACCCGAGCTGGGTCTCCTGAGGTCTAGTGCCACTGCATCACCTTTATAATTAATCAATTTTTGAAACAGAGACAGGAAGGAAGGGAGGATGGGGAGGAGAGAGATGAGAAGCGTCATGTCTATGACCCTGTGCTCAAGCCAAGGAGCCCGCCCTCTAGCTGGCAACTGCTCGGTTTCAACCCTGGGCCCTCAGCATTCGGGGACAATGCACAATTCATTGCGCCACCACGGGTCAGCCACTGCCTCACCTTTGATAAGCAACCTACAGCGCGCCAAGCTCCCCAAATTCAGCCTTGCTGCTCATACAGAGTAGAGAGACTGGGGCTGTTGTCTCCAACAAAACTTGTAGGTGGAGAGAAACCTTAAAAAACATCTGCAGACTCCTTCACTCAAACCTGCATAGAAGAAAAAGATTACCTTTTGGGCGGAAAAACATGACATCCTACCGTCTCGAGTTGGAACAAGACCCATAGTAAACTGAACTTTGCTGAGAAAATAGTGATGACAGCAAGCCAGGCAGCAGGCCCCAAAGGTAAATCAGCAGTAAGTCTTGCCCAAAACAGGCAGAGGGAATCAGAAACTGGGCAAAAGGCTGGGAGAACAGGACAAAATCGGGTGTGCACTGCCTCTTAACATTTCTCTAGGTCTCCAGCTCCGAGCATAGTGTACACAAAAGACCTAACAGAAGTGGCTTCTAAGGAAATAGACTGATTCTTGTCCCCACTTCTACAGCATTGGATAGTTTATTTTGAGGATGTAATGAGACAAGTGTTTGAAGACATCCGGTGAACTCTGAAGGGCCATCTGCGTACATGTGTGTATATGTGTGCACACCCATGTTTGTGTATGTGTAATATTGTGATTTTTTTTAAAAAAGATTGAATTTATTGATTTCAGAGAGAGAGAAGAAGAAAGAGAGAAACATTAACTTGTTGCTTCACTTATTTTAAGTGTTCATTAGTTGATTCTTGGATATGCCCTGACCAGGAATTGAACCTGCAATCTCGGTGCATCCCAATGATGCTCCAACCAACTGAACTACCTGGCCAGGGCCTAAGTTATGTCTTTTTATAATAAATTGGTGATCAAGTGAGCACAATGTTTCTGAATTCTGTGAGCTGCTCTAGCGATTAATCAGACTCAAGAATGGGGTCTTTGGAACCTGATCTATAGACAGTCACAGCACAGGTGACAACTTAAGACTTGAAATTGACATCTGAAGTGGGGAGAAGGGGAAAGTCTTATGGGCCTGAACTCTTAACCTGTGGGATCTGATGCTATCTCTACATATATAGTGTCAGAATTGAATAGACTTGTAGGAAACCCAGCTGGTGTTGGAGAATTACTTGCTGGTGTAGGAAAAAAAACACACATCAGAGATGGGTGTCAGAATTGTAGTTGGTCAGAATTATATGTATGTTAAAAGTTAGAAATCTGCCTCCTTGTTGTTAATAAATAAATATGCATAAATATCATAAATCAAAGTTAATTTTAGATTGTAATAAATAATAAAAATCATTTATTTGAGAAAAAAAAAGCTGCCGCCTAGGAGACACAGATTCAGGAAGCAACATAAATTGAGACAAAGGGGAGGCCTCTTTTTATAAGTTTCAACTCCTGTTCTCAGTGAGATTCATTTTATGTAAATGAGATTATCAAAACTGTGCAGTTCTGCCTGACCAGGTGGTGGCGCAGTGGATAGAGTGTTGGACTGGGATGCAGGAGACCCAGGTTCGAGACCCCGAGCTCACCAGCTTGAGCGCAGGCCTATCTGGCTTGAGCAAAAGCTCGCCAGCTTGGACCCAAGGTCGCTGGCTCCAGCAAGGGGTGGCTTGGTCTGCTGAAGGCCCGTGGTCAAGGCACATATGAGAAAGCAATCAATGAACAACTAAGGTGTCGCAACGGCAACGAAAAACTAATGATTGATGCTTCTCATCTCTCTCTGTTCCTGTCTGTCTGTCCCTATCTATCCCTCTCTCTGACTCTCTCTCTGTCTCTGTAAAAAACAAAACAAAACAAAACAAAACCTGTGCAGTTCTGACTGAAGGGGGCAGGTCTCCTTTCTTTTATGGAAAGATGAAAACAGGGTTTCCCTGCAGTGGTGCTGGGACTGTGTAAACAAGTGGAACATAATGTGGGAAGCTGGGAATTCAGTCTGCGGTTCCTCTGGATTTACGGTATATGATGAGCCCCTGCCAGCAAATCACTGCTGGGCTTTTACGATTTATAAAATTTGGGCCCTCAATTGACCATGAGAAGTCCATCTCAGCAGATAAATTCTTTCTTGGGGTTCATATCAAATGAATGTTTCTTCTCTGGGTCCTTCATATTAATATTTAATGGCTAGAACACTGTGTCAGTTTTTTTATTGGCATGAATCTACTTGATACAGTGTTTGTATTGTAAGCATAGAGGTTCAGAATGACTCACTCCAAGATGTGCCACTCTGGCATGCAGATTATTTCAAACCATAAACATTTACTCCAAATCAAAGATCTTCTTGCTCACCGCCTAAAAAAAATTAAAGGACGTGCTCCAAAAAGGGAGCTATGGCTATGGGTGACTATATTTTAACATGAACTAGGTGCAATTGACAGGATAGAATCTAGCAAGGCCCATGTGATTAAAGTCTTCTTTGTGACCCATTGTTTCAAGATGGCTCAATATACAGTGTGTCCATAAAGTCATGGTGCACTTTTGACCGTGTGCCCGGTCAAAAGTGCACCATGACTTTACGGACACACTGTACTAAACAATAACTCTTTTTATCTCCTGGTCAATTGTAGTACTTCTCCCTCCTTAGTTCAGAATGACAAATATACCTTCTTTGGCTTTATGTCTTTGGTATCTTCAGGTCTTATGTGAATTCCTCATGTGCATGTATTAAAACTTTATTTTTTCCTGTTGTTCTGCTGTATGTCATTTAAATTATCTGACCAGTGTAAAGCATAGAAACCTCATTTCTTGAACATGACTTTCTCCTTTCTGTCTGTCCTATCTTTTTTTTTTTTTTTAAACAAGGACAGAAAGAGAGAGAGTCAGAAAGAGGGATAGATAGGGACATGTGGACAGGGTCCACCGGTGTTGAGGATGATGGCGATGCTGAAACCTGACTCTGGAGACCAGGTTCAGTGACGCAGATCCGCTTTATTCAGGTAGTAAGCTAGCTTATATACACAGGTTCAGCCTATAGGGTGTTACACTGTGTTCTTCAAAGCCAATGGCTGAAAAGGTCAGGGAGCTGCCTGGTTGGCACTGAGTCACTTCCTCACAGCGGGCGAGCTCCCTCCTGGGTGTGCCTAGGAGGGTTCCGGAGCTGGAGTGTTCTCACAGCATTGCATCAGCCACAGCTGTTAGGAATGCGCTCTGTGTTCTACCTACAGGGACAGACAGACAGGAACAAAGAGAGATGAGAAGCATCAATTATCAGTTTTTTGTTGAGACACCTTAGCTGTTTATTGATTGCTTTCTCATATATGCCTTGACTGCGGGCCTTCAGCAGATGGAGTAACCCCTTGCTCAAGCCAGCAACCTTGGGTCCAAGCTGGTGAGCTTTACTCAAACCAGATGAGCCCATGCTCAAGCTGACGACCTCGGGTTCTCGAACCTGGGTCCTCCACATCCCAGTCCGACACTCTATCCACTGCACCACCATCTGGTCAGGCTGTCCTCTCATTTTCTTAATCATTAAGCCCTTAGGACATTAGATTCTGGTCACCATCAAACTGTCTTAAGAACAAAGCATCAGGTCTATTGACCATAGAAACTGAGTTTCAGTCAAGTTAAAGATAACATCTTGACTTCAGTTGTGTTTTAGCCCCAGCTTCATGAAAGCTAACTGACCCTATAGATCACACACCCACAAAACCAGACAGAATAGTGCCCTGGTTGACATCAGGACCTGATACAGTGATCAACTACTCCCTACCCTGGCCCCAACCCAAAGTAGAGACCACAACCCCGACTCCTTTAGCCACAACGATTAATGATTTCCCCCCTCTATCACTCATGCCCTGGAAACCATTGGGAAACCAGGTCTTAGAGCATAATTTTACCAGTGACTATGAGCTTGGTGCTATTTCCTCAACTAATAAACTCTTATTATTCTTGGCTACAAACTCATATTCCTATTTGATTGGGCTTTGATGCTCAGCAGGCAAATGGACCCCTTTGGTCTGATAATGTTACCAGACCAGGGCCAGGCGGTGCAGGTCTGCCTTGGCCAGCTGGTGGTGTGTAGGGTTTTGTCTTCGTGCAGGAAGACTTCACAACACAAGTTCAGGTGATTTGGAGTGTATGCTTATTAAAGCTGGACACAGTGAAAGAATAAAGGGCTTAGGACAGAAGAAGTGACAGGACAGAGCTTAGGTGAGGCTGCTTCCTCTCACCGAGAGTAAAAGTACAGTGTCGGAAGTGAGCCAAGGCAGGGATGCTACTGGCTCACTGCAAAGTCAGAGAGAGGGCAGCCTGGGAGACAGGTTCAGGGACTTTGCTTCCCATTTGTCCCTTGGTTACCGGTCCCATGAGGGCCCCCCAGAGTTTGAAGAGAAAATACAGGCTGAAGAGAAGGGCACAGTCATGTTCCAAGGAGGGCGTCAGCACATCAATTGTTTCGAGGGCCTTTTTCTGTCTTCTGTCAGCTAAAATCTGTGGAAAAAAAGGGGCAACAGAGGACTGCACAGCAGGTTTAAAAACTCAGAGATCTAAAATTAACCACATAGGGTGATCTGAAGTGAAAACTTTCTGACTAAAAGCAGTTCATGATAGGTAGTCATGTCCTAGTGTTACCAGGGGAGACCTTGCTTCTTATCTTCTTGAGAAAAGGAATTTAATCAAGAGACAAGTGCAGCCAGTAAAAGGAAAGTTTATTAACTATGCAGAAAGAAAGTGAGAGGGGCCTGGAGACAGGTTCAGGGGTTAGCCCAGGATGAGCTGCTGCTGCCTGCTGCTCCCTTGGATGAAAGTTTCCTGGGGTCCTTTACAGCTTAGGAAAAAGATAAAGGCAAGGAAAACATGTCTGAGCTGCAGAAGAAAGGGAAGGGGTGTGTAAAGCCAGTAGTCACAGCACAGCTGCCTGGCCCTTGCAGGTTCGCATTAGATTCGAACAGACGGTGATGAAACAACGGAACCATAAACTGGTGAGCCATCAGCTTTAATTCTAGCTTGCACCCGGCGGGCAAGCAAAAACACACACTGGGCTCCAAAACCCACTCATTCAGCGCACACAAAGCTACTGACTTATCCGAGTTTCCTAAAATCAAAGGTTTCTAACTCACCAGACTTATTCACTTCTGTTTCCCATCTCCTTCTCTAGCACACACTCTGCTCAAACTGGCTTCTCCCTCAGCACTCTGCCATCTTGGCTGCTTCTCCTCTACTCCATGTGGCCTAAATCTGCTCTCCTCTCTAATACTAACCTCAGGAACCGAGAGAGCAAGCTCCCGGTCTGTCCCACTTTATAGTGTAGAAATCCAAACCTTTAATCCAATCTACAAACAAGGAAGCCTCTGATACAAAGTCACTTACCTGAGGCATAACGGGAGGATTCCTCATGAGAGTGCACCACCCCACATCATTCAATCAGTCAAGGGTGTGGGGAAAAGCTTACTCTTAAAACTAAGGCGTAGGCTATAATGACCCAGCCTGCCCACAACCTGTCCCCCAAAACACATTAATATCAACGAACTTGCATGTGTGCAGTGCCATCTTTAACAAAGTGAGCATAATATATTTTATCTGCCCAACAATCCACCCCTATGCTTACTTTACTACCCACAATCTACACCACTGCCATTCCTGTACAAGGAAATTAGGCATATTACACAAATTACAACAACATGACTGTTGGGCAGATAAAATATATTATGCTCACTTTGTTAAAGATGGCACTGCACACATGCAAGTTCGTTGATATTAATGTGTATTGGGGGACAGGCTGTGGGAAGGCCGGGTTGTTATAGTCTACACCTTAGTTTTAAGAGTAAGCTTTCCCCATACCCTTGACTGATTGGATGATGTAGGGTGGTGCACTCTCATGAGGAATTCCATTGTGCCTCAGATGGGTAACTTTGTATTAGAGACTTTCTTGTTTATAGATTGGATTAAGGATTTGGATATCTACGCTATAAAGTGGGGCAGACTGGGAGCTTGTTCTCTCTGGGATCCTGATATTAGTATCAGAGAGGAGAGCAGATGAAGGCCACGTGGAGGCCAGGAGAAGCAGCCAAGATGGTGGAGTGCAGAGGAAGAAGCCAGTTTGTGCAGAGTTTGTGTAGAGAGAAGGAGATGGAAAACAGAGGTGAATAAGTCTAGTGAGCTAGAAAGCTTTGATGCTGGGAAACTTGGATAAGTCAGTAACTTTGTGAGCACTGAATGAGTGGGTTTTGGAGCCCAGTGTGTGTTTTTGCTTGCCCGCCGGGTGCAAGCTAGAATTAAAGCTGATGGCTCACCAGTTTTTGGCTCCGTTGTTTCATCACTGTCTGTTTGAAATCTTATGCGAACCTGCACTGGCCAGGCAGCCCTGTTGGTGGCCGTGACTACTGGCTTTACAATGACAAATCATACAATTTCAACAATTACAAGGGTACATTTCACCAGTCTCTGAGCACCGTGCCAAAAGTGCAAAATGTCCTCGGCCTTCTCTCTTGCCATTTGATAGGCTTCCCGGGGCAGGGGGAGGGCCGCCAGCAAAGCCATCCCCCACCCCCATCAGGGTATATCACATTGTCCAAAATCCGTAAGTCCATTCAACAAAGGAGCCTGTGCCCATCCAGTCATAGTCCAGGAAATCAGTCCACGCACATGGGGTGTTAGCCTCCCCCCTCATTCCTGCCATCATGGCAGGTCTCACACTGTCCTAAAGAAAAGCATGTGGCAATGGCAGTCAGCATTTCCATCTCTGCTCTGGGGAGCATGATGGCATCCACCCCTATATCCCAAAATCGCAGACCTACTAGTGGTATAGTAGGAGCTCCTTGCTGCTGGGCTCTCACCTTCTGGAAACTACAGATTGCAACTCCAGTTTGATTCTCCTCATCCTCCAAAGAGGAACTGAAAACACCAGCTCCTGCTGCTGGGCTTGAGCTCCGGGCCACCGCATGCCGTTGTTGGTTCTCCACAACATCCAGGGCAATCTCCAACTCATAAACCTGTGATTCCTTCTCCAGCATCTGCTCCATTTCCAGGCGAATCTCACAAACCTGGTCAGCCTCCTTCTACAGCACTTCCTCCAGCTCCAGGGTCAGCATCTCTTTCTCCCACATTTCCTCCAGCTCCTTCCACTGCTCAGTTTGCAGGTCCTGAGCAGCCTCTTCCATAGAGCTCTCAGTTTCCTCACACATGGCTGTAAAAGTAAGCAATCCTACAGTCCCCAGAAGGACAGCCATAGAGAACCATAACAGCAGCCAGTCCTCTACTCCACCGCACAAAGGTGGTGGCGGCTCCATACCGATCTGTATCAAATCCTGCCACAGACTACATCAAATGTAAAGCCAGTAGTCGAGGCCACCATTACAGCTGCCTGAGCCATGCAGGTTCGCATTAGATTCAGACAGTCAGCAATGAAACAACAGAGCCAAAAACTGGTGAGCCATCAGTTTTAATTCTAGCTTGCACCTAGTGGGCAAGCAAAAACACACACTGGGCTCAAAACCCAACAAATTCAGTGCTCACAAAGCTACTGACTTATCCGAGTTTCCTAGAATCAAAGGTTTCTAGCTCACCAGACTTACTCACTTCTGCTCCCCATCTCCTTCTCTAGCACAAACGCTGTTCAAACTGGCTTCTCCCTCAGCACTCTGTCATCTTGGCTGCTTCTCCTCTCCTCCATGAGGCCTTAATCTGCTCTCCTCTCTAATACTAACCTCAGGAACTGAGAGAGAGCAAGCTCCTGGTCTGTCCCACTTTATAGTGTAGAAATCTGTAAAGACAGTAGTCGCTGTCAGGATCACAGCCGCCTGACCCATGCAGGTTCGCATTAGATTCGAACAGTCGGTAATGAAACACAGGAGCCACAAACTGGTGAGCCATCAGCTTTAATTCTAGCTTGCACCCGGCGGCCAAGCAAAAACACATACTGGGCTCCAAAACCCACACATTCAGTGCTCACAAAGCTACTGACTTATCCGAGTTTCCTAGCATCAAATCTTTCTAGCTCACCAGACTTAATCACCTCTGTTCCCCATCTCCTCCAGCACAAACTCTGCACAAACTGACTTCTCCCTCAGCATTCAGCCATCTTGACTGCTTCTCCTGGACTCCATGTGGCCTGAATCTGCTCTCCTCTCTTCTACCTCAGGAACCAAGCGAGAGATCAAGCTACTGGTCTCTCCCACTTTATACTGTAGAATCAAAACCTTTAATCCAATTTTACAAACAAGGAAGTCTCTGTATAATGGGATTCCTCAGGAGAGTGTACCACCCTACATCATCCAATCAGTCAAGGGTGTGGGGAAGAGCTTACTCTTAAACTAAGCCTTAGGCTATAATGACCCGGCCTGCCCACAGCTTGTTCCAGAACACACATTAATATCAACGAACTTCCATGTGGGCAGCGCCATCTTTAACAAAGTGAGCATAATATATCCTACAGTCCCCAGAAGGACAGCCATAGAGAACCATAACAGCAGCCAGTCCTCTACTCAACATACAATCACACCCATCCCAAGTAGAAAGGGCAACTAATGTTATCACCTGGGCAACGGGCTTCCACATGGGCAGCACCATCTTTAACAAAGTGATTATAATATATTTTATCTGCCCAACAGGGGGAGAGGAAGTTGTGGGGTTTTTGGGTATGTTCCTGGAAGAGAGAGTGTAGTGGGACCTCCTGTTTGATGGTTTTTTTAAGGGTGGAGATTTTATGAGAGGTCCCAGGAAAGGATCTAAAGAGAATATTCATCAGCTCTCCAAGTGTATGGCCAGGGCCCGCTATCGTGGCCATTCACTTGCAGGTTTTCATTGAATTTGGGCAGACAGTAAACAAACAGTGGAGTCGGAGGATCATGAGCCATTCTGTTTATTGGTGTCTCACCAAGACAGACAAGCCACAAGAAAAGCCATGGAGGGCAAGGGATCAGGGAGGAAAGAAAAAAATCCTCCCTCTCCTCTCAGTGGTGGGGGCAGAATCTCCCTTTCGGTAAATATTAGCAAAACAATGCCCCTTCCAAGCGGGAAGGTAATTAGCCCTTTTACCTGGGCAGTGGCTATTTTTAACAATAAAAGTGAGCAAAACCAGAAAATACAGATTTTACAAACTTATTTGTCCAACACCAGGTATGTCCTTTTAGAGCTGTGTCTTCCTCTGATTGGTCAGCAGACATCATTAGTTAAAGCAGCTGGTCCTGAGGTCAGCCTTATTGTTGTTTGTCTGGTTTTGCTGCTTTTCTGAATCATGTGCTGAAATGCAACTGAGACCTGGTTGTATTTGATATAGGTCAAACCTCATTGTTCTGGGAATTTACAGCTTAAGGGCTGTTCTCTGGCCTCCTGTTCACTCCCCTGCTACATGCCAGGGGATGAAAGGTCACCCTGGGGGTGAGGTTCTGTTTTCCCAGTTTTGCCCATTGCTAGATGAAAGGCAGAACCTGAGGGCCAAAACTAAAACAGAAGGCTAATGTGTTCCAAAAGGAAAGTTTATTTAAAAAAAACCTGAGTGCAGGTGGGCTGAGACCAGCAAAGGGTGTCAGCCACAAGGGAGGGGTGGGACTGGGGTTATATGGATTTGTCAAAGGAACTTGGGCAAAGACAGCTGCAAGATAACTTCTTCTGTTTGTGGTTGGGAGTGACACCACAGTTCCTCAAAATTGTCTGCACCCTAATCCAGTTGTCTCTTATCAGCATCCAGCTATAAGGGAGGTCTGAGCCAGATTACTGAGTAGGCAAGTCCTTCTTGTTCCTTCAGACCTGCATTGTTCTTAAGAAAGATGTTGGCTAAGTGGCCATTTTATCCATCGCTAGGTGTAAAGCCAGTAGCCACGGTCACCATTACAGCCACCTGGCCTGTGTAGGTTTGCTGTTGATTCGGACAGATGGTAATGAAACAATGGAGCCTGTTGGGCAGATAAAATATATTATGCTCACTTTGTTAAAGATGGCACTGCTGACATGGAAGGCCATTGATATTAATGTGTGTTCTGGGACAGGCTGTCGGCAGGCCGGGTCATTATAGCCTGTAGGGTGGTGCACTCTCCTGAGGAATTCCATTATGCCTCAGATGGGTGGCTTTGTATCAGAGACTTTCTTGTATGTATAATTGGATTAAAGGTTTGGGTTTTCTAGGCTATAAACTGGGGCAGTCTGAGAGCTTGATCTCTCTCTCTCTTGGTTCTTGGTTCCTGAGGTATTAGAGAGGAGAGCAGATTAAGGCCATGTGGAGGAGAAGTAGCCAAGATGGCTGAGTGCTGAGGAAGAAGCCAGTTTGTTAAGAGTTTGTGCAGGAGGAGATGGAAAACAGAGGTGAATAAGTCTGGTGAGCTTGAAAGCTTTGATGCTAGGAAACTCGGATAAGTCAGTAGCTTTGTGAGCACTGAATGTGTGGGTTTTGGAGCCCAGTGTGTGTTTTTGCTTGCCCGCCGGTTGCAAGCTAGAATTAAAGCTGCTGGCTCACCAGTTCTTGGCTCCTGTGTTTCATTACCGACTGTTCGAATCTAATGTGAACCTGCACTGGCCGGGCTGCTGTGATGGTGGCTGTAAAGCCAGTAGTCAAGGCCACCATCACAGCAGCCCGACCCACACAAGTTCTCATTAGATTCGAACAGTCGGTAATGAAACACGGGAGCCAAGAACTGGTGAGCCATCAGCTTTAATTCTAGCTTGCACCCGGCGGCCAAGCAAAAACACATACTGGGCTCCAAAACCCACACATTCAGTGCTCACAAAGCTACTGACATATCCGAGTTTCCTAGCATCAAAGCTTTCTAGCTCACCAGACTTATTCACTTCTGTTTCCCATCTCCTTCTCTCTACACAAACTGGCTTCTCCCTCAGCACTCTGCCATCTTGGCTGCTTCTCTCCTCCACATGGCCTTAATCTGCTCTCCTCTCTAATACCAACCTCAGGAACTCAGGAACCAAGAGAGAGAGATCTAGCTACTGGTCCGCCCACTTTATAGCATAGATAATCCAAACCTTTAATCCAATTATACATTCAAGAAAGTCTCCGATACAAAGCCACCCATCTGAGGCATAATGGGATTCCTCAAGAAAGTGCACCACCCTACATCATCCAATCAGTCAAGGGTGTGGAGAAGAGCTTACTCTTAAACTAAGCCTTAGGCTATAATGACCCGGCCTGCCCACAGCCTGTTCCAGAACACACATTAATATCAACGAACTTTCATGTGGGCAGCGCCATCTTTAACAAAGTGAGCATAATATATTTTATCTGCTGAACAATCCACCCCTATGCTCACTTTACTACCCACAATTTACACCACCGGTATCCCTGTACAAGGAAATGAGTACATTACACAAATTACAGCAATAGCACAAATCATACAGTTTCAACAATTACAAAGGTATACACATTTCACCAGTGTAAAGCCAGTGGCCGAAGCCACTATCACAGCAGCCTGACCCGAGCAGGTTTGCATTGGATTCGAACAGTTGGCAATGAAACACAGGAGCCACAAACTGGTGAGCCATCAGCTTTAATTCTAGCTTGCACTCGGCGAGCAAGCAAAAACACACACTGGGCTCCAAAACCCACACATTCAGTGCTCACAAAGCTACTGACTTATCCGAGTTTCCTAGCATCAAAGCTTTCCAGCTCACCAGACTTATTCACCTCTGTTTCCCATCTCCTCCTGCACAAACTCTTAACAAAACTGGCTTCTTCCTCAGCACTCTGCCATCTCGGCTGCTTCTCCTGGCCTTCACGTGGCCTTACTCTGCTCTCCTCTCTAATACCAACCTCAGGAACTCAGGAACCAAGAGAGAGAGAGATCAAGCTACTGCTCTCTCCCATTTTATAGCATAGACTCCAAACCTTTAATCCAATTATACAAACAATGAAGTCTCTGATACAAAGCCACCCATCTGAGGCATAATTGGATTCCTCCCTACATCACCACCCTACATCATCCAATCAGTCAAGGGTGTGGAGAAGAGCTTACTCTTAAAGCCAAGCCTTAGGCCATAACAACCTGGCCTGCTTACATTACAGCCTTTTCCCCACACCCATCCCAAGCATAAGGGCAAATAATATCACCTGGGTGACGGGCTTCCATGTGGGCAGCGCCATCTTTAACAAAGTGAGCATACCATATTTTATCTGCCCAACACTAGCTCACCAGACTTATTCACCTCTGTTTCCCATCTCCTCCTGCACAAACTCTTAACAAACTGGCTTCTTCCTCAGCACTCCGCCATCTTGGCTACTTCTCCTCCACGTGGCCTTAATCTGCTCTGCTCTCTAATACTAACCTCAGGAACTCAGGAACCAAGGGAGAAAGCAAGCTCCCGGGCTGCCCCAGTTTATAGCATAGATAATCCAAAACTTTAATCCAATTATACATACAAGAAAGTCTCTGATACAAAGCCACCCAACTGAGGCATAATGGAATTCCTCCCTACATCACCACCCTACATTATCCAATCAGTCAAGGGTGTGGAGAAGAGCTTACTCTTAAACTAAGCCTTAGGCTATAACAATCCGGCCTGCCCACATTACAACTTTTCCCCCACAGCCATCATAAGCATAAAGGCAAATAATATCACCTGGGTGACTGGGTTCCATGAGGGCAGCACCATCTTTAACAAAGTGAGCATATTATATTTTATCTGCCCAACAACCAGTCTCTGAGCACTTTGCCAAAAGTGCAAAATGTCCTCAGCCTTCTTCCTGGCCATTTGAAAGGTTTCCCGAGGCAGGGGGAGGGCCTCCAGCAAAGCCACCCCCCACCCCCATCAGGGTATTTCACATTGTCCAAAATCCGAAAGTCCATTCAACTAAAGAGCCAGTGCTCACTCGGGTCGTAGTCCAGGAAATCCGTCCACACACATGGGGTGTTAGCCTCCCTCCTCATCTCTGCCATCCTGGCAGCTCGTACACTGTCCCAAAAAGGAGCACGTGGCCATGGCAGTCAGAATTTCCATCTCTGCTCTGGGGAGCATGATGGCTTCCACCCCTATGTCCCAAAATCGCAGACCTACTGGCAGCGTAGCTAATCCTTGCTGCTGGGCTCTCACCTTCTGGAGGCTGCGGATTGCAACTCCAGCTTGATTCTCCTCATCCTCCAAAGAGGAACTGAAAACACCAGCTCCTGCTGCTGGGCTTGATCTCCGGGCCACCGCTGCCTTCTGCTCAGCAGGCCTTGCAACTCCAGCCCTGGCCTCAGCCCCGGTCCTGGCCTCAGGCCCGGCCTCATGCCGTTGCTGGCTCTCCACATCATCCAGGGCAATCTCCAACTCACGAACCTGTGATTCCTTCTCCAGCATCTGCTCCATTTCCAGGCGAATCTTGCAAACCTGGTCAGCCTCCTCCTCCAGCGCTTCCTTCAGCTCCAGGGTCAGCATCTGTTTCTCCCACGTTTCCTCCAGCTCCTTCCGCTGCTCGTCCTGCAGGTCCTGGGCAGCCTCTTCCATAGAGCTCTCGGTTTCCTCACGCATGGCTGTAAAAGTCAGCCATCCAACAGTCCCCCAAAAAACAGCTATGGGAAACCAAAACAGCAACCAGTCCTCTACTCCACCACCCAAAAATGGTGGTGGCTCCATGCCAAACTGTATCGAATCCTGCCACAGACTATGCCAAATGTAAAGCCAGTAGTCAAGGCCACCATCACAGCAGCCCGACCCATGCAGGTTCTCATTAGATTCGAACAGTCGGTAATGAAACACAGGAGCCAAGAACTGGTGAACCATCAGCTTTAATTCTAGCTTGCACCCGGCGGCCAAGCAAAAACACATACTGGGCTTCAAAACCCACACATTCAGTGCTCACAAAGCTACTGACATATCCGAGTTTCCTAGCATCAAAGCTTTCTAGCTCACCAGACTTATTCACTTCTGTTTCCCATCTCCTTCTCTCTACACAAACTCTGCACAAACTGGCTTCTCCCTCAGCACTCTGCCATCTTGGCTGCTTCTCTCCTCCACATGGCCTTAATCTGCTCTCCTCTCTAATACCAACCTCAGGAACTCAGGAACCAAGAGAGAGAGATCTAGCTACTGGTCCGCCCACTTTATAGCATAGATAATCCAAACCTTTAATCCAATTATACATTCAAGAAAGTCTCCGATACAAAGCCACCCATCTGAGGCATAATGGGATTCCTCAAGAAAGTGCACCACCCTACATCATCCAATCAGTCAAGGGTTTGGAGAAGAGCTTACTCTTAAACTAAGCCTTAGGCTATAATGACCCGGCCTGCCCACAGCCTGTTCCAGAACACACATTAATATCAACGAAATTCCATGTGGGCAGCGCCATCTTTAACAAAGTGAGCATAATATATTTTATCTGCCGAACAGTGGCCCTGGCTATTGGCTTTACATTTGGCGTAGTCTTAGGCAGGATTCGATACAGATCGGCATGGAGCCACCACCACCTTTGAGTGGTGGAGTAGAGGACTGGCTGCTGTTTTGGTTTCCCATAGCTGTTTTTTGGGGGACTGTAGGCTGGCTGACTTTTACAGCCATGTGTGAGGAAACTGAGAGCTCTATGGAAGAGGCTGCCCAGGACCTGCAAACCAAGCAGTGGAAGGAGCTTGAGGAAACGTGGGAGAAAGAGATGCCGACCCTGGAGTTGGAGGAAGCACCGGAGGAGGCTGACCAGGTTCGTGAGATTCGCCTGGAAATGGAGCAGATGCTGGAGAAGGAATCACAGTTTCGTGAGTTGGAGATTGCCCTGGATGTTGTGGAGAGCCAGCAGCGGTGGGAGCCCGGGGCTGAAGCCAAGGCCAGGGATGAAACTGAGGCTGAGGCGTGGGCTGTAAGGGCCATAGAACAGAAGGCAGCGGTGGCCCAGAGATCAAGCCCAGCAGCAGGAGCTGGTGTTTTCAGTTCCTCTTTGGAGGATGAGGAGAATCAAGCTAGAGTTGCAATCTGCAGTCTCCAGAAGGTGAGAGCCCACCAGCAAGGAGCTTCTACTACAACACTGGTAGGTCTGCGATTTTGGGACATAGGGGTGGATGCCATCATGCTCCCCAGAGCAGAGATGGAAATTCTGACTGCCATGGCCACGTGCTCCTTTTTGGGACAGTGTACGAGCTGCCAGGATGGCAGAGATGAGGGGGGAGGCTAACACCCCATGTGTGTGGACTGATTTCCTGGACTACGACCCGAGTGAGCACTGGCTCATTTGTTGAATGGACTTATGGTTTTTGGACAATGTGAAATACCCTGATGGGGGTGAGGGGTGGCTTTAATGGAGGCTTTCCACCGGCCCCGGGAAGCCTTTCAAATTGCAAGAGAGAAGGCCGAGGACATTTTGCACTTTTGGCAAAGTGCTTAGAGACTGGTGAAATGTGTGTACCTTTGTAATTTTTGAAATTGTATGATTTGTCATGTTGTAATTTGTATAATGTGCTTAATTTTCTTGTACAGGGATGCCAGTGGTGTAGATTGTGGGTAGTAAAGTGAGCATAAGGGTGGATTGTTGGGCAGATAAAATATATTATGCTCACTTTGTTAAAGATGGCGCTGCCCACATGGAAGTTCGTTGATATTAATGTGTGTTCTGGAACAGGCTGTGGGCAGGCCGGGTCGTTATAGCCTAAGGCTTAGTTTAAGAGTAAGCTCTTCTCCACACCCTTAATTTATTGGATGATGTAGGGTGGTGCACTCTCCTGAGGAATTCCATTATGCCTCAGATGGGTGGCTTTGTATCAGAGACTTTCTTGTATGTATAATTGGATTAAAGGTTTGGATTTTCTAGGCTATAAACTGGGGCATTCTGGGAGCTTGATCTCTCTCTCTCTTGGTTCTTGGTTCCTGAGGTATTAGAGAGGAGAGCAGATTAAGGCCATGTGGAGGAGAAGTAGCCAAGATGGCTGAGTGCTGAGGAAGAAGCCAGTTTGTTAAGAGTTTGTGCAGGAGGAGATGGGAAACAGAGGTGAATAAGTCTGGTGAGCTAGAAACCTTTGATGCTAGGAAACTCGGATAAGTCAGTAGCTTTGTGAGCACTGAATGTGTGGGTTTTGGAGCCCAGAGTGTGTTTTTGCTTGCCCGCCGGGTGCAAGCTAGAATTAAAGCTGATGGCTCACCAGTTCTTGGCTCCTGTGTTTCATTACCGACTGTTCGAATCTAATGTGAACCTGCACGGGTCAGGCTGCTGTGATGGTGGCCGTGACTACTGGCTTTGCATAGCCTAAGGCTTAGTTTTAAAATAAGCTCTTCCCCACACCCTTGACGGATTGGATGATGTAGGGTGGTGCACTCTCCTGAGGAATCCCATTATACAGAGACTTCCTTGTTTGTATAATTGGATTAAAGGTTTTGGTTCTACAGTATAAAGTGGGAGAGACCAGTAGCTTGATCTCTCTCTTGGTTCCTGAGGTAGAAGAGAGGAGAGCAGATTAAGGCTACATGGAAGCCAGGAGAAGCAGTCAAGATGGCAGAGTGCTGAGGGAGAAGCCAGTTTGTTAAGAGTTTGTGCTGGAGGAAATGGGAAACAGAGGTGAATAAGTCTGGTGAGCTAGAAACCTTTGATTCTAGGAAACTCGGATAAGTCAGTAGCTTTGTGAGCACTGAATGTGTGGGTTTTGGAGCCCAGTGTGTGCTTTTTCCTTGCCCGCCAGGTGCAAGCTAGAATTAAAGCTGATGACTCACCAGTTTGTGGCTCCTGTGTTTCATTACCGACTGTTTGAATCCAATGCGAACCTGCATGGGTCAGGCTGCTGTGATGACGGCTTCGACTACTGGCTTTACAGAGCCCAAAACTGGTGGACCATTACCTTTAATCCTATTTTGCTCCTGGTGGGCAAGAAATACACATAGTGGAAAAACACTTCCTTTTCCATTCAGGGCTCCCAAAGCCACTGACTTATCCGAGTTTCCTCAAATCAAAGGTTTGTACCTCACCAGCCTTATTTACCTGTGTTGGGCAGATAAAATATAATATGCTCACTTTACTAAAGATGGCGCTGCCCACATGGAAGCCCGTCACCCAGGTAATATTATTTGTCCTTGTGCTTGGGATGGGTGTGGGGGAAAGGCTGTAATGTAAGCAGGTCAGGTTGTTATGACCTAAGGCTTGGCTTTAAGAGTAAGCTCTTCCCCACACCCTTGACTGATTGGATAATGTAGGGTGGTGCACTCTCCTGAGAAATCCCATTATACAGAGATTTCCTTGTTTGTATAATTGGATTAAAGGTTTGGATTATCTATGCTATAAAATGGGAGAGACCAGTAGCTTGAGCTCTCTCGGTTCCTTCTATCCCCATTGCAGGGGCCTCCCTGATCCCTTGACCTCCATGGGAAAAGCTGGTTTTCTGCTTCTCCCTTGTCTTCTCTTGTGGCTTGCCTGTATTGGTGAGACACCAATAAACAGAATGGCCTACCATCCTCCGACTCTGCCATTTCTTCACCGTCAGCCCGAATCCAATGGGAACCTGCATGTGAATGGCCATGATGGCGGCTCCTGGCCTTACAACCTGTTTCCCATCTTCTTCTTTCTGCACAAAATGAACGGGCTTCTTCTTCAGCACTCTGCCATCTTGGCTGCTTCTACTCTCCTCCATGTGGCCTTTCTCTGCTCTCTTCCAGCATGGGCTCCCCTGCCCCACTTTATAGTGTAGAAATAAAAACCTTTAATCCAATATACAAACAAGAAAGTCTCTGATACAAAGTCACTTATCTGAGGCATAATAGGATTCCTCATGAGAGTGCACCATCCCACATCATCCAATCAGTCAAGGGTGTAGAGAAAAGCTTAGTTTTAAAAAGATTTTAGTATTAAAAGGGTGGGAATGGCTTAGTCTTAAAACTAAGCCTTAGGCTATAATGACCCTGCCTGCTTATAGCCTGTCCCCCACGCAAAATGCAAACTATAAGCGAGCAAACATATACATCATATTTGCAAACTTATAGGTATTGATCGACTTAAAACCTTTGCAACTTACGACCATTCGACTTTACGGCCACAATTCCTAGCCACGACTGCTCCACGTCTGGCAGCGCAAACGTTGTCCACCTGGGTATACAACAGTGCAGACCAGCTTCCAGCAGCAGTTTGCAATTGGGAAAATGTTTCCTATGGCATTTTTTACAGCTGTATTTTGTAATTTTGTATGTTTTGCAAGTATTAAACCAGTTGTACTGGTAATGCAGTGTTTCACTTAAACCTGACGAATGTAAAAATAAGAAACAAAATGGTGTAGAGATGATACAAATAGCATAAAATGAAGAAAGAAAATTATGATATATAACAATAGTGAAAGAAAATTATGATAAAATATGACTTAAAGATTTTTATAACATCATTTCATAATACTATAAAGATAGCCTACTCAACTTACAACCAAATCGTGTTACGAGCAGTCTGTCGGAACCCATCGTGTCATAAGTCGAGCACTAGCTGTATTTGACCCACCCTGCCTCAGTAACAACAGTCAGAAAAACTTAGAAAAAGGCAAGTTTCTCATTTCCAACATAAGAATATATATTTTTTGTCATAGGAATCAGTAAAATTATTTTTATTTTGTTGTTTTGTTTTTAATATAACCTCAAATCATTTTGATGCAGACTAAACTAAGTCATAAATTTATTATTATTTTTTTTCTTACAAGTAAAATATACTCTGGTACTTCAGAAGTACCCGTTGAAGCTGTTAGAATGGCTTTAATTTTCAAAGAAAGAACATAGATTTTTAAAAGATACATCTGTGAGGACTGAGACTAGTAGATGTCCTGATTTATAAGTTGTAGGGCCAGTAGTCACGGCCATTATCACAGTCGCCTGACCCATGCAGGTTCACATTAGATTCAGACAGTCAGCAATGAAACAACAGAGCCAAAAACTGGTGAGCTATCAGCTTTAATTCTAGCTTGCACCTGGCGGGCAAGCAAAAACACACACTGGGCTCAAAACCCAACAAATTCAGTGCTCACAAAGCTACTGACTTATCCGAGTTTCCTAGAATCAAAGGTTTCTAGCTCACCAGACTTATTCATTTCTGTTCCCCATCTTCTTCTTTAGCACAAACTCTGCTCAAACTGGCTTCTCCCTCAGCACTCTGCCATCTTGGCTGCTTCTCCTCTCCTCCATGTGGCCTTAATCTGCTCTCCTCTCTAATACTAATCTCAGGAACCATGAGAGAGCAAGCTCTTGGTCTGCCTCACTTTATACTGTAAAAATCCAAACCGTCGATCCAATCTACAAACAAGAAAGTCTCTGATACAAAGTTACTCATCTGAGGCACAATGGGATTCCTCATGAGTGCACCACCCCACATCATCCAATCAATCAAGGGGGTGGAGAAAAGCTTACTCTTAAAACTAAGCCTTAGGCTATAACCACCCAGCCTGCCCACAGCCTGTCCCCCAACACACATTAATATCAACAGACTTGTATGTGGGCAGTGCCATCTTTAACAAAGTGAGCATAATATATTTTATCTGCCCAACATAAGTGTTATAACAAAGAAAGAACAGGCCCCAAATAGAGTCACTTGCCCTCAGTGCAACAACTAAAACATAATGGCAGTGTTTACCTAACCCAACAATATGACCTTTAAATATTTAATTGGAAATTTCCTGATTAGCATCCCCTTCATTCTAAAAGAAGCTCTGGGTTAAAACAGTATAGTCTTTCTTTCTTTCTTTCTTTCTTTCTTTCTTTCTTTCTTTCTTTCTTTCTTTCTTTCTTTTTCTAATAACCTTCTTGTCCTGCCCAATTTCTGCTTATAAATAACTTCCATTTTGCATAACTCAAATCACCCTTCTGTTACTAGATTAATGAATAAATTAATAAAACCAATTTAATCTTCAGATTTACTAAATGGAATTTTGTTTTTAACCATGGTAAATGAAATAAGAGCTGAGGGGAGAGTGGGGAGAGGGGAGAGAGGCAAAAGAGGGCAAATAAATGGAAACCGTGGGACGTTACAAGGGAAAGGGCAAAACCGCTTTCATAAAAGCAGCTGTCCCCCTGTTCTCATGTGTGTCTCTTTCTTGAGTTAAACAGCAACCAACCAGGAAAAGGACTCAGGGAACCAGGGCTTATAGATCAAGGGGGGAAATGACATGGTGACACTTTCTATGGAAGTTCTCAGTCTAGCACAGTCTGCAACATATCCCTGAGTCTAGAGGGAACTTAATCCAATTAGATAGATTTTAGGATAGAATAATTTCAGAAGGAAACAGCTATGATCTGAAGGAGATTATTTATTTTTTACTTCCATTCTAAGTATCAAATATCCATGCAAATACATTATTAGAGTAGAATAAAGAGTTAATAGAATAATTTTTGTTAAAAAGTTGTTCAAATTACTTAAAAGATGCCCTTACTTTTTAATTTCCTGTCTCTTAAATGACTGAGATCCAAAGCCCTGTATATTCAGTATTCACTCTATGTATTTACAAATGGGAAAAACATTTGCATACATTAGAGCAATGACCACAAAAGGGTATTTCTAGGTTACCCCTCGCATCTAAGTATATGTTCTACTGTACATATGCATACTTACACAGACTTAGATGCATCTACATGAAAAATCAGTGAAGCTCCCATACATGAGTATATACTAGAGCAAGTAGAAAAATGTAAAATTTGTGCACACATCTATTGACACTAAAGGTCTTTGTTTGCTTGTTTGTTTGTTTTTTCTCCCTACCCTTGCCAGGCTAATCCTGAAATGGTGCGGGTGAATGAATCATTGTGATTTCCCTGGTCCCTGTCTAAGTGTGGAGAGTCCCTCTCGTACATTCTCCCATACAGGGTTATAACTAAGATCAGCAAAGAAGTTCTACTTCTGCTCTTCATATGTCCATCTCTTAAAACCTGATCAAAGAAAGCAAGGGATTAACTCCTGTGAACAGCTCGGTTTCCAGCCCATAGGCCTTCTCTGTCAACATCATTCTGAAAGCAGCATAAAATAGTCAAAAGCACACAGGATTTGGTGTCAGAAGATCCAAGTTTCAGATCCAAAGGTCTAATAGCAAAGGGACATTGGGTGAAAATGCAGCAAATAAATCTATTGTGCAGGGGTTAAAAAAGATATGTATAAAAAAGAGTTAAGTCACCTGACCTATGGTGGCGCAGTGGATAAAGCGTCGACCTGGAATGCTGAGGTTGCCGGTTCAAAACCCTGCACTTGTCTGGTCAAGGCACATATGGGAGTTGATGCTTTCTGCTCCTCCCCCATTTCTCTCTTTCTTTCTCTCTCTCTCTCACTCACTCACTCTTTCTCCTCTCTAAAATGAATATATACATATACATATATATATATATATAAAGAGTTAACTCATGAAGCACTATAGACAGTATTCATTATTACTATCATTATTATAACTTCTTAAAATAACACACCCATGAAATAAGTTGTGGATGCCTTATTTAACCTGTTTAACTTGGATCTTCTACACCAGGGATAGTCAACCTTTTTATACCTACCGCCCACTTTTGTATCTCTGTTAGTAGTAAAATTTTCTAACCGCCCACTGGTTCCACAGTAATGGTGATTTATAAAGTAGGGAAGTAACTTTACTTTATAAAATTTATAAAGCAGAGTTACAGCAAGTGAAAGCATATAATAATAATTACTTACCAAGGAATTTATGTCGAATTTTCGCTAAGTTTGGCAGAATAAATCTTTATAAAACAACTTACTACAGTTAAATCTATATTTTTATTTATACTTTGGTTGCTCTGCTACCTCCCACCATGAAAGCTAGAATGCCCACTAGTGGGCGGTAGGGACCAAATTGACTACCACTGTTCTATACCATATAAGTAAGAAAAACAGTTGCCAGCCACCACCCGCAATCAAAATTTCTATTTTAATTTCTCCATAACCTTACGGTTGCCTTGGATTTCAAAATCGTACTTAAGTAGAAAAATGAACATCAAATTTTCCATTACAGCTTACAGGCAGTCAAGAACCACACTTGTCTTCCATGTCATAGCTTCCGGGTATCTTTAAAGTGTTGCTAGTGTAATATGAGCCACAACATTGCAACACTGACTCATTATTTTAAATATTTTTCATTATGCCAGTCTACCCCATCTGTTCAAAGAAATTCATTATCCTGAAAACCTCCTACCTCATAATATCTTTCAGGGGCAAGCTGACTCCCACTTAGAATGAGCTGTGGGAAAACATAACTCATTCCAAATGTGCCACTGAGGGAGAATTCTTCAAACTTGGTAGAAGCTGACCCTGTAGGCTCCCCACAGGTTCTCAGGTCAGTGGTTTGACACTTCAGTAATGTGCATATCTATGTAGGCAAAGAAAGGAAAAGTGGTTAGAAATCTTGGAAATGTTTGCTCTGCAATAAACACAATTTCAAGGAATAGAGAAATATGTATTAGGTTGCCTCTTAAGCAGAGTTTTTTGAATTGCAGGTCATAATCTATTAGGGAATCCTAAAATCAATTCAGTGAGTTAGAATTAACACCCCCTCCTATTTTTTTTAACAAGAGAGAGAGAGACAGATAGACAAGGACAGACATACAGGAAGGGAGAGAAATGAGAAGCATCAATTCTTTGTTGCAGCTCCTTAGTTGTTCATTGATTGCTTTCTCATATGTGCCTTGACCAGGAGGCTCCAGCCGAGCCAGTAAACCTTTGCTCAAGCCAGCAACCTTGGGCTCAAGCCAGTAATATTGGGCTTCAAGCCAGCAACCTTTGGGCTCAGATCAGAGACCATGGGGTTATGTCTATGATCCCACAGTTAAGCCAGCTCGAGCTGGTGAGCCCACGCTCAAGTTGGATAAATCCACACTCAAGCCAGTAACCTCGGTGTTTCAAACCTGGGTTCTCTGCATCCCAGATTGATGCTCTATCCACTGTGCCACTGCCTCATCAGGCTATTTTTCAATTAAGCAAAATGAAATAAGCTAGAATATTAAAAATTAGAGGGCATTGCCTGTAATTATTATATCATAAATGTTTGTTTTGATTAAATATGTCTTGTAACTCAGTCACACATGTTGACTGCACTGGGTCATGTTGTGAAATAGATTTCTCACTCTGGGATCTAGTTGAAGACAGTTTTGAAAAACACTGCTCTAAAGTAACCTGACAAAGAAAAATAAAAAGAATGCATGGAAGTTGCACTTTTTAAAACTTGAACCCAGCCTGCTGAGAACTAATCAATCCGCTTTATGATTTTACCTTGCAACCATGAGAACTAATTCTGTTCTTGCTAAGACTGAACAAATAAAGTGTTATCAGCAGTGGGGCTGACATTCAGTGATAAATGTAACATTATTCCAATTAACTGAATCCAATACACTTTTTTAAAAAATGCAATGATGGCCCAGAAGAAAAACTAATAAAGAAGTCATTCTAACAAATATAAGCATTTCTACCTGTAAGTAATATTGGCCAGCTACGGTGTGCAGTCCATCAAAACCTCCTAGTGCATACACCTCATCTGTTCACTTCTCAGACATCTTGTAAGTTAAGTGACAATGCAGGTCTTTCTGGCAAACTGTGTAACTTCCTGCATTTCTCTTTAGCTCCGTGAAGGTGAACTTGTCAAAAGTAATTATCCCTGAAAAATCTGACTGCTCAGATGAAAATGGCTTGATACCTTTGGCATAAGCACTCCAGCAACAGGTGCAGGGTAGGTGGGTTCACTCAGAGGCCTGGACTTCAACTCTGAGAGCATCAGATGGCTACTCTGTTTCCGTGTCATAGTGATACACCTTGACTCCTTTGGGTGTGTAGATTCCACTCCCTATGAGCAAAAGAAAGAAACACAATCTTGGGTTCAGATTTTGCATGGTGACAAACTAATAAAGCCATTCCAATAAGAAATTAAATATAAAGTTATGAAAGCAAAAGAATTTTCAAGATAGGTAAGGAGATGGCTTCTTTTAATTATTATTCATTTTAGAGAGGAGACACAGAGTGAGAGAGAGAGAGAGAGAGAGAGAGAGAGGCAAAGAGAGGCAAAGAGAGAAAGGGGGGAGGAGCTGGAAGCATCAATTCCCATATGTGCCTTGACCAGACCAGTGCAGGGTTTTGAACTGGCGACCTCAGTGTTCCCAGGTCGACGCTTTATCCACTGCGCCACCACAGGTCAGGCCGAGATGGCTTTTATGTTGGCATAAGTTCCAGTTTCACTCTGTGACTCTGCTTGTACTGAAATCACTTGACTTGAATAACTTTCCTTTTCTTTTTCTTTACTTAAGCTACTTCCCCACACTTTATAAATCAACTTAAAAATAAACTAGAAAATTCTCCAAACATGAAGAATAATTTTAGCTCTTCCCTGATCTAATTTATTTGTTTGAGGTTCTTCCTCTGGATCAATGAATAAGAAAGCTGTCAAGAGGGGCCCTGGCTGGTTGGCTTGGCGGTTGAGTGTCGGCCTGGTGTGTGAAAGTCCTGGGCTCGATTCCTGGCCAGGACACACAGGAGAAGCACCCATCTGCTTCTCCACCCTTCCCCCTCTCCTTTCTCTTTCTCGCTTCCCCTCCCACAGCCAAGGCTCCATTGGAGCAAAGTTGGCCTGGGCGCTGAGGATAGTTCCATGGCCTCCACCTCAGACACTAGAATGGCTCTGGTTACAACAGAGCAATGCCCCAGATGAGCAGAGCATCGCCCCCTGGTGGGCATGCCCGGTGGATCCCCGCCGGGCACATGCGAGAGTCTGTCTGTCTGCCTTCCTGCTTCTCACTTCAGGAAAAATACCAAAAAAAAGAAAAACAAAGTTGTCAAGAGGGAAGCCTGTACTACCTTGAGTGCAGAAACTATAGCATGGGACAAAAGTAGGCTTACAGTTGTGAGTATACAATACAGAGTTTATTCTTGTATTATTATTTATTAATTGTTTTTCATGTGAACAATTATAAACCTACTTTTGCTCCACACTGTATAAAGAATACACTGTAGCCTGACCAGGTGGTGGCACAGTGGATAGAGTGTCGGACTGGGATGCGGAAGACCCAGGTTCGAGACCCCGAGCTCGCCAGCTTGAGCACGGGCCCATCTGGCTTGAGCAAAAGCTCATCAGCTTGAACCCAAGGTCACTGTCTCCAGCAAGGGGTGGCTTGGTCAGCTGAAGGCCCGCGGTCAAGGCACATGTGAGAAAGCAATCAATGAACAACTAAGGTGTTGTGACGGCAATGAAAAACTAATGATTGATGCTTCTCACCTCTCTTCGTTCCTGTCTGTCTGTTCCTATCTGTCCCTCTCTCTGACTCTATAAAAAAAAAAAAAAGAATACACTCTAAAAATCTGGTCAAGTCTAAAGTGATTTTTACACCTCAACAAGATTTTTTTCAATAATACTAATAGATGTTGGCTGTAAAGTTCTTTAGATTTGGCTTTTGTTCTTTATGTGACTTGACTTATTTTTAACTCCAATTTCCCCCTCATATAAAATTTCAATGATAATGTTTACACCCGTCTTTATTCAAGAGACAATGTTCCATTTAAAGAATATTGGTTGCCTGATCAGGCGGTGGCACAGTGGATAGAGCGTCGGACTGGGATGTGGAGGACCCAGGTTCGAGACCCTGAGATCACCAGCTTGAGCGTGGCCCATCTGGCTTGAGCAAAAAGCTTGCCAGCTTGGACCCAAGGTCGCTGGCTCCAGCAAGGGGTGGCTAGGTCTGTTGAAGGTCCGCGGTCAAGGCACATGTGAGAAAGCAATCAATGAAAAACTATTGTGTAGCAACGGCAACGAAAAACTAATGATTGATGCTTCTCACCTCTCTCCATTCCTGTCTGTCTGTCCCTATCTATCTCTCTCTCTGACTCTCTCTCTCTCTGTCCCTGTAATATATATATATAAACCTGTATAATTATTAATTCTGTGACTTTATAGTTAATTAAATATTCATTAAAGGAAAATGTAGCTTGAAAATCAATGTAGACTTCCTAAGACTGTCACTGACACTTGGTTCATGACAAGTGTGAGTTACCTGTCCTATGTATGCTGGTGTTGTGGGCATTTGCTGCAAGCAGGTTGACTCCCCTGGTCCTAGTCCAGGCCGAATGGAAGGAAACAGCTGAGAAGAAGGGCAGCAAGTTATACCATGCTGTGGTATAGATTACACTGTCAACTTGAAACTTGTTCACCAACATCACAGCCAGGTTGTAAAATAAAATGTCAAAGCAAGTGAAAATGCCAAACTTCCCGAAAGGAGTGTTAAAAGTCACAAATTCAGAATCTGTGGGGAAATCAAATTGAATTTCAGGTGCAAAAAGATTGTACTGTTAACAATAAGCAGAGAAGGTGAAAATTAGTAACAAAACTGTCAAACAGAGGTTATGAGTATTCATAAAATCTTTCTCTCATGCATACTATGTACACATTTATAACTGTCACACACGTAAATATGTTAAGTCCTACCAAGTATACCACTGTTTATGAGTTTTCTCACTGTGATATTAGCAATCAAAAACCCATTTTTCTGCAACCAATCAATCAACTAACAAGATTACATCTATAAATTATATTTATTAAGTGGTTATTTCTGTCCTAAAATCATGGGTTGAATTTTGAATATCACAAATTTCAGAGTGTTTCCCACTATGCTCCTTAAATACCAACAGCACTGCTCATGCAAAGTCTGACACATGTTAAGAAAATGAATGCTGTCATGCTCCCTCTCTGATACCTCTAGGTTAATGTAAGTTAGGGCCCTGTGCTCCTACACCCTCCCCATGCGACACCCTATCCTTCATCCCACGGGGATCAGCTCAAGGAAGGCATGTGGCCTAATCACAGTTAAGGCACAAGGAAGTTTCTGCAGGATTTCTCAATTAAAAAAATACACTCTTCCTCTGGGTTTTCTTGCTATAAGAATGTGAGCTTCATGCTGAGCAGCCATGTAGCTTCTAAAAAGATGGTTAACCCAAAGGAAAAAGACAAATATGTAACAAAAGGCTAAGAGAGCTGGAAAGATAGATGACATTTTTTGAGCCTCTGAGGGATAGACTAAATCTGAAAAGAGACCTACCCTTTCTATAATTTCTGCTTTAAAATTTTTTTTTATTTATTCATTTTTAGAGAGGAGACATAGAGTGAGTGAGAGAGAGAGAGAGAGAGAGAGAGAGAGAAAGAGGGGAGGAGCTGGAAGCATCAACTCCCATATGTGCCTTGACCAGACCAGTGCAGGGTTTTGAACTGGTACCTCAGTGTTCCCAGGTCAACGCTTTATCTACTGCGCCACCACAGGTCAGGCTGATTTCTGCTTTTTCAGGTACACAAGCAAGGAAATTCATTTTTTTTATAGAGTGGTTAATCCACTTTCAGTTGGAGTTCATTATTATTGCAATAAAAAGCAAAAGGTTATAATGGCATGAATAACTAAAGCTAATACAAAATGTTAATGAATTGGGCCAAAAAAACCCGAACTCTAGTATTAAGTCCTGGATGAAACAGAGCATTTCTCCTTTCTTAGAGAATATTAAAAACATTGTGACACTATTATTAGTGTTTTAATATTCTGCTATATCTTATTTTGTGACTGATTTAATCTTAGAATCCGTATGTAAAACCAAAGTAAGTCAAATCCTTTTTCAACTGAAATGTAATCATTAAGAAAAGTCTTCATCGCAAAAGTTCTCTCACCAACATCCAACAGACAAGTATACATACGAACCACAAACAAATGGAAGAAGTGAAGCAAGTTTAGCTAAGATACAAATGACTCTCACCTTATGGTAGCGTGCCACCAACCTACCCTCAGAATCAAACATCACATTAGTATGGTATTGATAACAGCCATCAAGAGGACACTGGGGGTCACTGGCATTGCATGGCTTCTTATCCCCAATATTTGCCATGACGTAGATAGAGTTGTCCTTGGCCAGGCAGCTGAGTCTCTCTTGCACTGGGGCATAGCCAAACCTAATTCAATAGATGTTGCTTTAAATCTGCTATATTTTAGTGATTTCTTAACTTTCTAAGTGATACTTTATTTGCCTGTTACTTATTATACAACAGAAAGAATTTAAATCAACAGAAAGGATTTTAAAACTCCCATGCAATGGAATATTTATCTTTATGAAAGCTAAGCTACTTTTTGTGTCAGACTCCAGATTGCAGTGAAAGACAGAAGCAAAAGACAGTGGAGGAGGAAGAGAAAGATGAGAGAAGCACACTTTCTCTTATAAAGTATTCCCAGGAAGGCAAACAAGGGGCTTGAAGTTTAACAGTCTCTTCTAACGGAGGGGACCTTTTCTATAGCATAACCCACAATCTTACTAGGGCCAGGAAATAATTGGCCCTCTATAAATCATCTTCTATAAAGAAAAAATGTAGTAGTATCTACCTGTCTAACTGCTTCCTCCAAAACATCTATATTTTTGTTCATCAGTAGCAACGCTTCTTATTTTGAAACAGGTGTTTCAGTTTTGTTTGGTAAGATAACAGCATGGTTATACACAGCAGCAACAAAAGTGTCCAGTACACCAACACTCAGGGAGAGGAGGGCAAAAACTGCCACATAATGTGGAAAATGTGATGTGATCACAGCTACGATTCAGTACCCTTTGATAAACGCAGATGCTTACATATTGTATCACTGGAGGAACTTGCATGTTAAAGCTTTGCCTGCTGCCAGCTATGTATATTTTCTCACAAATATATACATGACTGCACAGAATTCATTGCACAACATTATGAAAGGATGCTGTGCAAGAAAACTGACAGCCAGGATTACATAATTGGATTGACTCAAGCGTACAGTGCTGTTGTTGACACTGTTCAGAGGGCCACCCATCTCCAAAGGAGGAATTAAGGAGCCACTGGATGAGTTCACTCAGTCTAAAGCACACTGGCTATTGAACTCTTTTCTTTCAATAAAATATAATTCCCTGGTAGTTCAGTGTTTTCATCAATAGGACCAATATTGGGCCCTGGCTTGGTAACTTGGTTAGATTGTTGTTGCGGTCCAGCCACAAGTATATACTAGGGTTCTGAATGAAAAAATGCATGGAATTGAAATAAATGATAAACAGGGATTTAAAGATATATATATGCAAACAGTCTCTACTGTTCCTCAGCCATAACATGCCTCCTCCCAGAAACACATCCACTTTTATTCATAGAAAAAAATGTGGTCCACCAGCAATTCAATTAAGTTTCCAAGGCAACTCAAAGACAACCCCCACCATACCATCCAAATCTACTTTACACTAATAAGAAACTAGCTTCCAGCCTTCTCCAGAGAACATGGGTGAGACAAATGAGAATCAGGTGTAGCTCTTTGTTAACTAAGCAAATGAGGTGGGGTTTGGACCTAGCAACTCTGTCCAGATTGCAAAAATACCCTGTTTATTTATTCAGTCCCCAACAGATTGTCGTCCCGATACACCAAAGTTGAAAGTTAGATACCTAGTCAGAGCACATATACAAAAAATTGAAATTTCTCTCTCTCTCTCTGAAATCAATTATATATATATATATATATGTTGGACCATTGTAGAAGACTGACATCATAACAACAGTTATATTGAAAAGTTATGTACATTATTGTGACAAACAGAACAGAGTACAAAGCAAGCCCCAGTTTTAATAGAGCTCCCAAAATGGCAAGAAAGAATAGTTAAATATATGCTAATGACTAGGCTCACTGGATCTTGATCAGTGGCCCTGAATTTTTGCACGATAAGAGGACGTCAGCAGAAGCCACAGTTGCCAGCCTCTCTTGGAAAGACTGCATACTAATATGAAATAGTGGAACTTTATCTGAAAACAGTGTAAAATATAGATAGATAATAACATGGTCAATGACAGCGAGTGACCCCTGGGCTCAGTCTTGGGCCTTCTCTGGACCTTAGCTGACGCCATGTAGTTAATGAGCAGAAAACTACGGAGCTGGGCTCAGGGTTCATACTATTTCTTCATCTTGATAAAATCTGCTCATTTTTCAAGTGAAGCCCTCTTCCTTAAATACTTGTACTAGTACATCACTGAATAGTTCATTTTCAGGAAGGGGTGTCCGTAGGCCTAAATATTTAAAAGATATTAGATAGAGTTGTTATTCATTTAAACTGACTTTCTGACATTTCTTCTCCCTCTGCTCCCACACCCAATTCATCATAAAATTTCTGTTAAACATTTCTTTGTAGTGTTTTATGCTAAAACAGATCTCTGCTTTAAAATTTTTATATACTTATTTATTTAGGGGGGATGGGAGAGAGAGATCAGTGTGTTGTTCTACTTATTTATGCATTCATTTGTTGATTCCTGTCTGTGCCCTGACCAGAGGACTAACCTGTAATCTTTGTGAAGGAGGAAAATGCTCTAACCAACTGAGAGACCCAGCCAGGGCCAGGTGTCTGCTTTTTATCTCCCTACTTCCCATACGGCCAAAGTTGTTCATTTTACATATAGCCACCAGATGAATTTTCTCTGAAGTACAGCTCCTTTTATGTCACTTAGGTGCCAAAAGAGTCAGTAGTTCTCGTTTACAGTAGTTCCCCCTACCCAGGGAGACATGTTCCAAGACCTCCAGTGAATGTCTAAAAACTGTGGTTAGTACAACTCCTAAGAATACTATGGGTTTTTTCTTAGACATGCACACCTAAAGTGTAATTTTTAGATAAGCACAGTAGAATGTTAACAATAATAACTAATAACAAAATAGAACAATTTTAATGATTATTGTACTATAATAAAAATTACATGAATGTGGTCTCTCTCTCTCTCTCAATATTCTACTGTACTACACCCACCTTTCTTCTTCTAATGATGATGTGAGATGATAAAATGCCTATGTGATGAAACAAGTTGTGGTGAATGATACAGGCACTGTGACATAGCGTCAGGCTACTATTGGCCTTCTGACAATACATAACAAGCACATCATGGCTTCTCCATGGTATATCTAAATTGCCAGCATCACTACTTTTGCACTTTGGGGTTATTATTAGGTAAAACAAGGGTTACTTGACCACAAGCACTGCAATACTTTGTCAGTGGATCTGATAACTTAGATGGCTACTAAGTGACTAACCGGTGAGGAGTGTATACAGTATGCACATGCTGGGCAAAGGAATGACTAATGTCTCCAGCAGGACAGAGCAAGACAGTGTGAGCTTTCATCATGTTACTCAGAATAGCATGCAACTTAAAATTTATAAATTGTTTGTTTTGGGAATATTTTATTTAATAGTTTTGGACCACAATAAGTTGTGTGTAAATGAAACTGTAGAAAGCGAAACTCTGGATAATGGAGACAGCTATATTTAAAACACAAATTCCCAGAGGTGGTCCATCCATGTTTCATGAGGGGTAAACAAGTTGATTTTTCAATATAAACAGATAAATACTTGTTATTTTAATAGTTATGGAGATAATACTCAAGTTTTCTAGAAAATGTACAATTCCTCAAACCCATGGAATTCATAAGTTCTTGATTTATTGTACAACTTGCCTTTTGGTTATCAGGGATGTTAAATTATTCCCTGACCTTTGAACACTCCATGAACTGTTCTGTTTAGATGAATATATGGCCATTTTCCCTCGAAATGCACTGCTCTTCATCTGTGTAAATTCCAGCTCCTTGTAGAGATCTCTCAAACCTCCCCCAGTCCTTAGTGACATTCCTGAACTCTCGTAACACATTAGTCTTGTCCTGATGATTGTCTCTAACTGCTTGCTGTTCTCTTGACCCTAAATTTAAATCTTATAGTGATATTTAGTAGCAGAAATATATTTTATTTCCTTAAAGAGATTTAAAAAAAAATTATGATGTATCATTCGGTAACACCCATGTCAAATAATCATCCAGGAATGATGCACGCAGGGTGTGACCCCTGAAAGATAAGGAATTATCTTTCTCCTGAACTTCATTACTTCAACACAAGTGTGACAGGTATGAGAGCCTGATACATGAATGAATATTGAATGTTGGATCCAACTACCTGAGAGTCCAACCTGTTCCATGTTTGAATGTTGCAAATTTTTAGAACTTTATTCCCTGCACTGATGTGCTATTTACTTTGTGTATCTTCTACAGTGTAAAATAGTAGTTCCAACTCTGCTTTTTGCTTCCAGACTATTAGATAATTCAAAAAGTCCTAAATTCTCTCTTTATTCTTATATTTTTTATTCTTATAAATTCCTTAGGGATGAGGGCCACTCTTGTGCAATTTTCTACCATGGTAAGCTCTGACAATGTTTTCTGATATGTTTCACTCAGTCTTCTGGCTTAGTTTTGGAATGAACCTCTTTGTTTGAATGTGAGTTAATTTTGAAATGTAAACATACCATATCCTTGACCACAGGGCTAGTTTTGCAAGATTTGCAGATATATATTGAAAGAGTTGTGTAAAACCACAATGTTAGGCCATAAATGTTCCCAGCTATATCCGGGTTTAGTAAATCCCTCAGGATCGTATTTTGCAAGATGCTACCTCAACAGACTTTGTAAAAAATCAGATAACCGAGCAAATCCTTCTGCTTTTTGTAAAATGCTTCTTTGAGCAGTCGCTCCCTAGATTGTTCCAAAGATAATCATAGTTTACGAAAGCTTGTTTCACTTCTGTAAAACTGTTTGACTAGGTGCTCACCCCACCCCTTGCTTCTTTTTTTTTTTTTTTTTTTTTTTTTTTTGCTTTTAAAAGCAAACCCGAGTTCGTTCAGGGCTGCGAGTTCTTTAGGACGTGAGTCTACTCGTGGTTGCCAGCTTAAAATAAAAACGCCTTCTTGATCATGTGGCAAAGAGTTTGTTTCCTCACTGTCCAGATACAACATTTGAAGGCCCCAGAGAGATCTGTGTCCTCTGGACACATTTGTCTTTGCCACCCAAATGGGGCTGCCAGCCTCCTCGGTCTGACTGCCGGGAGTGGAAACCCAGCAGGGGAGGCACCACCTGAGATGTTCCAGGGCCCCACTAGTCTTTTCTGTCTGGCCGACAGTTAGCTGCAAACAATCGGCATGCCCATCCACCTATTCGGAGTCATCAGGAAAGCCTCTAGAGGTGGATAGAGCAAATTCTCAATTTGCTCAATTTGTAACCTATCTGTGGCTAGCCAGTCTGAAACTATTGTGATTGAGAATTGGATGCAAGTGCACTCACACAATAGACTCTCCAGGGCCAAGATGTTGATGGAGAGTAATTTGGAGTTTGTGTGCTCTTGTGAAGACATTTGCAAGGACTGAGTTGAGTCCCGCCTCAGGCTTCCTAGGACACGTTTGGATTCGCTCTCTCATATGGTTACCCTCTGCATGTTTTGTGGCTTTTGTTTATTTTTACAAGCTATCCTAGAGGACATCTCCTGGTTTGTTCCCTCTTCAGGATCTCCTTTCTTCATTCTTCACTAGATAGAGGACCTTTATTTTCAAGGGTCCCTCTCTGATTTTTCTACTGCTGACATCTCATTCTTCACTTTTGCTTTGTTATTCTGTCTCTCCACTGAAAACCCGAGTGAATAGTGTGTGAAAGAGGAGCAGTGGTGCCTGCACCTGAGTGTCTAGTTTGTGGCTCCTCACGGGGCATCCACTTCCCTTGTATGTCAAACTTTGTCTGAAAGCTCTCTATCCTTTAGTTCTCCAGGGTACAACCCAATGGGGGACATTATAGAAAACTGGCACAAATCTCGGTTCTTGATCCCTTTCATGATCTTAGAAAGCTCATTTGTGCTAATATTGTTTGTAACAATAAAAGAAGGGCAAAGTAAGGGTCAAATTCCTCTTGAGTGTATATTTAAGAATTTCAAACTTGGATTTTCTGATGATTATAGTGTAAAACTGAATAAGGGAAAACTTTGAACCCTTTGTGAAATGGAGTGGCCCTCCTTTGGGGTAGAATCCCTAGACCCTAGAGATGCCAGGGCTGTATGGAATGTAGTAACTCAGCCAAGGGGTCACCCAGACCAGTTACCCTACATAGATCAGTAGAGGGTCCTACTAGAAAACCCCCTCCCTGCCTGAAAGGCTGTGCAATCGGGGATGGTCATCATGTTTTACTAGCAACAGCCCCAAAATCAGGAAATAAGGTCCCTGTCTTACAGACTGTTGAGGAGGAATCTTAATTATCTCCTCCATACCCTCCTCCTCCATCAGCTCCACCTGCATCAGAGAGCCCAGAGCCGCTGTCAAGGTGGACTAGGAGGCAAGAAAAGAAAAAGAAAGCAGAATCCCTCTTACTGTTGAGAGGGAAGGGGAAGAGAAGATCCTTTTCTCGTGTATGTCCCTTTCTCCTCTAGTGACTTGTATAATTAGAAGGCTCAGAATCCTCCCTTCTTGGAGAAGCCTCAGGCCCTAACAGGACTGTTACGATCTGTATTGTACACACATTGCCCCACTTGGGACAACTGTCAGCAGCTTCTACTTACCTTGTTTACTGCTGAAGAAAGGGAAAGAATCAAAACTGAGGTGAGAAAAGCTGCTGTGTTAGGAATGAATTGGTCTGAGGAGGCTAACCGAGACCACCTGGAGAAGGTGTTTCCAGTTGCTCGGCCTAAGTAGGTTCCTAATGCCACAGCAGGACGGGAAGCTTTGAATACTTCTCACTAGTTTCTGTTAGCTGGGAACAGGGGAGCTACTGAGAAACTCATGAATTTTGTACTGGTGTGCCAGCACATGCTGGCGGGGGGAACCCCTGACCCAATTTAGCTTAAATTGTCACAAGTCTCAGCAAATCTAATCTTGTTAACAAAGGCAGGATGCATTCCTTGTGTGTCAGCCCTGCAGATATTGCAAGAAGGCGGTCTATTATCTTAGAACAGTGTGTGCTTGTGTGCTTTTGCAAAGATACTGTACAAACGTGCTGAAGTAACTGTAACCTTGTGGCCTTTGCCTTTAAATACCCCTCTCTCCCTGAGCTCATTGCTGTCTGTTGCAAGAGGCGTGGCAGATAGTTCACTGGCCAGTAAATAAAACCCAAATTGATTGCATCAGTTTGGGGCTCCGGTTCCGGTTTGTTGTGGTTGCGCCCAACAAATTTGTCTAAGGTGTCAGAGTTATTCAGGGTCCTCAGGAGACCCCCACAGCTTTCTTAGAGAGGTTACAGGAAGCTTACAGAGTCTATACACCTCTAGACTCAGAGGCGCCAGAAAATTTTAGGGCAGTCAACTTAGCCTTTTTATCTCAGTCAGCTCCAGACATTAGAAGGAAGCTACAAAAATTAGAAGGCTTTCCAGGGATGGTAATTTCCCAACTATTAGAAATAGCTTAGAAAGTTTACAATAATAGAGACATCTTAGAGGAGAAACAAACTAAGAAAATGACTAAGGTAGTTGTAGCTGTTTTAGAACACCAGAATAAATAGGAGGAAAACCTGGGTTAAGCAAAAATCAGTGTGCTTACTGTAAAGAAGGACATTGGAGAAAAGACTGTCCAGAGATAAAAGGAAAGTCACAGCAGACCCCAAGATTCCTTAATCTAAAAGAAGACTAATTGAGCCCAGGCTCCATACCTGTTAGCCCCCAGGAGCCCAAGGTAACTTTACAAGTAGGGGACTACACAGTTGACTTCCTCATTGACACCAGAGCTTCTTACTCCGTTCTCACTGCCCCCCTTGGACCACTCTCAGGGGAGTAAGTATCTATATTAAGAGACTGTTACAAGCTGGTATTCTTGTTCCTTGCCAATCCCAATGGAATATCCTTTTACTGCCTGTTAGAAAGCCAGTTACCAAGGACTATCATCCAGTCCAGGATTTATGAGAAGTAAAGAAGCAGGTTGAAACAATTCACCCTGCTGTGCCTAACCCCTATACTCTCTTGAGTGTGTTGTTGCCAGACTTGAAATTTTACACAGTTTTAGATTTAAAGGATGCTTTCTTCAGTATCCCTCTAGCCCCTGTAAGACAACCCCCCTTTGCCTTCGAATGGAGTGACACAGAAGCAGGCATCTCGGAACAACTAACCTGGACCAGATTACAGCAGGATTTCAAGAATTCACTGACCCTCTTTGACAAGACACTGCATCAGGATCTGCTCGCCTTCCAGCAGGAACATCCAGAATGCACGCTGCTACAGTACGTAGATGATTTGCTTCTAGCTGCGGAAACAGAGATAAGCTGCTGGGCAGTCACTGAGGGACTTTTACAAACACTGCAGACTCTAGGGTCCTGAGTGTCAGCTAAAAAGGCACAACTCTGCACTTCCAAATTAACCTATCTAGGCTACTACATTGCAGTGGGGAAGCGTACTCTCTCTTCCGGTCGTATAGAGGTAATTCTTCGGATCCCAATCCCCACCATCAAGAGACGAGTTCAAGAATTTCTTGGAGCAGTTGGATACTTCAGGTTTTGGATCTCTAAGTTTGCAGAGATAGCCAAGTCTTTGTACTCCTGCATGGCAGGAACCCAATAATTAATTTGGACAGATAAGGAACAAGAGGCTTTCAAAACCCTCAAAAAAGCCCTCACTATGGCCCCACCCTGGCTTTACCAGATGTTACAAAGCCTTTTCAGCTCTTTGTTCATGAGAACAAAGGAATCACGAAAGGGGTCTAGACCCAGATGGTAGAGCCATGGCGCAGGCCTATTGCTTACCTCTCCAAGTGGCTAAACCCAGTATCAGGTTCTGCTCATAGATCAGCCTCGCGTTAAATTTGTTCAGATGCAGGCCATCAACCCAGGAAGCCTGATGCCTGACGGGGATACTAGCATCCCCCTGCATGATTACTCTGAGGTACTAGACCAGAGGTCCCCAAACTACGGACCGCGGGCCAAATTGTGGCCACCTGAGGCCATTTATCCGGCCCCCACAGCACTTCCGGAAGGGGCACCTCTTTCATTGGTGGTCAGTGTATGGAGTACTGTATGTGGCGGCCCTCCAATGGTCTGAGGGACAGTGAACTGGCCCCTGTGTAAAAAGTTTAACTAGACTATTGAAACTGCAAGGCTGGACCTCACTAATAAACCCTTAGCTGGGGTAGAAGAACAGCTATTCACAGATGGTAGCAGTTTTGTCTTGAATGGGGTTTGACATGCTGGAGTAGCTTTAGTGACTCGATAAGGTCATCTGGGCCCAAGCCTTGCCCCACGGGACCTCTGCTCAGCGGGAAGAACTTATTGCTCTCACCCACATGTTAAGGTAAGCCTAGGGAAAGAAGGTCAACATTTAGGTATGCTTTTGCTACTACTCATTTTTACTTGTGGTCTCTGGATTAAAATAAAGACTTCTTAATTTGACTTCTTGATCGTGTGGCAGAGTTTGTTTTCCTCGCTGTCTGGATATGATTATTTAAAATGTAAAACTCTTTTTAAAGGTTTAAGTCTCTGATTCTAGAGTTATTATTACTGGATCTCTCCCTCCCTTTTTCTCCCTCTCTTGGTCTCAGTCTTTTAGTGTCTCTCCTTTCTAATCTTTTAAGAACCGTGTAGGTTTTAGAGATTAACATGTTTTGTTTTTTTGTGTGGTTTGGTTCAATAATTGAAAGCCCTTCGATTCCAGTAACATTTTCCCACTAACTAAATAGCTCTTCCTTCTCCCGGGCATTCCAGTGACTTTGCATGTGTTCTTATGTCCTGAAATGATACACATCAGAAGCAAATTCACTTCAGAAAAAAATATCTGAGGCCAAGATTGAAACTGTGTAAGACAGATGGATTGCTTTTTGTACTTCAGGTTTAATTTTACTCTTATCTTAAATCACCTGACTTTCTGAATAGAATCAAAAAGAAACACACAGGAATTCCCCTTTACTCTCCCAGTCCCTAACTCCAGGAAATATACCAACTTTTTGTTATGTTGAAAGCAGTAGAATCTTGGAATAAGTATTTTATTACCAATGCGGTTACTAATGCTTTTGCCTCATATGTGTGTAAGGAATAGGGATTGTAGATGCAAACTATTCAAATAAGGTTTTTGTACATGAGTGACTATTTAAAATTATGGTGAGAGTGGAAAATTCAGAATCTAAAGTTTTGTATTAAAATAAATACGATTCTGCTTTAAAACATGTAAAGGGGCACATTTTAAAGGGAAGAAGAGCCACAAGAATAAAATTCTAAAGACTTCATTGGCCCTCCAAGTCTTTATTTCCAACATCCTTTGTAAAACTCCTTCATTCCCATTATCAGGGTCCTGATCCTGGCTCTCCATCAGCCTCTCTGACCCTGCTGCTCCCATGCTAACCCTCAATCCATACTGCAAACCATTAAGCTCCCTTAACCACTGATCTTATTAAATAAAATGTTTCCCATATATATATCAAATCAAATCAGATAAACAGAGTTTTCTTCCATTTGGTCCAATTTTATCTTTCCTGTTATTAGCTCTTTTTATAATATGCTTACTGCTCCTCTGATCCTGTAATGACTCCTCGCCAATTTCTGCCCCTCCAACTCAACTCCCCCTAACCTTTCTAATCCTTATTGCTATTCTCTTCTCTGATTTCTTTCTTTATTTTTAATATTTTATTAATTGATTTTACAGAGAGAGTGGGGGTTGAGAAGTATCAACTCATACTTGCTTCAATTTAGTTATTCATTGATTGCTTGTTGTATGTGCCTTGACGAAGCAAATCCAGGGCTTCAAACCAGAGACCTCAGCATTCTTGTTCAATGCCGTATCCACTGTGCCACCACAGGCCAGGCTCTCCTCTGATTTCATAAATGTGGTCAATAGTCACATTGTTTAAATTGGTTTTGTTCCTTATTCTACAATCTCTCCCCAGAGTCCTCATATTGGATCTTCTACTTCATACCTTCAACTACCTTCTATAAACTGATAATTACTGTGTCTCCATCTTTAACTCAAACTTCTCTCTTGAACTCCAGGTCTATTTGTTTAACCGGATAGAAACTTCAACAGCTTCTGCCAAGCATCAGTCCACCTGCTTGTGTCTGTACCTATCGACTCTGCCTCTCCTCCTCTCCCTATAATGACTGCTCATGCACCTCTAAGACCAACCTCTGTCCTTATACACTGGACCCCAAAGACATTATTCTAGAAATTCTTCTCTCCTAATCCTTATCATCAATTTATTTTTGTTCTTTGGGTTATTACTGTCAGCATACAAATATCTCATTATATTTCCTACCTTAAAAAAAAAAAAAACTCTCTTGGTCTGACATACCCTTCCATATCTCTTCCCATTTGTCTGCTCTGTTTTTTAGCAAAACTCTTTCACAGAGTTGTGTACACTCTCTGTCTTAATTGCTTTATTCCAATCAGGGTTTTGACCCCATGATTTCACCACCTTGTAAAAGTCACCGATGGTTACCACATTACTATATTCATTGGTCAATTTTCAGTCTCACCTTACTCACCATGATGGCATTCTTCACAATCTCTTAGTTTTCATCTTTCCTGCTTAGAGGTTGTATTTACTTTGGTGTGTGTGTGTGTTTTTTCATTTTCCTTGTTCCTTCTTATCATCCCTGAACTCTTAACATTGGTAGGTCCTGAAGCCCAACCATGGTAAATCTTTTTCTATCTGTGCTCGCTACCTCGTTGATTTCATCCATTTCATGGCTTTAAATACCATCTACATATTTTTGAATCATAGATTAATATCACTAGCTTAGACTTCTCTCTTGAAATCTGGACTCCTGGATCCAACAACAGTCCACTCACAATCCACACTTGGATATATAAAGGCACATCAAATCAATATAAACAAAAGTAAACTTTAGACCTTCCTGTGCCAACACTCCTACAATCTTCAGATATGTTAATGGCTTTTCTAATCTTCCAGGTTTTTTTTCTTTGTTTGCTTGTTTTTTAATGCCAAAGCCCTGGCTTATATTTAGTTCAATTTTTGTCTTTTACTGTACACATGTTCAATCAGGTGACCTTTCGCCTTCAACTCTGGTCTAAGCCAGCATCATCCCTAACCTGGATTATTGTAATACTCTCCTACTTGGTTTCTGTATCACTACTGCTTTTTCACAATGGCATTCAGAGGGATATTATTAAAATGTAAAATTAATTGTGTTACATTGCCACTCAAAATCTTTCCTTTGCACTTCCTTCATGCAGAATAAAAAGACAAGTTCTTGTAATGCCCCCAAGACCCACTATAATCCAGCCTCCTGTTACTTCTAACATGAACCCCTAAGAGGAAGGATATGAATGGCCATTAAGCCTGTGTTCTCATAGAGGTGCACACAAAATTCATGGTTTCAGCTGCTGTCATAGAATGAAGAACATGGCAGGTCAGAGAAAGCCAGACAATAGGTCTGCTGTTTTTTTACTGATGACTGGGTGAGTGGTCATCACAACGTGCCTGGGACTATCACTGCACCAGGCTCCCCCAAGATTTCTGTGCAGAAGGATGGACCATGTTCGCCATATTCACCAGTAAAAGAAAGGACAAATAAATATTGTTTTATCCATTGTATCAGACAATGTGCAACCAGAAAAACAGAATCTGTGCTGGTTATTTTAAGAGAATTTAATAACAGAATTTGGTTAAACAGGTATTTGATGAATGAAGGACAGAAAAAAGAACACTGGGGTAATGCACAGCAACTATAGAAAGCAGTGACCACTCCTGGTAAACAAAGGGAAGAGGAGGGTGTCAGGAGTAGGAAGCTTTCCAGAAGACTCTGTGGAGCTGAGGCTCAGCCTCTGAGGAGAACGCACTGTCCAGCTGGTGACAATGAACCAAATCCTCAGAGGAGGGCACCCATGTAGCTGGGACTCAAATCTCTTGAGGAAGCACTTGCTAGTGCTGGTATGTTTGAAGGAGGGCAACAGCTCTGGTTCTGAGAGTACAGCAAAAATGGAAAACTTGGACCAAGTGCTACTGGAACAAATTTTTACTGTCAGGTACAATAATTGCTGATGAGACAACACTGGTAGGTAAGAAAACAGAGAGGAGTAAGCCTCTTCTCTCTTTTTCTAACCTTACATATTCCTTTAACATTCCCTATTGGCAGAATGTAAGGAGTAACCTGGCAAAGGAGAAATATGTTTGCCTAGACTCAGCCATAGGATCATAAGAAATATAGAAGGATGTGTTAACTTCTTAACAGCTTAATAATTCGACACATTCGAGTAACTGTACACTGTATAGCAGTGAAAATACATAAAATCGAGCAATGCTTGATTACATGGATCAAGCTTGCAATGTTGAATGTAAAAATAAGAAATATGCAAAGTGTATAATTTGACACCATATATACACAAAAAGGCAAAGCAGTATTAATTAGGTTTGTACATCTGTAATAAACTACAAAGACATCATGGGAGTGATCTAGAAAAAAATCTTGGGATAATGATTTCTTCTAGGGGAGGAAAACAAGGAAAGGAGGAATATGTGATCAGAGGACAATACAAGAGATGCCACTCTATCTATTCGTTATGTATTATTGCACAACCTGAGTAGTGGGTACGTAGGTGACTGATATGCAATCCATAGTGCTGTTTCATATGGAAACTTCATAGGGCTTTGTTATTTCTAAGCACTAGGAAGGCTTTCTCTTTGAACCCAGTGTGACTTTCCTTCTTCCATTTTCCTCCACAGAAGATTGTTTTCTATGGTGCTACCACTGCCCACTGTTTTCTAGGTTATTATACTGAAGACTAGCAGAAGAGTAGTGCCAAGCTTTCAAAGTTACCCCTGAAGAAAAGTGCACAAGGCCTTTGCATTTAGAGGTATTGTGCAACTCACTACACAGAATTAGATTAGGATCACAAAAACAAGGAAATCCTTTTGTCCAAATAATGGTCATCCAACTTAATACACTTTGAGCAAAAATATGACACTCTTGGCTCAGACAATGGGTCTGCTGTAATGTAATACTGGTTTTACCTGTCTGAATACAGGTGCTTGATTGATGCTCTCTTTTGGTCAAAAAGTTTGTAAAATATGATTTTTATGTTTGCTGGCTTATAGTTTGCATTGAATGCTGGGCAGTGCCAGGTATATGTGATCTGTAAAATTGCAAATTACCTTCCTGCTTGAAAAGGGCCATTGTTTTGCTAATGTCTGCTGGAAGAGAGGTTTTCATGCCAAAAAGTTTTGCAGAGAGAGAAGAAGAAAGAGAAGCCATGTTTTGCAGGGAGAGCAGAGAGAATGTAGAGTGCTATAAGAAGAAGCCATGTTGGCAGAGAAGGGAGAAGGTGTGCAGATGAAGAACCAAAGCTGAGGGGCTTTAGTGAGCTCCACTGAGACTGATGGGGCCTTTGATTCTAGGAGAAACCGGAGAAGATTCTCCTGGTTGTAGAACCAGGTAATGTATCAGGGCTTTGTGAGCTTTGAATGAAGAGGAAAGTGTTTTCCCTGTGTGTTTGCTCATCAGCCGGTGTGAGACTTTAATGAAGAAATGGCCCACCATTTTTTGGCTTGACTGTTTCTTTACCATCTGCCAGAATCCAATGAGGACCAGCTTGTGAATGGCCATGACGGCTGTGACTACTGGCCCTACATCCTCACAGTTCTCTGTCTCAGCTCTTGTTGCTCTTCATCTTTGGAAAGACTCTTTTTCATTTGCAGTGAATATGGCTTCTGAGGGGTCCAGATTGACACGGTCCTAGTGTCTCTTATTACAAAAGAGAGGGCTTCTTTTTTAAATGTTATAGAAAAAGTCCTCCAGAGGATTCTTACCAGCCTGATTTCACACATGTGCTCAACCCTGCATAATACTCTGACTTTTTAGGTCCAGTGTATGACTGGCAGAGCCTGGGCAATCTATCACACACCCTGAAGCTAAGAGGAATGATCTCCAAACATGACATATAAGAAATTCCCTTTAATAAAGAGGAGAGAGGAAAAGTCTGGCAGAGAGAAATAAAAGACATTCACCTCAGGAAACTATAAAACCTTCTGAGGATAATCCTGATTCCCTTGATCATTTAGGCCCTTTCTTCCTGAGAGAATGAAGGTGTAAAATTTCCATGAAGGCAGAACAACTTTTATTTCTGAAGATCTTTGAGCCCATGACACTTATTCTACCTATGCCTTTTTTATTTTGTCTTAGACTTTTTATTCTCTTGTCAATGGTCAGCAGGCATAGGGAAAGGAAACAAAGGTACTAGGAACATTAAAGTTTAGTAGAACTAGAAATTCTGCTTCAGTAGGAAACTATAGCATTCCATTTACTAGGAAGCTATAGCATTTACAATTCCAGACCCCCACTCCCAGGAGATTGCCCCACTAAAGAGATGAATACTTCCTCTTTCCTGAAGGGATGAAAACAGGTTCCTCCATATCCCCAGGGTACAACCAGTCCATCCCCAGACTGCGAAGAGAAGTGCTTCTGTGCTTGTCTTTAAGACATGAGCAGTGGAAGCCAAGATGGTAGCCACAGAGACCTGTCAGTCTAGCCTAGAAGGATCTGATTGGTTAGTGGGAGAACCCAATGCAAGCCTAGACTATTTTAAAGAAACTGGTTGTTTGGCTTTATGTAAAGCTAGTAGTCAAGGCCACTATCACAGCAGCCCGACACACTCAGGTTCACATTGGATTCGAACAGTCGGTAATGAAACACAGGAGCCAAGAACTGGTGAGCCATCAGCTTTAATTCTAGCTTGCACCCGGCGGGCAAGCAAAAACACACACTGGGCTCCAAAACCCACACATTCAGGGCTCACAAAGCTACTGACTTATCCGAGTTTCCTAGAATCAAAGGTTTCTAGCTCACCAGACTTATTCACCTCTGTTTCCCATCTCCTCCTGCACAAACTCTTAACAAACTGGCTTCTTCCTCAGCACTCAGCCATCTTGACTACTTCTCCTCCACATGGCCTTAATCTGCTCTGCTCTCTAATACTAATCTCAGGAACCCAGGAACCAAGAGAGAGAGATCAAGCTCCTGGTCTGCCCCCGTTTATAGCATAGAAAATCCAAACCTTTAATCTAATCTACAAACAAGGAAGTCTCTGATACAAAGCCACCCATCCGAGGCATAATGGGATTCCTCAGGAGAGTGAACCACCCTACATTATTCAATCAGTCAAGGGTGTGGAGAAGAGCTTACTCTTAAAACAAAGCCTTAAGCTATAACGACCCGGCCTGCTTACAACTTTTCTCCCACAGCCATCACAAGCATAAGGGCAAATAATATCACCTGGGTGATGGGCTTCCATGTGGGCAGCACCATCTTTAACAAAGTGAGCATATTATATTTTATCTGCCGAACACTTTAAAAATGTTAATTTTTCCCAACCCAAAAATAAATATAAACTCAAGCCTAACAGAGATCCGGCCCTTCTTTCTCAGCCTTCTCTCACTTGGGAATGCACGTTCACTCTGTTTGCTCTCAGGTGATGGGCTGGCAGCTGCTTGTGGTCAGGGAGCTGTACAATCTCCTAAGTACAGGTTTTGAGCAGTGCTTGGACTGGACTGAACTTTGATATGGACTAAACCATGACACAGAGTATTTAGACTTTGGTCTTTATACTGGGCTTAATGAAGACAAGACGACTTTTTCCTTGGTGAGATAAACAGAGATGAGACACTAGAAACTTATGGGCAGTCAGCCTTCTATTTCAACCTGAATAAATTTCACTATGAAAACTTAATCTTCTCCAGATGTATGTCCTGTAAAATGCTTTTTCTGTGACTCCATAAAAGAAGGTGGCTGAGCACTGGTACTGGGGCTGGGCAGCTGAGCACTGGTCCTAGGGCTGGATGGAGGAGCGCTGGTCCAGATGCTGGATGGTTGAGTGCTGTCCTGGGATGCTGGGCTGGAGGGTGGAGAGAGACCCAGCCCTGGACACTGGGCCAGATGGTGGAGTTCTGGACTGGGACTCCGAGTTGGACACATACTCTCCTGGAGTGCTTGCAGAGTCCCCCCCAACACACACACCCTGGTAACTGAGCTGAGAGAAGGATGTTGGGAAGACAACAAGCGCAGGTCCTTTTGGGGACAGGGCAGTCCTTCCTCTTCCTCTCCTGGACTCTAGCAGGAGATATGTCCCCATTACATGATCATAGGGCTAATTGCTCAGCGCCTTCTGTATCTCACTGCAATTGAAGCCAATGCAGTTCATCTCCTCTGGAAGCCGATGCGGTTCATCTCCTCTACAAGTTGGGGATCCAGACTCCCCCCGAGGGGCACATCGCCATGTGGCTATAGGTCTTCTTTTTCATATTTACCCATGGATCATTTAGAAGTTCATGAACTGCTGACCATTCTTTGGGGTTGAGAGCCATTGAATTTTTTAATAAGGCTTCACATTCCTCTGATAGGAAACTCGATATTACAAATTGCCCGGTCATAATTTCCTTCTTTATTTTGTTTAAGTCTTCACCTGTAAATGTCAGCTTTCCCCTCACCATCTGATATAATATAACACCGAGGATCCAGACGTCCAGTTTCCAGCCCTCATCATTTCGACCCAGCAGCATCTTGGGAGCCATGTAGCACACAGTCCCACAGTAAGCTGTCAGTTCTTCCCTTTTCACCTTCCTCCCTAACCCAAAGTCTGTTACCTTCACATTCCCATCTTCATACACCAAGACCTTCTCTGGTTCTGGGTCCCTGTGGACCATGCTGTGCTGTGACAGTACTGGAGCACCGAAACGAGCTGCCCAAAGATGCGCCACTAGCCGTCCTGCATGTCCCGCCGCTGACATACTCCATAATGATGAACAATTCAGAGTTGGCGACAGTCACTTCTAGTAGCTTCATTACATGGATGGTTTAAAACCTTGAGGAAGTCAACCTCCCTGAATGCATGAGGGCAGTACCTTATACCTAAAATTTTCACTGCGACATACATGGCTGTAGGGACATTGCAGGACAGCTATATCGTGGCAAAGCCTCCTGTGGCCAGGGTAATTTCCCACACCGCACCTCTTCCACCTAGGGGTGACTATAACTAAAGAGTCATCAGATATGGTGACTTGGTCTAAACAATGGAAACAACTTATCTAAACAAATGAAAACACAAAGGAGTATGTTCTAAAACAATCCATATGTTGAATCCAAGTCGTCCAAGCCAAGTCAGAATTCAAAAAAAAATAGTTCTAGTACAGAAGCCAAGTCTAAAATCCAGTTTAACCAAGTTAAATTCTAAAAATCAAAGCCCAGGGGAGGAGCAAGATGGCGACAGAGTAGGCGGACATACCAACTTCCAACTCCCAGAACCAAAGTGGATTATAACTCAATTTTAAGAACCATCACCTGGATAAACCAACTTTGAACAAAACTAAGTGGTCTCTTCAACCAAGGAACACAGAAGCCACATTGAGACTGGTAGGAATAGTGAAAACGCGAAGAGGGCTGCCCAGCTCCCCGGAGCAAACGGCAGCCCGGAGAGACCCGCGTGGTGGGAGGAGAGTTTGGCGGAGAGGGAGGGACCTGGGTCCCAGGAACCAAGCCCCAACCTACAGTCCCAGAGCCTAGAAGAGGCGTTTGGACAGTTTGGAGCTGTGAAACAAGTGAGGGAGCTCCCAGGCCTACAGTGTGGAGTATTAGGTCCCATCCTACACTGCTGAGGGTTGCTGAAGGGTATGGTGGGCAGCAGGATGCTGAAATGCGGTTCTGTCGGCGTGGGCGGAGGCCAAGCCGGTGGGAGTTCAGTCTAGCCCAGAAGGGTCCGAGGGGACGCGCGAAGGTGGTCCGGAAGCTGCGGGCCGCCTGTAGTCCGACCTGTGAGGACAAAGCGGGAGGCCAGGAACGAGCAGAAATCTGCTCTGCGACTCTGCGCAAGCCAGCCCTGACCGCAGGGACCAGGCTAGGACCAGGGACGGGCGGGGGGCTAGCAGCTGAGCTCACGCTGCCAACCCCGCCCGGCCAGAGAAACCGCGGTTAGCCATTCTGCGTGCGCGAGTGGGCTCTGAGCGTGGGGATGGGGTAGACCCCGAGACAAGTGGAAGCTCGCAGCTAAGCCCACGCTAATATCCCCGCCCGGCCGGAGAAACCGCGATTTGCCATCCCACGTGCACGAGTGGGCTCCGAACGCAGAGGTGGGGTAGATTCCGGGACGAGCGGAAATCCGCAGCTGAGCGTACTCCCGCCCCAATAAACCTTGGTTTCCGACCCTGCGCAGAAGGGCCTTGGCATCGAGGGCGGGGCTAAAGCTCTGGACGGGCAAAGGCTTACAGCTGAGAGCACGTCAAAAGCCCCGCCCAACCCGCGAAACTGTAGCGAGCAGGCTCCGACAGCTGGTTCTGGGCAGAAGTCTGGAAATAGGCTGGTCCACAGTTGAGTAAAGGTGCTCACCTCTATCCTTGGTCCTGAGGCTTGTGGCTTGAGTGACAGCCCCTCCCATGGAGGAGAGGCAGAAATCACAGCAAAAGCCACAGTGAGCTGGCTCTGGCAACGCCCATACCTAACCACCTTAGGCAGCGGCAGAGGGGAATAGGGGGCCTGCAGACAGACCACACATAAAGAACACAAAGGCAACACCAACTGGACTCCAGTGGCCACAACTTGCTTAGACACAGACAAAATGGGCAGGCAGAGGAATGCAAACAAAATGAATCAAGAGAAATCCCCAGAGAAGGACCTGAATGAACCAGATATAACCAAATTACCAGGAGCAGAATTTAGAATAATGATAGTTAGGATGTTCAAAGAAATTAGAGCAACAATGGATAGTCATTATGAACACCTAAATAAAGAGATAACAAGTATAAAAAATGAAATTGAAATAATAAAAAAGAACCAGACAGAAATGACAAATACAGTATCAGAACTGAAGACCACAATGGAAGGAATTAAAAGCAGGATGAATCACGCTGAAGATTGAATAAGTGACTTAGAGGACACAATAAACAAAGGCACAGAAGCAGAGAAGAAAAAGGAAAAGAAACTCAAAAAATGTGAGGAAACTCTAAGGGTCTCTGTGACAACCTGAAGAGAAAAAACATTCGCATCATAGGGGTACCTGAAGAAGAGGAGAGAGGACAGGAAATGGAAACTTTGTTCAATCAAATCATAGCAGAAAACTTTCCTAAATTAAGGCTGGGAAACACTCCACACATTCAAGAAGCACACAGAACTCCATTAAAGAGAAACCCAAAAAGATCTACACCAAGACATATCATAGTTAAAATACCAAAGCTAATGGATAAAGAAAATATTTTAAAAGCTGCTAGAGAAAAAAAGTCTATTACCTACAAAGGAGCCCCCATAAGGATGACATCGGACTTCTCAACAGAAACACTTGAGGCCAGAAGGGAATGGCAAGAAATAATCAAAGTAGTGCAGAACAAAAACCTACAACCAAGACTACTTTATCCAGCAAGGCTAACGTTTAAAATTGAAGGAGAAATAAAGAGCTTCCCAGAAAAAGAAAGCCTGAAGGAATTCATAAAAACCAAACCAATTCTGCAAGAGATACTAAGGGGCCTCTTGTGAGCAGATCAAAGGGGGAAAATAATAGAGCAAAAGAAGAATACAACTTTAAAGAATAAAATGGCAATAAACAACTACATATCAATAATAACCTTAAATGTAAATGGATTAAATGATCAAATCAAAAGACATAGGGTAGCTGCATGGATAAAAAAACAGGACCCATATATATGCTGTCTACAAGAGACACACCTTAAAACAAAAGACGCACATAGACTGAACGTAAAAGGGTGGAAAAAAATATTTCATGCAAATGAAAATGAAAAAAAAGCCGGGGTAGCAGTACTTATATCTGACAAAATGGACTTTAAAACAAAGGCTGTAGTAAGAGATAAAGAAGGACACTACATAATGATAAAGGGAACAATTCAACAGAAAGATATAACTAATATAAATATCTATGCACCAAATATAGGAGCCCCGACATACATAAAGCAGACTTTGAAAGATATAAAGGGCGAGATTAACAGCAATACTATCATAGTAGGGGATTTCAATACCCCTCTAACAACACTGGATAGATCCTCAAGAAAGAAAATTAATAAAGAAACAGCAGACTTAAAGGAGACACTAGATCAACTTGATTTAATAGATATCTTCAGAACTTTTCACCCTAAAGCAGTAGAATATACATTCTTCTCAAGCGCTCATGGTACGTTTTCTAGGATAGACCACATGTTAGGACACAAAATGGTCTCAATAAATTTAAGAAGATTGAAATCATATCAAGCATTTTCTCTGATCACAATGCCATGAAACTAGAAATTAACCACAAAAGAAAAACTGAAAAATACTCAAACACTTGGAAACTAAATAGCATGATATTAAATAATGAATGGATTAACAATGAGATCAAAGAAGAAATTAAAAAGTTTCTAGAAACAAATGATATTGAGCATACATCAACTCAAAATTTATGGGGCACAGCAAATGCAGTTCTGAAAGGGAAGTTTATAGCACTACAGGCATATCATAAGAAGCTAGAAAAAGCTCAAATAAGCAACCTGACCCTGCATCTAAAAGAACTAGAAAAACAACAGCAAATAAAACCCAGGACAAGTAGAAGGAAGGAAATAATAAAGATCAGAGCAGAAGTAACTGACATAGAGGCTAAGGAAACAATACAGAGGATCAATGAAACCAGAAGCTGGTTCTTTAAAAAGGTAAGCAAGATTGATGAACCTTTAACTAGACTCACCAAGAAAAAAAGAGAGAGGACTCAAATAAATAAAATTAGAAAGGACAGTGAAGAAATAACAACTGACACAACAGAAATACAAAGCATTGTAAGAAAATACTATGAAGAACTATATGCCAAAAAATTAGACAATCTTGGTGAAATGGACAAATTTCTTGAATCATATAACCTTCCAAAAATCAATCTGGAAGAATCAGAACACCTAAACAGACCAATTACAACAAATGAGATCGAAACAGTTATCAAAAAACTCCCAACAAAGAAAAGTCCTGGGCCTGATGGCTTAACAAGTGAATTCTATCAAAAATTCAAAGAAGAACTAACTCCTATCCTCCTCAAGCTATTTCAAAAAATTCAGGAGGAAGGAAGACTTCCAAACTCCTTTTATGAGACGAGCATAATTCTGATCCCAAAACCAGGCAAAGACAACACAAAGAAAGAAAATTATAGGCCAATATCCCTGATGAATTTAGACGCTAAAATTCTCAACAAAATATTAGCCAACCGGATCCAGCAATATATGAAAAAAATCATACACCACGATCAAGTGGGATTTATTCTGGAGAGGCAAGGCTGGTTCAATATTCGCAAATCAATCAATGTGATTCATCACATAAACAAAAGGAAGGACAAAAATCACATGATAATTTCAATAGATGCAGAAAAGGCATTTGATAAAATCCAGCACCCATTCATGCTCAAAACTCTCAGGAAAGTGGAAATACAGGGATCATTCCTTAACATGATAAAGGCCATCTACAATAAACCGACAGCAAACATCATACTAAATGGACAAAGATTAAAAGCAATCCCCTTAAGATCAGGAACCAGGCAGGGATGCCCCCTTTCACCACTCTTATTCAACATAGTTCTGGAAGTCCTAGCTACAGCAATCAGACAAGAAGAAGAAATAAAAGGCATCCAAATTGGAAAAGAAGAAGTAAAACTATCACTATTTGCAGATGATATGATATTGTATATAGAAAACCCTAAAGTCTCAGTCAAAAAACTACTGGACCTTATAAATGAATTCAGCAAGGTGGCAGGACATAAAATTAATACTCAGAAATCAGAGTCATTTCTATATACCAACAATGAACTGTCAGCAAAAGAAATTAAGGAAACAATCACCTTCACTATTGCAGCCAAAAAAATAAAGTACCTAGGAGTAAATTTAACCAAGGAGGTTAAAGATTTGTACTCAGAAAATTATAAAACATTGGTAAAAGAAATCAAGGAAGATACAAACAAGTGGAACCATATACCGTGCTCATGGCTAGGAAGAATAAACATCATTAAAATGTCTATATTACCCAAAGCAATTTATAAATTCAATGCAATACCAATTAAAATACCAATGACATACTTCAAAGATATAGAACACATATTCCAAAAATTTATATGGAATCAAAAAAGAACACGAATAGCCTCAGCAATCTTAAAAAGAAAAAATAAAGCAGGAGGTATCACTCTTCTAGATATCAAGGTTTTTATAAGGCCATTATACTCAAGACAGCCTGGTACTGGCATAAGAACAGGCACATAGATCAATGGAAGAGAACAGAGGACCCAGAAATAAACCCACAGCTTTATGGACAACTGATATTTGACAAAGGAGGAAAGAACATACAATGAAGTAAAGACAGCCTCTTTAACAAATGGTGTTGGGAAAATTGGACATCTACCTGCAAAAACATGAAACTAGACCATCAACTTACACCATTCACAAAAACAAACTCAAAATGGATAAAAGATTTAAATGTAAGTCGTGAAACCATAAGCATCTTAGAAGAAAACATAGGCAGCAAGGTCTCCGACATCTGTAGCAATATATTTGGCGATTTATCTCCACGGGCAACTGAAATAAAAGGCAAGATAAACAAATGGGACTATATCAAACTAAAAAGTTTTTGCACAGCTAAAGACAATAAGAACAGAATAAAAAGACAAACCACACAATGGGAGAACATATTCGACAGCACATCTGATAAGGGGTTAATAACTAAAATTTATAAAGAACTTATAAAACTCAAAACCAGGAAGACAAACAATCCAATCAAAAAATGGGCAAAAGAAATGAATAGAAATTTCTCCAAAGAGGACATACAGATGGCCAATAGGCATATGAAAAAATGCTCAACATCACTAATTATTAGAGAAATGCAAATTAAAACCACAATGAGATATCACCTCACACCAGTCAGAATGGCACTCATCAGCAAAACAACACAGAATAAGTGCTGGCGAGGTTGTGGAGAAAAGGGAACCCTTCTGCACTGCTGGTGGGAATGCAGACTGGTGCAGCCACTATGGAAAACAGTTTGGAGATTCCTCAAAAAATTAAAAATCGAACTGCCTTTTGACCCAGCTATCCCACTTATAGGAATATACCCTAAGAACACCTTAGCACTGTTCGAAAAGGAGAAATGCACCCCCATGTTCCTGGCAGCATTGTTCACAATAGCGAAGATCTGGAACCAGCCCAAGTGTCCGTCAGAGGACGAGTGGATTAGAAAGCTATGGTACATATATACTATGGAATACTACTCAGCCATAAGAAATGATGACATCGGATCATTTATAACAAAATGGATGGCCCTTGATAACATTATACGGAGTGAAATAAGTAAATCAGAAAAGAAGAAAAACTGAGAACAGCATGATTTCATACATAAGTGGGACATAAAAGTGAGACTATGAGACATGGACAAGAGAGTGGTGGTTATGGGGTGGGGGGAGGGAGGGAAGGGTGGGATAGAGAGGAGAGGAGGGACACAGGGAAAACCAGATAGAAGGTAACAGAGGACAATTTGACTTTTGGTGACGGGTATGCAACACAATTGAATTTTAAGATAACCTGGAGATGTTTTCATTAAAAAAAATAAAAATAAAAATAAAAGTCCAAAGAGAATAGTCCGAGTCACAATCCAAGTCCAAAATCCAATATAACCAAGTCCAAGTTCGCAAATTAAAGCCCAAAGAGAATAGTTGGAGTCACAATAGAAATCCAAAGTTTAATCCAACCACGTCTAAAATCTCAGGTCACTGTAAGGCTCCCTGGGCTGTAACAGACAATATCCTCATCCCAGCCAGGGCCTTACACAGGTTAGTTTGTAATTTCATCACAACGATGCCTTCAGAGGTCAGAGACAATCATAGACCAGCACAGCTCAGGATAAACCACAGTGGTTTTCTCCCTTATGCACCCCATGACCCTTTTAATGAAGAAAATAAATAAAAGGATGCCAAAAGAGCTTTCTGTTTATGTGGGATAGTAAAGATTGATAATGACTTTATTAGAAATAAAATTTAAGATGCAAAAAGTTAAATAAAATGAGTAAAAGTGAAAAGTCTGGCCCTCACCTGTGGGGCAGTGAGGACAGTTGTTCCAGCCCAGGGACATCAATCAGTTCCAATGAGGGGTTGCCAGTTCAAACTTGGAATCGTCCATCCCTAGGTCACCAGCTCTCACTTTGTGGCACCAGTTCAGGCCCGGTCAGGGCACGTATGAGAAGCAGTTAATGGCACACACAACACAGCGGAACACGGAGTTCATGATGTCGTGTTCCCTGTGTCTGGCACAGTTAGTGGCAACACAGTAAGTACTGAATAAATATTTGTTCTCGGGATTATTAGAAGAGTTTGGGGGAAGAAGAGAAAATATGACCACCTATGTCTTTAATTAAAGTAATTCAGAAGAAATCTTAACACACATCCCCTTTCTGTCCTCACTCAGTGTTGGGCAGATAAAATATATTACGCTCACTTTGTTAAAGATGGTGCTGCCCACGTGCAAGTTTTAAGAGTAAGCTTTTCTCCACACACTTGACTGATTGGATGACGTGGGGTGATGCACTCTCATGAGGAATCCTCCCATTATGCCTCAGATAAGTGACTTTGTACCAGAGACTTACTTGTTTTTTTGTTTGTTTGTTTTTTGTTGTTGTTGTCTTTTTAGAGACTTACTTGTTTGTAGATTGGATTAGAGGTTTGGATTTCTATACTATAAAGTAGGGCAGGCCGGGAGCTTGCTCTCTCTCAGTTCCTGAGGTTAGCATTAGAGAGGAGAGCAGATTAAGGCCACATGGAGGAGAGAAGAAGCAGCCAAGACGGTGGAGTGCTGAGGAAAAAGCCAGTTTGTGCAGAGAGAAGGAGATGGGAAACAGAGGTGAATAAATCTGGTGAGCTAGAAATCTTTGATGCTAGGAAACTCGGATAAGTCAGTAGCTTTGTGAGCACTGAATGAGTGGGTTTTGGAGCCCAGTGTGTGTTTTCACTTGCCCACTGGGTGCAAGCTATAATTAAAGCTGATGGCTCACCAGTTCTTGGCTCTGTTGTTTCATTGCCGACTGTCCAAATCAAATGTGAACCTGCACTGGCCAGGCAGCTTGATCCTGACTGCAACTACTGGCTTTACACTCAGCTTTTGGGGCAGATACGCTAGGAAAGAGCAGGCTGAAGCCTGGGTTTGCAGGCCTGTGTGCACTTAGAGAGGCTGAGGGATGGCCAGCTGACTGGAGCCTCTCTGTGACCATTGAAGGTGACCTTTCCCTCCAGCACTCGCCAAAGGATGCAGTGAATTCGAACCTGCAGTGAGGCTACAAGGTATTTTTACACTTTGAATATCCATTTCCAGATTACACAAAGAACTTCTCAGGTGACCTTGAATAGGCCGTGTAAGTCAACTTCCGTGTCACTTAAAGAACCATGTCTGTGGAGAAAAGTGGTGATGAGGCTGGTTCACGTACATTTGTGCAAACACTCCGAAACCTCTGGATGAAAAGATATTTATTCCTGCCTTCCCACTTGGTTTTGATATGCATCCCAGCTGAGGCATTCTGAAGTGCCTGACGCTCCTTACTCGCCTGTTCACACCTTCAGAGTGAGGACATGGAGTCAATAAGAGTTTAATACCTATGTCCAGCAGAGGGTGGATACTGGACATATTAGGGGATCACTTTGTAAAATATCTGATTGTCTAACCACTACACTGTACATAGGGAACTAATGCAAAATAATATTGACTGTAAACAGTAATTGAAAGGAGTTCTTAATTGTGTTTTAAAGGAGGCACTGGAAAGCTGATCGGGAGCTCTGTGCCAGTTTGTGTGCGTGTTTGTGACAGACACAGGCTGCTGACTGATGGTCTTCACTGTAGGGTTCTTTGACCTGGCTCTTTGAGGGATGCCATTTTGGTGATTATTGTAGGTCATTTCTCCAAATACAATTGTGCCAATCACTTATTTCATAGACAACAGTTTAATCTCTTATCTGGAAGATGTCCAGTATTGGCTACTGTTGTTGGAGACCAATGGGAGAAGGGCCCCAGGCATCTTCTTGTTCAGTGTAGAGACACTTAATCCTTCTGTTGCTCAGTTTGCCTGGGGTCCTATAGAGTTTCCTTGATTTAATCTCTAAGTCCTCTGTTGGGCTGGAGGACAGAATCTGTGTTTTGTTTAACAGCTACTTAATGTATTTAATGATCCTTCTGTATCAAAACCAATAGCACCCCCGTGATGTCTCTTCATTTGTGAGAGTGTCCTGGGTTCTGAGGTCCAAGCCAGCTAGCTGTTCCTTTCCTCTATGAGGACCTTGTCCTGTGATCTGACCTTCCCTCCAGCTGCCAGAACTGGTCATTATCATTCCTTCTGTGGTTCACTTTATTCTTATGAACCTCTCTAAATAATTTCACTATCATTTTACAGAATTTCAGAAGAGAACAGTGGAAATGTGTTGGGCAGATAAAATATATTATGTTCACTTTGGTAAAGATGGCACTGCCCATATGGAACTAATTGTGTTGATATTAATGTGTGTTGGGGGACAGGCTGTGGGCAGGTTGGGTAGTTATAACCTAAGGCTTAGTTTTAAGAGTAAGCTTTTCCCCACACCCTTGACTGATTGGATGATGTGGGGTGGTGCACTCTCATTAGGAATCCTCCCATTATGCCTCAGATAAGTGACTTTCTATCAGAAACTTCCTTGTTTGTAGATTGGATTAAAGGTTTGGATTCTCCACTATAAAGTGGGGCAAACCAGGAGCTTGCTCTCTCTCTGTTCCTGAGATTAGCATTAGAGAGGAGAGCAGATTAAGGCCATGTGGAAGAGAGGAGAAACAGCCAAGATGGGGGAGTGCTGAGGAAGAAGTCAGTTTGTGCAGAGTTTGTGCAGAGAGAAGGAGATGGGAAACAGAGGTGAATAAGACTGGTGAGCTAGAAATCTTTGATTCTAGGAAACTCGGATAAGTCAATAGCTTTGTGAGTACTGAATGAGTGGGTTTTGGAGCCCAGTGTGTGTTTTTACTTACCCACCAGGTGCAAGCTAGGATTAAAGCTGATGGCTCACCAGTTCTTGGCTCCGTTGTTTCATTACCGACTATCTGAATCAAATGTGAACCTGCACTGGCCAGGCGGCTGTGATGTTGGCCTTGGCCACTGGCTTTACAAAATAAAATTAACTCAATCCTTCATGTGTAACTGAAATTCAAATATAGATACAGGCCAATACCAATGCTAGTTACTCCACAGGAAAAACTTTAAGAAATTGCTACAACACAGGGAAGCTAGACATTAGTGGTCTTGCTTGTAGATCTTGGGTAAATAAGAATAATTTATTGATACTAAAGGATTTCTAGACCCTGGCCAGCTTGCTCAGTGAATAGAGCATCAACCTATTGTGTGGATATCCAGAGTTCAATTCTGGTTAGGGCACACAGGAGAAGCAACCATTTGCTTCTCTCCCCTTCCATGGCCAGATATATATGTACATATTTGAATAATACAATTGTGTCAATTTTTAACAAACACATTTTGTGGGCTCTAATGCTCAGCCTCTAAATCTGAAAGTTAGACTCTTGTTTACTGAGGTACATGATGACATGGGGACTGATGAGTCAATAAAATTAGATAGTCCTTCTACCAATTTTCTGGCAATGTTGGCAGTTAACTGGTAACTTACATGTCCATGGAAACACTGAGGGCAAATCCTACTCTGTCATGGACACACAGTGGAGATACATATTTCATATGTGTCACATAACAATTGTCGGCAAATGAATTCTTCAAAAGTCAGCGAGCTCTTGAGTGGAACACTTGAAACCATGCCAACCAAATTAATTAAAAATTCTAATCAAAATAATACATGCTAATTTTATTAGCATTTTTAAGGACATTTATCTCCATGGTTGCTTAGTCCTAATCTTTTTATAAGGAAGATCCAAATTATTTATCTGTATTCAGTGATCTAAGGCCAGTGGCCAAGGCCACCATCACAGCCGCCTGGCCAGGGCAGGTTCACATTAGATTCGAACAGTTGGTAATGAAACAACGGAGCCAAGAACTAGTGAGCCATCAGCTTTAATACTAGCTTGCACCCAGCGGGCAAGTAAAAACACACACTGGGCTCCAAAACCCACTCATTCAGTGCTCACAAAGCTCCTGACTTATTCGAGTTTCCTAATATCAAAGGTTTCTAGCTCACCAGACTTATTCACCTCTGTTTCCCATCTCCTTCTCTCGCTGCATAAACTCTGCACAAACTGGCTTCTTCCTCAGCACTCTGCCATCTTGGCTCCTTCTCCTCTCTTCCACATGGCCTTTCTCTGCTCTCCTCTTTAATGCTAATCTCAGGAACTGAGAGAGAGCAAGCTCCTGGTCTTCTCCACTTTATAATGTAAAAATCCAAACCTTTAATCCAATCTACAAACAAGGAAGTTTCTGATACAAAGTCACTTATCTGAGGCATAATGGGAGGATTCCTCATGAGAGTGCACCACCCCACATCATCCAATCAGTCAAGGGTATGGAGAAAAGCTTACTTTTAAAACTAAACCTTAGGCTATAACGACCCGACCTGCCTGCAACCTGTCCCCCAACACACATTAATATCAACACAATTAGTTCCATATGGGCAGTGCCATCTTTAAAAAAGTGAGCATAATATATTTTATCTGCCCAACATAAGTCCAGACATGTAACCTGATAATTGTAAATTCTCTCTTCTATGTGATAGCTTCTGCAAATGCTGTTGTTTTTGTTTACAAAAACTTGAGATTCTTGCTCCTTGAGGCTGCTGATTTGGGATTTATTTTGCCCCAGCAGCCTGCTTTGAATAAGCTTCTCAAATTCTGGTATTCTGGTGTCTCCTTGGAACTCATGGGTCACTTTACAACAATTAACCAGAGAGTTACATGGCACTTATGCTGTGAATTCTCTATGAAGTTTGTTTGTTTTTTTGTTGTTTGTTAAAGTGAGATAAGGGAAGATGAAGAGACAGACTGTCCCATGCATTCTGACAGCGATCCACATGGCAACCACTATTTGGGGCCAATTCTTGAATAAACTAAGCTATCCTTACTGCCTGAGGCTGATGCTCAAACCAATCAAGCCACTGGCTGCAGGAGGGAAAGAGGGAGAAAAGGGGGAAAAGAGGAAGAGAAAAGCAGATTTTCACTTATCCTGTGTGCTGTCTTGTCAATTATTTCTTCTCTTTCACTAATCTTAGTGAATAATTGATAGTTTCTTCTTCCTTCTGATATCTTATCCTCCCACTCAAAGAATGACTGTTTTCTCTACCCTGAACTTTCTTGTGTTATGTGAATACCATATGACTTAGGCACTCCCCAGATTCAGTTATATACCAGATATAACCACTGTTTGTTTCCTCATGGCTCTCAAGCTTCATACATTATGAGTTATTTGAAGCATTCAATTTCTCCAATCTATTTATATGATAATTTTGTATCTGCATCATTATTATATTTTCAGTTCTCTTTTATACATGTAGACTCTTTTCTTTATAAGATACAATACCTCAATGCCATTGGAAAAGATAAAGCATAAAATATTTTGCCAAATGTTGAAAAAAAGGTGGTGGAGGTGAGGGTAGGGAATTCATTTTAGAGTTAAAAAATACAAACTTACAACCACCCTCCAGGGACACAAATTTTTATCCTTTTATTAGAGATATTTTTTAAAAGCTAAGGAAAAATAAAAGAGCTCAATAAAATCATGTCATAAATGAGAGCATGGGGATATAAAATAAAATTTTACAAATTATTATTCCCATTGTCTTCACTCTAGAATACATTATCTTTCTTTTATGAATGAAAATATTCCACATCTCCTGATTGCTGGTTCTTTCTAGCACAATGTAGCTCAATTACACTTAGTTTGAAAGGTCATCTGACAGGCTGAAGTTTGATTGTTTTTGAGGTAGTAGTACTCAAAGGGCAAGTGATGGAATGGCAAGGTATCAGATAGTTATCATGTTTTGACCTGCTCTACAACCCTGAATTCTGGAACAATTCTAAAAGAATCCTTATGTCCCATAAAGGATAAAGTTGGAAAGAATGCCCTCTATATGACTGATTTTAAGTGAGAATGACATCAGAAGTCCAGGGGATTCAATACCTAAGATAACTGAGAAGAAATATAGTATGTTTTAGTCTTTAAGAAACAATAAGAAAAATGTCAGTGTTGCCACCAAGCCTAGCTTAGCACAAATAACCATGAGAAACCATGTAATTGACTTCTAATATCAAAATTCCAAAATAATAGCACATTTTACTGCATTAGAAGAAAAACATTTCCATGAAAAAACATCAAAAGACAAATGACAAACTATGAAAATTTGCATTTTATATGAAAAAACAAAGAACAAAATCCTTAATATGAAAATAGCTCTCATAAAAAAGGACAATAACATAGACAGTTTACAAAAATAATGAATAAATAAAGTGCTTAAAATATGGAGGAAATTTCAACTTCAATAGTATGAAAACAAATACAAATTAGAACTACACTGATCTTCTGGTTGGGGGTTTTAAAAATTTCAAATGTGAAAGAGAGTAAGCTGTGGGGTTACATGGGTCTGTTGGAATTGGGAATTTGGTGGTCACTGCTGATTGCAGTTATAGCAGTTTCCGAACTGTGATGAAATAGAAAGTTAAATGATAAGTAAAAAATGAAGATGTAGCCTCCACTAAGAAATCTGCCCATAAAGAGAAGATATGCAGTAGAGCAGCTTTAAAGAAGGCACAGAGAAAGGGAAATGGTGTTTTCTTTTACATTTTAATGTTCAAGAGATAGGAACGTGATATAAGAGGAGTTCAACTTGTGGTAATAAGGGTTCAGAAATTTGGACAAACTTCACTATGAGGATTAGAGGACTTGAACACAAAATACTTTATTAAAGAGCTAATAAAGCAAGGAATAATTATGCAGCCAATACCAGATAGAAGCTGGAAACCTTAAAAGGTGATCAAGGTGTTTCCATTGGGACATCCTGTGATTCCAGGTGATTGGGAAGCTGAGAAGCTGGAGAGAATTTTCCTGCCCTCTCACAGCTAGAGTGATACAAAAAAGCCCAGGTACACTGAAGTCCAGAGCACCTGACAGCTCCTGGGGCATTGTGTAGCAAACTAGAAGAACATTATCTTAGGAGTAAGAGATGTTGAATAAAATTGACCTTACAGGGATTGAAGCCTTTATTGGAAGAAGTCTTTTAGACTCGCTAACACTGAAAGCCACCTGCCAGTAATAAACTTCATTTTTCTTTGGATGATAGCAGCATAAACCTAGGTCTCAAATTACTTTTATTAATTTTTAAATAAAGTATCAAGCATTAGTCAAAATAAGTAGATGCTCAAGAAGAGAGGACAATGTGAACAAACCTTAAAAAAAACAGAGAAGAGAAAAATTTAAATCAGAAAATGGAATAATCAGAAATATACTTTTAAAACTATTCTTTACAAAGGAGAATTAGGATTGAGAATCATGGCACAGAATAGGAAATTAAAAATAGAAATTTCATACCTGTAAAATATAAAAATCACAATTAAGATCTCAGTGAATGAATTTAACAGAATTTTTGACACAACTGAAGAGAGAAGGAGTGAATCAGTAGACTGGTATAAGAAATATCCAAAAGAAAGCATGGAGAGACAAAAAAATAAAAAGATACAGAGAAGAGGCAAAAAATAGTTAAGATACAGGTAAGAAAATCTAATATAAATTCACTGGAGTCCCAGAAAGAAAAAAGAAAATGGGTTAAACCAATATTTGAGAATTTTCCAGAATTAAGATAAGGTCTCAAGAGATAATATTATGAATCCTCACCACTCTCAAGTAGGAGAAATACAAACTGAACAAAACAAAAACACAGACACAGCAGAGTAAAACTAAAGATAAAAAAATAAAATTAAAAAGCAGTAGGCTGGGAAAAAATTAATATTATCTCATAAGAAACAATTTCTTTTGACAGAGACAGTGAGTGAGTCATAGAGATGGACAGACAGACAGGAAGGGAGAAGCATCAATTCTTTGTTGCAGCTCTTTAGTTGTTCAGTGATTGCTTTCTCATATGTGCCTTGACCGGGGGTGGAGGGGCTACAGCAGAGTGAGTGACCCCTTGCTCAAGCCAGTGACCTTGGGCTCAAGCTGGTGAGCCTTGCTCAAAACAGATGAGTCGGTGCTCAATCTGGTGATGTCGGGGTTTTGAACCTGGGTCCCTTGCGTCCCAGTCCAACACTATCTCTGTGATACCAACAGGTCAGGCAATAAAAATAAAATTTTATAACTCAATGCCACATGAAAAATGATGCTAATTTGCAAGGAGAAATGGAAAGCATATTCCAGCCAAACACCATTTCTTATTAGTAGGTCCTGATCCTGAGAACCACGTAATGACAACACAAAGTGAAGAGAGTCACACAGAGGTCTGTGCCATATGCTGCTGGCATCTCAGGGAAGGGGGACAGATGAATGAAAGAACACCGCAGGTTCCTCAGTGAGAAGGGCAAGAAGACCAGCTAATCAGTGAGGTAAGAACCAATGAACCAGCTCCACAGGGGCAGGCAGATCTTTCCTTTGAAAACAATGTATGAATTTGCTTTTCCTTATGTTCAGGGAACTGGTGTGGTAAGGATTCAAGTGGGAAAAACACATACAGTTCTTAACTCACATGCAGTGCAGAGAAGCAACCCACCCTGCCTGCTGCATCTTACAATATGTAGAGATGGAGAAAAAGGACTAGTCTTCTCCCTTGCACATACGGCATGCATTTCTAGCATGGCTCTCACCGCAGCAGGTGGAGTTCAGGCTCTGTCTCCCCTTCCGCAGAATGGGTGGTCCCCCATGGAATACAGCACCTCCCACTCCAGCATTTAAAATACTGACCTCAACTGCATCTTGTCTTGGCCTCTACAAGTTTGTCATACAGGCATGACTTGTTTCCTTTTGATGGATGACTCTGTATCGATTGGGACACAGCAAAAAACATTTTAAAAATGCTCTGAACACTCACCTCGTTACCCTCTGGCCAGCCCTAACCATGCCCAGGAGAGCTGGGTTCCCACCATCAGGCATCTCAGAGGCCCTTCCTGGGGTTTTACTCCCACTACTGTGGGTGGGGTCAGGCTGGAAGGTTGGGCTGCAGGTGGCGTTCATGGGTTCTGGGCTGGGCGGCTGAGCAATGGTTCTGAGGCCGGATGGTGGAATGATGACCCCAGATGTTGGGCCGGATGCGGGATAACCGGTTAGGAACGTTGGGCCGGATGCTGGAGCGCTGGACCCAGACTCAGAGTCAGACACACCCCCTCCTGGAGCCTGGAAGACTCCTCCCCCCGCCCCCCAATAACTGAGCTGAGGAAAGAATGATGGGAAGAGAGCAAGCACAGGGCCTTGTCGTGACAGGGCGGTCCTTCCTCTTATGCTTCCTGGACTCTAGCAGGAGATATGTCTCCATTATGTGATCGTAGGGCTAATTGCTCAGCGCCTTCTGTATCTCACCGAGATGGAAGCCGATGCGGTTCATCTCCTCTGGAAGCCTATGCGGTTCGTCTCCTCTACAAGTTGGGGGTCCAGGACCCCCCAGAGCACTTCACCATATGTCTTTATGTAGTCTTTTTGAGTATTTACCCACAGATCATTTTTAAGCTCGTGGAGGGCCGCTGACCTATCTTTGGGGTTGAGAGCCATTGAATTTTTAACAAGACTTGACATTCCACTAACAGGAAACTCGGTATTGCAAACTCCCCGGTCATAATTTCCTTCTTTATTTTGTTTAAATCTTCACCTGTAAATGGCAGCTGTCCCTTCACCACCTGATATAACACCAAGGATCCAGACGTCCAGTTTCCGGCCCTCATCACTTCAGCCCAGCAGCATCTCGGGAGCCATGTAGCACACAGTCCCACAGTAAGCTGTCAGTTCTTCCCCTTTCACCTCCCTCCCTAACCCGAAGTCTGTTACCTTCACATTCCCATCTTCATCCACCAGGACCTTCTCTGGTTTTGGGTCCCTGTGGACCATGCTGTGCCAGTGACAGTATTGGAGTGCTGAAACGAGTTGCCCAAAGATGCGCTGCACTTAAGCCTCGGTCCTCTGGCCTCTGTTGTCTAAGTCGTCCTGTGTGAACAAGGCCCCCCCGGGGGTGAGGACGACAGAGACGCACGAGACCCGACTCCGGGGACAAGGTTCAGTGAAGCAAATCCACTTTATTCAGGAAGTAAACTAGCCTATATACATGTGTTCAGCCAATAGGATGTTATAGTAGGGCAAATGGTCAAAAAAGTTCAGGAGGCTGCCTGGCTGGTGCTGAGTCATTTCCATATAGTGAGGGAGCTCCTTTCCTGGGTGTTCCCAGGAGGGATTCGGAGCTGGAGTGTTCTCATAGCATAGCATCAGCCACAGCTGCTATGTAAATACTCTGCACTCTACCTACAGTCCTGCACATCCGGCCGCTGACATACTCCATAATGATGAACATTTCAGTCGGTGACAATCACTTCTAGTAGCTTCATTACATGGATGGTTTAAAACCTTGAGGAAGTCAACCTCCCTGAATGCATGAGGGCAGTACCTTGTACCTAAAATTTTTACAGCAACATACATGCTTGTAGGGACATGCCGAGCCAGCTATACTATAGTGAAGCCCCCTGGTGTCAATGAACAGGTAATTTCCCATGCCGTACCTAGGGGTGACTGTAACTAAAAAGGCATCAGATACAGCGAGTTGTTCTAAACAATGAACAACTTAGCCAAACAAACAAAACACAAAAGGGTACGTCCTAAAATAATCCGCATGTGAAGTCCAATCAATCTAACCAAATCCAAGTCGTCCAAGCCAAGTCAAAAATCCAAAGAAAATAGTCCGAGTATAGAAGCCGAGTCATGCAGTGATGAGAAGCAACCCTGTCCTGCCTGCTGCATCTTACAATATGTAGAGATGGAGAAAAAGGACCAGTCTTCTCCCTTGCACACATGGCATGCATTTCTAGCACGGCTCTCACCCACAGCTGGTGGTGTTCAGGCTCTGTCTCCCCTCCTGCAGAATGGGTGGTCCCCCATGGAATACAGCACCTCCCACTCCAGCATTTAAAATACTGACCTCAACTGCATCTTGTCTTGGCCTCAACAAGTTTGTCATACAGGCATCACTTGCTGCCTTTTGACGGATGACTCTGTATCGGTTGGGATGCAGCAAAAACATTTAAAAATGCTCTGAACACTCACCTTGTTACCCTCTGCCAGCTCTGGCAGTGCCCAGGAGAGCTGGGTTTCTGCCATCAGGCATCTCAGAGGCCCTTCTTTGGGTTTTACTCTCATGGTTTTGGGTGGGGTCAGGCTGGAGGGCTGTTCTGCAGGCTGCATCCTTGGGTTATGGGTTGGGGGGCTGAGCACTGGTCCCGGGGCCGGATGGTGGAGCACTGGCCCTGGGAAATGGCCCTCCACCAGTAACACATATTCTATATAATATGCAGAGCAGATGAACATAATGGAGTTAGAAATGGGAATAGAACTTAAGAAAGATGTCAGAACAGAAAGAATAGCTCTGGGAATCACTATGTAGAGGAATGATCAATGTCAGGAGGATAGGTCAGAATGCAAATAAGAAATAAAAAGTAGAAAATGGAGACAGTGATACTTGCAGAGTAAGCTCTGCATATAGCACAGAAATTACTGGAATAGGTCATATCACAGGGGCAAATGTCACAGAGTGGCAAATATAGCAAAAAACCCCACATAGACTAATGTCCAAGTACCTAGCGCAGAACACAATATGAAATCAATAAATGCTATTTGAATGAAAAACAATGGATAGTGAGCACTGAGAGAAAGCTAAGCTGGGGGTGTGGTTTTACAATATAGGGAACTGTAACTGGGGAAATTGGAAGAGAACATTTCAGAAAAAAGATTAGAGAAAGCCAAATATGTAAAAACCGGAGCCTGTTTACTTCCTCCAGAACTACAAGGAAATTTTATATGAAGTAAATAGTTTTTAAAGAAACTAAACTTTGACATTAAAGTCTTCAGAAACTAAAGATCTACTTACTCAAGTGCATTACCCTAAACCAAAGCCAAATCAAACTATGACAGGCAGTTAGACAGGCATGAGCAGAGCAAGGACAATGGGCAGGTACAGAAGGTCACCAGGGCGAAAGGTCCTGGATGCGTAGCATCCTAGTATTCCCAGGCAATACTGGAAAAATAAGGCCTTGCCCCAGGGTGATGTTTCCTCCCCTAGCATACCACTGGTCATGTGGTTTAGATCCCCCTGACTTTTTATATCCATGGTCATGTGGTTTAGAGCCACCCACCACAAACTTTTAATTACTAGTCATGCAGTAGACTCCCTTGGAGGAGGAATAAGAAGCCAGAGTGGCAGCATGTAACTCCCATTCAAGCCTTCACATGACAGCTTCCTTCAGCATTAATCTTTCAGGACATGAAGTTCTGACTTGAATCAAATAATCTTAGAAGGAAAACCTTGGGTCAAACTAAAGATAACTTCTAGACCTCAGTCCTAGTTTCAGCTCTAGGTCCAGAGAAGCAGCAAGGCTAGGCAGGGTGAGACCATGGCTGAGATCAAGAGTAGCTGCAATAACTAATGACCCACTCTGCGCTGGCACTGACCAATCAGTGAAGACCACAACCCTGAAATGACCTACCTGAACCAGCTGATGAATACTCCATTAAGATCCTCCCTTGGCCTTTCCCCTAAGATCCCTGCCTTTAGAAAGTGTATAAAAACTCTCAAGATGGGGACCCAGCATGGCTGGTCTGTGCCTTTCCCCACCCAATGGTGCCTCTCTCTTTGCCCTAAGCTTCTAAGGTCCTTCTTTTGTCTCTGTAGCCTATTTCCTGAACCCATTCCTTCTATGACTCACTTCTACCTCTGTGAGTTTCTAAATAAATTTTCTATTATTGTGTGAGTGTTGGCTTTAAATTCAAGAACTGAGGTCACTGAATTGAGGTCCAGGATGACACCTGGTGCTGTTTTGCAACCAATAAAACTGTGCTTGAATTATTTGGTTAAATTAAATGTGTGTATGCAAAAACCACTGAGGAAATAAAATGTGATGCAAGCAATTTTGCAATTGAGTTAAGTACTCTCTTTTTCTTGAGACTTGATGCTATTTAGTTTTTGTTTTTGTTCTGTAATAAGTTAAAGTACAGGTGACAGCTCTAAATGTGAATGAGAGGGAAGAGGGAATACTGTCCCTTAAAATCTGTGAAGAGTTCCTTATTTATTTATTTATTTTTTTACAGGGACAGAAAGAGAGTCAGAGAGAGGGATAGATAGGGACAGACAGGAAGGGAGAGAGGTGAGAAGCATCAATCATTAGTTTCTTGTTGACCTTGAGACACCATAGTTGTTCATTGATTGCTTTCTCACATGTGCCTTGACCGTGGGCCTTCAGCAGACTGAGCCACCCCTTGCTAGAGCCAGCGACCTTGGGTCCAAGCTGGCAACCTCGGTGTCTCGAATCTGGGTCTTCTGCATCCCAGTCCAACGTTCTATCCACTGCGCCACTGCCTGGTCAGGCTCCTTATTTATATCTTTCTTAAAACAGTGGGTTTAGGGTCAGCTGTTGACTTTGAGTCAAGGGCCTAAATTTATTAAGTTACATAGCATTGCCCAAGGGTCGCAATACACATAGCAATACCACTGCATAACATCTAAATAATGTATTTCAAATAGCATATATATATATATTTTAAAAAAAGACTACTCAGTGTTGAAAATAGTGTTACTATTAACAGCATGACATTTGTATTATGGGATTTAGGTCTATTAAACTATACCACAGCCTTCAGGTGAGATAATTTGGGGTTACAAATGGCCTAAGTTAGGCCTCCTTTGACATGAACTTGGACTAGATGTCAGCTCTTCTAGAACATCTCAATAACAACTTTTATTATGAAGATAAGTTTCAACATTACCATCTGATTAGAAAGCAAATTTCCTCCTAATTATTAGCACAGAAGAGTAGATGCATTCAAATTGTCTTTAATGACAAATAGAAATCAGCCATAAAACTCAGTTTTTGTCATTACTATTCTCTCAAAGGCCACAACTATGTCAACAATGACTCTGAAGCTCTTCACCCCTCACACACACAAGAACACAAAAGGTGACACAACAAATAACATTAAGGCTAAGATTTCCTTCTCATTTATTTGACCTAAGCACCCAGGAGACAAAAGTACCATAATACTTAAAAATAAGTCAAGAAGAGAAAAATACATATGTAGAAATCATTGGTTTATACTACTGAAATGGCTTTTCAAAGTTTCTTAGTAAAGTTGGAAAGTTGATAAACACATTTAGCAAAATATATGCTACAAAATGAATATGATAAAGAGATGTCTTATACCATCACAACATTTTGGAAACTATGATCATTAATAAAGTGGATATTAACAGGTGAGTTGTTTCAAAATTGCTGGCCCTTCCTGAGATGGAATGTGAGTCCTTAGCATACCATCTCCCAAAGAGTGACACTGTGAGAATAGGCTCAGATGGTCCATTCTTGTTTATCAAACGCCCATCTTTTAGTACCTAAAGAAACAATGAGAAAAGTATAGTCAGTTTGATTAAAATATTCATTTCAAGCAAAATAATATTCTTGAAATAAACCTAAATATCATGGTTGATCAAGTAGTTCTAACCTGATAGGGAGGGGAGAACAGGGAACAGGCAGGACAGGAAGGGGACAGCTACTGTATACTGTATATGTGATGAAGACTAGAGTCCTCTAGAGGAGAGCTCAGTATGTTGAGTTTCAACAATCATATTGAGACAGTACAGGGACTTGGACCCAGGAAGAGAAAAATACTGGGTGACCAAGAAACCAAGTTAAGACCAGGTGACCAGAATGAACCCCAGATAAGCTGATCAGAAGAATGCCACAATCCTTCCACTCTCTATTCAAAATAGAGGTAGCTGATTTTATCTCCCTTCCACCTGCTTGCTTTCTTGCAGATGTGTAACCCACATATACAGCCAATGAAGTTTGACCTTTCTGAGGTGCAGTAGTAAGCTACACTGCCTTCTTGCTCCCAGAGCACAGATGGGAACATAGTTGCCAGCCAAGGCCACTGATAAAGGAAGCCACAGACCCTGAAATGGAAAATTCCACCAGTCCACCTTTTCCAAAACTCACCTTTTCATGCAAGCTCGCTTAGTCCCCAACTTATAAAGTAGCCAAGCAGTCAGCCTTAAAGTGATTTCAAAGTACCTTGCTTTCCTCTGTTTTGCCTTCCCTGTGCTCAAGCATAACCTAAATAAAATCTGTCTGGAAATTTTTCTGGGGTCTCCTCTTGATTTCTATCTTGAGGAATCTAAGAACCTCAATGCTGGAAGCAAAATGTAACAGTTAATAAAAAGTAAAAAATTTTAATCATAAAACATTTATTGAGTCCTATTATGTGCAAGATAATCAAGAGCTAGAGGAGTAAATTCACAGCCTTCCTCCAAGAAGCTTAAAAGTTAGAGGTTAAACTGAGAAAGCAGTATATATTATGTATTAGAGAGGTAAACAGGTAAGAGTGTAGGAGGTCTGAGAGGAAAGAGCTGGACTGATCAGTGTCCCAGAGTGGGACTCAACCTGCCACAGGAAGGAGCAGTTATGAAATTTCTCCCTGGGGATGGAAACAGAGACGTTTTGGGAAGTAGAGATCCAAGTAGCAAATTCTCGTTCTGAGACTGAAGTGTGGGTGACAGGTCTAGGCAATGTGCTTTCTCACTTTAGTAGGTTAAAGCTGGTGATGTGCTCAAACTGGTGGTGCATAAGCCTTCAGAACTAGATAGCTATATTTCTAGGAACTTTGACAGCTGGTTGTTAAACATAATCATTCTTGAAATTGATCAGTGTGGGAACACTGCAGCCATGAAAATTGGCAAATGCTACAAATCAAGACTTTTTATTTTTTTATTTGTGGGTTGTTAACATTGACAGTATACCACTGGCTAGAGCTTAAGCTTGGTGAAGAGAAGAATAAGCCATATGGTCAAACAGAAAGGTAGGGCTCAGATAGTAAAAGCCAAAAATGACCAGCTGTATCCTGAAGTCACAGAGGCCGCTGTGTTTGGAAGTAACTTGTGCAAACTAACAGGACATGAATAAAAGGAAACACAAATAGATAGACAATAGATAGAATAAGAATAAAAGAGAAATGAATCCATTGGTTGTAGGAAGGACAATTTGGATGAAGAAGAACTTGGAAAGTGAGAAATCATACTTTATCACTGGAAGAAGAAAATGACTAAATAACCTAGAAGATAATACCTGTGGTGCTCACATATACACAAAGACATGTATCATTAACAAGTCAAACTGACAACCCATTGGTAATTAAATGAACAAAATAAAATATACTGCTCACAAATATTAGGGGGTATTTCAAAATGAATATGAAGCCAAAAAATATCCTCTAATGATTGTGATCAGTATAGTAAATGTTCACTGTTTATTGTTTATCATTTCATTGTTTACTTGTTTCTTGTTTATTAAATTGTTCCTTAAAGGAACAAAAATAAAAGACCAGAGTTATATTTTAAATTGTAGTTTGGTGAAAGTTTAAAATAAGTTAGACAGATACTTTATTTTTTAGTGACTTTTCATCAATATAGTAAAATTTTGTCTATTTTGATCTTCTTGGAAATAATTGTTCTTGATCAGTGACTGTCCCTCAGGGTCTAGCTAGAACTTAGCAGTTTTATTTTTTTTTTGTTAGACATTTTCCTAAAATATGCTATACAATTTACTGGCCACCTAAGCCCTATATACTAAATATTATTTGACCTTTTGGATGACTCCATTAAACTGGTAGTTCTTATCCATCTAAATCACCTGTGAGACTCTAAAAATGAATATGTCCCACCTTCACAAGATTCTGATTTACTGGAGCTAAAAAGGGACCTGCCCTCTTATGCCTACAGCCCATCTGCACATTGAGCTATATTTACATGGTGTTCAATACATGTGGCATATTTTTGGCAAGATTTTCCTCCCAGTTGTTAATGACTGGTTAACCGATAAAACTTTAGTACTAAGTACTGAAAAATACATCCTGGTATTTGTACAGTGCTTCACTGTTCACAGAGTGCTTTCACGTGCATTACCATATTTGACACTCACCAGATCACTGAGGAAGATATTCTTTTTCTTTCACAGGTAGGAAATTGAGAGGTTAACTGACTTGCATGAGGTTACATAAGTCAGATTTCTGACAATACAACGGCATTGCCTAAAATATTATAGTAAGATGTTTCCTATATTTGTGGTTATGGTAACACTTCAAGCTTCTAGCATGAAACAAGGGGTGGGGAAAGACATTCAGTGAATGTGTTGAAATCTCTGCAGAAGTGGTTCTGTGAGATAATGTACAAACATTTGCTGATGTAGAGTACATCAGTCCAGGACAATAGAAAGTACTCAAGAAGGCATGGTCAGCATAAGTTATGCCAAAAACTTGTCACTTGGTCTCTCTAAAAACAATACGCTAACAGAAGGCCCATGACCTGAAAGGTTTCTAGGGAAAGAATAACTTAAAAAGTCAAGAACTGATCTCTGTTTATTTGGCCTTTTTTGAAGGAAGTAGGCACCCAGATTCAACGTGGTCTTACACAACCAGCTCTAGAGAAGAGAAGAACATTGCCTCAAGCTTTCATGGCTTTATGAAATCTGTTCCATGAATACCCAACCCTTTTTGTTTTATCCTGTGCTCACAAAACAAACTTCTGATCTATAGCTTCAGAGTTTGAGAGGACTTGCCAATGGAGAACGTTCTTGAGATGAGTTACTGTTCTCCAGCTGAGTGAATCTATTTTTTTTAAAAATAATAAATTGGTCCTCTCTGTTATGTGTCTTGGGAGTTTGGTTAGCATCTGTTCCTCAGAATATGATGAATTTCAGTGAAAATAATGCAGTAGAATATTTCCACTTGAAGTGAAGATTGGTACTCTAGCTCTGTAGCTCCCTCCATGCTAGCATCATACCAAAAGCCCTGCCTACTGGCAGCAAGTGCACATTTTATATCTTTTTCATGTAACACTATATCTTATTTCCTCTGTCAACAAATAAGCTGGAGTAGATAAAACATGATCCAAACCATAAATATACTATAAAGTGTCTAATTTAAAGGATAGGTGCAACCTCTCCCTTCCCTCCTTCTTTCCTTCCATGCAAGAATGAAGAGCCACTGCCCAGACATGGGAGAGAGCATGACAAGTGTTGAGAATTCTTCATTTGAGAGCTACAAATATTATACTGTTAAGCACTTGTGGTTCAAAGTGCGAGGGAAATGGCATTTTATGGCTCTGCACTTTAAACCTGGTCTGAAAAACTCAAGAAATATTTTTGCCTCTTTCCCATGAATGAGATGCTTTTTTGACACAAATGCTCAGTCTCACTCAAGGATAATTTCTCAAAAAGATACATTTCTGGGAGTACATGACTTGAGGGAAAAATGTCAAAGTACTACCCAGAAGAAGGTGGAATTGCATGCTTAGTTTAAATGGCAGGCACTATAAGATACAGGGCACCAATACTGCCTGATCCCTGAGCTGCGTGAGCCTGGCACTCCTTTCTCTCATTAACTTGAATTGGCACCAGGTATTTTCAGTTCGTCTATGCTTATTTATGCCAGTCTAGCCACCTCCAAACTACTGGATTTAAGTTCTAGAGCCCTCACTTCAGATCTTATCACAATTTTCTGTAGTTGACATTCCAGCTTTTATTCCAGCCTCTATTTACTCATGAAATTCCATCTAACTGGGTTCTGTGGCAGCCTTCTCTAGGGTTCTCAGCCTTAAGGCTGAACTACATGCTATACTGGTGGTTTCACGGAATTCAATGTTTTTATAAATATGATATAGCCCCATTTGATAATATAGGCAGGCATAGATACATGACCATCAGCAATCTGAACTTTTAAAGACTTTCTTGTTTAATGCTTTATACAAATTAACATAAATCCTATTCTTCTTTTATAGAAAATGCAATGACTTCACCCTAGTTACTGAAATCTGTTCTTGTTTGCCACAATTCAGAGAAGACATTAGGGTTCAAACTGGTTGAGGCCCTGGTTGGACAGCTTGGTTCACTAGAATGTCGCCCTGAAGTACAGAGGTTGCTAGTTTGATCCCCTGTCAGGGAACAGGAACAAATCTATGTTTCTGTCTCTCTTTCTCTCTCTCCCTCTCCCTTCCTCTCTCTATAAAATCTATAAAATAACAAAATATTAAATCTAGTTAAGTGTATGTATACCATATACTATTAGATATAAACCTATAGTCTTAATTCTAATTTGAGACTAGCTTAATTTGTAAATAAATTGTTTATAGCCACTATAATTTATAAAATAAATATCTGATTTTCCATGTGTTTCCATATGTGACAAAAGAAAATTAAAAAAATCTATAAACAAACATTTTTCAATGAATGGTGCCTTGGGCTCAATGGTTCTAGGTATCTTATCATGTTATTCAACAAAATGTCATCACTTTAGAATTACTTGCTGACATTATAAAAATATTCCCTCCTCTTTTATTCATGCCCTTTAGCAATGTGATTTTAAAGTTCTTTCCACTGAGAGATCTGCATCATTTATTTCCCTAACCCTTGAAACTGCATTGGTCATGTAACTTGCTTTGGTTGATGAGACATTTGCAAACATGGGGCAAGCAGAGACTGAGAAAAACTTGCCCATTGTGGCTTTTCCTCTTGATACTCTTTCACTCCTTTGAGCACAAGCCTGCTGGAAGAGGAAAGACCACAGGAAGAGAGTGGTCTCAATCATCCCAGCTGTTTTAAGACAAGGCCACTCCAATATACCTGCTAGTGGCAGATGCATGAATGAGCCCAGTCAAGATCAGCTAAGCCTGTTCCAAACTGGAAGAACAGCCTAGCTATACTCAACTCACATTGTGAGCCACAAATAGGAGCTAAAAAATGGTTATTGTCTAAAGCCATTAAGGTACAAGGAACTTTGCCACACAATAAAAATTAAGTGATACAGTTATCATAACCTACTTTATCTGGCCTAAGAGAACAGAGAAAATAAAAATAGCTTAAAATCCTCCTACCTCAAATTTTCCAGGTGATAGATGAATTTTACTAAGTAGCACTTCAGGAAAAACATACTCTGTTCCAAATGTACCACTTAGGGAGAATATGTCAAATCTTGTCAAAGCAGTTTCTACTGGTTGTCCACAAGTTGTCAAGTTAGTCGTTTTGCATTTTAGCATTGTGCATACCTATGTAGAAGAGATGTAGATAAAACCCAATGTCTTACATCTATGTTACTTGTATTAGAATTGTTGTCTCCATTTGTAACTATAGCAAAATACATATTTTTTCCATTTGATAAAGGGAATTGGATCATATTTCTTATCATTACCAGTTTTATTGGAAATGGCAAATGATTTGAGAACCAACCCCACTTTCTGGGTAACAAATGGATTTAAAGAAAGAAGTCAGTTTAGAGTTAGACCTAAACCATTAATCAGTATGGCATATCAGGTGATTAGTTAGCCCAAGAGAGTAGAGGTGTTTTGGCAACAATGGTACTAAAGCTAAAACAATCATTAAATTTTTGACCATCTCTTTATTTTCATATCCTTTTTAAAAGAGAGGGTAGTGGAGCACAGAGTATATAAAAAATATTAAAATTAGTATATTAGTATACTAAAAATATATTAAATGCAACCCTGGCCAAGTGGCTCAGTGGATAAAGCATTGTCCTGGCATGCCAAGGTTGCAGATTTGATCCCTGGTCAGATTACATATGAAAAGCAAACAATGCATGCACAACAAAGTGGAACCATGAGTTAATGCTTCTCCCCACCAACTTCTCTGAAATCAATGGAAAAACTAAAAAGAAGAAGAAGATACAAATACATAGCCAACACTATATGAAAAGTTTGAATTTTAAATACTTGTCATTGGAAGGGAATAAACTGAACATGACATCTGATTACAAGAGAAACTAAGACAAAAGTGAAATCCCTACTCATGGTTGGTTTTAAAAGTTAAAACAAGACTTTACATTCAGCTACATCAGCAAAACTACATAAGAGAGCCTTACTGAGGTTCACTACGGTACATAAATTAGTTCATTAGTCAAATAAACAATCATCATGTTTAGATTGATATTCTTTTTAATGTGCTCAAAGCAAGCAATCAGATTATTCTTAGCTCTCATTGCAAATGCCATATGATTATTCTTAATGTGTGTGTGTGTTGGTGGAGGGTAGAATACTGGCAATTCATGGAGTCATGTAGAGAAAATGCACTTGGCTCACTGGGACAAATATGAAAACTTTACCCTGTAATTCACGGATATCTACACATTCCCTTTCACTTGAGCTGCGATTACCTGCCAGTACTCTCGTCTCCTTCGGCCATGAAGTCCTGTAAAAGCTCCTAGAACATATACTTCATTCTCTTCTTTTCTTGACATTCTGTAGCTTAAATGACAGCAGAGATCTTTTTGACAGACTGTAAGGTTTCCTGCACTTTCAAAAAGTTCTGTGAAGTTCAATGCATCGTGGAAAATAAATGCCCCAAAAGTATTTCTTTGTACTGGGAAGGGTTTGATGGTTGTGGCATAGGCACTCCAATTCACAGCTGTTGGGTAGGCAGGGGAATTTCGAGGATGTGAATCCAGTTCTGAAAGAAGGAGTTTTCCCAGCTCCGTTTCCATATCATAATGGTATATCTTGGGAGCATGTGGCGCATAAATACCACTGCCTGCAAATAGAAAATGAGTCTTTTAAAAAGCAAACCCAACATTGTCAGTTTCCCCACCAGAATGAGCATGAGGTCATGTCACCATGTCAGTCACAATGAGACAGCACACAGGCTTCTGGTTACACAGAACACCGAAGCACTTCTATTTCTATGGAAGGAGTCAAATAGATGTTTGATGTGTCATCTCAAATAACCTTTGAATATAATAGGAATATTTATGAGCATTATGGAAAATTAAATCACATATAAAAATCTATGTATATGGAAGTTCATGAAAGATAAGGAAGGAAGGCTGATACAAAGTTCTCTCCTGTTCCTTATGATGGTAGTGTTTCAAAATTGGCCCTGATTTTTTAATACCTTTTTCTCTAATGGGTAAATCTAATTCCTTTCCCTTGGAGCACAGGCTGGACTTTGTGACTCACTTCTAATGAATGGAGAATGGTAGAAGTTAAGGTGTGTGACTAGCCATGAACAACAATGAAGCTCTATCTATCTATCTATCTATCTATCTATCTATCTATCTATCTATCATCTATCTATCATCTATCTATCTATCTATCTATCTATCTATCTATCTATCATCTGTCTATCTCTGGAGGAAGTCAGCTGCTACCATTCATAAGGATACATCACCTAGGTTTATGGAGAGGTCCAAGTGGCAAGAAATGAAGGTCTCCTGCCACTAGCCCCTGAGGAGTTAAGGGATCCTGTCAATAGAGCCATATGAGACAGCTCTCTTGGATACAGACCTTCCAGCTTCAGTCAAGACTTCCAGATGACCACTAGCCCAGTTAACAGCTTGATGTAACCTGAAGACCAGCTAAGCTAGTCCCAAATAGTGACCAATAGAAAAAGTAAGATAATAAATGTTTGTTGTTTTAAGCCACTTTTTACTTTGAAAGTACTTTGGTACAAACAACATGTCAATAATATAGTCCTCTGTCCTTTGCCAATGATGGAACAAATCTTGTTTAGTACCATGCTTTACCGCTTATTAGCTGGTCACCTTTGGCAAGTTAGCTGCATTCTCTGTGTCTCAGTTTTATAATCTGTAAAAGTGAGATAGTAATACTCATTTCACAGTGTTGTTGTGAGGATAAGTGTAATAATACACATAAAGGTCTTATAACAACCATAGCTGTTAAAATCAGTCATTAACCTTTTTTTATTTGTGTGTGTGTGTGTGTGTGTGTGTGTGTGTGTGTGTGTATGAAAAGATGATAAACATAGTGGTTAGTCCCAACAGAGAAGCAAAAAAATTATGACAGCTCACATCTGAAGTATTTGCTTCTGTGAGTTTAGAAATATAACCTGTGAATCTCACCCGATCATGAATTACCTGTCATATATTGGCGGACGTGATGTATATTGGCCACAAGAAGGTTAACTCTCATGCCCATTGCCCAGGCTGAATGGAATTCAATAGCTGTTAAGAGGGGCAAAACATTTATCCAAGCTGCAGGGAACAGTATGGTGTCCACATGGAAATCTTTCACCAAGGTCACGGCAGGATCATGGAAGAGTATATCAAAGCATGTGAAAATGCCAAACCTTCCAAAGGTGGTGTTGAAAGTCACTAGCTCTGGCTTTTCAGGGGAATCAAACTGAGACTCATAGTAGAGGTGGTACTATAAGAAATGCATAAAATAAAACCAGAAACGTCTTCTTTATTGAAGAGATGATGTGTATAAAAACCTCCAAAGTTAGTAACAGATTTGGCAATGGTCAACAACAGAGACTTTATAGAAAGCTAATCCAAGGGAAACATGAAATATAGTCTTTCTCTCTATCTCCCAACCCCACCCAAATTAGAAGACAAATAGTTTCCCATAAATTTTAGACTATGACTTGGTTTAATGTTTTTAGGTATCAGGGATTCAAAGCAGAATAACAACATTATTCTTTGAATCTCTGATACCTAGAAACATAATAGATACACAATAAATATTTGTTAAGTGGATAAGGGATGCTATTTCCCTCTTTACAGTGTCCCATCCAAAGTAATTTCAGAGACTCTTACCCAACTTTTAGAATGAAAAATTGTTGAAAATGAACATTTTATTTAATTCTCCCTGATTCCTTCCAAGTAAACTTTTAATACTAACCTAGTATAATACAATAATTAGAGTTAAGTGTGAAATAAAATGGTTTGGAAAGTAGAGAATGATGAGGGTTGGGAATAGGACTATTAAATTTCTTTCTACAATTTTTTTCTATAAAAATTATTTTTAAAAAGAAATTAAACTTTATGAATATTTTAAGAATTGATTGACAAAGGTACATTAGGTCTACATATTAGAGTTCATGGGTCATGAATAGTCTTCGAGGTACCCTAAAGGGACAGTGAGAGCCCCTCAATTTAGAATAATCACAGGTTCCTCACTAGCTTGTCCACACTTGGTGCACTTGCTCTCCTGCAGTTTACGTGGGCCTGATTAAGTGTGTTGCTCAACTATGCTACCAATTTAACTAAATAGAGAATGACAGAATCACTTAAAATAATTCTTGCAAAGAAAATGATACTAATAATGCAAAGTCTAGAAAACCAAAAAATGGAAGAGATGACATTTGTATTTTTAGTGTGACACACATTTTGAGGAGAATATGAATGTTTAATTAGAAATGAAAAAAAATTGTTAAAACCCACAAAGTCATAGAGAAAACTGTTTACAATATATTTTATTTATAAAAACAAAAATACATATTTTGAGTACTCAAGTTAAAATTTCTTTTTCTATACCAGTGTATAATCGAAAACATTGGGAAAAATTGGGTTAATATCACTCCTCTTAACTAATATTTATATAAGTATTTTTTATTCTTTTTGTGCTTGACTAAATTTATATGTTAACTTGACTTCCAGCAGATTATTTCTCAAAAGATTCTAAGGCTACTGTTTAAGATGCTTAGAAAAACTATGGGGGAAAAAGAGGGACATTCACATTGACACGCATATTACATTCCCATTTATAAGGCCAAGCTCTCTCTCCCTGCCCAAGTTAATATAAAATTATTTAGCTCTTCTTTTATTTTATTAATTTTAATGGGGTGACATTGATAAATCAGAGTACATATGTTCAGAGAAAACATCTCCAGGTTATTTTGACATTTGATTATGTTGCATACCCATTGCCCAAAGTCAAATTGTCTTCAGTCACCTTCTATCTGGTTTTCTTTGTGCCCCATCCCTCCCCCCACCCCCTCCCTCTTCTTTTAATTTAAAGTTTAAAGTAAAATTTTCTGATCTGACCTTAAAGCTACAGAAGATAGTGAAATTGACTGGTGTAGAAAATAAAAAAGAAAGGTCATTTTTGTAACTTGATAGAAAACAGAAAAATTAACTTTTGTGAAAGTCATTCAGGCAATTTGGCCATACCTTTGTATCATTTCAACATTAAATGGCATCTAGATTACAGTCATCTTGGTATCACTTGAATTAATATTAAAATTATTTTTTATATAAAAGGATCCTAATCTCAGGCTATTGCAACATTTTTCTTATAGGTCTGCCTACATTACTTTTTTCAAATTAATTTTTTTTCCTAAAATGTGATTTTTCTTAAGTGCTCGCCTTAAAATATATCTCTAGTAATATCATATATAAGAAATGAAGCTCAAAATCCTAAACACAGCATTCATCACTCTTATAACAGGCGCCATCTTACATACCCCACCCACTCTTACCTTATGGTAACGTGCCACCAGTTTTCCATTTGCATCATATACCACATTAGTGTTGTATTGGTAATAGCCATTAGGAGGACACGTGGACTTACGGGAACTACATGGCTTTTTGTCCCCAATATTTGCCAAGACATAAATAGAGTTATTTTTGGCCAGGCAGCTGAGTCTTGCTTGTACTGGGGTGTGACCAAATCTAAATCAAATTTGAATTAAGACATTTGAATAAGTTAGACATAAAAAGACAAATAGAGTATGACATCACTTATATGTGGAATTTTAAAAGAAACAGAGTAGAATATTGATTACCAGGGGTTGAAGGGGGAGTAGATTGGGAATATGTTATTTAAGGTTACAAACTTGCAACTAGTAAATAAATAAACTCTGGAGATCTAATGCCCAGCATAGTGATCATAGCCAACAATATTGTATTGTAAGCTTCAAACTTGCTTAGAGACTAAATCTTAATTATTCTCACCACAGAAAAAAAGATACTTTTATGCTATGACAAAGGGGTTAACTAGAGCTATGGTGGTAATGATATTGCAATATATAAATGTATCAATTTAACTCATTACATACCTTAAACTTACACAATGCTATATGTCAATTATATCTTAATTTAAAAAAGCCATTTTGGCTTTAAAAAGTATTTAGTCACATCATACATAACCAATAACAATAAACTCATAGATACAGGAAGCAAACTGACGGTTGCCAGGTGGGAGGAGGCTTGGGGGTTGGGTTTAAAAGGTGACGGAATTAAGAAGTACAAATTGGCAGTTCCAGAATAGTCACAGGAATGTAAAGTACAGCCTAGGGAATATAGTCAGTAATATTGTAATAACTATGTATGGTCCCAGGTGGGTACTAGACTTAGCAGGGGAATCACTTCATAAAACAAATAAATGTTTAACCATTTTACTATGTACCTTAAAGCAATGTAATATTAAATGTCAACTAGAATTGAAAAAAAACATTTTAAAAACAAGAACTCAGGTATTACTGAAATCAATATAAAAACTATTTATGAAAACAGATCACATTTTAAAATCCACAGATTACACTTAAACTTGATGAATTTTGTTCATATCATATCTATTGCTCTGGCAATTCGCTGTGTACTCTCCCGCATCGCTGGCCGTCCCCTCTCTAGGATCATTCCATCAACATGCAAATATGCTCTAGTACCTCCTATTTTCAAAAAAAAAAATGAAATAAAAACTTCTCTTGAACTCACATGCCTCTCCACATCTTGCTCCATTTCTCAGCTTCCTTTTACAGCAAAACTCCCAGAAAGCACTGTTTGTCCCTCTGTTCCCAACTTGTCCTTTCCCATTTTCTCTTTTGAGGCACTCAAGTCAGCTTTCATTTCTATGATCCCAATAGACAATTCTTAATAATGCCAATGATGACCCACATCTGACTCAATCTCATCTTACTTGTCTGTGGCAGCTGACACAGCTAATTACACCATCCTTCTAGAAACACTTATTGTACCCCACTCTCTCCAATACACTGGCTCTTTGTCCCATTCTCCTTTGCTGGCTCCTACTCAGCTCTCCTGAGTCTAAACATTGGAATTTCCTAGATCTCAAGCCTTAGATTCTTTCTCTTCTCTAACTCACCCCATAAATGAAGTCATCATGGTGTTAAAGCATTCTATATGCTCACTACTGATTTTCTATCTCCAGCCTTGACCTTGTCCAAGCCAGATTTGTATGTGCAACTGCCAGGCGGCCATCTTCACTTAGATGTCTAAAGGACAGCTCGAACTTAAGATGCACAAAATTGACTTTCTAATTTCCATCCCAGAAATACTGTTTCCTCAGTGTTCCCTGTATCTACAAATGGCAATTCCATGCCTCTAGTTGCACAGGCCAAAAACTTGAAAATCACTCTTGGTGCTCGTCTTTCTCTCATACCTCTATACCAGGTAACAAATCCTGTCACCTTGACGTTTAAAACATATCTATAATCTAACTACTTCTTACCGCCTCCACAATTCCTTCTTGGTTTCAGCCCCCAGCAGTGCTAACCATGATTACAACAGCTTCCTAAGTAGTCTTCTGTTTGGTCATTGCTCTCCTAATCTTTCCCCAATACAGAAGCCAGAGTGGTGCTTTTAAAGCATAAGTCAGATTGAGTCACTTCTGGAATCAATGACCTCCAGTGCTTCCCATCGCACTGAGAGAAAAAGCCAAAGATCTTACTGTAGACTTCAAGACCCTATGTGACCAATAGCACCCCCACAACATGGAGCCTTTCTGATCTCACCTCGCAATGTCTCTCCCTTGCCAATACAAGCTCCATAGTCAACCCCAATTTTAAAATAACCACAATAGATCTTATACCTCATCCCACTCAAGCACCACATTTACCTTCTTCTTATCATGATACAGTCTAATAACACTCAGCATCTTCTCCCACTAAATATTCATAAGACAAAGGGAGGGCGTAGACTTTGTTTTATCAAGTGCTGTCTGCACTACTCCTTGAATAGCATCTGGCAGCATATACTAGGTGCTCAACAAATAATGATTGAATGAATAAAAAAGATGTTTGAATTAAATTGAACTATATTGGGTGATAATACAAGCCCATTTTCTGTCAAAATATGTTCCTCTACTGTGGAGCTATAAAACAGGCATTTACTAACTATATGGAAAACCTGTCCCCCAACTTTTACTAGTTTCCATAGTTACTGTGATCTTTGACTTATCCATAAATATGCAATATATGTTGTTTTCCTTAATTTCTATTATTTGTTGATTGATTTTAAAGAGAGGAAAATGGAGAGAGAGAGAGAGAGAAATATTGACTTGTTGTTCCACTTATTTATGCATTCATTGGTTGATTCTCGTATGTGCACCGATTAAGGATCGAACCTGCAACCTTCAGGTATTGGGGGATGCTCTAACCAATTGAACTACCCAGCCAGGGTAAAATATGTTGTTTCTAACTCAACCCTACTGTGAGATTGAAAACATGTGGGTCCTCCCAATTCTCAGTGCTTTTATGCAGAAAGACTATCCTTTTGTTGGTGTCCTTTTTTTTTTTCTCACGAAAGAAAAGTTCTTGCAAACGCCATAGAGAGATCAGCTCAGAACAAGAAGGATGGGAAGATGGAACTGTCCAGTGTCATGTAACCCAGCATTCTCTTCTTTGTGAAGTTAATCTCTGTAGAGCAATGGAAAGTAATTTCTAATAGCCTTTATATAAAAATCACAATAACCAAAGATGCCTTAAAAAAGTGTGGTAGCCATAATCCTCCAGCAAAAATGTGGCAGAGGAATGTTTAATAAACTTAATTTGAGGTAAAAGAATGAGAGAGAGTATGAGAGGGTGATAGACTGAGAGGTTCTGAGAGCTGAGGGAGAGTAGGGGTAACAGAGGGGGCGACCTTCCCCTGCAAGTTTTGAAGGGTGCAGTATGCACCTCAGTAATCTAAGTCTTCCTAGAGAGTAGGACTTATATATTAAATCTATATCTAGCAAACATTTCATATTAAAATATTTTTAGATTACTTTTTCTCAGGAGAATTACCTTTGTGGCTTAGGAAAATGCAGTTGAAAAGAATAAGGTTTTATGACTTACTAGAAAGTATATGCATAGTGAGACCTTTCTGCCTGAGAAGCAGACTCTAGAGAAGACACTCTATGAAAATGCAATAAGGCACCTGCAAAGACAGACATTGACATATTTTCCAATAACAACAACTTCAGAAGTTAATTTACTACTTGTGACCCTGAGATCTTCCCCCTTAGTCTCTAGCTTTGGTTATAAACATCTCCTTTATACATTTTCTTTAAATTTAATGATATTACATCATAAATGATTGTTCGATGCTACAAGATAAATATACTAGTAACATACACCATATACATGATAATTCAGAATGTATCATTTTGCTGTAGCGAGTGCACACATTTTAGAGGGTTATAACGCTTCTGCACACAACTTAGAGAGATAAAATACCTGTGGGGGTCCTGACATGGAATCCAGTCCACCTGAGGGTCAGGAATATCCTCCAGGTAAGGGAAAACAGTTTCCCTGGTAAATTTCCATCCATAAAGTGCATCTTCCGGAGTCACAATGATTTGAGCACCCTGTTCAAAACCAGTCAAATCAAAATTATTTCGCCACATGTAATACAGACAATGCAGCACTCTAGCCTTCCACCAGATCTCATGTCCCTACAATAAAGTGTGATTAGAAAAAGTAAAAGAATACCTTCTCAGCTGCCTGTTTAATCGCTTTCTCCAGAACATCAATATTCTTGTTCATAAGGAGCAGGGCATCGTCTGGAGAAACAGGTGTCTCTGTTTTCTTTGGCAATATGACAGCGTGTTCATATACTGCAGCTGTGAAAGTATCCAGGGCACCAACATGCAGGAGAATCAGGGCAAAAACTGCCACAGTGGTTTGAAAGAAGAAAGTGGTCATGGCCAAGGTCTAGAGATTTCTGAAAGTGTAAGTAATATTTACATAGTATTTATGTAGGTTGGTACATTTATGTAACATATGACTGCCAGCTACTGAGCTCTTATTTTATAATCTTATGACTATAACACTCAACCAATTTTGAGAGAAAAATATTGCCATTAAATGAACACAATCAAAAAGTATTACAAAGAATGTACAACATGTACTGTTGATAAAATTTAATGTCAAAGTTCAAAAAACAAAATTCAAATGTAGTCCCATTGTACCCTTTAATTAATAGAAAGAAAACAGTAGCTAAAATAACTGTCATGTAAAACATTATAACACAAAATACCTGCTCGATTTCCTTCACAAGTTTATTCTGAGTCAAGCACGTGAAGGTTCTCTGTAAGATTAAGATAGGATGAGTATCATTAACACAAATAGGTGTTAATCCTGACTGCTTAGCGTGACTTAACTGTTAGGCCCACAGAGCAACTCTTGTTCAATTAAACAAATCTAGTTTATATAGGGTACTGGGGATAGAATGGGAACAAGGTACCTGGCGGCCAACTCCTTGATCTTGACAAACAACATGACAGATGCACATCAACCACACGGTGGAGACACAGCAAAGACACCAAGGAGTGCAGGGTGGTGAGGAGCCGCTTTGGGCTCTGTCACAGCCTGAAGGACGTCCTCGTCCGTCTGGCCTCTCTCCCGGAAATGAAAGGACAGTACGGGAGCTGAGACGTGAGCTGTTGGAAATAGCATGTCCTGTCACTGACGGCACTTCCTTCTTGGCAGCAAGGATGACACATCAAAATCAGAAGCAAGAAAAACCTGGTTCTTCTTTACAAATTATTCTCTTGATAATTGTATACAAAAAAAGAGAAAAAAAAAAGCACATGGCTTTCTTAAGTCTTCAAAAGATTGTTTGAATCTGCCTTTTTGGAAGGAAATGACTGCTTCAGCAGAACCAGACTGAACTTTAACCATCTTTGGCGCCAGGTCCCACTCAGGTGAGGGCTTCCTCTAGCTCTGAACTTGGATGGCTGTTCAGCTCTTCAGACAGCTAAGCCAAGAGAAAATCTGAGAGTATATGTTATGCCATGCCCTACTGAATGGGAAGGGTTGTGTCACAGGAAGTGGCCAGTAGCCAACGGTTTTTCAGCTGGAGCACCAGAAAATTCATGTGGCTTAAACTACCCTCTCTGCCTTTTGCTCTCCTAAGTTGAGGACTGTGGGACGCTGAGCTGCAAAAGCCCCTTTGAACTGGTAGCATGTTCTTCTACTGAGACCCCAACGGTACGCAGCTCTGTGGTTGATGATTTTGCTAGCAGATCACTAACCTTAGCTCTGATCCAACTCTGCCAAAAGTTCATGGCATTCACCAAAGAAACTTTAAAAAATTCACTTGGTTGGTAATATAAACTGATTGTTTGTGTGCCCCTACTCCCCAAACTTGTAGGTTGAAACTTATTCCTTACTGTGATGGATGGTATTAGGAGGTAGGAGCATTTGCAAGGCGTTTATGTCATGAGGGTGGAGCCCTCAAGAATGGGATTCCCGCCCTTATAAAACCATCCTTGAGGAACTCCCTTGCCCTTTCAGCTAGGTGAGAACAAAATGAGAAGATAACTGTTGATCAATTTTTAGTGGGCAAGGATGTAAAAAGCGTAGATGAAGTCTAAGATAAGTAACGATGACAGGCGGGTCTAAGTGAAGTCTTCCACTTCCCTGGATTCTATCTGCTCTCTTCTTTCCAAGGCCAGTGACTCTTCCTATTGCCCCTGACTTTCTGCTTTTGTTTATGTTCTAGGTGGGCAGTACCTAGCCAGAGGGTTCTGCTCCTTTAGGCACCAGAAGAGGGAGTGTTTGTTTTATCCTAACCTGTTAACTCTGATTTCTGGGGTCTTCCTTCAAGTAGTCATAGAGACCAGGTAACACAGGACAGGTGGAATTACATGATTGTTACGGAATAATGTTCAAATGGCCTGGAGAAGCAACGGAGAAATAGAAGCTAGCCATTTTGTAGTGCTCAAGACTTAAATGGACTCTTTCATAAAATGTTTTTATTGAATTTGTTGGGGTTAACCGTTGAGTAGTACAAATGTTCATGTACATCCTCATGTTTCCTAACTATCCAGAGTATAATCATACAAAAATTTTTATTTTAAAAATATGTAAGGCAACATTAAAAAAAGGTAAATTAAATGTATGTTCTTCTAATTTCCATAAATGATTATCAAACAAACATAACTGTACATTAATAAAACTGTTAACTGAAACTAATTTCATTATTTGAAAAAGAACTCACTGCTGGGAATCAGTGAACATGAAAAAAACTCACTACTCAAAGGGTTAACAAAATTATATAGGTTTCAGGTGTACAATTCTATAAAACATCACCTGTATATTGCATTGTGTATTTGCCACCGCAAGTCTAAGTTAATTCTTATATTTATATTATTTTTCTTTAGCACATTATTCTTCTACTGTAATACACATATGCTCTAGAACGTTCCTCTAGGTGGACATAACTAAATTCTGTATGGTCCTGAATCTAATTACTGATAACTTACATGTCATAAGTTTTTTTCCTGCACTAGTTATAAGAATCATGATGGCATCAAATAATGGTATGGTTAATGATATGGACGCTGAAGCCAGAATGCCTGGGTCTGAATCACTTCCTAGTTGGGTGACTATAAGTAAGTGATGTGTCTCTCAGTGCCACAGTTTTCCTCATCTGCAGAAAGGTGAAAATATGTACTAAATAACTTTTGCTGTTATTATTACCTCATGCCCACAAGACAGAACCCTATCTGAGGGCAATGCTTAGTGCAGCTTTTAGCCTGGTCTTTAATTCCTTATGCTTCTATGCCCACCTGTTCTTGCCTACTAATTTGTTAAAAGACATCAACCGGTCCATATTCTTTATTTTCTCATTGTCCTATCTTTTTCCACAGTCTTTCTTCCATGTCAATCTGCCTTTAATGGTTTATCCTGAAACTATTAACTTAAAGTCCATTTCTACCAGCTTATTTTGAATGTTTTCCCTCCAACTGTATCATAGATTCTCCCTCTCATAAATAGTTCTAACTCCTTAATTCATGTATCATATACACCTTTTTAGACACACATACACACACAACATACACACACACACATAACTTACCAAGAAGCTGGATTACTCATTCACTGCTGTGGAAATTCGAAAAGGCATAGCCAGCCAGCCACTCTGGGAAACGAGTCTGACAGTTTCTGAGAAAAACTAATCGTGACCCCGCCTCCTTTTGGGTGGAGAAGCAAACAGGGAAGTTGGGTAAAATCCCAGCACTTCCTGCATCTTGCTCCCTGCTCTGGAAGAGGACAGGACAGTGTTAATGGAGAGATTTGAGTTCCCAGTGCAGAAGGAATGTCTTTATGAGCGCTTACTTTCAGTTTCTTATCAGCTGCACCGTTAACCAATGTGACTATGTGCAAAGACAGAGAAGAAAAGCAAATGTCTTGTGTTGGTCTGCTTTGATCACCCAGAATCGGTCATATGCCATAGCTCTGCTGAATGGACTTTGTTTCTGTGGAAGATCAACTAATGCACAGTATCTATGTGGGAGTATTCATTCTTCTGAATCAACTAACCAAGGTCTTGAGAGCTGTGTGAGACAAATTTTCTAGCTATCTAACGAAGAATTTGTGGTTGGGTCTTCCTTCCTTATGCATTTTTTTCCCAATTAATATTGCTGCTTTACCTGAGACATTTTTTTCTTCAGAAGATGCAAGGGCAGTGTATAATCCAGTGCTTCTGCTTTCTTACTATGAGATGATGGGGCCACTTCCTAATGCACAAGCCTGAGGCAGGACCTAGTTCTTAAGAATGGACTCACCAACAACCAAGTGACTTTGGTCTTTGTCAACCAAAAAAGAGGTAAAAGCAACCTAGTAATAGTGATAAAAGAGAAAACATTACAGGAAATAAATACACCCCAAAGTTCAGAAAGTGTGTGAAGAAAAGGTATTAATGTTACATTTAAATATTTATCTACATAGATTTTAACTCTTTTACAAGGAGAAAACTATCAGAATTCATCCAACAACAGATTTCATGGTGGTCATTTTCAAAATATGTGACTTAATTGATTTGGTGTTCAAATTTGTCTTGAATGACAAAAACTTAAAAATGAAACAATGTATACTTTCTCTATTTGTTATTTTTTTGTTAACAAGAAACAGCCCCTTTGCACACACCATGGATTGCTCTCAGGTCAGAATGGCTGCCTCATTCTCACCCTTCAGATCTGAGTTCTCAAGTCCCACCTTCATGGAGAAGCCTTGTCTGAATTAGGACTCTACACCTAACCAATCCTAGCCAGCTCCTCTCTCACATCACCATTTTGTTTTCCTTCCTAGCATCCTTGTAAGATAATTAGAAATTCTGGTATTTATCTATTGTTTGCCCTTCCCTTGAAGTATAAGTCAGATAAAGGCAGAGATTATATTTATCCTGATCACAGCAAAATCTCTAGCATCTGTTATAAGGCAGAAAAGAGATTATATATATTTAGAGCAGGGGAGATAGTAAAGCAGACACCCGCATGTACCCCGACTGGGATCCACCCAGCAACCCCATCTGGGGTTGACGCTCAAATACCAGGCCAACACTCTATCCACAGACTCACTGGCAGGTAAATATTTTTGAACGACTAAACAGATAAAACCATTTCTTCTACTTAAAAAAAGGTAAATATGGCTGATACACTATGGAAATGGATTAGGAAGTATGAGAGTGGCACAACAGAGATTCTCTCTCTTAGACAATAGTATGCTTTTTACATGAAGTCAGGAGAACTCCTTCCTGAACATATAAGCATTCCTGTGACACCACCTGCTCTAGGAACAGATATATGTACTGGAAATAAGTTTTTTAGAAAAAGATGGTAGAACTCAAACAGACACTATGGAAAATAAATGTTATACCAAGCACTGCTTATAAATCCAGATCGTAATTGGAAAGTAGGTTGCAAAAATGGAAATCTTTTTTTTTTTTAAGGCTGTGAAAGCCATTTTTTTTAGATTTTATTTATTCATTTTTTAGAAAGAGGAGACAGAGAGAGAGAGAAGGGGAGGAGGAACAGAAAGCCTCAACTCCCATATGTGTCTTGACCAGGCAAGCCCAGGGTTTCGAACTGGCGACCTCAGTGTTCCAGGTCGACACTTTTACCCACTTCACCATGACATGTCAGGCAGAAATCTCAAGTAATGTTATTTTTCTACCTTCTACACAAAATTTTTAGAAGATCTGAGGTCCAGGGAATATTATGAACTTTTTGCATGGGAGGCAGAATTTTGCCTTTGAACAAAAACAAAAATCTCAGGATACAGATAAAGCATATATTTTAAAAACTGATTTCACAGAAATTACTCTACATATATTGAGTTGTTTATATTATCTTTAGGCACATCAGCTCTTTCCCTTAAACATATTATTTCTTTCCTTGTTAATATAAATAGGTACATTCATAGAATCAGTGAATTAGAATGAAAAGTAAACAACAGAGGAAACAGGAGACCCAGTGTCAACAACATCTTCAAGCACAAAGTCTGGTTGATTTCCAACTACTCTTTTCATATGTAATGCTTCAAAGATGGCTGGTTCAGCAGGCCAGCTTTGCAGGCCAGCAGTATGTGCAGCCCAACACAGATCATTCAAAAATAGGTGGACACTTCCAGGATGCTGGTATCGGGTTCACGGACACCAGAGTAAAATTAAGAAAACATTTCTAACTTTAATGTTCAAGGCCAGGAATATCCATCTCCCAACCCTGTATTAATCCAAGATTCTCAAGGCTGGTTTTCATCAGGCATGAGAGTACTTCGTTCCTCCTCTGTGCCAGGGGAATTTTGAAGTTTCAATCTACAATGAAGGAAGAAGAAGAAAAACTTCAACATTTTTCATCTTAAAAAATACATCAGCACCTACATCTCTACCCAACTACCTCCTGAACTGTATCTACCAAGACCTGAGGCTCAAAGTGCCCACAAAAATGGGTTTTCTTTTTCATTTCCACAGGCCAACTTAATTTTTCTTTTTTTTTTAGAGAGAGAGAGGAAGAGAAACGTTTATTTGTTTTTCCACCCATTTATGCATTCATTGGTTGAGTCTTATAAGTGCTCTGATGGGGGATCAAACCTGCAACCTTGGCATACTGAGATGATGCTCTGACCATTTGAACTACCCAGCCGGGCTTCCCATAGGCCAACATTTAAAGGGAGAAAAAAAGCTCAAGAGTTAACCATACCTTCTTCTTTTCCTTGAGTACTCCAACAGATAAAACAAGCCCATCACTAATCCCTTTAATACAATTAAAGATACTTGTTAATGTCAATTATCTAAGCCACATTTCTCCACAAATGTAAGAAAAAATGAAAAGTCTGATTACTCACACTTGTGAGAGCCCACAGACCTTGTATAGCTGCTGCCCATTCAAAACCAATTTTCTCATACAGAAATCCACCTAGGGTCGGTCCTATAAAAGCACTAACAAAGAAAAGAAGAAAGGGTATTAAGTAATGAGAAAAAGGAAAAGAAGAAGAGTTCCATCCTAAAAGGGCTGCATGATCCTTCAGCCACAGGTCTTCATTAAATTGAAACTTTAATTATTAAAGGAAAAAGGCAATTTCTGGACATTGCATTGGGTATCAGAAAATAATTCTACTCAATAATGATGATGCTTAACTGGTCTAAACAATTGTAAAATTGTAACTGCTTCTGAAAAGCTGGTGCCTAATATAAAAATTTTTAAAAGATGACCAGTATTCTGTCGATTCTCCTCAGTATTTGTATTAAAAATAACTTAATTCAGTACATATTTATGGACAATATCTACATTGCCAGCATACAGTTACCCCTATGGTATATTAGAGAGTTTAATATTTATTCAAAATAAATAAATGTATAAATTTTAAAAACTTAGCTATGCTCCTAATAAATAAACTTAAAAGTATAATTTTTATAGGACAAAGTATATGGGACCATTTTGATTAGGTATTAAAACTGCTGGCATAATCAATGATCTTAGAATCAGAAGATGTAGTTAAAAACTCTGGTTCTGCCCTAAATGAATTAGGTGCCTCTGGGCAACTCATCTGTAACTCTTCTTCTTTTCCTTGTAATTTAGCGACTGTATTTTCCACTTTGCAGGTATGAATGGAATTCAATGGCTACTCACCCAACTGACCACATTGCACTAAAGAGACCTGATACAAGTGCCAGTGTGCTTAATCCTTCTTCAAACCCATTGTCACTGAAAAGAGGGACAAGAGTGTATCTGTGAGTTAAAAGAAAGCCTGTGTAATAGACAAGAACTGTGTATAATAGAGAAATAAAAATAAGCCAAGGGTAATCTAGACAAAACCAACAGCAAGAATACTCCATTGCTAAAATAAAAAGCTAATCTAATTTAAAGGAATTTTCATACTGATGCGTACTTCATAGTTTTCTAAAAATAATTCTGTTGCATGTATAAGGTACAATATTAAGAATCATGACCTACTGACAATAAAGGCTCAGAAAAATATATAATTAAGAAGTTCTTAAAATGAGATGACCAGGTAAACAGAACAATGAGCAACTTTTAGAAAATGCAGGAGCCGCTGCTTATTCCCGGGAGAGATGTTGAATTGACACAGCCTACTTACCAATATTCTCCCTGAAGTTCACTTTGTGTTCTTGCTACATCACCATGTCTACTAAACAGAAGCCTGATGGCCAAGTGACCAATGCTGGGTGTTATACTGTGCTTTCCAATAAGTAATACATGTTTGGTCTCTTAGTCCATTTCTGGCACAGGGCTCCTAAAATCCTTGAAATTTCCTAACTGATGGAAAGCAATAGAAGTCTTTTGTTATATTCATGAGATGACTTTTGAAAGACACCTAAGGATGGTGGCTGGCTGCCAGGAGAGCCCTTCTTGTGATTAAAGGGTTGAAGTTTTCAGTATGCCTACCCCTAAATCTCCTCCATGCCATCCACACCATCCACATCTGGGAGGGAAGTGAGGCTGGAGGTTGAATCAATTGCCAATGGTCAATGAGTTAATCAACCAAGCCTGTGTAATGAAACCTCCATAAAAACTCCAAATAACAATGTTCAGATAACTTCCTGGTTAGTGAACTGAAATGCTCACACATGCTATATCATTTAGGGCCCCAAACTCCAGGAGGACAGAAGCACCTTTGTTCAGGACCTCACCATATGTAGCTCTTCATCTGGCTGTTGATTCCTGCCTTTTATCACCCTTTGTTAACAAACCATAATCTAGGGATTAAACTGGTTTCCGGAGTGGGGTGAGCTGCTCTGGCAAGTTAATCACACCTGAGGGGGGAACTGTGGGAACATCTGATTTCGCCTGTCGGTCAGGAGTGCAGGTGATACACTGAACTTGTGATTGGCACCTGAAGTGGAGCAATCCTGTGGGACTGAGCCCTTAATCTGTGAAATCTCATGCTCTCTCTGGTTGGTCAGTGTCAGAATTGAATTGAATTGTAGGACGTCCAGATGGTATAAAAAATGGCTTAGAAAAATCCCCACACATCAAAATTGGCACTAGAATTATTTTACCTGTTCATTCTATGCTCTTGCATGGACCTCCCCCATGAGAGAGGAATAATGCTGAGGTTTTTCCATTTTGCTTTAATTTTTTAAAAAAATACATCTGTACAGAGGTATAAACCAAGTCTCTACCCACAACCTATTTTAGCTATTATGGTATTACTATTTCTAGATCTTATTAGCATTTATATTATTTTATTATTGTACATACTGTTTACATCACAATAGTATTTGACATGAAATAATAAAGATGTAGTACTGTGAAAAATATTCCGAAATTTTTCAAAATTGGGAAATTCAAGAAAGCCTCTGGTGCTCGTGACTATTCAAAATACAGTTTCTTGAAGCAACAGAAGTAACTTACTAGGCACAGCTGAGAATCTCCGGGAAAGTGGGAATTAAACTCATTCCAGCAGAGATGCCATTCACGGCTAACATCAACACCAGCAGCCACAGCTGACTGCAAAAGAGTTTCGGAGAAAAAAAATTAGCACTTTAGGAGACACAAAGCTTCATGGTAAAGAGGGCAGGCAGGACCCCAGAGAAGGTCCTTTCACAGATTCTGGACCCATGTCCTCATTCCCACCTGATCCCATTTTATTCAGTGACAGTATCCTTTATTTAGTTAGCTCCTTATATTTGGGGCAGGGGTCAATTCATCTTGATACCTCAATGTCTTTTGTCACATATATCACATGTCAACCTGCCTTATTATCACCATACAAAAGCTATTAAAAATTGGTGGAAATGCTAATGTTACTGTTCTTCCTTCAGTTGGTGGGCTTTGAAATTCAATCAACTGAAAATGTCAGAGAAGGAAGGTGGTAAAGAGACAGGAAACTCATATTTGTACCATGTCAGTGCTATGCCAATTACTTAACACCCATTAGCTCACTGCATCCTGCAGCATCCCTGAGATGTGAGTCCTGTTACAAAATTATTAAAGACTATTTAAGTGATACAAACCATCTCCTCTCAGAGAACTGCAAAAGGGGGCAGAAGGAAGGAAGGCTGGGCTACAGAGTCAACCCTGTTTGGAGTGAGAAGGCCCAGAGCTGCCTTGGCGTTTGAGGACCCGCTAGCCTGTGTTTCTGGTTAAGAACAACATTTACAGGGACACAAAAGGCATCTAAGTTTCAGTTTGCTGATGTAGCACCCCAGATAGGAGCAGCTTCTTGTGCACAGAAAGCTATTTCAACAGTACTATTAGTGACTCTTTCTGGTAGATAAAAAACTGAGGCTCTTGGCAGTTAAGTGATTTGTCCAAGTTCATATAGCTAGTAAGTGGCAAAGCCAGGATGTAATCGCAAATCTGAAGGACTCTGAAAGCCTTGCTCTTTCCATATCATGATTTATCCTAGAAGTAATTTGCTCACTTTATTCAGCAAACAAATTATATTAAATAAGCTTTAATGAGCAACTACTACATATCAAGGATGATACAGAAAAAATACAAGTAAAAATTTGGTCCCTGCCTTAGGGAGCAAGGAGGAGTAGCAAAAACAAAAACATATTCTAAGAGCTGTTAGCTAAGGCAGGTGGCAACAAACAAGTGTGCAACTGAAACACAAAGGAAGAATATGCATATTTCTCATTTGATACCAATCAGTCCCATCTGCTTGTACCACTGCTAGCTTCCAGTAAGGTAAAATACCATCAGTCTAACAAACAATTCAATATAGTCACAAATCAAGGTAATTATTTCAATAATAAGGCTCAAAATTCTAAGCCAAACCAGTATTACATCAAATTTTCTGAAATACTTCTTAATGCTATTTGACGAGAAATAAAGAATAAAAAGAAATGACCTTTTAATGTGCAAGACTGGCATAGGTCCTAACAGCACGTAGCACACTGCTGTGATTATGTTTCCAAAAACTAGAAACCATTTCCTTAGATGCTGGTAAAGAAAGGGACAAAAGAAACTCTTAAAACCATCCATAATCATAGAATATTTTTACAAATTACTGATGAACACAAGTCATCATATCTAAAAATTCAAATATACTGAAAAAAACCTCTACATATAAGAGGAAATAGGTAGATGGTAAACACAAAAGCAAGGATAACATACCCCAAGATGAGTGTAAAAAACAAGGATTCCTTGGAAAGGGCATGACTGGCAGATTCTGTACATGCTGAACTACTTCAAATATAACAATTTAAAAGCAGTCACTACAAGAATCCACCTAGCAAGTAAAATGTCTAGAAAATTTGCATTATTAAAAAAATAACTTACTAAAATTATTTCATATAAACTACTTCAATGCAGACTAGAAATCATAGGGTCAAGGCACATATGAGAAAGCAATCAGTGAACAACTAAGGTGCCACAACAAAGAATCGATGCTTCTCATCTCTCTCCCTTCCTGTCTGCCTGTCTCCTTCTCTCTCTGTCTCTGTCTCTCTCAATAAAAAAAAAAAAAAAGTAAACCTGTTCAGGATAATGGCAGGTTGGAAGCCACTGGAACCCCACTCTGGAATCTCACCATCAGCTCAAAAAATTAAATATATTAAAACTTAAATGTTCTTACCTCCCCCAAAATGATAAATAGATGAGGTGATAAATGTTTTCATTAATTACATGGAGGGATTTCTTTCACAGTGTGTGTGTGTGTGTGTGTGTGTGTGTGTGTGTGTGTGTGTGTGTGTGTGTGTATTTAATAATTCTCCATGATGTACACTTTAAATATCTTACAATTTGGTCAATTATACCTCAATAAAGCTGAAATTTAAAAAATGAATATGTCAGCTTGAATCAGTGGACCTCTAAAGGTCTAGAGGTACAGTTGGAAAAGCATTGGTCTAAACATACAAAAACCATTCTGAAATATAAATTACTGTACATACTGGCATTTTATCGCTTAGTAGACCAAAGAGTGGTGAAGAAATGGTGTAGGGTAGAGCCATACTCAGGAATATCAGTCCCACATATCCAGCTGGTAAATTAAACTGTAAAAGAAGTCTTGCAATAGTTACATAATTCAGTCATTTTTCAAATAAACATCTATTTTCTATCATTTCTTTAGCTCTGGCTATCTACCATTAGTCTATTAATAAAATCAATATCCTTCCTAATTTTTGTCTTAATTTTGTCAATGGATTGCTTTTTCTCTATGAGGGGAAGAAAACCAAATCAAAGCAGAAGTAAGATATCCTAGATTTTTTTACTTTGCAGCATTTAACATTAAACATATAATTTTGCTTCTATGAATCACAGTGTTTTACATGTAAATAAATGCTTTGTAAACTTCAGCATGCATAAAAGTTACCCAGAGAAATTAAAAGAAGTCGTTGAGCCCTAACCCTAGAATTTTTTATTCAAAATGTCTGGGAATTTCCTTTTCTAACAAGTAATCCAGTGATGCTGATTGCCCACAGACTGAGTGCACTGGTGTAAAAGTCATTGATGATACTACTTCTTCTACCCATCACAAAGGGATATTAATATCTATTCAATTGGCTTTTAAAACAGTAAGCTACCACATAACTTTGATACTGTTACTATTACCAACATGATAACAATAGCTTTTTTTGGTTATCTGAGTTGTTCTCATTTTCCTCAATTTCCTCGACTAATTTTATTAATTAAACCCATGAGATTTATTTATAAGCCAGTATATACTTTAACAATGTTTATGATAAATATTAACTCATGCTAAATATTAGTCCTTTAAAGATAAAAGCAAGGTACAAAAATCAGATATGGCCTCTTCTGATATTATACCTGGGGGGGCGGTATATGATGGAGCCCTCCAACCCCAAAAGGCTGGGTAACCATGACTGGACAGCAAACCACCAATTCTAACAACTGGTAAGAAGTCAGAAAAGGGAATTAAAAATTCATAGAAAGAAAGAAAAATACATTTCTGAAGATTTTTTTACAAGATAGATATGAGTGCCTTGGGTTTACTAGAAAATAGTTTTAAGTTTATTTCCATTTCTTAACCCCAACTTCTTGCAGAGAGAAAAATGACTCTGAAAGAGACACACTGTTGATGTGACTGGAATGTGTCACCATAAATATAAAATAATCTCCTTATGTGTTACCTCCTGGGTGCTCATTGCTTAAGCATGTTAGTTTATTATTTCTAAACCTTGGGCCATGCATTACAATTATAGTCCCCAAGTTTAGCTTTTTGGGTAGTTTATACACCCAAAACTGTCTCTAGTGACTTCAAGGGGTTGTGTTTCTGGTAACTGTGCTTTTTAAATTCCAGTGCTTCACATAGAGTCATTGTGGGCTGCAACTAATAGACTTCTGCCTTATACACACATATTAATTCTCTAGTATAATTAACTACCAGTTTGGTAATATACTTTATTGCATTATTAATAATATTTTTCAAAAATATCTAAAAACAAATTTCTATGATATCAAACTTTTATAATTCAGTATTTATTTTTCAGTACCAAAAATATGGACAGGCTCTGGGTTCCTTTCTCTTACCCCAAATTAATATAGTCCATAGTCAGTCAATTATATGCAATAGCCTAAGAAGTAAGTGGATTCAGGGAGGATCTGTTAGAGAAGAAGGACACATCACATTAAATGAGCCACTGGGTACTCCAAATTCTCTACTGAAATTCAAACGAACACAGAAAAAGTGTCCTTGTTAAGCAGCCAGGATGATACACAAGCAAGCCAGACCTGTGATGACTTGAGCTTGACTTTGCAAACAAGGAGACAGATGTTGAGGTCACTTACTGCAAGGCTTCTTTCATCGACACTGAACCAGACCCCTAGTTATACGGACGTGAGATGATGGTACAGGTGTGCAATTCTCACTCTGCCATTTTCTCACAGCCACTTGGAAAACTTCCCACCGAGCAGCACCCAAGAGCAAGCAAATACGTCCCCTTTCAATAATATAGAGCTCTTCAGCAATCAGGCTACTTACCTTCTTTAACACAAAGAGAGACAGAGTAGGATCAAGAAAGCCAAAACACGCGCTGAGCGAGTTGATGACAAAGGTTATGAGGGTGATCTTGGTTAAACTGATGAGTTTCCAGAATGACTGTTTAACTGGAGTAGACTCTTTAGGATAAAAATGAAAGAAAAAAATTAGAGTAATTAAAATCACTTAACTGTCATATAATCTATTTGAAAAGGTAAAATTGGTAAGGCCATCATTATCTGGTAATCAAAATAACTGCACCACTGAGTTTGCTTAAAATTGCTTATAACCTATCTGCAGAAGTTATTCAAACCTAGAAGCCACATTTAGTTTTCCTAAAAATAATGTCTCAGATTCAAAAAGAATCAACCAGGACCAGAGTGTGAGGAGGAGAAGAGGCCAGAGGTTATAGGTTATTAGCTAGAAGCAAGTGTGATCTTCTCCAGATGGAACAAAGAATTCGTAATGTTTCATTTGGTGTCTGGGAAAAGCCATATGCTTTATTAAGGAACAATGACTGTGTGCTGAGGAAGAATCTGAGTCAATCAAAGAATACAAGACAATTTTTTTTTTTTTTTTTTTTTTTTTTTTGCTGGCAAAGAAAACACTGGATTGAAAAGGGTGCTACTGAATCATGGGTGAAGTCCATTTGGCATTCAGGGTCAGTTGAGCACCAACCTCCCTTCCCCACCATTCCCTAACTACTTCACTGTTCCCTGCACCAGGGATGGTTGTTTCCAAGCCTCTAGTTATAGTTTATGACTCCTTTCTTTTCTCCCCATGCTATTTTTTCAAATTCTATTCACTTTGTAAGTTCTAGCTCTGGCCTTAATTATTCCCCAGATTTTATGTTTCTCTGGTTTCCTGCTGCACTTCAAGTCTATTATGTATTTTAAAACCTAAGCTATATTTTGTTTCACATTATTTACTATTGTTTGATGGCTTTCTTATTTTCCAATTAATTTACTAAACAAAATCTTTTTTGAGCCAGGTACCATGTGAAATGCTGTGCAGACAAAGGGCAAAAGGACAAACTCAAAACCTTTTTTCAGAGAGAACTGGAGAAAGAGAGGATGGAGCTAGGGGGCACCTGTTGGAACACATAAGAACATGTCCTAAGAACAAAACAAAACAAAAATACAGGAAGACTATATAGAAAAAGTTTTCCAAAAGTAATACCTAAATTGATGCCTAAAGGATGAATTTGAGATGAGCAAAAAAGAGGAGGAAAGAATAGTGCAGGCATATTATTCTAGAAATGGCACATTCCAAGACTAAGAAGTGAGGAAAAACTATTGTGTTTGAGGAAATGAAAGAAGAGAACATTGGAGGGGAAGGTAGGGGTCAGGGATACCTATGTAGTGGGGAGAGATCCCACTGCATAAGAACGTAGAGATAAGACTATGCAGGGATTTGGAAATCATGCGAAGAGAGCTGAGAAATTGCTAGAGATTTCAAACAGTGGTAAGACCCAGACTCTGGCTTAAAGAGACCTTCTGCAGTGACCCAGGCGACAGGTGATGCTGGCCTCATTTGGACAAGGAAGATCTTTGAGAGCCATGATCAGCACTCGTATATCCTCCTTTCTCTAATAGCACCCACCTCGGTTCATTACTCAATAAATTCTTCTTGAATAATTATCCAGTATGGAGTAAAGTACATAAAAAGGCACAGAGTGGTTCAACTGTTTTAAGTGTTACAGACTTTTTCAGAATACAAACCAAACCTGAGCACAGCCCAGGACACTCAAGGACAGAGGAGCATGATGTCAGACTAGAAAGAGGCCAAGCGCCACCATGTGGCTCAGTATGGTAGTGCCAGCAGGGAGACTAGTAGATTTTGAACTCTGTATTAAAGATGTTTACTGGTCACCTTTAAGATACAAAGTATAACAGATCAACTGTAATCAGTTATATTTATTGTGCATATAATAGGTATGGATTTTTGGTATAAAATAAACTGTTATGGCATAAATGATTTCCGTCTCTAAATCCAAAGTGTGAAAAGGGGTTACCAAATAATAAGAACATCTAGGAAGACAAACATATAAAGGGTTTAATTAAGCTGTTTGAACTTAGGGTGAGATGTGCTTTAAAAGACACATGGCAGAATCACCTAGGAAGCTTTTACTCTTTCTGCTCCTTCCAATTCTGGCATCTTCTTATTAGAGGGACATGACTCCTTGCTTGAAAATGCCTACGGCAGGAAGCTACAGGTAGAGATGGGAATGTGGGGAATTCTCAGTTGTGAGGGGGCAGAAAAAATACAGAAGAGAGCGGTAGCACCACTTACTCAGCATTAAATCCAATGATTGAGAAGGTTCAGAAAAACTTCCCTAAAGAGGTAGTACAAATCAAGTTTTGAAGGATAAATTAAGAGTTAGGTAGTATGTGTGTGTGTGGGGTTGGTGGGGGGCGGGGGGTGAGATACTCCAGCTCCTATGACTCCCATGCTGAAATCTAACAATAGCTCTTAATGACTTTGGGGATATAGCTCACATTTTATAGGTTCAGGGCTTTTATAATAAGAGGATTGACATGTCCATGACCGAATTTTAGAAATATTTCTTTAGAGCAGTACAGAAGAGGGGACTTGGTGAACAGATAGATATAAAGGATGAGGACGAGGGTGGGACCAAAGCTGATTCTTACCCACCCATAGCTAGAGCCACATTGTCCTTGAGTCTAGAGAGAGCTAAATGAGTGGAGTGGAACACGAAATTCTGCCAATGTCATCAAGAGAAAAGATTTAATTTTCTAGCTTCTGTCCAGAAGCTCTCTTAAAGCAGTAACTTTAAAAAGCACTTCTTATTGGCATTATCAATCTTGGAGATTTTTTATGCCACTCTTTTCCCATTCACTCGAACTGGAAGATCCTTCTGTAGATGAACAAGTTTGTCAAACCACTTTGTTCATATAAATATATCTATCTGGGACTTTGTTAAGTTCAGTGAAGATACAGGAAAACTTTAATTGAGGAATCACGTAAATGAAGAGAAGTAAGTAGGCTGGCGGTGATTAGAGGGGCTGAGAAGATACCAAGATGTGGGACAACGGGAAGAAATAGGAGAGCAGGCCAGGGCTTAGGGGGTAACTGACACTGGGACCAGTCCAGCACCAAATCACAGAAGTTCGCAATACCGTGTCCTACTTACTATTAACTAGTAATCAAAGCCATTTTTCCTTATACAGTGTGGTAAAGGGTTAGCAGAACTCTTTCCTCCGCTGTGTGAAAATCTGACTTGGTGTCAGATGCTTAATTATTGGGCAAAAATTTATCTGCTATTCCTGTCTGAGCACAGCCCAGGATGCTGGTCTACAGAAACCACTGTTTGTTGTTGCAATGTTACTGAGGTTAGAAAGAGGACAGGCCCCATGTACGTTTCCAGGTGATGGTGCCTCTCTAGCAATGGGCTCTGTTCCCCTGGTAGCCTGATAAGGATAAAATGCCAACTATGTCATTAGGCAATTTTGCTCATAATAAAGATGACTCTTGCCCAGTAAATTTCATTTGCATAGAAGGATCTAGAAACAAACCATAAATACCCAATAAAGTATTTGTGCCTCCTTGAGTGTGACTGTGGAGAGCCTGGAAGCTGTGTCCATAGAGTTGTTATGGGATAGGTTAACTCCTATGGGGCACAAAGTGTTGAAGCCAGGATGACTCCATTACCTACTGCTGTGTCCTTATACCTGGGCCATGCTGTACAGACAGCTGCAAGGACTGGAAAGGCAGGTATGGCCTTGCCCTCCTGTCTTATACAGCCTTCTAAAAGAATGGTACCATTTGTGGTGCATGGCAACATGTCATTCTGAATACTTAAGTACAAAATGACCTTTGGCTGACACTGCATAGAGTGATGTTTTATGATCAGAAATTAAATATTTGCTAGTTCTAAAGGTCAGAAAATATTGCTGATATATAGAGATTTATATAAGTGGATTGCCAACAGTATTTTCTTTTCTGAAAATAGAATCCGTTATTTCAGGGTACTCTAAAAATCTATTACTGATTATATAAAATAAAAGTGATCACACATTAAATTGGTCTCCTACAAAAGCATACAAATACATTTAAGATTTCTAAAATGAGTAATAAATATAGTCTTACCAAAATTAGGTAAAATATACAGGTTGAGTGGTACCATCAGCAAAATTATGCATCCCAGAAAAATAAAAGGAAACTCATAGCCGAAGGACTGATACAAGAAGCCACCAAGAGGAGGCCCTAGCACTAGTCCCAGTCCAGAAAAAATCTCAAGACTTCCCTAAAAATGGAGGAAAAAAAACATTAAGTTAATATATTTTGTTTTAAAAATGAATAAATAAAGATTAATGGGCATTATCTAAAAAAACTCTATCTACTTCACAGTTTAAACACACACATAGTTTTCCTCTGCTCCTCAAACACAGAAGCACTTATGAATTTCAGGATGATCTCTAACATTCCTCTCATGAATTTACAAAAAGTAGAGGAAGAGCTCTAGTATAAATTGAGTGTTTGGCCATGAAAGATAACTCTTTTCCAAAGCAGAGGAACACTTTAGGTAGTCGAGTCCTAATCTCGGCTATAGGAGAGAGCAAAATACCACTAAGGAGGTATTTTTTAAAAAAGAACAAAAGTAGGCCTGACCTGTGGTGGCGCAGTGGATAAAGTGTCGACCTGGGAACACTGAGGTCGCCAGTTCAAAACCCTGCATTGGTCTGGTCAAGGCACATATGGGAGTTGATGCTTCCAGCTCCTCCCCCCTTTCTCTCTTTCTCTCTCTCTCTCTCACTCTCACTTTCTGTGTCTCCTCTCTAAAATGAATAAAATAAAAAGAATTTAAAATAAAAAAGAACAAAAGTAGCAGTAAGAACATTTGGCTTGGACCACATTTACCGTTAAGGGGATGATAAGCCCAGGAAGATAACTGAGTAAGACTAATAATACATTTATTGATAGCCTGCTACTGGATTTATAAACCAGGGTAAAAGGTAACAAACACAGATTGTGGAGAAAAGCAGGTCTAGTAGAATAGACTACTTTAACTTGGAAGGGAAAACAAATATTTTAGCCTATGCTAAAAGTGAAACAGAAAAAACCTTTATGAAATACATACCAATACTGTAGCCACATTATTTGGGAAAGCCTTTATAAGGATAGCAAAGGACGCAGTTATTGCTGCGGCGAAGCTTATTGCATCTATTATTCTCAATAGAAAACACATAGCAATAAATATTGGTCCTTCTGGAACTTGGTCCAATATACTAAAAGAGAATAAGACAGGTTTCAGATGCTAAGCTGGTTTTTATTCCTTTACTTTTTAACTGTATCCACTGAAAAGACCAGTACCTGACCCAGAGTTATTAGAATAAATCTTTTCAGAATACAAATTTTTAAGAAGGTTGCTTTGTTATACTTTGAGAATAGAATTACCCTCCCCTTTTTTGTTTCCCTTTTCTGATGACATAATTGGTCCCATAAATAATATTAAATAGGCCTTTGAAACATAGAATCACTATGACAAGAACCAATATAGAAAACTTCTTAGTTTCAGGTTCCCAATCCCCATGGTGGGGTTCAAACCTTCAAAAAAAGGAATGAATACAGAAAATAGAAAAAGAAAAATCTAAAAAACACTTAATTTGATATGGATTTCATTAGCTTATTTCATCACAATCTTACCAAACTCTTATCATTCGTTTTTGTTCCCCAATAACTTGTGTAAGCTCTTCCATATTATTTGCCAATAAGCTGCTGGTTTAAAGACTCTAATTTTAAGAACTTTCAAAGCTGTTTTGCCTCTGGCACTTATTTTCCCTTTCCTCCAAATAGCATGTCCAGAAGTAAGCACATGACACAGGCCTGGCCAATCAGAGCACTCTCTTCCCCTGGATACAGTCCTTGATGCTGGGTTGGGTCATCTACAATAATCAGGTCAGTGAAACTCCATTCTGCAACTCTACTAGAAGCTATTGTGGCTGCTGGGGACCACATTGCCACCACAAGGGTAGAGTTTATCCAAGAACAAAGCAGAAGAGGAAAGTAAAACTAGACACTTAAGAAAAATGTTTGATGTAACTATTTTAACATATGTATCCTGATTGTCTTCAGCTGATTCTCTAGGTAAAATATTCACTTTCTTGCCTGGATGGTGGTGGTGCAGAGGATATAGAGCATTGACCTGGAACACTGAGGACCCACGTTCAAAACCCGAGATCACTGGCTTGAGTGCAGGGTTGCCAGCTTAAATGTGGGACCATCGACATGATCCCATGGTTGATGGCTTGAGCTCAAAGGTCACTAGCTTGAAGCCCAAGGTCACTGACTTGAGTAAGGGGTCATTGGCTCAGTTGAAGCCCCCCTAAACAAGGCACATATGAGAAGCAATCAATGAATAACTAAAGTGCTGAAACTATGAGTTGATGCTTCCCATCTCTCTCCCTTCCTGACTATGGGTTTCTCTCGTGCTAAAAAAGAAAAGTTTACTCTCTCACTGGAGCCCAAACTCTGTGACTCAGAAAATCAGGCTAAGTTTCTGTCATTCATAGTCACAAGTGTCCTAATGAAGAGATTAGCCAGTTTATCAGTGATCTCCTAGAAGACTTTTTCTTAAGATCAATGTCATTCATCTTCTTCTCTATATCATCCAACTCCCTGACCATTGGTCCCTTGTCAGGCAATCAAAGATCAGTGAAATTGACTGATGTAAAGAATCCATTAAAATTTTTAACTGAAGATAGATTATGAAATCTACTCAGGCTCCCAAACATATCAAAACATGACTCACCCAAAGAGAATTGTAACTCCTCCTGAGACAAACATTCCTGCTCCAAACATAAATTTTGCTCCAATATGTACAAGCTATAATGAATGTCAAAGAAGAGTAGTAAATTGATGACTGCTACAAGTTTATATTGACATAAAAAATCCACTGTATCAGGAAATATACAATTTGGGGAAAATATAAACAATTACAATAATTATATTTTTTAAATTTTTTTAGATTTTATTTATTGATTTTTTTTAATCAATCAATTTAATCAAGAGAGGAGAGAGAGAGAAAAATGGGGGTGGGAGGGAGAAGCTGGAAGCATCAACTCATAGTAGTTGCTTCCTGTATGTGCCTTGATCAAGCAAGCCCAGGATTTCAAAATAAATCTTTAATAGAATAAAAACATACATTTCTTTAAAAATAAAAAATGGAACTGTCAACAGTGGTACAATTTATAAAGTATAATGATGGTTATTTCTATATCAGTGGAAATTCTAGACTAATAAATTAGAATATCTCACTATAAAATGTTTAAAATTAAAATGTTTATATGAAATTGAATACTTACATATTTTCCAAATAGCAAAGTGGCCAGAAATTCAAACAAGGCATAACATCCAAACATCATACCAATAATTGTATTGCCAGCTCCTTTCTTTTTAGCCTTTAAAGAAATGAAACAGAAACAAGTTTGAAAGACAAATTAGCACCAATATAGAAAAATGGAGCTATTCATCCTGGTCATTATCTTCTTGTAACCTTTATCTGCGTAGAAATTTCAAAAATTTTATTCTAAAATAAACTATACCAAATTTAAATAAGGGAAACTATACCAAAACCTAGTCTTTAACATGAAAATAATTCACTTACCATGCCCATAAGGATTGTTAGCTTTACAATCTTGAGAAAAAAGAACAAAGTTAGAGGCATCACATTTCCTGATTTTAAAAGTAAAGTTAAAAGCTACAGTAATTAAAACAGGACGGCAGTGGCATAAACAGATCGATCAATGGAGCAGAATAAAGAGTCCAGAAATAAACCTACACACATATTATCAAGTGATTGTCCATGAGAGTGCCAAGAACATACAAGAAGTGGTGATGGAAAAACTGGATATCCAAATGTAAAAGAATTAAATTGGACACTTATCTTCCATCATTCACAAAATCAGCTCAAAATAAATTAAAGACTTAACTGTTAAGACCTGAACTCATTAAATTCATTGAAGAAAACATAGGGAAGGTACTTCTTGACATTGGTCATGGCAATAATTTTTTTGGATTTGACACCAAAGCACAGGCAACAAAACTAAAAGTAGACAACTGAGACTACATCAAACTAAAAAGTTTTTCACAGCAAAGAAAACAACCAACGCAATGAGAAGGCTACCTATGTGATGGGAGAAAATATTTACAAACCGCCTAAAAAAAAGCCTGATTAAAAAATGGGCAAATGACTTGAATAGACATTTATCCAAAGAAGAATGAAAAAATGGCCACCACATATAGGAGAAAGTACTCAAAGTTACTAATCATCAGGAAAATGCAGATCAAAACTACAGTAAGATACCATCTTACATCTGTTTGATGACTATTACTAAAAAAACAAAAGATAAGTGTTTTGAGAATGTGAAGGAATTGTAACCCGTATACACTGTTGATGGGAATGTAGAATAGTGCCATCACTATAAAAAACAGCGAGAAGGATCCTGAAAACATTAAAAATAGAACTACCATACAATTCAGTAATCTCCCTTCAGAGTTTATGGCCACAAGAATTGAAAGCAGTGTCTAAAAGAGGTATTTGCAGTCCCACATTCTCTGCAGCATTATTCACAATAGCTAAGATATAAAAAGAACCCAAGACTCTATCAACAGATGAATGGACAAAGAAAATGTAGTATATACATACAGTGGAGTATTACTCAGCTTTAAAAAAGAGGGAAACCCACCTGGCAGGCAGTAGCAATGAATAGAACTTAAACTAGAACACTGAGGTCCCAGGTTCGAAACCCTGAGGTAGCCAGCTTGAGGAAGGGCTCATTCGTCTTGAGTGTAGGCTCACCAGCTTGAGCATGGGATCATAAACATGATCCCCTGGTTGCTGGTTTGAGCCCAAAGGTCACTGGCCTAAAACCCAAGGTTGCTGGCTTGAGCAAGGGGTCACTGGCTTGGCTGGAGCCCCTGGTATAGGCACATATGAGAAGCAATCAGTGAACAACTAAAGTGCTATAACTATGAGTTTCTGCTTCTCATCTCTCTCCCTTCTTGTCTTTCTCTTTCTCTCCTGGCATTTGCAACATTATGGATAAATCTGGAGAGAATTGTGCTAAGTGAAATAAGCCAGACCCAGGAGAGAAATACTACATGATTCCACTTATATGAGGTATCTAAAATAGTCATAAGCAAAAAATAAAATGGTGATTCTCAGGGGCTTTATGGAGAGGGAAGTGGGGAATTATTGTTCATTGGATATAAAGTTTCTCTTAAGAAATATGAGCTCATGTTGTGCTGTTACCACACACAGAGCAAAAGAAGAAAGAAAAATAAAAATAAGAGAGAAAGAAGAAAGAAAGAAAAAAAGAAAGACAAAAGAAAGAAAGAAAGAAAGAGAAAGAAAGAAAGAAAGAAAGAAAGAAAGAAAGAAAGAAAGAAAGAAAGAAAGAAAGAAAGATCTTGATTTGCTTGTGGTGATGACATCACAGGTATATGCATATATCCAAACTCATCAAGATGGCCATATTAAATGTGTGCAATTACTTTTTGTATTCTTCAATAGCTCACTCCCCACCACCACCACCAAAAAGAATTGTTAGCTTTAGCTGGCATAAAACAGAATTAGAGTGTATAAAAAGGTATAAACAAAAGCAAAAAATCTTGGCTGACGAAATTTGGACTCTACTTCATTCATGGAACTGACCAAACAGCTGATCTGGACATGCTGCCTTTATGATAGCTATGAAATAATAGAAAATATGTACATTGGTCTCTGTCCCTGGTTCCTGCTGCAAAATTCCTAAAACCTTCATCATTTTCCAAGTAATAAGAGTACCAGGAGCATCTTTGGTTCTAGTACTTGGTTTTTGACCCTGGTTCCTGACACGGAGCTCCTAAATCTCTTGAAATTTCCTGTGTGATAGAAATGTCTTTTGTTCTAAAGAGGTGACTCTTGGCAGGCTCCTGGATCGAGCTGGTCACCAGAAAGACCAAGCCAGCATTAGAAGCTTGGAATCTTCAGCTTCTCCCACCTCTTCTTAAAAGAGGGGCTGGAAGTTGAGTTAATGATTAATCATGGCTACATGATGAAGCCTCTATAAAAATTCCTAAGGTTGCCTGACCAAGTGGTGGCACAGTGGATAGAGCGTCAGACTGGGATGCAGAAGACCCAGGTTCGAGACCCCGAGCTCGCCAGCTTGAGCGCGGGCCCATCTGGCTTGAGCAAAAGCTCATCAGCTTGGACCCAAGGTCGCTGACTCCAGCAAGGGGTTGCTCGGTCTGCTGAAGGCCCGCGGTCAAGGCACATGTGAGAAAGCAATCAATGACCAACTATGGTGTCGCAAGAGCAAAGAGAAACTAGTGATTGATGCTTCTCACCTCTCTCCATTCCTGTCTGTCTGTCCCTATCTATCCCTCTCTCTGACTCTCTCTCTCTCTGTCCTTGGAAAAAATAAATAAATAAAAATTAAAAAAAAAAATTTCCTAAGGTTTAGAGACCTTCCAGGGTTATAAATATGTGGAATCATTGAGATTAGTGAGCCCAGACAGAGCATGAAAGCTCTGTGCCTGTTTCCACATACTTGCCCTAAGCATTTCTTTCAACAGGATAGTCACCTGCACACTTCATCATATCCTGTCATAATAAACTAGTAAATTGAGGTATTTCCTTGAGTTCTGTGAGCCCCTCTAACAAGTAATCAAATCCACGTGGTCAGGGAGATTATGGGAACCCTCAATTTGTAGCCAAGTCAGATAGCAGTAGTGTGTAACCTAGGAACCCACTACTTGCATTGTCAAGTCCTACACTGTGGGGTCTGTCAGAATTGAAGTAAACTGTACCCACCCAGGTGGCATCACAGAATTGCTTGTTGTGGGAAAAAACCCATGCATCTGGTGTCAGAAGTGAGAGTATGGTAGTGTGTGAGTTTGGAAGAGACACATACAGAACAAAGAGTTTTTCTTATTCAGTGTTACATTTAGTTATAGGATCACACTCCACTAAAGAAAAAGAAAAGACATTTTGCCAGTCAAAAAACTCAAGAATGGGAAGTTCCTTGAGCTGGCACATGAGTCATACCAAGCCCCATTCAGTATAGTTCTGTTTCTGATATTAATACCAACTACCTGACAGTTTAGCAGTGGTAGTCAACCTGGTCCCTACTGCCCACTAATGGCTTTCCAGCTTTCATGGTGGGTGGTAGCGGAGCAACCAAAGTCTAAATATAAAGAGATTTAACTATAGTAAGTTGTTTTATAAAGATTTATTCTGCCAAACTTAGTGAAAATCCGATGTAAAGTACTTGGTAAGTAATTTTATTATATGCTTTAACTTACAGTAACTCTGCTTTATAAATTTTATAAAGTAAAGTTACTTCCCTGCTTTATAAATCACCATTACTGTGAAACCAGTGGGCGGTTAGAAAATTTTACTACTAATAGAGATACAAAAGTGGGCGGTAGGTATAAAAAGGTTGACTACCGCTGGTTTAGAGAAACCTAAGTTTTCTTTCCTGACATCAACACAGATAAAAGACGCTTCCTCTCACTAACAGTCTAGTTCTCTTGAAACACCTACGGTAATATATCATCCATCAATTATACCTCTTAATATTTATAGTCTAGTCTATCACTGGATTCCTAAATTTGCTACAGGTGATAACAGGTGATAGAATATTTATTCTATTTCTTTTGAACGTCAACTAATACTATTAGTTGTGATGTACAACTGAATTCACACACAAAAATAGTAAGTTTGAAAAACTTTTTAAACTCTGAAAATATGGTAGATCCTATATCAGGTTCTAACTATAGCCACATAAGGAGTTAAAATGAGTTCAATTTCTTTAAGATAGAATTAGCAACTTGGTATACTAGGAAGCATAAAGCCTGAACTATACAATTCTCTGTTCTCTCAGGCAGTCAGCAGTCATTTATTGAGCACCTTCTATGGGTCAGGCACTATACTGGGAACCAGCAGTGATTGATATTGTTGAAAGATCCAATTTAGATTCATCCTTTTGCCATAGCTTCAGCTCTTTTGCAAATAGCTTTATTCTTAATACAGAAATGCATAGGCATGCGCTCACACTGCTGCACCTCTCAAAATCCACTCTCTACAATAGCCATGATCGCATTTCTTTACATTCTCTCCCTAACTACAATTTTAAGGCAAAATTTACACCCTGGCTTCCCATGTAAAGTTACCATCATCAGTCAATTTTGTCTTTTTCAAAAAGTTATTTTCATGTCAAAACATTGTTCTTTAAATAAAGCCTACATTTCTCATAATATAATACCATAAGAAACCAGATAGGTCAACTCTATTATTCTCAACTAATCGTTAGGAAAGGTCCCTTTACTCTAGGAAGACACCACCCACCCACCCAAATGGAGTCCCTAGCATCTGGTGGTGGCAGACAGTGAAGAGGCTGAATCGAAAGCACTCAGAATTAGCCATTCACCACCCATTATTAATAACCACTGTGATCGTGGTGTGGAGAAAAGAGAGATCTCACTATAAAAGATATCTTGATGTACCCTAGCAGAAGGCTATGCTGCATGTAGACTGAAACAGGAAGTTGACATTTCTACTACACAAAGGTCATGTAGTGTTATGAATTGAATTGTATTCCTCAAACTTTATATGCTAAACTTTATCACCTGGTATCTCAGAATGTGACCTTATTTGAAGATAGAGCCTTTATATGAGTAATTAAGTTAAAATTAAGTCAGTGGGTTGGCTCTTATCCAAAATAACTTGTATCTTTATAGAAAGGAGAAATTTGGACACAGAGACCCTCACAGAAGGAAGACCATAGAAAGAGGCACAACCAAGGAGAGAGGGCTGAAATAGATCCCTGCCCTCACAGCCCCCAGCAGGAGCCACCTTGCCAACACCTCAATCCTGCACTTCTAGTCTCCAGAATTATGATACAAAAATTTCTGATGTTTAAGCCACCCAGTTGGTGGTACTTTGTTATGATAATCCTAGCAAACTAAAACAGGCATCTCAAAGGGAACATATTAATTACCAAAGGAGTCGATGGAGATGTGAAAAACATTCACTGGCCAAGTTACATTATCCATGATCACTTTGCTTAATAGTTCTAACTATTTAATTCTGGAGTCTAGAAGAAAATACGTAATGGTTATAGCAACTAACTCTTATTGGATCCTTAGTATGAGCCAGAATCGCTAGTAAGGGCTGTTTCACAGGGTAAAAACAATTAAATAAGGGATGCATTTTTATCCCCATTTTATAGATGAGGGCACAGATTTACAAAGTTTCCAGACACTGCTGCCATGACTGTTTCCATCTTGTGCTTGTTCCCACATTCACTGTGGAAACATAATGGTGACAGGATGACTTAGAAGCACGTGCCACGGCAGCAGCTAAATACCACTTTTAGAGCATAGACATTCCTTCACATTAGGAAAGCAAGAAGAGGTATTAAAGGCAGTTTTTGGTTCACTGTAATCCTCTGACTAGAATGAGGGGGCCAGAAAAAGGATGAGTAGAAATACAAATCCTGCACCAGAATTTAAGAAGGGCCCTGTTTTCCCTTTGCCTGATTAGCTCTCTCTAATAGGAAGGAAAACAGAACACACTGGAGGAAGGCTGAGTTCTTCCAGGGCATAAGGTTTCAATAGGAAACGAAAAGGAAGAGCCCACTCCTCATACCTACATCTCTTAATGTTGGTGTTTTATCTCCTGCCTCCGTCTTCTTCAGCCTTCCATCCTGTGAGCAAAAAACTAAATCAAAAGCTTAAGAAACACAGGCACAGCCTACTTTTCCTTTGTTTATAGACCACCTAGAAGAAGTTAACAGTGGTTGTACTGAGTTCCAGCTGAGCCGGGAAATGCCTTTCTAACTGGTTGTCCACTTATTCCAGCTCTTCTGCATCTTAAGTCCACAGGCTTACAGCCACCATGTTTTCCAAAACCCAGATCTGTCCAGGTTACTTTGTCTTGTTCAAACACCTCTGGTGACACCTCACTGACTAAATCTTTGGCATACATAAAATGACCTTTGTATACTAATTCCCACCTGCCTCCCCAGAGCCTCTGCCTCCTGTCAGACTTACTTCCACCCCAGGCCATGCCTCAAGTTGTCTGCTGTTCTCCAAGAACATGCAATTTCCTTTGCTACTGCCCTAGAACACCCCTGCCTCTACTGTTCACCTAGGGCAGTGATGGGCAATCTTTTGAGCTTGGTGTGTCAAAATTCGCCAAAAAACCGAGCATAACTCGGTGGAGTGTCACTTCAAGAAAAACGGCCTAACCAGAAGTTCCTGAACTAGACGCTCTGTGCCGAAGTTCGGTTGTTTTGCCTACAGACCTCCGGCACGGAGTGTCTACACTACAGCAAATGTTTTATCCTCGGTTACTGCACCTGGCCGTGCAGGAGCCAAGGATGAAACGTCCTTCTCAGCATGCGGCCTCATACTTCTCTAGTATGCGACCGCATGCAGCCCATGTCATCAAAAATGGCTCTACACATGTCAGTGCTGACACGTGTGTCATAGGTTCACCATCACGGACCTAGGGGATGACCATTTCTCAAGATCACCTTAGATTTATACTGTGAAGACCCTTTCAATACCGCCCCTTTCTGACCTTCCCTCCCCACCCCACTCCCATTCCCACTCATGGTAAAATTAACCAATTCTTCCTCTAGAGCCTCATAACATTTTGGACATACTTTCCTTAAGGGATGTTCAAATACTCTGCAAGATCTTTGCTCATATTTTTCACTCCCCGTGGACAGACAAGAGAGGGACATTTCCCTGATCTTCCTCTGCCCTAGCATCCAAACCCTAGCACCATCCACAGTGGAAAGTCGTTAAGGCCCCCAACCCCATTCAGTGAATAGGGCTGGTTGGGCCAGTCAATTAACTTCAGAGTCTGTTTCTTCATTTACAACCTGATGCGATTCCCACTACACTGCTTATCTCATGGAGGAGCTGCGGGGACCAACTGGGATAATGGTGTAGGAATGCACACTGACAAGGGAACTGCATGTATGGATACAAAGTCGTCTTATTCTCTAGCAGAGAAGCCATTTTCATCCTCTTGCTGGACACAGAATGAAGGCTACAATGTTATCAAAGCAGTTAGGGGACTGGCAGAGGCCAGTGCACTGGGGCTTTGGCAAATATCCCAAGTGAAACACACAGGCATCTTATCTCCACTCAGCCAAGCTGGCACCATTCCTCTCACACTGGTTCCAGGCGAATTCTGTACAGGTTTTCCCTTTTAAGTCTGTGCCATTTTCTATAGATCCTAATACTATGTAAAAGGCTATGATTAGAAGGAACTAGTTAAGATTAATCAGAAATCTTCCTTGGCACAAACACTGCCTCTGGAGTTCACAAGAATTTCAAGTCAGAAAAGGGAATTTTTCTGGAGCGTGGTTTCCTTTAAAGTCTTAACATGGACTTTCTGGAGTAACATTAACTTTTCAGTTATTCAGCATGGCTTCTTTTTCTCAACTGCATAAACCAAATAAAGCTTAATCTAAATACATAGTAAGCAAAGAAGGTAAGTTATATTTAGGTGAATTACCTCCCAAGATGACGTTCTTTTTGACTGGATCTTCTCTTTCTGGTATCGAATATTCTTTAAGAAGTCTCCTATTAGCTGAAGTTCTATATATCATCTTTACTATATGCAGATATTTACATTATACAATTAAATAATTTAAAGTTTTTTTTAAGAGTTCATAAGAATAAAAAAGTCTCACCTCCTTGGGGAAAAAGGGCCCGAGGATAGAATAGCACAGCATAGAACCTAAGTTCATGGAAGCTGCAGATATCAGTACCAAAAGCTGTTCTCTCGAAAGCCGGCTGAGCGTCTCTCTTGCACTTTCTGCAGGGCCATCACCTTAAAGGCAAACACATACTGCAATTACAGTCATGTAATTGGAACTACTGATTAACGTACACAAATGGCACTTCTGTGTACAGACTATGCCCTCAGAAGTTAAGAGCTATTTTCAATATAGCACATGTGATGGAATGTAACACAATCCTTGTACAACACTGCAATTTTGAAAACATATCACTTCTGTTCACATAGTATTCCCTATTAAAATTTCAGTGCAGAATTTATCAAACCATCTCTCTGTTTTGTCTCCACCATAGGGCCTATTTCTTCCACTTTGAATGCATTCAAGAAGGTTGAAGGAGCAGGGTGCTGTCCAAAGGGTTCTGCTCTCTGAAACATACTGGCTCAAGTTACTAGCTGCATCTGCTACAGAAACTCAGTGTCTTAGGCATGTTGTGTTAGCTGTTTATTAAGCATTCTAGGGTGGTACTGAAGTTAAGTGAAGTTTAAGACAAACTAAAGCATTCAGTGGCGAATTAATACTTACAGTGCTGTCTCCTGGGAAGGCAAATCCCAAAAACCTGTAGCCCATTACTGGCCATTTGTATTAATTTAATATTTAACCTAAATATTTAATCACTCAGGTTTCAAACAGCCAGCAAATTCATCAGCCAATTTTAAATTAAATTGTTTGAAGGAAGAAAAAGAAATTTAAGAAAAAGATGTTTGGTTTGCTTTGTTTTTCAGTTTGTCATCGCAGTGGAGGGGGAGAAATCTGTGCACCCATGAGGAAGCCTTAGGAATCTTTGTAAAACTTTTTAGTAGATGAGAAAGGGAAATGAAAGAAAGTTAAAAGGGGGGGGGGGAGGACAACAGTGCGACATCCAAATGCAATGCTTCCCGTCTGTCTGATGGCAGGCATGCTTATTAGAATGCATTCTTAAACGCGGTGCTTCAAAGCAGAGCTACAGAGAATCAGAGACCACAACCAGCTCCAGCCCCCAAACTTGAACTCCTTCCAGAGAAGAAACGCTGACCGGAACCCAACAATTAGGCCCCAGCTTTTTCGATTGTCTAGGAAACAAACTGAGCTAATTCAATCTTTGATAAAGAGACAGGACCCAAGCCACGGAGGCACAGCGGGCCGCGCCGCTGTGGGTCACCTTCTGGGAGGCGAGGACCCTCGGTGTCCCCCGACGTGTCCATGCGCGGTGTGCTGGGACTCCAGGTCCCAGCCGGCGCCCTCGGTTTCGGGCTCCCAATAGAAGGGCAAGCGGAAGACGGGAAAAGCGGGCGGAGACTGCTCAGCGGTATCCTGGCATCCTGAGCGCCCTGGACAGCAGCAGCTCGAAGCTCCTAGCAGCCCAAGAGGACACGGGGGCACTCCCGGAGGCGGGGCAGTGACTTTCTTTTATTTAAAGACACAGGCTTTTCTCACACTCCGCTCTCGGGGATACGCTGGACTCTTTCATTCCATATAAGAAAATAAAATGGGAAGGACGAGTCTACGTAGTTGAAACACCTACTTCAAGATCAGTAAAATGTGTCTCTACAAGAAGAAAGGACGCTGTATGTGAACACAAAAGATTAGCGTACCTAATCTGTGAGACACAAATGTACATTAGGAAATTAGGCTTATAACTGATTCTTGAGTGGGTTATTTTCACAGTGGGTAAATAATGCAGTGTTGTAATCATGGAAGCCAGACATTAATAAACTGGAATGAACTGATGCGAAGCACCAGGAATAGAAAAATATTTGCAGAAGGAAGCCTGACCTGTGGTGGAGCAGTGGATAATGGTGGACCTGGAACGCCAAGGAGGGTAGGGGCCATCTGGCTTCTGCCCTCAAATAGCATACCTCCTTATAAGAGATGAAACAGACACCAATTAATAGTTTATTCTAATGCAATGAATTCTATAATATATTGGAAGAACTGTTTTGATTGACTAAATAAATCCAGGATGCTTTCCTGAGGCAGTGATGCTACCTTAGGTCTTGAAGATTATGTAAAAATTCCTGGGTAATTCAAGAGAGCCTTTATAGCTATTCTTTTTTTTTTTCCCTTAGGTGAGAGGAGGAGAGATAGTGAGGCAGACTTCCTCCCACATGTGTCCCGACCAGGATCTACCCTGCAACCCCATCTGAGGCTGATGCTCAAACTATTTTTAGTACCTGAGCCTGATGTGCTCCAATGGAGCTATCCTCAGCACCGAGGGCCACACTCTACACAAATTGAGCCACTGGCTGGGGGTGAGGAGAGGCAGAGAAAGGGAAGAAGAAAGGGGAGGGGGAGAAGCAGATGCTAACTTCTCCTGTGTGCTCTGACCAGAAATCAAACCCTCATGTTCATATGCCAGGCGGACACTTTATGCACTGAGCCATGAGCCAGGGCCAATAGCCATTCGAAACAAAAGGATTAGCTCTAGCAAAGGTTCCTTAAGTGACCTTCCAGAATCTTTATGATCTAACCCTGTAAACTCCAATCTTATTTTGCTCTACCTTCTCTCTCCAAACTAACATCAAACTGTACAGGAGAATTTCCTTGAATTATAGCTTTGATGCCTGCATTCTCTTTTTGTTTTCTCATTGTAGGCTGCTTTTTATGCGGACACTGGGTCACCTAGACTGGTCCTCTTATTCATTACTCTTTTTCTTTTCTACTTTTCATCTTTTTTCTTTTTGCTCTATCTTTTCTTTTTCTTTAAAAATTTTTATTTGGAAGTCTTCCCTCCTCTTGAATTTTTTGAAATAGCTTGAGAAGGACAGGAGTTAGTTCACCTTTGAATATTTGAGAAATGCGAATTAAAACCACAATGAGATACCATCTCACACCTGTCAGAATGGCACTTATTAACAAAACAACACAGAATAAGTGCTGGTGAGGGTGTGGAGACAAGGGAACCCTCCTGCACTGCTGGTGGGAATGCAGACTGGTGCAGCCACTTCGGAAAACAGTATGGAGATTCCTCAAAAAATTAAAAATGGAACTGCCCTTTGACCCAGCTATCCCACTTTTAGGAATTTATCCTATGAATACCAAATCACTGATTCAAAAGAAGAAATGCGCCCCCATGTTTATTGCAGCATTGTTTACAATAGCCAAGATCTGGAAACAACCCCAGTGTCCGTCAGTGGACAAGTGTATTAAAAAGCTGTGGTACATATATACTATGGAATACTATGTGGCCGTGAGGAATAGGAAATCTTTCATGACAACATGGATGGACCTGGAAACTACGTATTATGCTAAGTGAAACAACCAGGCAGAAAAAGAAAAATACCATATGACCTCACTCATTTGAGGAATCCAATGAACAATGTGAACTGAGCAACAGAACAGAGGCAGAAGCGGCATCAAAGGGACCACAGGGAAAGCAGTCAGAGGGAAAGTAGAAGATGGGATCAGAGAAGAGAAAGAGATTAATGCAAGTATATATACATAACACAGCATTATAGAGGACAGGATAGCAAATCCTGGAGGGAAGGGGGGAAGGTACTGGGGGGAGGGGGCATGGGGGGTCCGAGGGGAATAAGGGGGTAGGGGGAGATGTATTCGGTGGGACACTTGAATCTATGTAAACACAAATTAAAATCATAGAAAAGTAAAAAAAAAATTATTTATTCATTTTAAAGAGGAGAGGGAGAGAAAGAGAGAGAGGAGGGACAGAGAAGGGAAAGGATCAGGAAACATCAACTCCCATATGTGTCTTAACTAGGCAAGCCCAGGGTTTCAAACTGGCGACCTCAGAATTCCAGGTCGATGCTTTGTCCACTGCACCACCACAGGCCAGGCCTTTTCTCTCCGTCTTATGGAAGCTTCCCCCATTTTATTGTCCAAACTTTCATATAAAAAATTCATTTCTGTTGTCATCTATTTCTATCTCCATTCCCATTTCCCTTTTCCATCATCAACAAATTCTTGCAGGTTTAACACAAATCTTTTTGTTTGTATATATTTTCATGAAATTTATATTCTTGTTTTGTGTCTTGTTTTTAATTTACATAAAGGGTATTGTGACATATATATTCATATTCTTATCTTCCTCTCTCCCTCCAGATGATGAAGGTTTTAGTTTAATATATTATTGTATTAGTTTCCCATGGCTGCTTTTGCAATATACCACATAATTGGTAGCTTAAAACAACACAGATCTATTGGCCAGGATGTTCGATATTAATTTCGTTGAGCCAAAATCCAAAACGATCTCCTCATCTCAAGGTTGCTAATTTCATCACATTTGCTGAGTCCCTTTTCCAAATAAAGTAACATTTGCAGGCTCCAGTGATTGGGATGCTGCCATTATCTTTGGGAGCTATTATCATCCTGCCACAATGATATATTCACTTTTTTTTTTTTTTCTGAAGCGAGAAAGCAGGGAGGCAGAGAGACAGATTCCTGCATGCACCTGACCGGGATTCACCTGGCATGCCCACTAGAGGGCGATGCTCTGCCCACCTGGGGTGTTGCTCCGTTGCAACCGGAGCCATTCTAGTGTCTGAGGCAGAGGCGACAGAGTAGTCCTCAGCACCTGGGGCCAACTTTGCTCCAGTGGAACCTTGGCTGCAGGAGGAAAAGAGAGACAGAGAGAAAGGAGAGAAGAAAGGGTGAAGAAGCAGATGGGTGCTTCTCCTGTGGGCCCTGGCCAGGAATTGAACTTGGGACTTCCACACATCAGGCCAACGCTCTACCACTGAACTGGTTGGCCAGGGCCTATTCACATTTTTATTTATGCTCATCTTGACGTATATACACATATGAAACACCCCCTTTTTTTACAACCTAAAATAAGATAATATGGTCTCTGTTCAAATGCCACTTCTTCAGAGAAGTTCGTTCTTTGCCATTTATCTAAAACATAGTCCCAGTCACCCTTTGTCCCTTCATCCTTCTGCATTTTCTTTCTTAGCATTTGTCTCAGTCAGGGTTCCCTATTACTAATAAAAGAAATAACTTTTATGAATTTAAACAGAAAATGAATTTACCATAGATTATCAGGTAGCACCTTGAATTGGCTGAAGGACTATACAAAGCCCATACAAGCTGCATGCCTAAAGTCACACTACAGTAGTGGTCCAGTACACAAAACTGTGCACCACCACTGGACACACATCTGTAGCATATGATGCCAGTGGAGTTAAGCATAAGACATTGTAGTTAAAATCATGTCCCTTTCCATTGGAATGCTGCCACCTCATGAGAGGGATTTTAATTGGTACCAGCTTCTTTCACTCACTTACTCTCATCACATAAGTCAGGTAGTGAAATTCTCCAGCTTTGTTCTCTTTCAAAAGCACTCTGAATATTCTACGTCCTTTGAATTTCTGTAGAAATGCTGAAATACTCTCTCAATTTCTCCAAAATACCTGAGGGGATTCTTATTGTGAATTTGTTGACTATATATCAATCGAGGGAGAATTGACATCCAAACAATATTGAGTTTTTTAATCAATGACCATGATCTATCTCTCCACTTATGTAGATATCTTTAATTTCAGAAATGTTTTGCATTTTTATAGTAGAGGTATTACATGCTCTATATTAAATTTATTCCTAAACATCTTGTTTTAGAAGCTATTAAAACAAAAATTTTACATTTAAACTTTTACTTACTTTATTGCAATGACTAGAATTACCAATAAAATGTTGAATAGAAGTTGTGAGAACAGAGATCCTTATTTTGTTGCCAATCTTAGGGAGAAAACATTTGGTCCTCCACCATTAACTATGAGGTTAGCTATGAGTTTTTCATATGTGCATTTTATCAAATTCAGGAAATTTCCTTCTCTTTCTAATGTGTTGAGCTATTTTAACACGATTTGATATTGAATTTTATCAAACATTTCTTCTGCACTTATTGTTTTTCTTCTTTATTCTATTAATGTGATATATTATACTGATCAATTTTCTAATGTTAACACAACCTTGTATTCTTGGGATAAACCCAACTTGGTTAGGACATATATATATATTTTAAATAATGTGAGTTCAGTTTGCTAGTATTTTGTTAAGGATTTTTCTATCTATGATTACGAGTAATGTTGATCTATAATTTTCTTTTCTCAGGCTTTGGTAGCAGGGTAATCTTGGACTCATAAAATAAGTCAGAAGTTTTCCCTCCTCCTATATTTTCTGGGAAAGTTCATATAAGATTGGTATTTCCCCCCCTTAAATGTCTGGTAGAATTTACCAGTCAAACTATCCTCTTTCTACTTTCTTTTTATTTACTTTGCTATTATTTTTCAAATTTTGGATACTTATATCAGTGACTTTTAGCTCTTTTCTCTTTTCCAGTAGTAGCTTTTAAGGCTTTAAATTTCCCTCTAAACATTGCTCTGTTCCACAAATTATCATTTGATTTTTTAAGTACTTTCTTTCTTTCTTTTTTTCATTTAGTGAGAGGAGGGGAGGCAGAGACAAACTCCCCCATGTGCCGGGATCAGGATCCACCTAGCAAGCCCACTAGGGAGCGAGGCTCTGCCATCTGGTGTGTTGCTCTGTGTTGCTCAGAGCTCTTCTTAGCACCTGAGGAAGAGGCCATGGAACCAAACTCAGTGCCCAGCCAACTCACTCCAATCAAGCCATGGCTGCAGGAGGGGAAGTGAGAAAGAAAGAGAGAGAGAAGTGAGAGGGGGAGGGATGGAGAAGCAGATGGGCACATCTCCTGTGTGCCCTGATCAGGAATTGAACCCGGGACATCCACACACCGGGCCCAACGCTCTATCACTGAGCAAACTGGCCAGGACCCAACGTATTTCTTAATTTCCCTTATTTATTTTTTCTTCAAAGCATGTTTCTGATTTTCAATTATTTGGGGATTTTCCACATATAGTTATCTTACTAATTGTTAATTTGATTCTATTGTGATAGAGTTCCATTCTGAAAGATTTCAACCTTTTATAAAATTTATTAAAACTTGTTTTATGGTCCAGGATATGTCTTTGTGAAAATTACCACGTGCACTTGAAAATAATAATATTTTATATTTGTCGGATGTGGTGTTCTCTAAAAATCAACCAGGTCAAAGTTACAGTTTTTTAAACTATATATCATCTGTAACCTTATTTTGTCTCATTTTTCTGTCAATTACTGAAAGATATTCAAATATCCAACTATGATTTTTTTTGTTTTTGTTTTTGTTTTTCACAGAGACAGAGAGAGAAAGAGTCAGAGAGAGGGATAGATAGGGACAGACAGACAGGAACGGAGAGAGATGAGAAGCATCAATCATCAGTTTCTTTTGCCGTTGTCACATCTTAGTTGTTCATTGATTGCTTTCTCACATGTGCCTTGACAGTGGGCCTTCAGCGGACTGAGCAACCCCTTGCTGAAGCCAGAGACCTTGGGTCGCAGCTGGTGAGCCTTCGCTCAAACCAGGTGAGCCCTCGCTCAAACCAAATGAGCCCACGCTCAAGCTGGCGACCTCGGTGTCTCGAACCTGGGTCCTTCCGCAACCCAGTCCGACGCTCTATCCACTGCGCCACCGCCTGGTCAGGCCCAACTATGATTTTTGATGTTTATTATATCGTTTAACTTTTTGCATGTGTATGATTGTTATGTCTCCCTAATGAATTTACTCATTAATCAACATGAAACACCTCCAGCACTAGTAATATTCTTGAAGTATAGTTTATCTGATATTAACATAGTCATATGACTTTTTTGTTTTTTGGTTGCATGGAATATCTTTTTCCATCCTTTTATTCTCAATCTATCTGTATATTTAATATACATCACTTATGAATGATTTTTAAAAATCCATTCTGACATTCTCTGCTTTTTAATTTGAGCTGATACTTTATAATTAGGGTAAATATTGAGATGGTTGTATCTAAGTCTACCATTTATTATTTATTTCACATTTTTTTTACTCATCTGTTTCTTCTTCATTTTCTTTTTGTTTAATTGAAAATATTTTGAATTATATTTTAACTTACTTTTTGTGAATACCTCTGAATTATTTTTTAGTGGCTGCTTAAGAATTATAATACACATTCTTAACTTTTCTGGAGTAGTTAGAGTTAATATTGTAGCATGTCATGTAAAATAAAAGAATCTGACCAGTGGTGGCACAGTGGATAAATTGCCAACCCAGAATGCTAAGGTTGCCCATTGGAAGCCCAGAGGTCACTGGTTCTGAGTGCGGGTTCATCGGCGTAGAGTCAGTGGCTTGAGCAAAGGACCATCCACATGATCTCAAAGTTCACCAGCTTGAGCCCAGAGGTCATTGGCATGAGAAGCCCAAGGTCTCTGGCTTGAGCAAGGGGACACTGGCTCACCTCAGTCAAGGCATGTATGAGAAGCTCAATGCACAACTAAAGTGAAAGCAAATACAAGTCAATGCTTATCACTCTCTCTCCCTTCCTTTCTCTTTCTCACTCTTTCAAAAAATACACAAAACAAAACAAAACAAAAAACCCATAAGAACATTGTAACTGTATGGGTTCACATACCCAGTACTTCCTTACAATTATTTATGCTTCAGTTTTTACATGCAGTATATCTACAAATGATATAAAATCTGTAATGAAATATTATAATTTTTGCTTTAAATGATCATATGTATTTTTAATTATGAAAAAGTCTTTTAAATTTACTTACATACTTATCATTTTCAGTGTTCTTCATTCTTTCCATAACATTTGAATTTCTATTTGATATCAACATTAATGACTTTCTGTAAGATTTCTTCAAGTGTAGATCTCCTGGTAATGAATTCTGTTAGTTTCTGTTTATCTCTGAATGTCTTTATTTTGTCTCCATTCTTGAGTGATATTTTTATTGGATATAAAAATACGGGTAGAGAGTTATCATTCAGCCCTTTCAAAACATGGCTCTATGATCTTTTAGACTCTATCATTTCTTAAGAGAAATCAGTATAATTTTACATTATTGTTCTCCTGTATGTTATGTGCCTGCTTTATTATTATTATATTTTCCTGGCTGTTTTTGGAATTTTCTCTTTGACTTTCAGTAGTTCACTTATGATGTGCCTTGTTGTATGTGTATTTGTATTCATACTTTTTGGGATTCACTGAGCTTCTTAAATCTAAAAATGTGTGTCTTTCATCAATATTAGAAGCTTTTGGGCATCAGACCTTCAATATTTCTCATTCTTTTCTCCTTCTGACATTCCAATTGCAGAACATTCCAATTATGTTAGAACTATATATTTAATTACATACATGGTAGACCTTTTAATTTTGTCTGGAAGATCATTGCAGTTATTCATTTTTTCATGGTTTTCCCCTTTGTTCTTGAAGTTGGATTATTTCAACTTTATACAGCAAAAAGTGTACTCTTTTTTTGTTATCTCCAATTTGCTGTTAATCTTTTCAGTAAATTATTATTTTTCATATTTTATTTTTCAAATTTCTATTTGATCATCTTTTATAGTTTGCATTTTTCCTCTTCACTCATTTATTTGTTTTTTGTTTTTTAACATTCTTGAGCAACCCTGAAAACACCTTCATTACAGGTTTCTTGCCTTCATAACTGTAAGACAATAAATCTCTGTGAAGCCAACCAGTCTGTGATACTTTGTTATGGCAGCCCCAGCAAACTAGCACAACATCTATGCTTAGATGGGACAAAAACCCAAATTTCAATTGCTCCCTCTTTTTCTGTCTAATTTTGCAATATCCCCTTTCTCCACCTATGCAATAGTTCTTTTTAGCACAATGAGGTAGAAACAGTTGTATTATTGACAAAAATAGATGTAAAGAGTTTTCCTTGAATTCTCAGTGATCTTTCTCATATTTGGGCAATCATCCAAATGGCTAAAAGTTTAGAAGCATGAGTTTTGTAGTCCACTGGGCTCAAACACCAGCTTCCACATTTACTGGCTGTGAGACTTTGGACAACTAACTCTCTAAGCCTTTTATTTCTTTACCTATTAAAGAGGGCTAATATAAGGTGACCAGATGTCCCGCTTTTGGCGGGACAGTCCCGAGTTTTATTAATTTGTCCCGCGTCCTGCGGTGTTCTTAAAAAGTCCTGAGTTTTGGAAAGAATGCATGAAAAGCTAGAGAATGGTGGGAAAATGGGAAGGGACTATACGGTTTTCAGCGGGGAGACCCTGCCTCCACCTGGAAGCGCCTGCACTGCCGCAAGAGCTGGCTGCCCGTGCAGGGCCGAAACAAAGAACTTTGGGCTGGACGTACCTGCTGGGGCGGCAGCTGTCAAGTCCTCTAACTACCCATAGGCCCGCGTCCTGGATGCTGGTGTGTGGCTCTAGGCTCCGCGAGGCGCAAGCCACTTGGTCTCCAGCGGGTGGCGGGGCTGGACATGGGGAGTGTGGCCGCTGCAAGGACGAGTCCAGGTGGGGAGTGTGCACGACCATTCCTGCAGCTCCGGCATCAGTTTGGGGACCGTGTAACCTGATCCTTCTGACTCACTCAAAATTTCCCATATAGTAATATTTCTGAAAATGATCTTATTAATGAGGTATCATTATTAAAAGAATATATTGATAATAAAAAGGTTAAATCTTGGGCATCAGCAAAAATCACAATAGAGAACAAATGGTTAGAAATATTTCATCATTTTGAAACAAACCATGTTCCATACAATAATGCACTAAAAACTGTGGAATACGCGCTGTCTTTAGCAGGAACTAATGCTGTGACTGAACACGTTTTTTCTATGGTAAATAAAGTGTGGACATCAGAAAAGTCACAATTAAGTGTTAAGACTTTGAAAGCCATTTTATGTGTGAAATATAATTTAACAAATTCTTGTGAAAAATTTCATGACCTTTTAAACAATGACAGCAATCTACTAAAATATATTCACTCAAATGAGAAATATGCCAAAGAATAAAATAATACTATACATAATTTTAATGTATTATATTTGTAAATTGTACTTATGTTGAAATTTTAAAAAATATATTACAAAACTATTTTTGCATTCTATGAAAAATTTTTTTGCTCCATATAGACCAAAATTTTAATCAAGAACCGCCCCCCCCAACCCTGGTCAATGGTGTCCCGCTTTACCAATTTTTAAATCTGGTCACCTTAGGCTAATACCACCACTAATACGTGGCTCTCAGTGATGATCAAGAAAAAAATATGGTAATAGTTTAATTTAGAACATTAACTGGTTCATAGAAAGTGCTAAACAAGCTTGACCAGGTAGTGGCACAGTGGATAGATCATCAGCCTGGGATGCTGAGAATCCAGGTTTGAAACCCTGAGGTCACTGGCTTGAGCATGGGTTCATCCAGTTTGAGCACAGGGGTCACTGGCTTGAGTGTAAGATCATAGACATGACACCATGGTCGCTGGCTGAAGCCCAAGGTTGCTGGCTTGGCTGTAGCGTCCCCCTCCCCATCAAGGCACATATGAGAAAGCAATTAATGAACAACTAAGGTGCCGCAACTATGAGTTGATGCTTCTCATCTCTCTCCCTTCCTGTATGTCCCTGTTTGTCCCTTTCTCTCTCTCACTAAAAAGAAAAAAAGCACTAAACAAAATTATTTACTATTAATGTTCTTAAAGCAAACTTTATAATTTATTTTTCACATGTATTTCAGATGCACATTTGTGCACGTTATATATTAAAGATCTGCTGGTATAAAACTGACTCTAGCCATCAGCCTCTATTTAATTATCTTCTTTTTTTTTTTTTTGGTTCTATCTAAAATTGAGAAGAGGTAACCTTTAACAAATGAACTAGGAGAATCTATGTTAAAGAATTCTCAAACAACCAGTGTGCCCTTTAACTTCATTTCTGGGATTAGAACCATTAGATAACCAGGCTTAAAAAAAAAAAGCGTAGCTTCAATTCTAGAAAGGAAGGTTAATAATTTACAGAAAAAGTATTTATAAGATGAATTGTAAATGTAAAGGCATAGAGGTCTATGATACTTGAGTCTACAGAATAGATTACGAGCTGCTAGAAGACAGAAACCAATCACAGCATAAACTGAAAGGTATTTAATCCTTTTTGCCCTATACAAATATGTTGTTTGGCAATGGGATTACTTTCCCCATTTATGTATCCTGAGTCTTTTCCAAATTTCCTTTCTCCTCAATATGCTTACCATAGTAACTTGAATGAACTTTAGATAATGAATGGGAAACTTGTTGACACACTATTTACCACATTCTCTTTCAAAAATACAAATGTGTTAAGATAATTTCCAAAAAAGCCAAGGAGGCATCAACGCTTTTGCCCTTAGTCATTCCTCTACCTGGAACATCCTGCATTGAAATCCTTTCCAGTGTTTTATTTTTGAGCCCGTTTCAAATGCTGCCCCCAATCTAAAGTCTTTCTTTCTCTTACCTTTCCACATCTCCCCCCCCCCCGCCCCTTTTCAACCCCCATGCCACTTTGTGCCTCTCTTGTGGCCTTTAGATAGTCTTACTTGGCTCATATCTTAATCCCACCACAAGCATGAGAGCGACAGGAATAAATCTTCTCATTTTTATAAACTCTGCAGCTTTTTTTAAAAACCACTGAACAACTAATTAAGTGGACACTTTTTTAGGAAGAGTTATGAATGGAAAGAAGTAGATTCACCACTTTTTCCAACGTGAAAATTTGAAAGCGTTTTAAAAAAATAACTAAACATGTACAGAAACAACTTACTAAAATTCTAGTATACCTCTATTCTGGTTAATTTGGCCTCTCACCCTTATCGTTACCCGGTTTTTTTTGTTTGTTTTCTTTAGGGCGCTCAGTCTGACATTTAACTGTTCGCTGTTCAGTGTAACCAGAGTTGGCACCTATCAAACGCTTAACAGTTACTGACTGGCTTGGCGACTTGTTAGGAAACGAAGTTAAAACAAAAGGGAAAAAAACCTACCGATTAAACTAGTCTGTATTTCATGTACTTGAGTCGAAAATGTGGGTGGAGGAATAGCCCATCTTTGCAAAATTTTAAATTTTGTTCCGAGGAAAGCCAGAATTTAGTGGTCTCGGATTCCATGCCTAAGTTCGCCAGTCCTGGATGGCGAAATGAATGCCGGATTTCTCCAACACTCGTTTTCCTGTCGATATCTACAGATTCTATCCCTGTGTCGACTACATTGTAGGTGTGTGAAATGCACCTGTTGAATCCGTATTTGCGCGGGATAACGGATTCAGGGGACAATTCAGCGTTATAAAAAGAACTTTACGCAGGACTAAGTACATTGAGAAACCGGAACCAACGACCTGGCTGAAGACTGCACTTTATTAACCATCGCCGGGAAAGTGGAATTTGCCATGCGTTCAGAAGTCGTGAAAACCCACGCTGGTTTTCGTTTAATGAACACACACACACACACACACACACACATGGATGACGATCACCCACAGACGAACATTCATGGGCCTCCAGAGTGTCTTATAAGAGAGCGTGTGCCACTCAGGAAGGCAGTTATAGGGTTGACAAGAATGACAATACGATGCGGTAAAAGGTTAAAACGGAAGTTCTGACAGAACCACCGATTCAGGGGCTTTCAAGATCAAACCCCCAAGCACCTCGACCACTCCCACATTCCGTAGAACATGCTCCTGGGCCTCCGCAGGCCACGCCCCCGGCGGCGAATACAATGTGAGGCTGCCCACGTGAGTGCCTGTTTCTCGTCTCAGCGATGGGTAGAAAAGAGTTCAAGCAGTGGCAGTATTCTTGTCTCAACAGCCTCGATCCGGAAACAGAAATCTCAACCGGCACTACAAGAGACACCTCTTTCAAGGAAAGGAGTGCACATGCGCATAGGGGTCCTGAGAAACGCTTAAATACCGTCATGCGGCCGCGGGAGGTCTCTTTCCCTGCCGCCGCGGAGCTTCGCGGAGGCGGAGGCGTGGGGTAAGTTGAGAGAGGAGAGCGTGGCGGTCATGGTGCGTGCGTGATTAGGTGTCTTTTTCTGCTGGGTTTGGCCTTGAGTTCCAGGGCCTCACTTAATTCTGTAGCCAACTAGTGTCTTTTTTCTTTTTTCTTTCCTTTTGTGTTACAGTGCTTTCAAGATTCGGCTCCACCCATAACCCACCGCCATGGCCGAGGAAGGGTGAGCCCAGGGCCGGGATCGTGGTGCGGATAGGCGCGGGCCGGCAGCGCGGGCTCTGAGTCAACCTTGGCGCCCTAAGCGCACCTTACCGACGATGCCGAGTCCAAGGCATTATTAGGGGGTTTGCGGGATATTCTTTTAATCGTCTTTATTTGTTACATTTCAGCATTGCTGCTGGAGGTGTAATGGACGTTTATACTGCTTTACAAGAGGTGCTGAAGACCGCCCTCATCCACGATGGCCTAGCCCGCGGAATTCGTGAAGCTGCCAAAGCCTTAGACAAGTACGTGTATCAGTCTCAATACTGTGGGTTGGAACCGGAACAGGACTGCAGCGGAGGGAAGGAAGCTTGAAGTTCACGGTGTTAGCACAAAAGTTCTGAATGGCATCCGTTCTACAGGCAACCTAGGAAAAGGTATCAGAACTCAGATTTATATGGCCCACCTGAAGTTCGTGGGTTTGTTCGGAGTGGGGGTGAGCGCTGGGTTCACAGAGTACAACTACAGTTTTGAATGATGACTTCTGTTGTCGGATCCCCTTCACTCCTCTTATGAGTGAAACATAGCAGTCTGACAAACCTGTAGTTTGTGGGGCTAATTTCACTTTGTCTAGGACAAAACCTTACATAGTACATAATTTGCAAAACTAAAACCATCAAGTCAACTTAATGAAATTTCAAGTTTGTTGCTGAAGCATCTGGACTTTTACATGATTTTAGCAAATGAAGTGGCCGTTTTAGAAATGTGAATATGGAATTTATAAATATATTCAGTTTTTGGGTTACATTGGCAATACTGTATGTATTAACTTTGAGGAGAATTTAAAGGCATTTTCAGGGTTTCTAAGCCACTGTGCCTTAAAACCAGTAAACAGGTTTAGACCTGTTGCCTGTCAGTCTGTTCTCTTATCTGTTACTGTTTTTAGTTCTGTTTATTAGGTTCTACATATAAGTGAAATCATATGTCAGTTGCACATCTGTATATTTTTGTTTTGGCTACAAAGTGGTAAACAGTTCCCCTGCATAAACTTTGTTTTGAGGATCACTGAACACTTGGTGTTTATATAAGTGAATTCAGTGAAAATGTGTAACCTGTAACAGGTTCATCAAACTGAAGCAGTTTTCACTAGGATTGGTGGATATGCTGCTAGTGTTTTACTGGTGTAGCCAGTGCAAAGACAGCTCCCTTGTCATGTGAGACTGTGGACTTAGATCTGAAGTTCAGCTTTTACTGTTGGGTTTTACATTTCAGGCGCCAAGCCCACCTTTGTGTTCTTGCATCCAACTGCGATGAGCCTATGTATGTCAAGTTGGTGGAGGCCCTTTGTGCTGAACACCAGATCAACCTAATTAAGGTATGTTACCCAGGGCATTTGAGTTACCTGAACTGTGAGCCAGTGTGTCAGGAGTAATGCTCTGTGGAGTGAATTTTTTTGTTACACCTGAGCAAATTCTGTAGTGTTGAGCTGACTGCTTTCTCAGGTTTGAAAAACATCGCATGAATTTGATGTTGGCTACCTAAAGGTGGTTATAGAAGCCACTGTTTTCCTCTAGTGCTAAGTGCTAATTTTGGTGTTGGTATAGAACAAAACAATACTGTACCTATAGGGGACCTTGGTGCTGTGCATGATGACAACTGGCTCCCTCTACTGAACTGCTGTGAGGAAACTGCCATGTCACCCTATTATCTGACTGCAGCACCTTTTAGGTTTGATTTATTGTCAGTGCAGTAGCAACTAATACCTACTAACGTGATGTTTAAAATTTCCCCAATAGGTTGACGACAACAAGAAACTAGGGGAATGGGTAGGCCTCTGTAAAATCGACAGAGAGGGAAAACCCCGTAAAGTGGTTGGTTGCAGTTGTGTGGTAGTTAAGGTAAGTCATTTATCCTGGGCGAAGGTTGTGTTGAGGAAGTGTACTAAATCTAAAATATTAGGTCAGGAGCTCCTGAAAAGAAAAAAATGTGATTTTTGATAGATTGAGTTTCTTGCCTTTTAGAAAAGAAAAATAATCCATGATTCACGCCAGCCAATGAATCTGCTTATCTGAATGTGTTTCTGCAGAAATTTGGAGAAAGCTGGCAAGAGTAAAGCCATGTTACGAGCCTTAAAGACAGTTAAAGTCATTAAGGTCCCTGAAAATGGCTATAAGACATTTTAATAATGAAACCGTTTTCATAAGACTTGAGCTAATTTTAAAGTTTCATTGTAACTAGTGCTGGTGACTTGGTGGTGGAATTTCTAAATGTTAGTGGAAAAAACTATTTGACTTTTATTTTTTAGGACTATGGCAAAGAATCGCAGGCAAAGGATGTCATCGAGGAGTACTTCAAATGCAAGAAATGAACAAATAAACTTGGGTTTTGTTTCTCATCTCTGGTTTTTGTGTCTGTGTGGGGTGGGGGTAAGCAGAATAAGATTCCTGTTAGTGAGGGACAAAAGATAATGGTAACTGTTGGAAAATAACTGGAAACATGCTATTAATTCCCTCTTGGACTTCTAAATGGTAGCTTGCTGTCCTAATCTATAAGTAACTTAAGTGTTGATAGTTGAAATGGGACAGTCAGCAATATTGGTGGTAGCCAGGGTTTCTTGGGGTGGGCATCAAAAGAGGGCAGGACTAGAATTGTCTGTGGGCACCAGGAAGTATATGGTGGGAAGGGACATTGTTTACATTGACGAGTGTGACAAACAAAAGATGCACTTCAGTGTACTCTAGTCCAATCCAGTGGTTTTCGATCTTTATACTTGGGACTGGTAAAAATAGGATTCGTTTTGAGGACTGCTAAGGCAGAAATTAGCCTGAGTGGAAATGAATTCAACCAAGATTATTGGATTTGTAATCTTTATACGACATGAAGATGGTTGACTTTCACAGACCAGCAGTTAAAACTGCTCTGGTCCATAGGAGTCTTGGAAGTGATGACGTATTTCTGGATAAAAGTTGGGTATAAAATGTTAAACCAGTTTAAGACTAATGAAAGACTTGATAGTTGAATTTCTAGTAAATCACCAACGTGGTAACTTGGAATTTCTCCTATAGTTGGCCAGTCTTGGTAGACCCGGCACACACTGAAGCTGAGTTTTTTTTTTTTTTTTTTTTTTTTTTGCATCTTGAATTGACAGGTGTAAACCTTTTTCCAAAATCTGCCTTTAACGCTCTAGCAATCGCGACTATGACTAAAGGTTCTCAGTATGGCACCCCCTAATGGGAGTGGTTTACAAAGCTTGTGGATAGGGATGCCTGGATGGTGTCATTTGGGGTTATCTGCTACCATGAAACGTCAACGTGAGCTATTTGGTTTTCTAAGGAAAACGGTAAATTTGAGTTTCTTTACATCAGGATCTGTTCAAACATGTTGAGTTCTTGTTCTATATATGATATTGTTTGAACTTTAGATGCAGTAGCAAAATAATCATGTACACAATTCGCTTTTTATGGGAAATTCTGCGGTTTTAGGCAAGGAAGGGAAAATACCTATTTTATTTGCTATTCGAAGTGCATTTTCATTTTTATCACTCACGGGCACCTTTTTGAGATTAGGGCTAGGGACTAAGTATTCTTCCAAACAACTTCCAATTACACCAGCATTGGCATCTCAAAAGGAATTTCTCACCTTGACCCTACAGCCTCAGTACTACTTGCTGTGTTCATTCCTCAGAATCAGTCTGCAAGATAATCTGTCCTCAGTCAATTGCTAATGTCCTTTCTCTGCTAAAACATGGTCACCAAGACCTCAACAGTCAAATATAATACCTAGTAAACTGCCTTTTCCTCTAAAATTGTTTAGTCCACACTTAGCTCTTGTAATGCCAGTGGCAGAGGCCAGACAGGTTCTCGCTGGATTTGGGCAGACGGAATAAAAACTGCGGAGCTGGAAAGGTTAGGCCATTCCTTTTAATAAAGTCTCACAAGGCAGACAAGCACACAGGCCCCGGGAAACCACATCTCAAGCAAACAGTGGCCGGCAGGCAATCCTGCATGCACCACCCCCCTGAGCCAAGCACCTATAGCCTTATAGTTTAGGCCATAGACACGTGGTGTTGCCATGTAGTCATGCACCAATCAGGCAAAGGGCTTTCAGCGGGTAAACCAGCAAGCATCCCAAACAGCTGCCCAACAGCTCTTGACTCCATTCATCTTCCCCAGTCCCCTGTCCCTTTCCATTGTAATAGTTCCAGGGTTCAGGATGACGTCCTGTTTCTCCACAGCCTTCCTGGAACATAGTTCTACCATAGCTTCCACTCTGGATTCCTGTGGTTTCTTTGTTTTGGCTTTGATAAGTACTGAACATCTGTGTGAACAGCCACTTGCACCTCAAACTTTATGTCTCAAAGTAAATGTTTCCCTTAAAAACAGCTTTTTGGTTAGAGCTGCTGAACATCTAGCGCGGAGGTCCCCAAACTACCGCTGGCAGGCCACATGCGGCCCTTTGAGGCCACTTTTCTGCCCCGCTGCACTTCTGGAAGGAGCACCTCTTTCATTGGTGGTCAGTGAGAGGAGCACAGGATGCATCCGCACCCATAGTTCCCATTGAAATACTGGTCAGTGTGTTGATTTAAATTTACTTGTTCTTTATTTTAAATATTGTATTTGTTCCCGTTTTGTTTTTTTACTTTAAAGTAAGATATGTGCAGTGTGCATAGGGATTTGTTCATAGTTTTTTTTATAGTCTGGCCCTCCAACGGTCTGAGGGACAGTGAACTGGCCCCCTGTGTAAAAAGTTTGGGGACCCCTGGTCTAGTGTATATACCAAGTGCTTATATCCAATGTGTTACTTCCGGTTTCCCAAGCTGCAATCCTCGGACACTCTCACCTCTTCCCTCTACCTTCTGTTACACCTGACAAGACTCATCCAGGAGATTGCAACAGCTTCCCAAGTGATTTTCATGCCGAGTCACTACTCACTTGATTCATCCACATTGCTCTTGGTTGTAGTAAATGAAGTCGTGTTGCCTGTCTCTGTCTCCATGACTTCACCTGTTAGCTCCAGCTTCCCCTTGAAGTGCCTTTTTACCCGGCAATCTCATCCTTCAAAGTCCAGCTGTAATAGAATTCGTAGTTGTGACTTCTCTATTGCTTCCATGGGATCGCCTGGTTTACAAGGGGGCCAATACAAGCCGAAGTGCTAGGACAGAAGCCGACGTTTCCATCTTTTATTGGGGAAAGTAGATAGTAAGTGAAACCATTTGCTGTGTGCACTGAAAGATCCTGTTGAGGACATCACGCATGTGCCCCAAATAAGTTAAAGCTGAGCCAAATACTTGATACTGGTTTTCTTGCTCCCTTGGACAATGAGACTTGTGCTCCAAGCCAAATATTACACTTTCTGTTTTGGGGGGAGCCTGGTATTGATTTTCTTAAGGTTTATATAAACATTTTGTTAAGCCACATTGCTTTAAAAAATGAACAGAGGCATACATAGAAAAATTATAAGAAGGCTGTGTTAATCGTCGGACAGCTGGTTGAGGCTTGCTCGCTGGTTTACCCGCGCAAGCCCTTTGCCTGATTAGAGTGTGAGCACCTGGTAATGCCCCATGTGTGTGGCTTGTACAAGGCTATGGGTGCTTGCGCTCAGGGGGATTACAGATGCGCGGAGTGCCTGCCTGCCATTGTGAGGGGCCATTTTGCTGTTTGTTTGCCTGAATTGCGATTTCTCCTGGCTGCCTGCCGTTGTGAGACTTGATTAAGTGGAATGGCCCAACCCTTTCCAGCTTCAGTTTTTCTACTGTCTGCCCGAATCCAATGTGAAGCTGCCTGGCCACATAATGATATCACCAGCATTACAATGGCGATGTCTTAAAACACATGTTGTCCGTCTTTAACTGAATTGTTGAGGCAGGTGAACAATTTTATCTTCAGAGGTAATAAACTGGAAGAGTAGAAACAGTATTATAAATACTAACCTTGATTCTCCCCCGCACCCCGTTTTGGAGAAATGTACATGGAGTTGGGCTCAAGGAATGTGTTGAACACAAAGCAACTTGTGATGCCTCTTGAGACTCAGAAGCAAGGGGAGGATATGGAACCAAGGAGGGGACATAAGATCACAGCTTTCACTATTCCCAGGCTCGTGATGGAGCAGGCTGATGGCTGAGAGGGGTAGGACACTCTTGCTAGCCAGGATCCTGAGCTCCATTACAAGCTAGAGGGCCAGGGCTTTCTGGCAATAAGTTCCTGCTGCAAGAGCAATGGAGCCTGACCAGGCGGTGGTGCAGTGGGTAGAGCATCAGACTGGGATGCGGAAGGACCCTGGTTCGAGACCCCGAGGTCGCCAGCTTGAGCGCGGGCCCATCTGGCTTGAGCAAAGAGCTCGCCAGCTTGGACCCAAGATCATTGGCTCCAGCAAGGGGTTGCTCGGTCTGCTGACGGCCCACGGCCAAGGCACATGTGACCGGCAAAAAACAAACAAACAAAACCCTAATGATTGATGCTTCTCATCTCTCTGTTCCTGTCTGTCTGTCACTCTCTCTGTCTCTGTAAAAAAAAAAAAAGAAGAGTATAGGACTTGGGATATGTAAAAACAGGTATATTTGGAACATACAGCCAGTTGGGTTCCAGACCACCACAATAAAGCAAGTCACATGAATGTTTTGGTTTCCCAGTCCATATATAAGTTATGTTTACACTGTAGTCTATTGAATGTGCAGGAAGTACCATTATCAAAACAAACTAAATATGTATATACCTTAATTAAAAAATACATTATTGCTTTGGTGGGCTGGGTGAAATAGGTGAAGGGATTTAGAAATGCAAATTGATAGCCACGGCCTGACCTGTGGTGGCGCAGTGGATAAAGCGTCAACCTGGGAACACTGAGGTCGTCAGTTCAAAACCCTGCACTGGCCTGGTCAAGGCACATATGGGAGTTGATGCTTCCAGCTCCTCCCCCCTTTCTCTCTCTCTCTCTCTCTCTCTCTCTCTCTCTCTCTCACTCTGTGTCTCCTCTCTAAAGTGAATAAATAAAAAAAAAAGAAATTAAATTGATAGCCACAAAATAGTCATGAGGATGTAAAGTACAGCGTAGGGAACAGTTAATAATATGGTGGTAGCTGGGTGGTGCCCAGGTGAGTACTTGACATATGGAGACTACTTTGTAAGATATGTGATTGACTAACCACTGTGCTGTACACCTAAAACTAATTCAAAATAATATTTAATCTAAAGTGTAATCGACAAAACATACAAAATAAAAATCACTAAAGAGCATCATCTGCCCCTGTTTGAAAAATGGCACCTATAGAGTCGTCTGTATTGACACATCGGAAGGACTGGGACTTCAGCCACCCCAGGCACAAAAAGATCATGAATACTTGAAAAAAATTGGGGTTACACTTCAAATTGCATAAGCAGACCTAAATTGAAACTTCTTTAGCAATTGAGATTTTTTTGTATGTTTATTGTATTGGTTTTAGAGAGAGAGGAAGAGAGAGAGTGAGACAGAAACATCTATCTGTTCCTGTATGTGCCCTGACTGAGGATTGAACTGGCAACCTCTGTGCTTTGGGATGACACTCTAACCAACCAAGCCAGTGGTGGGATTCAGCCGGTTCTCACCAGTTTAGCAGAACCGAAACCTAATTTTTTGTTGAGTTTGATTAACCTGTTGTTAAAATGGCGTGTGTAAATAGGGTTCTCTGTAAGGTGGGTGCCAGGGCAGCCGCCCAATGTGGAAATCACAAATTTACATTTCTTACTCTTTTTTTAACGTTCATCTGTGCAATAGCATATTCTAAGCATCCATAATAATGTTCATTCCGTCCATAGGTGAAAAAAATTGCAAGTGAGGACGCCAATCAATAAGCAATATGGAAATATCTTAAATAACAGTTTTGTGGGTTTTTGTCTGGTATTATTTAACAATTTTTCATTAATACTTTAAAACTCTTATAATCTAGTTTTGTGTACCTCTTTTATTGTTCTTATTCAAATATTAAATGCATGAAATAACAAACTACCTTTCGGTATATTGTTCTTTTGTACTTAAAAGGGTCATTAGGGCAGAGAACCAGTTGTTAAATTATTTGAATCCCATCACTGAATCAAGCTATCTGGCCAGGGCTCAAATGAGATGTTTTGATAAGCTTTTTCTCTAAAACCTTAGAGCCTAATCAAAGTTGCATTACAATCTGCCTTCTGCTTGTAAAGTCTTGGAAACGGGTTAGGAGAATGATCCTAAGGATTCTTTACCTACACTTAAGGGGCTATTTTCTAAACTCTGACCTACCTAGTTAACAAGAAACATCCTTATGAGTACTGGTATTTCTCTCCTTTTTTCTTTTGCTCCACATTCGCTGTCTTCATCACCTCATTTGCGTTCATATTTTGGTTTCTCCAGCAAATTGGCTTTGGAAAAGGAGTGTGCCAGGAAGGTGCTTTTATAGATCGAAACTCATTCTCTTTTAAGTTTTTTCTTTCTGTATGAAATAAACTGAGTTGTGAAACTGAAGGTTGGAGGCCCTGGTGATTATTCTGTGGTCCTGCCAATCCAGGAGATTCTGTTACTCTTGCATTTTTGATAAAGGGAGAGAAAAACTAAAGCATCAATTCAGAAGGCCTAATAGTTAAGACAACACATTTATTGACCAATTATGGGAAAAAAAGTGGTTACAGCTATAAGTATATTTATCACAGGACTGTTAAACTTTTCTTGATTTAAAAAGAATGCTTGTGTAATTATAAGGGGAATTATGGTGTCATAAAAATGGACAGTATAGAAGGGCATTTGTTAATACAAGTCTTTTAAAAGCAATATTAATAACATGTACAATAGTACCCCATTTTTTTTAAAAGAGCAATATAAGGGTGCATGCTGGCAGAGAAGAGAGTGGTTTGAAGGATGCACATCAGGTTTTAATGGTTGTTTCCGAAAAGGTGGCTATTTTGGTTTTTGTTTTGCTTGTTTTTCTCATAAGAAAATATTTTAAATTAAAGAAATAAAATTATATGACAGGATATTATTGGAGTTAATTTGAAGTCGCATTAATATAAAGGTTTTAAAAAATGTTATGTTTTGTGAACAAATAAATTACTTTTTCTAGTAAAATTAAATCGTGAAAAACAGAGCTTAAAAAGACTGAATTCAGACCTCGCCAGCAGAGGGCAGTAAGAAGTTGGTGCCAGGGGAGTGGAAAACGTGCTGAGATAAGAAGCAGCAGGCTGCCCTTAGGAAAAGATTCTTTTCCCATGCCTTAAATATCGTTGGGCTTTAGTGTACTATTTCACGTTGCTTTACGCCTTGTTATTGCAGAATCCACCATCCCTAGCTGGTGAAGTCGTTTCACCTTATGTGCTTTGGTAGGCTATCAGCTGAGGTTACTTAATTTACAACTAGGAAATTGACGTATTCCTGGAAGACAAGGTTTTGAGCTGTGACAGTGGATTGCATGTCTTTCTTGGGTCCCTTTTCTCTTCTACTGTACTGAAAATTTGCCTGGAACTATCTGAAGACCAAAAGGTGTCAGAGCAGGTCTGTTCTGTCAAATGAGCATAATTTGGAGAGTATTAAGGAAACAGATGCGCTTTGGAAATGATCATCTCGGCAGAGTAGCTGCACGCAAGCACTTCCGTTGTTCCATGCTGTAGCTCTGGTGCCCAGCCTGGTGTTGCGGGCACTCGAATATTTTGCTGGATAAATAGGTTTAATCTGCCTATTTATTTATTTATTTGTCAGTTAACGTGTGAGCTATTCCCTCTTAAACTTAAACTCCTCAGCGTATTTTGACACTTTAATTTCTCATGTTCCTTTTTCTTCTGGCAACAAAGTGAAATTCTCAAGTTGGGCCTCTTTTAGACTAGAATGGTGCCAAGCTGTCTTAGCTCCCCTCACTCCGACACCACTCTGGGGAGTAGGGCAGAGAAACGTACCCTATCACAATACGGAGTACATAGCTCCAAGAGTCTGAAAAAATAATTTTAAAAGCCATTTTGAGACCTGGGAATAGTAAAAAGCACGTGAATTCAGGGAAACTATTTTTACACTGCAATAATTTCTTTTTGAAGCCTATTTATCGAGACACATGCCAACAGCACAGTATTGTACGAGTGATGTGAATTAAACCTTACACAAATGTCGTATTTGTCTTTTTATTTTTCCTTCTCTCTATTGCCCTCAACTAAAATTTACAAACGAATATAAAATTCCCGTTTGTACCTGGTTGGCTTGTTAGAGAAAAATACAGAGTTAAAGGCCTGTGATATTTCACAGTGCTGCCACCAAGTTGAAAGAAGCAAAATGCACATAAAAAAAATAAATGTGAGATCCATAAGGGGAAAATAAAATATTAACATAGAAATGCTACAAATGTATAACTCTGTCTTTTAGATTTGATGCTGGATATACTTGCTGATTTTCAGGGGTCAGCAGATGTTTTGCTAAATGGATGCATGTTGTGGCTTACTGGGAGGTATTTACCCACATGTGGATCATAAAGTGATGCAAGTTATGCTCTTATTTCAGGAAGGAACATATGTATAATTTTAAAGAAGAAATGAAACGCTTTTCTGTCCTCACTCATAACTTGCATTTTGAAATAAAATCATCCAGTTCAAAATTTTATGTTCCAAATGTCAGTCATGTAAAACGTCTAGAAATTTTACTCTAAAAATAAACATGAAAATGACAATGATGCTAAAGTGCAGAAGTGGAATTCAGAGCCCTATGTGGAAAGAAAACTATGTTTCATCATAAACTTTTAAATAACTGAGATCAAGGCTTAAGAAAGCATACTCACTATTACCTTTATTGTTGCCTCATGTTATCATGTGCAATGAGTCTTGTTCAAAGCATTGCTTCCATCTGGAGTTCTAGGTAATAGGAGGCAGGGCAGATGTAAGTGTAGCGAAAATTCAGTTACACTTTTAAACTATCCTGTTGATGGTAGTAAAAATAAAAAAGGGAATGAGCTGGTCTTCAAAGAAAATTCTATGTTGCAGTCAGAGCAGTGGGTATCAAACAACAGGACCTTGGATGAAGCCGCAACCTGACCGGCCAGTGATCCAAGCAACCTCTAGCACAATGACAATTGGAAAGTAAGTGTTATTTGTGGCAAGAGGAGTTAACATTTTAAAAACAAGCTGTATTTCTGAGACGATTATTTTTTTCTGTCAAAAACAAAAAGACAAATAAGAACATGCCAGCATTCACCTTTAATTTTGGAATGTAAGCAATCACTTAACATCATAAATCCTCAGTTAAAGGTGACTATAAATGAGCTGAATATTGGCTGAATGATTCTACTTTTATTGCATTGGATAGAATTCTATGAGTTGTTTTCCCTGGTGATCACAGACAGTCTCAACTAAAATGGTATTTATTGACGAGAAAATGTTCATAATCATTGCCAGTCCCCATACTTGTACTTGGCTGATGAAAGGTGTTCTCAGCAGCAAAATGAATTTCATCCTACATATATATACTCTTTAACTCTATTTTCCTAGTAAGACATTCAAATTTGGAAATTAACAGCCAGTTTGGATGACAGAGGCAAACTCTTATTTAAGGAAAACAAAATAATTTAATAAAACATATTGCTTTATTTAAACTGTTAAGCCAAGCAAAAATCTTTTCAAAATATAAATAAAATATCAACAAAAACAAATCCGCTATGTAGAGTAGAGTGGAAAAGCATCTGAAATCTTTCTTTTAACACTGTAATTCTGATTCCTTGATTTCTGCTTTATATTTTGACAATAAGAGTTAAACAATTGTGCAAGGAAATAATAGATATTTCTTTTATTCTAACATCTTGCTCTCTTCAGCAATTTCCATATTTCTTAGTGTTTGATTTTAGTCCTTTGAAGACAGTCTACCAGGAAGGAGCTCTTATGTAATTCTGGGCTCTATTTAACACTTAGTATATATATATATTTCTATAATACCTATCATGAGCACCTCCCCAAAGGAGCTTATTGTTAAATGATACAAAATTTAGAGAATCAAAACATATTATTAGAGTATTCTATATAATGACACAGGCAGTGTTGCTATCAACTGAAGTAACCGTTAATGGCAACTGTGGTACATTATTTTCTGAGAACTAGTGCCTTACCTCTGTTGTCACTACTGATTGTTTTATTTTCTAGGAGTAGAACTACAGAGGCTGACCAAAATGTGACATTCCTGCTTTCTTCCTGTATTTCTGGAGAAGATGCTCTTTTTTTTTTTTTTTTTTTTTGTGCCTAGAGAAGATTTGGCGGGAGGTTAGGCAAAGACTTTCCCACTGCAGACCCGATTTGCAGTTTGAACCTGAATGTTTCAAATGGAAGGACCCGAGACATGATCTCATTTGATCCCCACATTTTCCTGCTGAGAAGATGAGCCCCGGATCCTGGGACATTCTCCAAGAAGCCTTTGTGCGTGTAGGTAAACAGTGATTCTAGGGTTTTGGTGAAGATAAAAATATTTTATAGATAGGTGTGGGTTTATTGGTGAAGATGATCTCTCTGTGATTAGTACCGTAGTCATACCACAAATCTGTACACACTTTTCAGTACGTGGAAAATAAGCTAACAATGGCACTTTAGTTGGTTTCCACCAGACGTGTGTACTGATGTGGAAGAATATTTATACAAAGTTAAAATGTATAAGCATAATTTTCCACAGGCCATCATTTGCAATACTGTGCACTTTGAGTTTGTGCAATATTTTCCTGATCTGTACTTACCGGTATTTCGTATTATCCAGGCCAACCACAGGGAGGCAGAGTGGTGAGGTTACCAGACTGAGGATCTGCAACAGAGACCCCTGTTGGGGTCCTCAGTACACAGGTGAACTTACAGGTCCAAGGATGTGTTTTTAAAGACAGGGGGAGCTATTGTCCAGAAAGGAATGAGTTGAAAAAAATCTGTCTCAAAGTGTACAATGAGGGTGTATTTCACAAAAAAATTGTAACTAGCTGCTTTGTCTTGCTATCAAATAAAGTAAATGAATTAGTCTTAATTTTCAGAAGCAGTTATAAATAAAGGAAGAGTGTTGCCATCTAATTGATTGTTAGAGGAATTGGGCTTTTGTGTTTTTTTCTTTGTTGTTCTGTTTTTTTTTTTTTTATTTCTTTTTATTTATTTATTTTAGAGAGGAGGCACAGAGTGAGAGAGAGAGAGAAAGAAAGAGAGAAAGGGGGGAGGAGCTGGAAGCATCAACTCCCATATGTGCCTTGACCAGACCAGTGCAGGGTTTTGAACTGGCAACCTCAGTGTTCCCAGGTCGATGCTTTATCCACTGCGCCACCACAGGTCAGGTGGGCTTTTGTTTTTAAAAATAACTCATCCTTCATACAGATGGCAGAATGACGCTAATGTTGGCAGAGAAAAGCTTGCCTCTTAAAGATCTCTTTAAGACTAATGAGCATAAGACTTGGATTCTCATCCTAGACAAGAATGCAATCCTTACCCACAGAAATTGGGGGGAATAATTGCATAAACATACCAGTTTTATTGGTTTTTAGCAATAACAAAAGCAAAGAAAATGTTATTTTTTGAAGATCTGGAACTTTCTGAGTTTCGGGTTCTGAAATTTAGAGATGAAAACATACTTTTGAAAAGTTTCTTCACTTATTTTTTTGTGTCTGTGCTTCAGTAAAATTCCAAAGGAAGACTAATTTCTGGTTTTGTTAGTTTTTGTTATTCATGTATGCTTTTCTCTGTTTCTAAATTTAGAATTGTTGGAGAGAAATCAATTTCCTGAGAACACTTTAGCTAATATTAAAATTCAATTAAAATTTTTTATGTTTAAATTTTTTAAAGTTTTATTCATATTTACATTGTATAAAATCGGTATTGAAATTAAATCATATGGAAACAATATTCGGAAATATCAGAACTACCAATTCAATGTTTAAAAACTCTAAAACTTCTCTGAAATAACTGCTATCTAAAACACCTCAAATTTAAAACAAAATTATTGTGGTATTGTCATTTTGAATCAAGTTGGTTTTAAATTACCGGCTAAAAATTTATAAAAGCCAACAGTCTGTAGTTCGTCATTTTATCTAATGTCACTTCCTTCTGTTCCTTTTGAGGGGACTTTCACTACCGTCTATGCAGTGAGCAGGAGATGGCAGCATTACTTCAGCTGTTCCAAAGAAGTTCACGCTAATCCCTTCTAAAAAGAGAAGGTTGGGAGCTGATGGGAGCAGAGTTATAGCGGCAGGTGCTACAGTGTGTGTCTATCAAGCAGGAGACATAGGAAACAAACGTGAAATAAAACTGTTTAATGCCTCTGAATGCTGCAGATTTTTACGCGTATTTTCCAGGGTAACAGCCCCTTCCCTTGTAAAAGTGAAATGGATCAGATGTTGAGATTTTTATGGGATTCAGAAAGCTGTATATGCCTAACAAAAAAACTTGGCTCTACAGCTGTGGGATTTTTAATCTCTCATTTTATTTATAGAGTAGTAATTCTCTAAGAACATTAGTCAGTCATATTTCTTATTTCTTCGTAAATTTCTAAACAAATTTTAATAATAGTGAATAAGAAGCCTAGATATTTGGTCCGTAAATGTATACAGAATACGTCTAATATGCACCTGAACTACTGCTGTTCTGTTGCAGTGTTAGTGCGAGAGAGAACAGATTAATTAGATGGGCTAATCCTGGGATCTCAAGGCCTCAAGGACTCAGCATCTTGTTAGTATCCAATCTGGTACCTATCCTTGAGGGGGCAACTTCCTAGGAAAACCAACCTGTAATGTGCAGCCTGGATATGTTTTGCTGAAATAAATTTATACATGTTGTGTGTTTACAGAATTTATTCTTTCTTAGCTTCCTTCAGGAAATGTAATGAGCTATAGAAAGAGCTCCTGGAGGATCAAAATTTCTTGGCTTTAGGATAAAAGAGGAGATAATGAAAGTCTAAATAGAATGTTTTCTTGTTACCCGTCTTAGGTTGTTACCCTGGTTAAGAAAGAAAAGATTCAAAGGTTGATTTTAAACTGGAAAGTTGCATTCTGACTTTTACCTTCATTTTAAAATTCTGTATTCTGAGAAGTCTTGTTTTAGAGATATTTCCCTAAATCCTACCTTTACAATATGAATTTCTGTTGTTCATTTTCAGTAACCTTAGAGTTTTAATTTCTTTATGTCTACATATAATCTGCTTTGGGCAATGCTTCCTTTTCCCCCTCTTTTACTCCCTTCATAATGGCATGGATTTGACTTCTTTTTGCAAAACAGAACATTTTATTAATTTGCTAACTCTTTTTTTCATTAAAATCCTAAGTTAACAAATACATAAATATAGCTTTTATGGGTTCACCAGAGACCCAAAGGTGAACCTGAAATTTAGTCTACTAGTTGGCAGCTTATATGGCAGGGTTACCAAATCAGAAATAATGACTTGAGTGCAAGTTTGAATAAATGAAAACCATAGTCGTTTAATCATATACAGTCAGAAGTTTATCCTGGCCTCTATAAATAGTAGGAAGGTAATATCTGATCTTAAAACCCATTTTACCTTTTGTTTTTAATATGCTGGGTCTCCTTGTTAAATAATTGTTAACAGAAACACTGGTACTAATTTTCATCCCTTTTGACATACTGTGACTTTATAATGGGGTGTGACAGAGACCTTTGATGTGTTTGCAGGAGCAACCACTGGGCATTGGTAAGTGGAGGTTGTTATGATCTTCATACTAATCCATTTGGAAAGTGATAACTCAGAGAAGAGAATGAAATGGCTTAAGTATATGTATATGTATAAGTGTATGTGCATGTGCACGTGTGTTTGTGTGTGTAAGTGTGTAGAGAGAGGCGGTTGTTCAGTCCACACTGGCTTTATAGTCAGGGCTTGGTGTGAATTCTGGCTATGCCAGTTACAGCTAGTGATTGTGAGACACTAGAGAAGTCATTTTGCTTATCTAAATCCCAATTCTTTTCATTCAAAATAGGAATACTAATACTGTCTTATGATATTTTTGTGAAGATTAACTGAGATAATATGTGTAATGTGCTTAGCCCAGTGTCCAGAATATAAGTGGTGGTGGTTATTATTATGATGGCACAGAATTATCACAACAGAACTAAATATATATATAATCAGAATCAGATTACTTTTTCTTTGCAAAGCCTTAACCTATATAAAGATAGTTTTAAAATCTGTAAAAGCTATGTAAAATATCTCTTAAGGAATAGGTTATAACTTTTAGTTACATGGTGCTTGAGACAAAATATTTATGTAACTCTCTCAGGAAAGTTTTATATTTTGTTGTCATAGCCATGGACTTTATTAATGTCTCAGTCCTAAAGGTTTCATAGAAGCTGGTCTAAAGATTATTTAGAAGATTATAGAAAACCATTCTACCCAATGGGAGTAAATGTCTCTTCAGACTCCTGCCCTTGGCTTCAGCTGTCAGCCGTGGCTTTGACCTCCATAGATGACATGCACATTAAGAGCCCTGGTTGTAGCCATTTCAAGCTCTTACTCTGAACAGCACATCCCAAATAGGATATTTATTTTTACGTATGCTTACATACTGGATGTTTAACATACCACTTTATTTTTAATTTCTGTAGAATATGTTTTTCTTACCTAAGGAACAAAATGAGTTTAAATGTTTTAAAAATCTAGGCCGTGTGCCTTGAAAGCTCTTTGATACTGGGTCCTTTGTGCTTTCTTCCAATTACAATTTAGGTCTTGGAGCAATGAGGTCAGATAATCTCATCCCTTATTCTGCATTCTTCTTCCTCTGCCCTTTCTTACCTCCTCTGCCTCCTAATATCCATAGTCCATATCAGCTTCTAGACTGCATACTTGATTAAGGGTTTCTTGAAGGTACAGAACTTTCTTCTTAAATGTTCTCCCCAGTGTCTAGTATAATGTTTTGTACAAAAGGAGTTTAAAAAATAAGGACATGAATGTGAACTACAGTCATATGTTGTGTATTGGGAATAAAGCACTTCCAAATATGATGAAGTGGAAAAAGAGGCTCTTCATTCTGGAAAGATGATGATTGAAAATTATGACAGCAATCATATATGGTACAGATTGAACACACCTATCCCTTTTCCCATTATAATTTAGGCTATGCTATAAAAATTAAATAAAACAAAGTTATTTTACCTATTGAGTAGATAACACATTACTTCAATAAGCTGAAAGAGAAAGTTTGGATACATGTAGAGGAAAAATGTACAGTGAATAAATGGTTAAGGTAGCTGCTTGTTTTGAATATATCTCAGAACCTTAAAGTTAATGTGAGTTGCCACCATCTTGGCATCTCTCCCCAAACTGAGCCATGCTATTGGACTGCCCGGACCTGGGTTTTTACAGTACAGGAGCACTTCTTACGCTTTCTGAGTCAGAAAGAATGGAATGAATCACAGTTTAATGTTATAGTATTTTTGTCTTGGTCTCCAGAATCCTTCAACATTCTCACTTAACAACCTTCAAACCCTAGTTAACACAATGCTTCTTGTCCATTCTTGCAGTCATACTGCCAGAAATCATTGCAGAAATGCAGACAACCAAACCACCTATTTCATGTTGAATATGCAAGGGTGCAGATAGCAGGTTAGAATTTGTGGTGGCAACCTGGAGTCGTTCTATTTTGATTGTTTCTATTTTTATTTTTAGTGAAATAATAAAGCAAGGTCGGCAGCCAGAATCAGGATGAAGGAGGAGAAGATGAAGATCTGAGGTGAGAGGAGACATCAGGAGAGGAATGTGGTAAAGGCGAAAAGCATGTGGTCCCACATTCCTTCAGTTACTGTCGTCATTTCTCAACCTCTAGTTAGAGCAAATCTCCTCAAAAGAGTTATTTATACTCCTTATCTTACTTTCTGCTTCCAGTTCATCTTGAAACCACTCCACGAAGATATTCACAGACATACTTCCTCTGAAATATCTCTTGTTAAAGTTACTGGTGAACTACATGTGGATAAATTTAAGGGTCCATTCTCAATTCTTAACTTTTTGATTTCTCAGCAGCATTTGACAATTGACCACTCCCTTCTCTGTGACTTCCTTTACTTGTCTTCTAGCACGCTGTACCCTTCTGGTTTTTTGGCTGCTTCATTGGCTCCTCCTTCTTGGCATACATTACCAATTCTTCATCCTGTCTCTGAATGAAATATTGGAGAACTCAGGTTTTATTCTCTGGGTCTCTTCTCTGTCCGCACTCCCTTGGAGGTCTCATCCACATATATGTAGAGGGCCTCTAAATTTATTTTTTCATTGCAGACCTTTCCCTTGAAATCCAAATACATAGACCCAACTGCTCACTTGAAATCTCTATTTGGATGTCTAACAGGCTTTTCTAACCACACGTCTGGTCTTTCCTCAAAAAATTTGCTCTAGTCTTTGCAGTAAATGATAACTCTAACCTCTTAATTGCTTAGGCCAAAACGTTGGAAGTCATCCTTGCCTCCTATCTTTCTCTTCTACACACAGTCAGTTCTGTCAGCAGATTCTTGTATTTCTACCTTCAATATAGAGTCAACTTGTGGTGCTCTCTTTCCACCTTCATTGATTCCATTCTGCAATAAATCACTCTTATCTCCCACCTGCGCCGCTGCAGTTGCTTTCTAACAAGGATCTTCTTGTCACCATTGGCTCCCAACAGTCTGTTCTCCCAAACAGCAGTCACAGTGATTCTTTAAAACTTCAGTTAGGTCATTTTACTGCTCTGCTCAAAATCTCTAGTGGATTTCAAATCTCACTCAGAGTAAAAGCCAGTCCTTCTATCTACATACAAGGCTCTACACAGTCTGACTCTGCTACCTCTATGATCTTTCCTCCACTTTTCTGCCCACGTTCATTTTACTTTAGCCACACCGGGCTCCTTCCTGTTCTTTGACAAAACCAAGCATACTCCTGCCTCAGGACCTTTGCATTTCCTGTCCTTTCTGCATGGGATGGAATTCCCCTATGCATCTGCTAATTTTGCTCTTTCATCTCAGATTTCTGTTCAGAAGGAATTCCCTTGATCTCCCTATTTAAAGTAGAAACTACTTTCCACGTTTCTTTCTCTCTTTTCCACTTTCTTCTTTAATTTGCCCCTATACCAATTATTGCCATCTGACACCCTGTATTTAAATTACTTATTTACATATTATATGTCTTCTGCTACAATTTGATTTTAATTTTTATAAGTGAGGTAAGTGAGGATTTTAGGAAGAAGTAATGTTTGAAATGAGAAATAGAAGAAGAAGAAGAGATGTTAAATCGGCTAAGAGAAGAAAAGAGTCTTCCAGGGAAAGGGAAATACATGTGTAAAAGCTTCCTTCCTGTGAGAGAAAGCATGGGAAAACAAGGACCGATGAAGTCCTATTTCTTTTTATTAGACTTCTCCCTGATGACAGAAATTATATCCACTAGATTTATCAGGCTCAGGTCAACATACTAAAGACCAGAAAATAACTGAGTTAGTCTCTTTTGTCCCAAGTTTAAAAATTCCAGGGATGAGATTTGATGAGCCCTCTTGGGTCAGGGGACTAATTGGAGGAGTGTAGCAGAATGCTTGGGCCAGCTTGGGTCAATTCCTCACCTCTGGACCAATTCCTATGACAAGAGGAGGGTGGTCTTTAAAAATATGGCAGCTAATACTCAAACTACATGTTACAGTGTTGGGAAGGCACATTTCCCCAGGAGAAAATGAGGATGCTATGCTGACTAGACTAGATACCCACTATAGTAACTGAGTATGAGGGATTTTTTTGCAGTCCAAGAATCAATAAATTTGGAACATAATGTTAAAAGAAGTTCCAGCAAGGAATGTCGCCATGCTGGAACTTTGGGGAAAACAAGAAATCTTAGAAGATTCCTGTTAAAGAAATAGAAGTAAACTTTAAGGGTAGTGATACTTTAGTTTTAAGTTTATTTCTGCTGTACAATTCCCAGGGAAATCTGTTGTATTTAAAACTTTGTGTTCATAGGACCTAATGAAATTAGAAAGGTAGGAAGTGTCTTCATTTGAGAAGAAAAGTTTTGATAGAAGATAGAAACCAGCAGGAGCTGTTGCTAGATGATGTATGTTGATTGCCAGTGGAACCGGAAGTTGGAGTTTTTCAGAAAGAGAAAAAGAAAGGTGATAGGCAACCGTCTGGAAAATGTTAGCACTATTTTTTCCCTCCAAATCTCAACATCATCTCAGACTTGTGCTCAATAGTTTCTATTTGCTCATCTGTATTTATTCTCCAGGTTCGTAGAGAGACAGCCCTGAATGAACTGTGTTCGTGAGCATCCCTGTGTTCTACCAATGAGAGACAACAGCAGGGTGTGAGGCAGGAAGGCTGGGGTGTTTAGTCTGGGTTTCCATTTGGGATCACCCTGCTCCTATTGATGATAGGGCAGTCCCTACTCTCTCCACAGGTAGTAACAGCTTTCTGCTATTGCTACTCCTGGGATCCTATGTCTTTCCTTAATGTTTCTCCAAACCCTGATTACTTTTTTTGTTATGAGTCCCTTCATTAAACTCTGCTCAGTTATCCAATGTGAGTGTGCCATTTATTTCTTGCTGGGACCCAGACTAATAGAAAGGCATAGAGTATTCTAACAATAATTTTAGGGAGCTAAAGAAGATTGGGGAGATTGCAGACTGTTCTGTGCAGTTTGTACAGAAACACAAAGACAAACCCGAGGAGATGGAAGTTCTAACGCGAAGTGCCCAGTGGAGAGCAAACACTGGTACTCACTGAAACTAGACATCTGCAGATCAAGTATGAAACAGGCTGCTGTCAGATGGTCCAAGTCCATGCTGATCATCACAAAGATAGAAAATTGAATTAGGATATATTTTAGAGAAGTTTACAGATTGATGATGCCTTGTCCTCAATATTAAGCTCCAGCCAGTTAAATGTTCATGGAAAGGTGATAATAATTCACTTTTCCATGATACTGGTTTGTAAAATAAGATTAACAAACAGGCCAACAGCAGTCCACCTGTGTTAGAATAGCTCCCAAGGGGAAGACATCTGTGGGGGGTAAATGAGATGAGAGGGCACTTATGCAGCTGAAAGAAACCAAAATAAACAGAAAGGAAAAAGAAATAAACCTGAGATGCTGCAGAATGGAGGAAGGATTTATATATCAATTCTCAGTGCTACAGTTACTTTCGGGAGAAAATCTGACATTCACCTGTGATGGACACAGCAGCAGGCTGGGTGCTCACGGAATCAATAGGCATAGTTTTTCAAATGTGTGTGCATTGATCTTGCAGTTTATTTGGGAATAGGTGCTCACCGATTTGACATGAAGAATAAGTTATTGTCGTTTGTTATCTTAACTTTGTGCAGCACCTAACAGAAGGCTTTGCATATTAAAAATGCAAGCATCAGTTAAATGAATAAATAAAAATTGACCTACTAAAAAATGAGCACAAACCAATTGCATATTAATAAATTCACACTTTTGTTCTCAGTGTTACTTTTTGCTTATTTAACTGATTATTGTTTTGATTGGGATCTGTTAATTAACAATAGTCTATTAATAGCCAATTATTAAGCCTATCAAAGAGATAAGATGAGTATCTGTTTGCTATGAGTTAATTACTGTGATTTTAAACATCTTTTGGATCTATCTCTAAAGGCGTAACAAAAAGTTATTAATTTGTGCTCTCCACTAGGCACTTGCATTAGAACTTGAGTCTCCTCAGGTTTGTCTTTGTGTTTCTGTACAAACTGCACAGAACAGTCTGCAATCTCCCCAATCTTCTTTAGCTCCCTAAAATTAGTATTAGAATACTCTATATCCTTTTACCAGTCTGGGGCCCAGAAGGAAAGAAATGGCACCCTCTCATTGGATAACTGAACAGAGTTTAATGAAGGAATTGATTACAAAACAAGTAGTCAGGGTTTGGAGAAACAGTAAGAACAGCCACTGTGACTTGTGTGTGTAAAAATACAAATGAGGTGCTCATGTTGTCAAGTTAGTGCTTATTTCTAATTTGCATCCTGCATTTTGTTGGCCATTTCTAACCTGAGCAAAAGTACAGATGACAGAGCGCGAAAAGCCCAATGCTCTTATTGAATGAACAAGGGAAAGACTTCTGCCCAGATGGAGAATCTTTACCATCGTTTTTATGTATTTATGAATTGGCATATTAAAAAATTCCATTTTAAGTTGAATTACTAAAATTTTATCAATTCGGTATAGTTGTTTCGAAAGCTAATTTTGTGGCATCTGTGGTCATTACGTAAGAGGAAAATGAGAAAATGTTTTTCACATGTCACTTATATGTAAATTTAGGTGCAGCTTTAGGCTTGAGGTGAAACACTAGGCTTCTATTGAATTTTTTACACACTGTATAATAAAAGTCTGCAATCCGATATGTCACACATCTCCATTAACCTCTGACATGGAATTTGTTCTATTCTGATTGTTTTTTTATTGATACAAGTGTTTCGTGAGGAATTAAGGGGCTTTCCTTCATAAATATTTCATTTGATTTACTGCATCTTGGGCTGTGATATTCCTGGTTAGAATATTTTACTGTTAAAATATTTTTAAAAAACATTAATTGAATTCCCAAAGGATAATGTGCATCAGTTCTATGTTAAGCTCTTTGTTCAGACTTATTATTTCAGCCTCCAAAATGTGTTTTCACTAACATAATAATGTGATAAATGCAAAAAGTGTGTGCACAGCTTTAAGACATTTGGAAATGCTTCTCCAAGTTGCTTTTAGGTCGGTCGCTTTACTCCTCTTTTAACGGTATTTCTATTCCATACTCTACTGTCCCACAGGTTGCTGAAAGGTAAGCCTGAACTGTGTGGGCATTCTAGTTGTGAACTGAGAAGCTGGAGTGGCATGGCAGACAGTGTTCCTCTTCTCTAATTGACATCTCCAAGTTCTCCTTTCTTGTGAACATGGTTTTTCCTTTGAATATTTATGTGCGTTTCCTTAATTTACAGTACCTAAACATTCCAGTTAGCAAAGAGTTGTGTCATATTTATCCTGAATTCTCCATGCTGTTTCCGTCTCCTTTTGACCTTCCTAGTCACTTCCTTTTCGTTGGAACCACCAAAATAATAGCGCCAGCAACCAGACAGCCTGCATCACTAAGACGGTTTACTTTTCCTGTGTCTGCTTTTCCCAATATGGCGGCCAGTAGCCACATGTGCCTGCTGAGCGCTAACAGTGGGGCTAGTCCAAATTGAGATGGGCTGAAAAGATAAAATCACACTGGGTTTCCAAGATTTAGTGCAAATAAAGGAGATATAAAAACCCTCTTGTCTGATGCAGCTGAGCCCCAAAATAATATTTTTCTTTCTTTATTTTTTTAAAGTACTTTTAAGTTATTTTTTTAGAGCAATTTTAGATTCACAGCAAACTGAGAGGAAGGTACAGAGACTTATCAGAGCCGTCTGTGCAACACATGCATAGCTACCCCCATTATCACCGTCCTCCCGCCTTGGCATATTTGTTACAACTGATGAACCCACATGGACACATCATCACCCAGAACTCATAGTTTACTTTAGGGTTCACTCGAGGTGTTGTATTGTTTACCTGTTAAAACACCATTTGGGGGGGGAAGATGATATATTTATATATCAAACTTTTTAATTTTAACTTAAAAATATTTCATTATCAATCTTTTGAAGTAGGGCTGGGTGTTCTTGAGACGAACAGATCTGCTGATTAGAGCTGTCCAGTAACTTTCTTCCATGAGCAACATTCAAAGCAGCTTTATAATTTTCACTTCCATTTCTTTAAAATGCAGAGCAATCTGGACTATACTTACAAGGCACTTCTGTAGCTTTGGCATTTAATTTGGCAGAAATTGTTTTTCTATTTCTCTTTCTAAAGCATTTAACTTGGTTTCCACAAAGATAATAGCTCTTTGTTTTTGCTCATATGTTTCATAAATTTACACAATATTTATGACATTACAAAATTCCAATACCAATTAAAACTGTCACAATCAGGTTTGGGAATAAACTTATTTGACCTTTGTTACATAAGTAAAAACTAAACTGGCAGGAGCAAGCATTGTCCCAGCCTGCTCAGACGTATTCTGCTGTTAAGAATATTTATAATGTTATTGGCATCAGTCTCTATGCTTAACAGAAGGAATGGAGAGCATGGTGAGTTAATCTGCCAAATCAGTTAATTGAAGGTCATTAAGAGAAGCTCTACTATAAAAAAAATAATATAATAATAGTAATAGTAACTGATATTTAACACTTACCAAGTACAAGACATAGCCACTATATATAATAGCTCGCATTTGGCCACAAACATCCTTTGAGGCATGATTTATAATTAGCTTCATTTTACGCATGAGGAAGTCAAGGCTTTCAGAGGTTAAGTCACTTAAGGACATACAACTTGAAGTTTGCAGATAGAATTTAAACCCAGGTCAGTCTGATCCCTGAATCTGGGACCAACTCTAAACTTCAGAAGCCTAACCCTGACTAGAGGGTTCACGCTGTCCCTTGCTAGAGACCTCACTCGGTCTGACATTGATCTATGGGACTGGGTCAAGGGCAGAGACTCTGCAAAGCAAGCCATCGCCGTAACAAATAACTTGCATGTGTGTCCTAGATCAGAGAACAACTCTATAAACCTTTTCAGAATATGATGAAGCATCATGTCATTAATATATCTAAGTCTTAAACCACTGAATAGATTGGCTGTTTTGCAGCAAATGTTGCTGAGAATATTACTTGAGCTAGAGCCCAGGCTTCAAGGAGATAAATAAATTCTTATCCTCATTTCTGGACACTCTATCCTGGGCTCCTGAAACCAGGTATTTATCATGCTGTCTCCTTTGCAGTCCTTTTCCTTGGTGTGATGAATGTGGCTTCCTGGACAGGTTGCTTTCCGCCAGCCTAGAGGCAGAGTCCTTTTAGCTCAAAGAAAAATAAATTGGCTTCAGAAGGAATAAAAAATCACTGTCAACCTTTTAATCCTTTCCTTTCCATCTTCTTTTTCCTGACTGTGGTACCATGTGTATTTCAGTCTTCAGGGATCCATTGTTCATTGCTAGAAGAGCATCAGACGACTCAGAGATGCAATTTTGAGTGCCTTTTCTACGCTTTGTCACACCCATTTTGTATGTGATAATGAATCACCCCAGGATCAGTCACCTAAGTAAGATACTGCTCCAGAATACCTCTGCCCCCATTACCATTTTTCCCACACACGAAAGCTGGGTGGATCCCTTTGCCAAAGTGTCATTTGGTAATAAAACATTTCACCAAGAAGGTTTTCAGTGAGCTCTGGAGCACTCACAGCAATTTACACCTATTTTCCTGTCTTTGCAAGTGAATAATGGCGTTTACTTTCTTTGAAATATAATTATGTCCAAGGAAGTCATTCTATTTATTTGGTAGTTTTATATTTGCTGAGAATTTACTTTTGAAACTGCCACATTGAGAACACTTTTTCTTTCTAATGATCATTTTGGTGTGAAAAAAATATTTTTTTTGTTTTTTAAAGCTTGGCTGTGTAGCTTCTTTTTTGCACTGGCAAAGCAATTAGAATTATCTTGTGAAGTTTCCAGTTCATAAAAACTTGCTGCCAGGGAAGTGAGCAACTTTGTTAGAGCCTTCAACTTGGTTGAGCATAGACTGTCTGTTTTGTGTCGTTTGAGATTAAAGATCTCTGGCTATCAGAAAAGAAGCAGCTGCCACGAGCAGGTCCACAGGGAGCAGGAATGCTGAGATCTTTAATCTCTCAGGCCTGTGTCTGGAAGACAATATTAACATGAGTTTTATTTAATTTCAAAAAAGTTATTTTCATGGTGAGGAGAGACTCTCTCATTTTCCCCTAGAAGATTCACATTTCAGGATTAGAAATCAATTTGAATAACGAGAGTATATGGAAAGCTTGGACATGTCTTTAAGGATGGACAAACTCAAATAATTTACAGAGGGCACTAGAGTTTGGATAATTATGGCTCACATGTGTCTTGTAAAATACAGTGTGACCGTAAAGTCATGGTGCACTTTTGACTGGTCACAGGAAAGCAACAAAAGACGATAGAAATGTGAAATCTACACCAAATAAAAGGAAAACCCTCCCAGTTTCTGTAGGATGATGTGGCAGCGTGTGCGCATGCACAGATGATGACGTAACACCGTGTATACAGCGGAGCAGCCCATGGCCATGCCAGTCAAGATGCGGACGGTACAGAGGAAAGTTCAGTGTGTTCTATGGCTTGCTAAATTCGAATCCATGACCAAAGTGCAACGTGAATATCGGCATGTTTATAATGAAGCACCACCACATAGGAATAACATTACTCGGTGGGATAAGCAGTTGAAGGAAACCGGCAGTTTGGTGGAGAAACCCCGTTCTGGGAGGCAGTCAGTGACGAGTCTTTAAGCAGTGGTTCTTAACCTGGGTTCTATTGAACCCTAGGGGTTTGAGGAATCGGTCTCAGGGGTTCGGAGAAGCCTCTGCCGCGGAGGCCAGAATAAAGTAATACCGTAATTTGTTGTGAGTTCATGCACTTTGTTGGTTTTGTTCTTTGAGCAAGGTGATGTTCATGCACGGCTCATTTTGTGCACCAGTGAAAAAACATACACCTATGTCTTGAATTTGGAAAAAAAAATATCCTATTTTATTTATCACTAAAGAAGGGTTCGGTGAATGCGCATATGAAACTGGTGGGTTCGATACCTCAAAAAAGGTTAAGAACCACTGCTGTAGAGGCTATACGGGATAGCTCCCTAAGGAACCTTAAAAAATCTGTGTGTGTGTGTGTGCTTGACAATTACAACTAAGCAAGACTATAGTTCATAAGGTGTTAAAGAAATGTCTCTGTTTTACAGTGTACAAATTGCGGCTGTTGCATGCTATCAAACCCGTGGATAAACCCACACGATGCGCGTTTGCTATGGATATGCTTCATGAGATCGACAACGAGCAAGATTTTTGCAGAAGATTGTGTTTAGCGATGAGGTGACCTTCCATATCTGTGGACGTGTTCATCACCATAACGTCCAAATATGGGCTGCTGAACATCCTCATGCCTACGTTGAGTATGAACGTAACACCCCTAAAGTGAATGTGTGGTGTGGCCGATGCATGATAAGGTGATAGGTCCATTTTTTTCCACGGAGCAGTCTGTGATGGCAAACACCTATCTTGACATGTTGGAATTGTATGCATTGCCACAATTTCTAGAAGGTGTCATCTTTCAACAGGACGACGCTACTCTACACTACGCCACCATTGTTCGTGAGTTTCTGGATAGAACATTTGCCCGTGGTGGATAGGCAGGGTTCTGTCAAGCCATGGCCACCACGATCCCCGGATATGACGCCCTTAAACTTTATTTTTGGGATTATGTGAAGCAACATGTGTACATTGAACGTATCAACGACATTAATCACTTAAAACCGAGAATCATCGACGTTACTCACTCTGTTACACCAGACATCCTTACCCGTGTGTGGCAAGAACTTCACTATTGTTTGCATGTGTGTAGGGCAACAAATGGAGCCCACATCAAACTGCACTGAATAGGCATGAAACTGGGAGGGTTTTCCTTTTATTTGGTGCAGATTTCACATTTCTATCATCTTTTGTTTCTTTCCTGTGACCGGTCAAAAGTGCACCATGACTTTACGAACACACTGTAAATACTGCATTGATTAGTGATTCTCAAACTGGTCCCCAGGCCAGTAGCATCAGTGTCACCTTCCTCTTATGATGGAAAATTGTCAGGCAATACTCAAATGTTCTCAAATAAAAACCTTGGAGGGCGTGGTCCACTGTTCTGAGCTTAAACAATACCTTCATGAGGTCCTGAATGTTAATGTTGGAGAATCACCACAGGACACAATTATTTTAGTTGGAAGGAAATTTTGGCTTCATCTCTCCAAATTCATCAGTTAATATATGAAGATTAGTTATGTCATGTGGTTCAACTAAAGCTCTTTCCAGTTGCAAGGAACAAAGTCAAACAATAACCACTTATACTGCTCACAAAAATTAGGGGATATTTTATTGCTTCATATTCATTTTGAAATATCCCCTAATTTTTTTTTTTAATTTTTTTTTTTAAATTCATTTTAGAGAGGAGACACAGAGTGAGAGAGAGAGAGAAAGAGAGAGAGAGAGAGAAAGGGGGGGGAGGAGCTGGAAGCATCAACTCCCATATGTGCCTTGACCAGACCAGTGCAGGGTTTTGAACTGGCGACCTCAGTGTTCCCAGGTCGATGCTTTATCCACTGCGCCACCACAGGTCAGGCTCCCCTAATTTTTGTGAGCAGTATAGTTAAAGTTTTTTTGTAGCAATTTGGAGGGTATTACTGATACCAAGTCTTGGACTATCATGTGGACTCAGGCATCCCTCTGTCACTGTTTTTGTTACTGCTAATACTTCTAATAACCTCTTATCTCTCCTTCTTCCTCATGGCTCTGCTTTCTTATACCTCTGTTGCCTCATTGCTTTCGCTTAATGCTTTTTCTCTCAATTGGCATTTTTTTGTTTTGTTTTTCAGTTTCAGCATCAATTCACAGTCTGTACTCTTTGTATTACTATTTAAAGTCCCTAGAGGAGAGGATATGGTATAAATTGTGATATTTCCCTGTTAGGCAGCTCTAGTGCCAGACCATCTGTTTCTTTCTTTTCTTTTCTTTTCTTTCTTTCTTTCTTTCTTTCTCTCTTTCTTTCTCTCTTTATTTCTTTCTTTCTTTCTCTCTACCCCCTTCCTTCCTTCCTACCTTCTTTCCTTCCTACCTACCTTCTTTCCTTTCTTCCTTCTTTCCTTCCCTCCCTCTTTCTTTCCTTCATTCTTTCTTCCTTTCTGTCTTTCTATTTATTATTATTATAACTAATTATTACTGTGTCTTTCATTATTTTAGATTTTGGAGACATAGTGAAAGAGATAGACAAAATATTCAGGTCTCCACAGCTCTTAAATCCTAGTTAAGAAGCTGGAGAGAAAATAGACAAAGAATAAATATTTGCAGGTCTGCAATCTTTTATCTGCGATTCTGAAATTCAAAAAGCTCTTCAAGCTGAAAGATATTTCCTAGGTCAGTTGGCAGCAAACTCTGACCTGACTTGAACTTCTCTGGCAGCAGAACATGACCTGGAGAAAGGTGAAGCTATTTGTAGTCTTTGTTTATCACTCTTCCTATGAATTGCCATGCACTGCATTGTAGAAATACTAATGTCTGAGTACAGGGAGCTGTCACAGATGGCAGTTTGCCATAAAGCCTCAGAAAAGTATTATTATTATTATTTTTCTGAAGTAAGAAGCAAGGATGTAGAGAGACAGACTCCCACATGTGCCCGACAGGGATCCACCCAGCATGCCCACCAGGGGGTGATGTTCTGCCCATCTGGGGCATTGCTCCGTTGTACCCGGAGCCATTCTAGTACCTGAGGCATTGCCATGGAGCCATCCTCAGCTCCCGTGCCAAAACTGCTCCTATGGAGCCTCAGCTGCCTAGGGTGGCAGTACACAGAGAAAAGGAAGAGGGGGAAAGGTGGAGAAGCAGATGGGCACCTCTCCTGTGTGCCCCAGCCAGAAATCAAACCCAGGACTCCCACATGCCAGACCGACGTGCCATGGCTGAGCCAACCAGTGAGGGTCGCCTCAGAAAATTATTTTTTTAAAAAATGAATTCTGAAACATGATTGCTTCCAAGGGTTTTGAATAAGGGTTGCAGACCTGTAATAAGGGTTGCTATGTGCTTTGAAAAAAAAATTAATCAAGGTGAGAGAAGAGAGAAAAATGGGAAATGCTATATAATATTACATACAATAATGATATGTATACTAAACATTAATGATTATTATAGTTTTCAGTAGGTATCCAAGTATAGGAGCAGTCACTAGTGTGGGGATGAGAAAATGTAGTCACCAGTAGAAGATAAAAGGGCTTTTGCAAGCAAATCATTCAAAAAGGACTTAGTTTTAGAACTTCTAATCTATTTCCCCCAAATAATTAATTAAATGCAATGCAAAATGTTATTAAAACTATGACCTGATATAATAGGAGATTAATGCTCCTAAAGTATGTAGAGTCCAAGGTAATGGATGTAAAATTATGCCTTATAATGAGCACACAATTAATTGTTTAGATAAATGATGACTAAGTGGTTTAATTAGTGACATGGAGAAGAGAGTATGAGGAGCAAGGGCATCTGAATTATCCCTCTGTGTGGGTGGTCCAACTGAAGGAAATTTGTGGCCTTCTTTTTTTTTTAACATGAAGAAATGGTAAATGGAGATATTCTATGCAATGTTAATGATAGTAGCAATCTTAGCAACTTCAAATTTTGTGCCACTATTTATATTTAAGATTTTCCTCATGTTATATTGCATATAAGATAGCCTTCTCCCGCTAGGAAATATTATTTCTAAATTGTTACAAACATGGTTAAAATATAAGTGGTGTCTGAGTCCTTGCCTTTCCTTATTATTTTACATGTATAATGTGTAACACTATTTAATGTGCATTGCATTGTGTCAGGATAAACTTAGTGAGTATCAAAGGATAATTGTCGGATGTTGGATTTCAGCTTTTAAGTGATATCTGGCTTTTTGATCCCCATACTTTTTAAATGGGAAGTTATATTTGGCAAAGGATCATGCATGGAGATCTGACAGTGTTGGGGGGAAAGAAAAGCATCTCTCCATCCGCCCTCTTGGCACATAGTCACAAAGCCTCTGCTTGGATGTTCGGAGCAATACTCAGCCACTTCTATTCCTTCTTGCCATTCCATATTTGCTTTACGCAGAGTAAAATATTGTCTAAACAAAACTGTCTGGCTGTGTTTTTGAAGTTACAGAGATTCATCCATTCTTTCAGCCTTTGACATTAACCATTATATTCAACCCTCATTTTTTTTTCTGTCTCAAGTTGTCACAAAAGTTAGTTTTTGCCATTTTTCTTCATAGTTCAGGGTTTTAAACCCAGTTGACCTCCAGTAGACACTCTTGTATTGTCCATTTAAAAATGTGACTCCCAGATATAGTCACAATAATCTAGCAGTATTCTGATGGCTATCGAGCAAAATGACAAAAGTTTCCTAAATCTAGAATTATGCAGTTATTTTGAATTCCAGTCATATGCTTTCTTTTCTATTTTTTTACTCAGAGCTGTTGTCTTTGTCACTTTTCTGGCACCTCATTAGAGCTATTCTGGATTTTAACTTTTTAAATCTTGTTCTACAGATTCATGGTTGGTTGTGTAAGTGATGTGTACAAACCATACTACTATTTACTAGTAAACTGGTAGGTTGATGGAAAGGCTACACACAGAAATTGTTCAATATAATTTGAAAAATTCTTATTAAAATAATTAGAATTTTAAAAGCAGAATTTTCATTCTTTCTTAAATTTTGAGGTGGTCACCGAATTGTTAACCTTACTGTTAACAATACTTTTACTACTTTGTGCCTACATTAATTGATTTTAGAAACTGTCAGTCAGGATTCGTGCAAGATATTAAGCCCTGAACTAGCAAGTAATAGCTTTAAGTAGTGTTGAAGTTTGTAAAGTTTTCTGAGAAAAAAATACAATGTCTTGGTATTTGTTTTCTAGAATTGACCATAAAGATGTTAAAGAATTTTTTTTAATGGTGTTTAAAAGAATGAATTACCATGTCGATTATAGATCTTCAATGCAGACTTTCAGCTTACGAGGTTAGGAGAGTGATTTATAATGTTGACTATAGGTCAGATTGTCTTTGAGAAAGCTGTGCTTTCAACACCACAGGATGAAAAGGAAAACTGAAAAGAAAAACATATTAAAAACAACTCGTCCTCCCAGCTCCTAGTCTCAACCCTCACTCTCCCCAATATCCTGCTTTATAAACGTGTGCAAAGTTGATGTTGGTGATTGATTGTCTTTGCCTCCATGTGCCAACTTCCTTCCCTCCTGTTTTACTTTTCTCTCTGTCTCTGCTCATTACTTCTATTCACCCTGATTCCATCATGATTATTAAACTAGTTGAATCTTGCTTTGTTGTCTCCTCCAAAGGAAATTCTTACTACAGCCAAAGACAATGGGGAAATGTCACTTTCCTCTGTTTTAGCACCATAATGCTAAGGGGTTACATTGTCATGAAAACTGGTTGGTTACCAGATTTCTAAAACCTCTCTCATGGATGTAACCCTTATAAAATATCAATAAAGGCAAGAATCCAAGAAAGCCATACTAAACTCCCCAGAGGGAATTATATTTTCAAGATAATAAACTTTTAAATGTATTATGTATGATCCTTTAAAATGTTTTAACTGATTTTCTGATTATAGAGAGTAAAGTGGCCGAAAACACAAGTTAACATACAGAAAATAATGGTTTTGAAAACTGCCATAAAAGTATGCACACTGGATGTGGCAATGTGTATACTGCATATTTCTTCATAAATTAATTTGGCATTTATTTTAGATTTAAGTGGTCTCATTTTTTATTTTTTATTCCATCTTCTTCCCTCTAGAGTTTTCATATTGGCAAAAACTTCCTTAATTGCACCTCTAACATAAATAACCTAGAAAGTAGAAATTCTAATTCATCTGATATCTTAATAGAACCAAGTTACCAATATAAATGTGTGATATTATTTTCCATAAAGATTACTCTCCTGGGAAAAACCTATTGACAATGATAAACTGCCCAGACTTTACTTTTATAGTGGGTAATATAATCAGAAAGACTGTGGAGTCAAGTCCTTAATAAATGTAAAATATTTCTTTGGAGGAGTCTAATTATTGACAAATTATAAAAGTCTTCAAATGTGCCCCACTGCACATACTGACTGTAGTTCCACTGAACTTGCCTAATGACTTTGTAAACTAAAAGAGCAAAAGGTGAGTGGTTTATCAATGTCAACAATACTCTAGCTGGATGAACTTTGAGTCACCTTAAATGTATATATGTTTTTCATTATAATAATTTGCTTTTGAGAAAGCATATCTATATTAAATGTACACATGAAATAGAATGTCTTCTGCAAAGAGATAACCAAATATTGAAGTGTAGGCCAGGGAAAAATTGAAGTGTGGACTCTGAATGGTAGAGGACATTATAGAAAAGGCCTGTTTTTAGAAAGCTAAAACAGCATTTGAAATTACTGTTGAATGTCCCTCCAATAATTTTTATAGTTTCTGTGGTTTCCCTGGATGATAGAGTGAAAGTTTTTGCTTTAGACTAGAGATAGAAAATCTGTGGCAATTCAGACATGGGCTAAATTTCACTTATGATTTGCTTTATCTATGTGAAAGTAACTCATTAAAAACACTGAAACCCTGGCGGGATAGTTCAATTGGTTAGTGTGTCATCCTGATACACAAAGGTTGTAGGTTCAATCTCCAGTCAGGGCACAAACAGAAACAGATTGGTGTTTCTGTCTCCCTCTCTCTTTCCTTTCCTCTCTCTAAAGTGAATTAAAACAAACAAACAAATAAACAAACAAGCAAAAATACCAAATATGATAATGGAAATGTGTATTTTAGAATCAGACTAAAAAGTGTGTAGCTAAGTGAATCTTTCCTGTTAGTCACTGTGCTATTGGATGAAAAAGTCTTCCCTTGTCTTTTCATTCAATTAAAATTATCCATTTAGAATGCTACTTCATCTCTTCCTAGTTTTAAAAGCATAATTACTAATTCTCAAAAACAAATCTATAATTTTGGTATTTGCTTATGTTAGGTTATTGCACTAATTTTGATTATTATTAGTTTTTTTTTCCTGAAGTTAGAAGTGGAGAGGTAGTCAGACAGACTCCCTCATGCGCCCGACCAGGATCCACCCGACATGCTCACCAAGGGACAATGCTCTGCCCATCTGGGGCATTGCTCTACTGCAACCAGAGCCATTTTAGCACTTGAGGCGGAGGTCATGGAGCCATCCTCAGCACCCAGGTCAACTTTGCTCCCATGGAGCCTTGGCTGTGGGAGGAGAAAAGAGAGATAGAGAGAAAGGAGAGAGGAAAGGGTGGAGAAGCAGATGGGCACTTCTCCTATGTGCCCCGATGGGAATTGAACACAAGGTCGACACTCTAATGCTGAGCTAGCTGGCCAGGGTTAATTTTGATTATTCTTAACATGCATGTTCTCTATTCAGATTGGTTATGCTTCTTTCCATCACTGACTTATATCTCATTTCTGGTGGCACAGGAATTAAAAATTGGTGGGAGCAAATAGTGGTGTCTGGAGGTGGTCCCTGTTGGTCAATGAGGGAGGTTCAGAAATGGGCTAGCAGGAAGTTAATAAGCTTTCAGGTCAAATGGATCCTTTAACTTTCATTTTCTCAAAACTCCCTTTTCCAGTTGTTACACCACCCTGGGAAAAGGTCAATTATGAGACCAAGTTCAATGAGGGACAGGATAATACAGTCCAGGTCCAGTGAAGGCATGGAAAAGAATGGAAAATCTCATAGGACTAGCATGGGAGCTGTCCAGGGTTACCGCATCAGAGTGTCAGAGTCAGAGCTGAATTCTTCAAGTATTTCTTTAGGAATCCAAGGGCAAAAAAGAGAGCAAGCCTAATCCCAAAGATTTTCATCTTGGATAACAAAGAGGGAACCATGGAGTGTTTGGGTTGAACAGAAGAAAATGTGGCTTCCCTGGGAGCTGGAAGAATGTACAGTAACTTCAAGCATTATAAATACTCCCGACTCTGGTCCACGGTGAGTACTTCTCCTTGCAAGTCTCACTGCAACCCCGAAAGTCTACCAGCGTATTATTCTGGGCACTGAATTCTGGAACTTTTTCTTGAGATGAATTTCAAGATGCTGATTTTTATGAAATGAGTCACAGTAAATAAATGTCATATTTTCCTTCAAATATCTGAATACTTTTTAAGGTAGCAAGAGGCCACTAACGGGATGGTTTCAGACTCATTACATGTTAAAGAACACCCACCAAGTCTTGTGTCCCTGAGCAGTACTGAACTGAGAGTTGTGGGCTGAGTGTGGGTGGTTTAACTGCAAATCAGTGCTGAATATAATCAATGTCAGACTGGGCTTGACGCAAAGACATGTGTTAGGGAAGTTCGCGAAAGAAAAAGAACCACATGGACTTGAGAGAAGGAGGCCTGCCTGGAAGAGGTGTCACTAAGGTATTATTGGGGACTATTAGAACATTCAGAGAGAAGAACAGGGTTTTTTATTTTTTCATGTTCCTGATGGCAGGAAAGTTATATTAAAGGAAATGGTAAGGAACTTTGGCTAACATAGGAGTAAAAGTTATATAAGGCTTTAAAAGCCAGTCTGAAGGGTATAAACTTTATATTGAGGGTCATGGTAAAGTATTGATATATGGACTGATGTTTACAGTATAGTGACTTGTTGAGGGTTTTAGGAAGATTACTTGTCTAGCACAAATGCAGTTTGGTTTGAAAATTAGCAGAACTGGAGTTCAGAAAGATATGAATGAGGACAGATGGGGCTGACAGAGGCCTGGGGAAGGTAGAGGGTTGGAGAGTGGAGGGGGGCAGCACCTCTCTGTGTCATAGCAGTGACAAAAAGTGAAGATAGGCCCTCAGTTAAAAATGACCACAGCTAGAGGAAGTGACAATCACAGTGCTCCAACCCGAGGCAAGAAACCAACTTTATACCTTTGGAGTAAAAGATTGAGTGTTTTGATTTTTTATGGTGACTCCATATGACACAAAAAGTTTCAATACCAAGGCTGTGGGCACTAACTGGCTGGACCAACAGGCATCCTGAAAAGGTTTTTTTTGTTTTTGTTTTTTTAAGAAATTAACTCTATGGCATGCTGAGGCCTGTCACCTCCCTGTTGGTTCTAATGTTTCTGGCATAGGTTTACTTGCCAGGATGAATGTCAGTTTCATTTTCATCACTTTGGATAGAAATGCTTGGAGCAGGGAAGCCAAGTCTCTGGCTGGTGCTTTCTAGGTGCCCAGATCTCAGTGGCCTCAGATCTTTGCTTTCCCATAATTCCTGCAACCTCCTAAGCTCCTTCCTTGTCTTCGAAATTCGTTTAAAAGCACATCTCAAAACCCTAGGAGATAGTCAAAGCAATCGGTCAACCTTTTTGCCCACTGCTTTGGATCCTAAACTGAATTAGTATGTGCCTTGTCATCCTTCAAATGTATATTGACAAGCTATTTTTGTATCAGGTTTGCTGCGTGAAGATCACAGCATAGTGAGGAAGTCAAATTAATGAGACTGGCAATTGAATAGATCATCAAACATACCCTGATAGGTACATTATCGTGTAGTGCTCTGGAGTCAGACTGAGTTTTTGACCTCTAGCTCTGCTTACTTAATGGCTGTGTGATGCTGGGCAAGTGACTTAACATTTCTGTGTCTCAATTCTGTAAATATAAATAATAGCACCTAATTTAGAGCAGTACCTTGAAGGTTAATTGAAGTGATAGAAGGAAGCTATTTAGATCAATACTTGGCACAGAGAAAATAATAAATATCAGCCAGTATATTTCAGTCCCAGAGGAAGGGTGGGGTGCAATGAATCATAGCCCAAGAAGAGCTGATTGTAGTTAGTACCCACATGTACATATGAGAGATTGACAACGAGAGTCCATTTATTTATTTAATTTTTCCAAGTGAGAAGAGGGAAAAGAGAGAGATTCCCACATGAGCCCAGACTGGAATCCACCTTACAATCTCCATTGGAGTAATGCGCTGCCCATCTGGGGCCATGCTCCCAACCAAGCTATTTTTAGTGCCTGAGGTGTAGGCTTTGTGGAGCCATTCTCAGTGCCTGGGGCCAGTGTGCTCAAACCTATTGAGCCATGGCTATGGGAAGGGAAGAGAAAGAGAGTGAGAGAAGGAAGGGGGATGGGGAAGCAGATGATAGTTTCTTCTGTGTGCCCTGACCGGGAATTGAACCCTGGACCAGGCTGACACTCTACCACTGAGCCAACTGGACAGGACCAGCCAGAATCTATTTTGATAAGATATAATCTGTCCTGATTAGTTACTGTGTCCATCTTGATTGGTTGGTGACTATGGTCTAAGTTGTTTATTATTTTTTATATTATCCAAGAATCTAAGTTATTGGTCCTGAAATATTATTATAAATTAGAATAAGTGGAATGTTCACTAAAAATGCAGTTTCTTGGGTCCCAGCCCAGAAAACTTGATTCAGTTAATATAAAATGAATGCAGAAATATTTTAAACAAGCCTTACAAGTCTGTCTTTTGAGAAACTCTGGAAGGTAAGGGAACATAGTCTCAGAGAAGTAACATTGAAACCAAGACCTAAAGTTCTAGCCCCTTTAGGTGGGAAGATGGGGAAAGCAGGATAAATGAGAAGATTCTTCTTCTCAGAAGAAACAGTGAGGGCAAGTCTGGAAGTTAAGGGAGACAGGTTCAGAATGGGGTATTGAGGTCAAGGGTGGAAGGCAGTGAGCAAAGACAGAGGTTCTGATCATAATGATGTTGTAAGCCATTTTTTTTTTTTAAATCTTCAGGCAATGAGTAGGCAGTCACTCAGAACACTCTAAGGAAGGGTAACAGGGTCATATGTGCACACTAGCAGAGCTCTGGTTTTATGTAAAGGGAAGAAGGACAGGCAAGTCAGAGGCAGGAGGCCAGCCAATGGGTTCTGTGGTGAGAACTGTGAGCTTGGTGGCCTGTTAGCTATCCTCACTGTTGCACTTGGCACTCTTCCTGGCTCTCTCCCTCATTACTTGACAGCTGGACCTCTCTTGACTTAGCCACTCAGGACTTATTGTCTTTCTTCACATTGAGTGTGGCCTCCCTGCTCCAGTTTCTAGTAAGACAAGATTAGCAACCATGCTCTGGCTTCAGCTCTTGGTCACATGGGCACCTGAGGAAGAGGAGGAAGTGGTCGGGGTGACTGGAAGGTAAGATATGAGAAGCAAGGCACCATCTCTCTGTGGCTACAAAGTAGCAACAAATGCAGCAATAGTGTCTCAGAGAGCAGTATACAGTAACTGCTCCGTAAATATTTACTGAAAGGATACCTCTGTCCATGAATACCAGGAGGTAATTCTAACTTCTACAGACTGTATGGAATGAGCTTCGATGATGACACCCCTTGTTACTGTTGATTGGGAGTCATCTTAATTCATTCTTTTGATCATACTTTCTTCTCTTTTTTCCTCCTTAATTTTTGCATTCTTTCTACCAGAACAGGAGGATTGGATATATATATCCACCATATATATATTATTAGTTAGTCAACCTCAAAATACTATATTTTAGCTGTCCAAGCTGTCCAATTGCTGCTTCTTTGGTTTATTAAGAATCACTTTGCGAAAGCAGAGGAAGTACAAATCCTAGAAACCTGTTACTCACTAAACTCATTTCATAAACCCATCTGAAGTCATTTTCCACAATGGGGTTGAAAAGTAAGAAACGTCAGCAATCAACCATAGCACTTATCAGTTAACCCTTCGGATCTCTCCCTTTCTGCCAGCTCTGTGGTGCAGCTCTGTGGTGCAGCGTCACAGTGGGGTGAGACATGGAGAAAGTGGGCTAAGAAAATTTCTAAAATTCTAAAAAATTTCCCAGGGCCATGTTTGAAAACCCTAGAGTTACTCCCCAGCAAACCATTTATTCAATTACTAAAATGAAGTTGTGGATAATGCTCTTTCCCCTACTAGCTGACTGGATGTTTGTTAAGGCTGAGTTGTATCCATTGATAATAACAATTAACAAGGTTTTGCTATTAAGTGCCAACTGAGTGGTTAATTGTTTAAATGCAAGAAAAATATAACTTACGGGTAAACTATGCAGAATTTGAAACAAAGTACCCTTTTTACTTTTGTAGGAATGTGGATGCTAACCAAATGTGTCCGCATGGTTTCAATTAAGCAGAGGAATGTTAAATGTAAAGCTAAATTGATGAAAATAACTTTCTGACAAACCAATAAATTGGAGTCTAGAACTCATTGCCCATACTGTATGGCAGCCAGAGAAACATTGCTAGATCATCAATTTTTACTTCATTTTTTGAGTTAGTTTATACTAAAGAGAAAAAAGGAATGCTAGGAAAGTAATTTAAATTCTTCCCAGCTATAAACAGAGAATATGCACATTGGACGAGGACCTTATTCTTCACTCTATGCAATTCAACTGATTGTTTATTCTTTTAACAATTTCCTCAGTGAAACTTTTGGAAACTTAAGACAGTTTTCAGAGAACTCGCATGTCAACATTTTGGCAAATGATCTGGCAAAATGCTAGTCATTGGACTATTTTTCTAAACTCCTCAGAACTACTCCATGGCAATCCTTGTTCTTTAAAAATGATGTTTTAGTTTTCCTTCCCCGAAATTTTTTAATCGTCAAGTTGCTGTCATATTGAGATGACAGTGTACTAGAAAAATTATGAGTTTGGAGAAAATTCTAAAATTCCTTGCTGAAAACAGAGGATACAATTACAGCGTCAGAAATCCAACTCTGTACATTTCTGCCTATGTCAGAAATTTCTATTTCTAATACAAATGTACTTCTGAGTAGGTTTTTATTTTGAGGGGAAATGGCAGGAAATAAACCTTTTAAACAAACAAAGAAAAAATGTAGAGGCTGAAGACGTCCTCTTTGCAACTGTATTCTCTATGTGACATGAAAGGGGCATCACTTGCTGAAACATCACCCAGGAACCCAGCCCTCCACATTCTGGTCCCCACTTCCCTATAGGCTCAGATGTCTCCTGTGATCCTCTTGCTTAGCAGGTGGAACTGGTGCCAAATGTAAGGTGGTCTTTCTTGGTTTTCATGGCCCCATCCCAAGCTCAGAGTCCCAGATGGACCCCATTCAAAACCTATTCAAAATCTAGTTAGGCTATAATTTTAACAACACCAGAGAAAAATCAACTTTATTTGAATTAGATGGTCATTCAACACATTTTGTTTGGTGGCCACAAAACAACATTATTTCTTTGTAAAATTGTTTTTGGGGGCGCCATTGTGAAACTGCCTATTTTTGTACTTTTATTTTATTTTTTAGCAAGAGCGACAGAGAGAGACAGAGAGAGGAACAGATAGAGGCAGACAGACTAAACAGGCAGGAAGGGAGAGAGATGAGAAGCATCAATTCTTTGTTGCAGCATCTTAGTTGTTCATTGATTGTTTTCTCATATGTGCCTTGATCTTGGGCTCCTGCCAAGCCGCTAACCCCTTGATCAAGTGAGTGACCTTGGGCTTTAAGCCAGTGATCTTTGGGCTCAAGCCAGCAACAATGGCGTCATGTTTATGACTCCATGCTCAAGCTAGCAACCTTGAGTTCAAGCTGGATGAGCCTACACTTAAGTCGGCAACCTTGGGATTTCAAACCTGGGTCCTCTGTGTCCCAGTCCAATGCTCTATCCACTGCACACCACCTGGTCAGGCTCTTTCTGTACATTTAGATAAAGTTTTCAAAACGTTTAAGCTGTTTTTTCAACTAATCTAAAATTTAAAATTGACATAATTAAATATAGTTCATCTCTAGTTTCACTATATTTCAAAATTTTATCACATATTTAAGTGGCACCCAGATAAGAAGATAATTTTGTTTGAAAACAGGCAACATACTTTTTCCTAAATTCATCTTTGGATTTATTTGTTTCCAATGGGTCTGACTTCATACAAATGCTCAATTAATATTACTGCGATAGTCCCATTAGCTGCTGTATTTAAGATGTGTGGCAGTGCTCTATTGATCAAATACTTATAGCATCTTATATATAATAATAATTATCCCTTTAAGCTTTGTGTCATCCACACATTCGATTAGCTTCAATTTGTAAGGTATTCATGCTCATTGCGATAAAAATGTTGAACATCTGAGTTCTCTGATAAGTCACTGGACATCTCCCTCCTAGTTCAGTTGATCTGAACATATTTGTTCTGCATCCTTTGCTCAGCTTTGGGATGCAATTATACAGAACATTACATGGTCTCTGCCCTCTGATACTTGCAATAAAGATAACAGTAATGCATCAATTGATAAATATATTTTAGTCAGCAGTTCCAGCTATAAACCCTTTTAATGTGGTCTTCCTTAAGTCATATTCCTCATTCTTTCAATTTATTAAGCATATTTTAGGCAATATGATAGGCCGTGGAGTAGATGAAACATGGTTTCTGCCCTTTATATCTTCTACAAATTTATGCTGAAAGACTTTATCAACTGTTTTTGTGACACTCTTGAGCCACTATACCAGTTGACAACATAGTTTGAGTCACATGATTGTACCCAGTCCAGACAGGCACAGCCTGTAGAGAGTAAGCTTCACTCTCAAGTTCAGGATGATACCTGAAGCTCTCTGATTCAGTGGATCCTTCGTCAGACATCTCTGACTTTACCATCCTCTCTTCTCGGTTTGATTATATCTTTCTAATAACTTTGCTTTTAGAAAAATCCATCTTGTTTTTGTGTTGCTCATCCAGTCTTTCTTAATCTAGTCTTTCAAAACTCCCTTCCCTCCAGTTCTATCCAGCACTGCTCAGTTTTCCCACTAGTGTTCAGCCTTGTGTCAATTTATTGTCAAAAGAAATTAAATCATGTGTAATATGGGGTAAGAAACATCTCAAACTTAAGGCCTGATAAGTGTAAGGATGGTGAGGTAGTGTGTTTCAAACTGGGCTTTCAGGGAAGCCTTTATTCACTATTCTGTATGAAATACCATTAGACCCAGTTCGTCTGCATTCCATCATCTATAGATATTAAGCAACAAACAAAATGAGAAACTTCATATAAGAATGTTATTGATATTATTATTTGATTCCGAACACAATGCAGATCAAAGCAAAAATCACATATAGGGGAAATATATGCATTTTTTTAAATCTTTTTTCCTTTTATCTTATTTATTTCCTGCTTGTGAGTAACGGTAGTGTATGGTGAATATCAATTTGTAAAATAGTTAATAAATTTGTACTGTGCATGAATTTTAATGTAAACACTCAAATTCAAACAGAATGTTTTAGATGAATCCAATTCACATATCAATAGCAACTCACATGATTTTGGTCACAAGGAAACTTGTGTAACTTATTTGTTGATGGATTAGTCTATATTCTCCTTTCAGAAGTGCTGACTTTGCAACAGTTGGTTAAGTTCTAAAAGGAGGTCAGAATGGCACCCAGAATAGGCTCAGCACTCAGACGGGAAGCCTTGTTCCTAGTTCTAGTTTAGCTGTCATATTATCTGCACTCTTTTGCTTCTTCGTGTTTAGCATTGGGAAGTTTTTATTGAGTAACAACCTTCAGTAATTCACTAAAAATCATTTTAATTTTAAGGGCTTTACTAATGATAATGATAATAAAACAGCATCAACATCAGTAATAGTAAAAAGCATTTCTTAGGTCAAGTATTTTAAGTACACCCTATTTTAATTCTTACAATACTCTATGTCCAGGTTCTCTTATCTCTGTTTTACAGCGGAAAAAACTGAAACTTCAAAATGTTTAATATCGTTCCTATGTCTGCCATGTTCTTATGCATATTTTATTGAACCTCCTTGGATTTCTTCTTACCATTTGATATTTGTCTTACATGAATATTACAGTGATAATAAGTATATCTGAAAACCCAAGAACAGTTCCAATCACTGATGTTTGAAAGATTTTGTGTAAACGTTCATGTGTATCTCTCTCCCATCTCCATTTCTAATCCTATATCTCTATTTCTATATATCTCCATACAAATGCTTCCCTAAATAGTGTATAAAGTCTGATGTAATTTATAAACATAATAAAGAAATGCTAAATCTGAATTTGAGACTTAAGATAATTTTGTTCAATTATTAGTAGCAACAGAGAAACATTTGAACATATTATGATAGAAGGTAAAAAAAAAAATGGGAGAGAGGTTACAATGCAATGTAATAATGCAGGTCCAGAGATTTAGTGAGCCTTAGGACAGTCTTTAGCAAATGCTTTAGCACTCCCGACTTCTTTTTCCCTTGGGTCTGTAACAAGGGCATTTTGTTCATAGAGCAATTTATGTCCAATCCTTTAGTGAGGCCAAGAAAACTGGGTTTTTTTGCTGGCTTTTGCTTCCAGGTTCTATTTCTCTCATCCTTCCAAGGCCAAAATTTGAAAAAGTTCTGAAAGCAGGATTTGATAATTACGTGAGCTTGCTAGGAATATTCAGCCACTTGCTCTTGTGACTGTGGCAAATCATTCACTTGAGCAGAACCCAGAGGACTTTTATTTCCCGTTATGGGAAATACAATCTGGGTTAGATGAAGTATGTTCTTTAAAGGGAACTGTTTGTGGGTCACTTCAAAGTTACCCATGCTTACCTAGGGCTCTCTCCTTGAGGGAACTTTGTTAGCATCAGCATCAATGTTTCTGTTTTTAGTTTTAGAATGCACATTCTCCTCCCCACCTCTCCTTCCCTTCCTGTTTTTCTGGTAGCTTTGCAGACTCAGAATGCCTCTCTCAGGACTCAGTGTGGAGGTCTGGGATGTGATGCCAAACAACCAGCCGTGATTTAGAACAACCGAGCCCTTTCTGGATGTACTTTTATGCTTTACCAGCAGTTTGATAACTAAGGACCATAAAGTTTGAACCGTAATTCCCATTCCCTGTAGACTGTCCAGTTCACAATTTACTTTCTGCACCATTTTATAGAGAACAGCACTGGCTCCTGCCTTTTAAAAAAAGTTATTTCTGGTTCTTTAGAAATACTGAATCATGATATTTTCCAAATGTTGAGAAACTTTGATGGAAGAAAAGATGAACTTGATAGTATTCGTATGTATAAATTATTTTTTAGAGTGGCTTTCCTTATTACTTTACAGTAACAAATACTCAGCCGAAATAAGTTATTTGAATATATGTATCCATTACACAAAACCTGTTTAAGGACTTTTTGAGTCATTTGATGTAGAGTGAGAACGTATTCATGCAAAAAATGCATTTTATTTTGATTTTTAAAAATGTAACTATCTCTGAGAATTGGTAAAAGCCTTGTGCTGTGTTAAATTCCAAAGAGTGGGAAATCCAGTGCCCATAGGCAGGAAGCCTTTGGTCTGGAATAACTCGCTTCCGTGGAAGTGCATATGCTATCTGATTCACGGTACTTATTGAAATTATACCAAATACTATAACCAAAAAAAGACAATAATTTGCAAAGTATGTTTTTAGTGTCATTTTTGTTTAAACTGCGGACTATTACTAGGCAATACTGCAAGGATGTGTTCTGTAGTCATAAAGAAGTTTGCAAAGTGCGTGATTAAGCAGCATCAAACACATTCCTTTTGTGATTGTCCAGGACGAGGGGTGAAGTGCATCACCTCACACTTGGTTGTGGTTAGGGTCCTTTATATTTTCCTTTTAAAAAATTTCAAAAAATAACTTATTTATTAATTTGAGAGAGAGAGGAAGGAAGGAATAGGAAGAGACAGAAACAATGATCTATTCCTGTATGTGCCCTTACTGGGGATCCAACGGCAACCTTTGGCCAGGGCAGGATCCTTTTTCTTCAACATCTCCAGGGCTGGGTGCTCTGGAACACAGTTTCTTTTTTGTTTGTTTGTTTTTAAACAATTAAATTTAACAGGGTTACATTGGTCAACCAGAGCACATAGATTTAGAGAAAACATCTCCACATCATTTGGACAGTTGATCATGGTATACCCATCACCCAATGTCAAACCTATATTTTGATTCTCTTTAAGCCCCTTACCTTTACCCCCCTCCCTCCCCTCCCTTCCCCTCCTTGTGGCAACACAAAATTGATATTCATGGACACAGATAAAAGTGTAGTGATTACCAGGGGGAGTGGAACACAATTTTTAATAAGATGGGCAAAGGTAGGTTTACAGTTCTGAGCTATTCTTTTATTATTTATTAATTATTGTATTATTTATTGGTATTACAACTGTAAACCTACTTTTTCCCAACCCTGTATATTAACTTCTAACAACTTAAAAAAATTATTTAAAGGAGACTTGCTGGGCTAGAAAGTTCTAAGTGGACAGTTCTCGTGAGAATGAAAGATCCCGTGTGGCAGTATGCCTTCACTCCTGGGGAGTATCTAGAGCCTGTAAACACTTTACTTGACATGCTAGCTAGCACTGGGAAAATCCCAGCTCCTGCCTTGCCTTGTTTACTCAGCCTCCTCACATCCTTCTGCTGATAGGGACAATCAGGGAGGGTGTGACCAGGGAGTCACAAAGTGGGGGCAGGTATGCTGACTTGAAGGCAAGTCCCTTGGCTTGACTTGGAGATTCACCTCATGAATCTCCTGGGAGACAAGTCAGCTTCATGATACTTTCATAAACCTGAGCATTTGTTTGACCAAATAAAACATTTCCTTGAGGCTCTGTGGGTACACAGGGACGGTTGACGCAGCTGTGAGGGAGTGGCCCAGACATTCCAGGTACCAGCCCAGGCCTCTTGGATGTTCCCTGGATACAGATGCTTATTTTAGGGGCAAATTCTAGAGTGCTTTTAAAGTTCTTTCCCATAGTTCATTGCACTTGATCCTTCTATCAATCCCCTGAATTAGTTGGCAGGGATACTCCCCACTTTCAAGATGAGCAATTTAGGTGTAGAGATGAAAGGATTTGTCTAAAGTTACATGCTAAGGCAGTAACCAAATTGGCCTCAGAACACAGTGCTTTTCTGAATCACCTGGAAATTCCGATTTAGTAGGTCAATGGTATGGCCAGAGATTCTCTATTCTTAACATCTTCCAGGTGATTCTGATATTGCTGGTTTCGTAATTTAAGTAGCGAGGTTATAGACCACATTGCCTTCCATAAATAAAAAATAGGTGAAAACATATGGGCAATTTATTTCTAAAAAACCATCTTACAAAAGGTTATCACCTGAGTAACTATAAAACACATGATGGCACTCGATGTGTCTCTATGGCCATGAAACTATGCTGTTCATACTCTTTCCCCCAAATCTGCCATTTTTTTTGACCAGGTAAACTCTTTTATGCTTTGCATTGAGTCCTCTCTCCCTCTCTCTTTCTTTTTTAAATTAAAATATTTATTGATTGATTTTAGAGAAAGAGAAAGAAGAGAGAAAGAGAGAAACATCAATCTTTTCCTGTATGTGCCCTGACTGGGAATTGAACCTCTGCATTTCGAGAGGATGCTTTAACCAATGGAGCTATTCAGTCAGGGCTTGAGACTTCTCTTTCCTCCTTCACATTATTTATTCACATCTATCTATCTGTGCCCCATGTTTAAATAGCTCATCTTGTCCCTTCTACTAATTTGGATCCATCCAATTTTTTTTTAAATTCAGAAATGTATTTTACAAGAGTTTCCCCTAATTGAATTAAACCATCTCAATCCATATCTCAGGGCCTTGATTAATGAACATATGCAAATACAATATTATATCTATTGAGTTTTTTTGTAGTCTATAATGTATAATTTACCCATTTGTATAGCATAATATTTACTATATGGAAAGAATGGATTGTAACTATAGTTCTCTTGTGGAAAAATTTTTGCTAGGCATAGAAGTACACCAAAATTATATGTTGATTTGGTAGAATGAGTAAGGAGTTTCATGTTACAGATAACAATGTGAAGTCATGGTTTCCAGCTGGCTTCTGGAATCACACAGACTTGATTTGAATCTCAGAACTTTTGTTTATGTGATCTGAGAAATTTATCTAACCTCTTCTATACAATGGGAATAAATCATAGTTCTTATCTTTTAAAAAAATGTATGTTTAATAAAAGTTAGACCAACATTTTTTGTTTTACAAAGAATAACTGATGTATGCTTGTTATTCTCAAATATAACATGGAGAATCTCACTTTAGCATCAATTAAAAAAAATTGTACATAAAAATAAGGTGCTGAGTGAATCGATTAATGATTAATTGAAAAATATTTACCCTTAATGGCTACAATATATAACCTTGCAGTCTTTGTATGCTAAAGCTGTAAGATTTGTTTTCCAGTTCAAACAATTTAAGATTATTATGTTTATTTACAAAGCCCCAAAGAGAATTAATGTGCTTTCAATCTATATATACATGTATGTACACATATATATGTTTTAACCTTTCATTGGAAATTTCTGGTTAAAAACATTTGAAACAAAAATAATCTGTGACCTCTATAATTATGAAGAGTTTCTATTTAGTAATGTGTGCAATAGAAAACTTAGTAACTCTTATTGGCTATAGTTAATATCTATAAAGTCTTTTAAAGTAATTCTGAAACATCTTTTTGGTCTGAAACATAGTTTGAATGCAGAACTGAGACCTTAGATCTTTTTCATAGCTTTGCTGGCATTGTAACTTCTGTCATAGGCAAAATCCTGTGCCCCATATTTTTTTTTTCTTACTCAAGAACAGGTTCTCCAAGTTAGCATGACTCCACGAGCATGCTAAAATGCTAACATGCTAACATGCTCAGGGGAGTCAGAGCAAGAGAAAGGTAACTGTCACTCGAGTTTACAGAATGTGCATGAATCTGGGTTTTGTAGAAGATGCTAGATATGGATAGTTCTAAGGGAGAGGTACAGTAATGAAAAACAAAGACTGAGAGAAAAGGACAAATGGTGTGTATGAAGAAAATGTGGAGCCTGACATGTTTTTAGTGGACCGTTGTGATATAGAATGAAGATAGATAAGTAGGATGGAGCCAGGAAGGCTGAATTTATAAAATCCCACTTTACTGAGAAATTTGACTTAACTGCTATAGGTTTGCACTTTAAGGTTAGTGAATTAGAGAAATTCTCCCTACAACAGCCAGGAATACTTTCAAGAAGTTAAAACATATAATATCATTTCTGTTTTCAAAATTCTCCAGTGACTTCCCATGTCACTCAGAGGAAAAACCAAAGTCCTCATGATGGCCTATAAGGCCTTAGATAACCTGGTGTCTGCCATTTCTATGGTCCTGACCCCCATGAGAGCCTTGATTTGCTCACATTAGGAATATTAAACTTGATGTGTCTTTTGCTTGGATCTCTATGTACCTTACTCTCTCAATTCCTTTAAAACATGTGTTCAGATTTTACCCTTTCATTGAGGCCTTGCTTAACCTGCCTGTTTAAAATGATAAGTCCTGGGACTTTACACTCTCTGACCTCTTTCATGCTTTATTTTTCTTTACAGCACTTGCTATATTATGACAACATATATATTTTATGTGAACACCATTAGATTAAGGATATATATTCTTTCATTGCTGTATCCTAGCACCTAGAACTGGTCTGCCATGTAATAGGCACTGAATATATGTGAATGGATCAACTCAGAAACAAAATCAACCTAATTTGATATAATAAAATTACTTTTATTCATCTTATGTTGAAGATTGGAAAAATTGTTTGTATTTCCTATAGAGTATTGTATAATTGAATCTAGTGATAATCCAGTAATATATTTCAAAGATTGTTTAAGTATTTTAGAAATATTGGCTTCAATGGGAGCATAATTTTATGGGAAGTAAACTACATTTGTAGTAAATACATCAAAAACCTAATATATATGGGAAGATTTTGGCATGGATTATCAGTTATTATCAGCTTCTCAACATATGTCTCCCTTTCCACCAATTAAAAGAGCCTGAGATATTAAGAAACCTAAGTTACTCCTCATCAGTTATGTGACCTTTGGTGGTATTTTTTTCTTTAAAAAATGGGTAACAACAGTGAATTCATTGTGATTACTAAATGAAGTCTAAGGAATTCTTTGGGAGCAGGAACTTTATTTTGTTCATTAATATATTCACAGTATCATATGGTACACTCAATAAAATAAATATTTGTTGAATGAATGAATGAGTAAAGTGTGCAAGCACCTAGACTAGTGCCTGGCACAATGTAGGCACTCAACAAATAGTAGCGATTATAATAATTATTAGTAAATTAACTATATTTCCTTAGTTATACAAAACAGGTTTAAGCTCATATAGTAGGTCCAAGTTGACTTCAACTCTGTTCTTTATTGAATAAAATTGAAGATGCTTGGTTGAGCTTACAGAACAATTTTTAGCACTAAAATTAGTGTTTTCTTTGGCTTTTCTCTTAATGAAAAGAACCATTCAACACTGAAATTAAGCTATATTTAAAAGAGGAGCTGCAATAAATTTTGGTTAGCAGTTAATGTCAAAACACAATTTCCTTGAGTTTTCCTACAAATCTGATGGTACCATAGAACTACAACTAAGTGGTATTGATATTTCAAATGAACTGTTTACCCATGGTTTCCTCCCATAGTATGACCATGGCAGGGGTGGTAATTGTCCAGTTACACCACCACCACCTTGTGGTGGTTCATTTAGAGATACTTGAAATGCATTAATAAGGAGAATGAAGAGATTCTCCAGAGTAGAATGAAGAGGTCTCCACACAGACCTCTGCTGATGTGTTCAGTGGATACCAGGACAGCACTGCCCATGTTTATCTCTGAACAACTAGGAGAGTTAACAGAAGAGGAACTGGAGTCAGAAGATCTAAGTTCCAGTCACAGGGATTTAGTAACTAGTGATATAATGTAAAATTATTTGACTCAGTTCTTAATCTAGTAAATGTGCATGGAAAATATATGTCTTATCCACTCCTCAAGGTAATTTAGAAAGGAAAAGTACTTATTTTACCCAGGAATGCTTTGGTTGCAAGTGACATCATAACATTGAATTTTCTTTAAATAAAGAGAGAGCTTTAATAAGACATCAGGTATACCTTATTAAAACAGTGATAGGATTATATCTAGGCTTGAGGGAAGTGCTGGAACAGAAATCTAGAAAGCCACAGGAACTATGACTCCTTAATCAACCACTTTTTCTGTGTATCACTAGTGTTCTTTATGTTACTTTGTGTTTCTAATTCTTTGTCTTGGTTTTCCCTATAGAACGGCTTTATTGGTTAGCTCATTAACACACAAAGTCTTCAGTTGGTAATCTCAGCCGCTAGTTACTTGACAAGTAGAGTATCCTCAGAAAATAAATTCAACCTCTGTGTGTTTTGACTATAAATTATCAGAAAAGAGCCCTCACTTGGGCTAGGTGTCCTTCTGGTCCAATAAGGTATGAGTTGAGCTTGTTCACATCTTGGTGACCATTTAGTAGTTCTCTCATGGGAACATTCTCTTTGAAACTGGGTACAGGCCAACTTGAAAAAACTGTTAAGAAGCATGGGGACATAATGTGCAAACAATGTGATTGGCTTTTTCAGTTCATGTCTTTAAACTTATTTGGAGATTAAAAATATATATATGAAAATTTTTAATTAATTGTTTCTATTTTTTTCCAGTATATTGATTTTTGATATAAAACAATTATATTAAAACAATTGATTATGATTTGAAAATTTTAATTTAGCTTAGAGATTACATATGGAGGTACACAGTGGGAATGTATTCAGAGCACTTCATCTGAGGTTATAACACCATAACTTCCTTCTCCCTCTCACCTCTGCAACACTCACTTAACTTTAATCTGAAATTCAAAAGAAGATAAACAGAACAAACAAGCAAACAAAAACATCAGGAAATATTTAAACCTTTATTAAAACACAGAAAAAGGGACTGTGTTTGAAAAATTTTCAAAACTTATATTGGTCTTTGAGGTATATCTGGTTCATCCTAAATGTTTGTTTTTACTTCTTTTAATGTAAATATATACATATTACCAAATTAGCATTGAATAGACTACAATTTTTTGTTGTTGTTTTGTTCATTTTTTGATTACCTGAATACTCTGGAGAATCTTTTCATTCTCCTTATTAATGCATTTCAAGCATCTCTAAATGAAACTTATTTGTATTGCACAAGCACTACATGAAGCTTATCCAAAAAAGTTTGGAAAATATGGAATAGTACCAAAAATAGAAAAAAAGCCACAGATCACATTATTTAGGGAAACCAACATTTCATATTTTATCATATTTTAGCATTTTTTCTGTATATTTTTAATCAGTTATTTTCCTAACGGAGGTTATACTGCACACAAGGCTTGGTTCTCCGTGTTTTTCACTTACTATTTTATTGTATGAATGTTCATGTGTCGTTAAACTCTTCATAAATATCTTGATATGATGTTCTACTACATTAATGTGCTGTGTAATAAAAAGTTTTGTTTACCTTTACAGTGTGGACAGTGAGGTTGCTTCTTCTTTTATTTTATTATAACTGTAATTATTTTCACATTCTTGAAACCATTTCCAAATTTCTTTCCAGAATACCGGTATCATCTTATAAGTTTAACAACAAAAAGATGTCTCTATTTGCATGCTTGTGGTATTAATTTTGATTCATTAAAAACAAAATAAATTATAAAAACCTCTGCTACTTTTACAGTAGAAAATAGTTGTTGTTTTTTTTTAACTAGTGACATTGATATTTTTTTCCCATATATTTTTAATCATTTGGATTTTCTAAGGAGCATCTGTCTTCATCCTTTGATAATTTTTCCTTCTGGCATCTTAATATTTTCCTTTAGAACTTTTATGAACCTTTCATTTATTAAGTATATAACCATTTGCTGTATAATTTAGAAATATCATACTATTTTACTTATAGATGCCTTACATTTTAACTCGTTAGGTTGATTGCTCTCACTAGAAATTTTTCCTTCCAACTTTTTATCTTGAATTTTCAAACTTAGAGAAAAATTGAAATAACCAATGAGCTCTGTATACTCTTCACTTAGATTGACTAACTGATAATATTTTTTGCATTCTACTCTCTTTCTCATATGTATGTATGTGAGTGTGTGTGCATGTGGTATGTGTGTGCATGTGTATGAAAGAGATAGTTATTTATTATGAGTGAACTATTTAAAAATAAGTTTCAGCTACTTGGCTACTAAATTCTTCGTTGTGTATCTCTTAAGAATAAAACCACTCTCCTACATACTACAATATTATTAATACACCTAAGACAATTAACAATAAATACATAACATCTAATATCCAGTTCATATAAAGTCTCTTATTTTCTTATATTTTTAACCAAAATCCAACCAAATCTCATACATTGTATGTCTCTTTAGTATATTATATATTAAAACATTGTCTAAGAAAGTCTTGTTCCAAGAAGAGATTAAGTGGATTTCACCTGTATTTTCTATAAACTTTTTACTTTTGTTTCAACAGCAAATTTTTATATCCAATTGAAATTTATTTGGGTTATGGTGATTGCTGAATATCACAGATTATATTTTTTTCTTAATAACTTTTTTTCTTCCAGCAAAATGTATAAATATTTCTTGAATTGCTCACTATTTCTATTTCTAATGTTATATTTTTATGACCTTATTCAGCATTTGTTAAGTTCTTATACATACTAGTATCTGCTTCAGGATTATTTCTTTGTTCCATTGATCTTACAGCATTTTTACATCAATGCATTGATTATAGAATTGCAATGGATTTTAATATATGATAAGTCTACCATCATCTTCATTTTTTATTGTCTCTGTTTTGAATTATTACACAAGTTTTGTTTTTTAAATAGTGGTTGGATATTTTTTAATTTCCCCATTTATTATATAAAGAATACCACATTGATATTTTTATTGACAGTCTCATAATTTTCTATCTTTTATTAAAGTTATATATTATTTTTGCTTGATAACTCTTGGTCCTTGAGAAGAATTTTAATCTATATATTAACATCATGCAATAGTTTTCAAAAGCTTAAGTGAATATGTATAAAATATTACTTGAAATATGTGTTATCTACTCAGTGATAAAAATTCTAAATTCTATCCCAAGTTTAAGACATAGAGAGCCACAATTCTGCACAATATTACCACCTCTCTCTTATGCCCTAATCCATTCCGATTGTTTTTATGAAATTGCGCTTTGGCAGGGACCCATTTGCTTTGAAGATTCAACTTGTTGTTATGTTAACACTAAGGATGCCATTTACTACATTATATAGGGTCTTACTTGTGAGAACCTATGGAAAACTTTTCTTTCTATCCTCAATAGTAAGGAGCACATATTTTAAATAGTTATAATGTTTTAATTTTATTAATACTGAACCTCAGTACTCATTATGCTTGAATTTATACTTTGAAATCAGAGCCAAATTTGTGAACCTCATTCATTCATTTATTCCTCCAGATCTCCAAACAATTAATGAATACTTTAAAAAATTCTCCGGTTCTCTTCTCTTGTATGAGTACTACTTGCATCCAAATGGTGTTTGTGCTACTTGTTTAAATTGTTGCTTTAATTGGTTTATTTCTGATTTCTTCCTTTGTTTTTAAAATATTACAAACTTAACTATGAACTGAAGGAAAGGTTTCAGGGAGCAGTAAAAGATTGGAGAGAATACCCACTGTGGTAATAATGAGCTTGAGTCTCATATTTTAAAGAGACTGTAAGTTTAGCTTTGCTCTGTCACTGGAACAGAAGTGTTGTAAACACTTGAAAATCACTACATCTAGGCTTAGGCTCCCTCTGCTCCATCCCATTCTATAAACCTCTACTTATGGCCTTCAAAATATGAGAGAATTGACCTCATTACAATTTATAGAGATTTTACTTACACAAAAGCTCAAGGCTCTTCAGAGGCTCTTAATGTTACAGCACCTATTGAAATGATTTAAATCAGTCCTTGTTATATATTCAAAAATATTCTTGTAAAGAAAGGGTGCACCACATCCTTTCTTTCCCAATTCAGGGATAAGAAAGGGTTCTGAATCCACAAACAACTGCAGGAGAGGAAAGGTATTCAATCACATAGGGCCAAGTCTCCTGATATGTCATGTACCTTTAGACGGCACAGATGATGATAGACTATTTACACACATATATGAGGAGAAAGGGCCGTGTACAATTTCCCCCATCCTTTAACTTTCTCTTTTGAGTAATAGTTTTCTTTAAAAGCTAATATCCTCATTGTAATATAAGTTGCTATAAATATATGCACTTCTTTCTCTCGGTTCTCTATAACAGGTCAAAAGTTATATTTACCGTGACATCTCTTTATGGAGAACAAAGAATCTAGAAAATTTTTGTGCTAATAAGTAGTATAGCTAAAGGAAATAAAAAAGATTAGCTTTTCACACACTGAAGTAATAGATTGATAAATTCAGGACCAGAGGTCATGGAAACAAATGTTTGGTCTTGTTTCCAAAAAGGCAGAATAAGATTATCAGACCACACACCGTTGCATACAAGGTTAAGCCCATTCCTGGGAAGAGCTGGCAGATCTTTTTCTTTTATACTTGAGGTTTAAATCTCCACCTGGAGTTGTTTTTTTTTTCTTTTCCGATGTTAGATTTTGTGTATATGGAACCAACCTTTGAGGCAGTTCATTCTCACTACATCTCTGAAATTATATAGAGGGCTTTGGATTAAGGTAATAATTATTTAGTTGTGTAGTTTTCCTTCTGATAACAATGCCAACAATCAAACTGACAAGACCCAACAATTTCTGAAAAGCACTTGATTGAGTTATGTACTATCTGCATGTTATTATGGTGTAATATTTAAATAAGGAAATCACAGAAACACAAGAAGGGAAGTATTTTTAGCAGACCAACTTTAAACACAGTATTTTACTGTTTTGCTATAAACTTTGAGTCCCACAGATAAGTTCTTGCTTTATTACTGTTCTCAATTGATGCTGTATAGGAATTCTGGAATTATTCACTTGAAGAAATACCAAAGGTGAAGAGGTTAGGGTGGAATTCCCATTATAGTTTATTATCAAATAGCTGCATTTTATATGATGTAATAAAATTAAATTTCAACTTCATCATAGATTTTTCACACTAACAGCCAAGTGTTGTTGCTTTTGATCTCTGCAATGCCCATGTCTGTCTTGTGATTGTTACCACTGTTTGTGGGAATTCTCCTTTAGCCCCTGGGGTACCATTTTGGAAGACAATGCCAAACTAGGAAAGTGCCTCCTGCACCTTCAAAGAGAAATTGTGATGTGTATTTTATGTACACTGTTACTATAGCTCATCTCTTTGAAAATGGGTAAGCTAAAATAGTGTGTGAATCACTGATAGCTTAATGTTTTTTTGTTTTTCTTTTTTAGTTTTTATTTTATTCATTTTTTTTAGAGAGGAGACACAGAGTGAGAGAGAGAGAGAGAGAGAGAGAGAGAGACAGAGAGAGAGAGAGAGAAAGGGGGGAGGAGCTAGAAGCATCAACTCCCATATGTGCCTTGACCAGACCAGTGCAGGGTTTCGAACTGGCGACCTCAGTGTTCCCAGGTCGACGCTTTATCCACTGCGCCACCACAGGTCAGGCGATAGCTTAATGTTTGATATCTTACTGTTTGATTAATTATCATATGTACATTTCCTATATGTTCTGGAAAGATGTTTCTTGTAATATTTTTGGAGTGACTTCTACATATTTTCAGCCTTGAAAATGCAAAAGAATAAACAGTGGCTGTGCAGATATTTTTGAATCAGTAGCTGACCTGATTGTTTTCCTTTGAGAAATAGTATATCCATCAGGCTTGATTTTTGAATGTTTGAAGCATAACTATTCATTACTTTTTAAAAATAATGTTATTTAGAAAATTAAATTTAATAGGGTATGACATTGATCAATAAGAGTACATAGGTTTCAGTTAAACATTTCTATAGCATTTGAACTGTTGATAATGTTGTGTACTCATCTCCCAAAGTGAAATCATCTTCTGTTGCCATATATTTGTCCATCTTTACTCCCTTCCCATGCCCAATCCCTGCCCCCGGTAACCTCCTCTTTTTATCTTTGTTCATGAGTCTCATTTCTATATCTTGCCTACATGTAAAATCAGATAGTTCTTAGCTTTTTCTGATTTACTTATTTTTAATAGCAAAACACAGAAGCTGAAAAACAATTTTTTAAATGGAGGCAGCCCACGTAATTTCTGAGCATAGTCTTTTCATAAAATTTTACAAAAATTCTTTCCTCCAACTTTTGCATTCCAGTGGAGCCTGATCACTCTGTGGGTTTTGATGATCTAGGAGGTATTAAGCACTATACATTAAATGCAGTGTTGACAAAGGAAATTCACTAGCAAGGGTTTCATTAACTAAGGATTAAGTTAAGACCCTTTCCCAGAATTGCCAATAAATGAGACTCTAATCTAAAATTTCACATTATGTTGAGTACAACTAAAATGTGTGTGTCCACACGTGTGTGTGCTTGCCAAATGAGTGTGTATGTGAAGGCAAATCTTAAAATGAGTTTTAAAAAATTCAGCTGGCTGGAAAAGTACAATTTTTCTGGTTATTTTGTAGGTATAATGTACTAAGTGGGAGAAAATCCTACAATTTAAAGCATAGTCTATAGTTCTGCCCAAGCAGGTGCAGAAATATTAACGGAAAGATTTTAAGGGTAAACTCTTTACTACCTTTTATGGGTGGGTTTAAGCCTTATTTGAGAGAATACCTTTAAAATTTTTTTACAGGATGGAGAGTATTTAAAAAGCTGTTTGTAAACTTGATCCTGAAAATGTCACTCTAAGAGAATACTTTGCAATTAAAAATATATTTTTTATCACATTTAGATTTCATTATGGTTATTAAACTACCATTTAAGTAGAATGAAGATTGCTCAGACCTTGTTAAATATTTTTATATTATTTATTTAGTATAGATTTATAAACATAACTGGTTATAATTGAATATATCAACAGGGACCTAATTTTATAATTAAATTACGATAGTTTGCTATTTACCAACTATATTTTTAAGTTAAGATTTAGTTAAGCTTTTCCAATAATTTTGGTCTGAATAATTTGAAATCATAGTTAAACTCAGCAGATAATGGCTTATTCAGTTTGTGCTGTTATGATATAATTTTCATTCTAAAGGTTATGATAAATATAAAGATATTTATAAAATAGTAATTCTGAGTACTTCAAATGAACTCCATGAAAAAGTAGGTCTAGTTTCTTCTCTGAGGCTGATAAAGTATATCCCACTTTTGCAAAGTAGTCAACTAAAGCTTGGAGAAGTTAAGTGATCTGCTCCAGGCTTTGCACCTTGTTTATATGTTGTAAATGGGAGACTAGAATGCAGGTAGATTTCACATCATCTTGTTAGTTTTCTTCATTCATTAATAATAATGAATAGTTATGAATTACAGTGTATTTTAAACAATTAATTAATTTTCATTAAATTTATAAATTCCAAATATGTCTGAAGTTACAGAATCATATGGAAGCCCCATACATTCAACATTCAGTTTAAATAATTATCAACTCATGGCCAATCTTATTTTCATCTACATCCAATTTACTTGCTTTTTGTCATATTATTTTGAAGTAAACCCTCCACATTACACACAACACACACACAAACACATGTATATATAAGATAAATTTAAGTTTATACTGATGTTTCCATTGAACTATAGGATTTTAATCTAGTTTACATATGCATCTCTTTTCTCTTATGCTGGGCATCCTGGTTCTCAAGAGCTTGTTAGAATTAGGGTGCCATTGAATTTGCTAATTACTAGTTTGTTTTTATGCATTACCCACATAACAGCCTCAGATAATAGTGTTTGTAACATTCTGACAATGTTATTGCTGAAAATCACTTAATTTGTATGTACCTGTGCATGTCTAATTTTTTTTTATCTTTGGGGCATAAACTCTATTTAATTTAATTATTCTGCAGTTACTTGGAGATGATATTATACTGATTACAAAAATACAGTTAGGAAATGTTCAAGCAGAGGAGAAACTCCTCTAGAAAGCCTCATAAGTGAATGCTGTTACAAAGTAAAGTACAATGTGAGAGACAGTAGGTGATGAAAACCAATTTATGTTTGAATTGGTCAATTGTGGTCAGATCATAACTAGAATACCATGTCTCCTCCCTAGCTCTTTTCTGTAGAGATAAGTAAAACCATTACAAAAATTAAAAAGAAAGAAAAGTAGAATTATTCAAAGTGCAGAAGCAAATTTTGGAGGAATAATTGAGTCACAGTTCTCAAATATAAAGTAAATTCCCGAATCCACTAAGAATAGAAGGTAAAGATAGAATGTGTAGGCTGATGAAAATTACAATCAGCTACCCATTTCTCAGTATTTTTACAATCTCTGAGCAGGGTTATTTATGCATTTTAGGGGAGACAAGAATGTATGTGACATAGTTTCTGTTTTTAGAGTTAATGCTCAAATAGACACTCTTAGATTATCTTCCCAATCCCTCTTCTCTGGCATGTACTCATAGAGGTGGTCTCAGAGAACACCTGATTTTGTGATGTAGTCTGTGTCCCCAGACATAGCTCATTTGTTCAGGGGTAAATATACGGACACAAAATGAGATAGTAATATGGGCTTTTTGAAGAAATATCTGTTGAGATTAAAACAATTGGGTCTTTGTCAGGGTTAGTCTGTTGACCATAGAGTGTGTATAACTTAGGTGTGGAGTTGTCTTTCTTTTGTCCAATGGACAGAATTGCAACAAAAAGAAGAAAGTAAAAGAAGAAAGTAGATGTGTTGGGAGAAGCAGTTAGAAGATGGGGAAACAGCAGTCCCCTGGCTACTAAGAGTCTCCCAGTTTCCACTTGGATTCTTTCTAAAAAATGAGCTATATTTCCACCATTAGATCCTATGAGACACTGTATATTTGTTTTGTTGTTCTTATTTGTTTATTTTATCTTTTTTTTTAAACTCACTATCATATATGAAGAATATCAGTTACATTTAATATTCTAGTACTTTCATGGAGTAACACCTGAATTGATAACACTTTGAAATTATGCATTAACTGGTGGGACTTCTTAAATCTCCTGTGTTGGTGTTTCACACTTCCACCCAACAAAAGATAAGAACGATGCTAAGAAGCAAAAGGGATGTATTGTGCCATTTGATCCTCCAAATCTATAGCCCATCCTTTCTTCTCTCCCATAGGGTTAACCTGTATGGACCTGAATAGATGTCAATGTGCACCTATTTTTACCCTCAGATTTCATTATTTTATTAACCCTTCCTCCTCTCATTCCTGTTGGCCTAGGATGGTAAGCTCTGTGTTACTGGACTATCTTTGTCAGTTGCCCTGTAATGACATGTTTATAAACAGTAGTTTGATAATTAATTAACTCTCCTTAATTTTTTTATTTCAAGTATATCAGCAATTTCTTGTGAAGACTCTGACTAATAAAGATATTGAGTAGTTTGAGATGTGTTGAATCTAAGGGTCCTGAAGATTCATATTGAAGAACTTTCCAAAGGAAAAAGATGGGGAAAGGTCTAGACTGGTGTTGGGAAAATACATTTTAACAAGTGTTTAAGTTTGCTCGCTTGCTTATAATTTACATTGGGCAGTGCCATGTGTATACAGTCTGTGAAAAGTTGCAGCAGATTGCAAATTGCGAATCACCTTCCTGCTTGGGAAGGGCCATTGTTTTGCTAACCTTTGCTGAAGAAGGGATATTTTTCCCCCAGCTTGCTTTGCTGGGGAAGGCAGACAGATGCAGAGTGCTGAGGTGGGTTTGGGAGCTCTACTAAGGCTTGTGTGGGCCTTTGATTCCAGAAGGAACCGAAGAATGCATCAGGGTTTTGTGAGCCCTGAATGAGGGGGAAGCTATCTTCCCTGTGTGTTTGCTGGTCCGTTGGTGTGAGACTTTAGTAAATGGAATGACCCACCATTTTTTGGCTCCACTATTTTTTTATTACCTGCCTGAATCCAATGTGAACCTGCATGGCTACGACGGCAACAACCACTGGCCCTATGACTGGTGACATACATTTGGAAATTATTGCAGATATGTGGAAAGATGAGATGCCTCATGTAGAGCACCGTACTGATGATAAAATACTGGGTTCACAGGCACTGAAGTGGCAGGAATAGGGTGGGGAATCTCACAAAAAAGGGAAAGAGCATAGGCATCAAATTATTAAGAACCAGAAAAATGGCCCTGGCTAGTAGGTTCTGTGGTTAGAACATTGGCCTGGTGTTGGGCAGATAAAATATACTATGCTCACTTTGTTAAAGATGGTGCTGCCCACATGGAAGCCCGTCACCCAGGTGATATTAGTTGCCCTTATGCTTGGGATGGGCGTAATTATATTATTGGGTGTGGGGAACAGGCTGTAAGCAGGCTGGGTTGTTATAGCCTAAGGCTTAGTTTTAAGAGTAAGCTTTTCCCCACACCCTTGACTGATTGGATGATGTGGGGTGGTGCACTCTCATGAGGAATCCTCCCATTATGCCTCAGATAACTGACTTTGTATCAGAGACTTCCTTGTTTATAGATTGGATTAAAGGTTTGGATTTCTACACTATAAAGTGGGGCAGACCGGGAGTTTGCTCTCTCTTGGTTCCTGAGGTTAGCATTAGAGAAGAGAGCAGATTAAGGCCACATGGAGGAGAGGAGAAGCAGCCAAGATAGTGGAGTGCTGAGGAAGAAGCCAGTTTGTGCAGAGAGAAAGAGATGGGAAACAGAGGTGAATAAGTCTGGTGAGGTAGAAACCTTTGATGCTAGGAAATTTGGATAAGTCAGTAGCTTTGTGAGCACTGAATGAGTGGATTTTGGAGCCCAGTCTGTGTTTTTACTTGCCCACCGGGTGCAAACTAGGATTAAAGCTGATGGCTCACCAATTCTTGGCTCCATTGTTTCATTACCGACTGTCCGAATCAAATGTGAACCTGCACTGGCCAGGTGGCCCTGTTGGTGGCCGTGAATACTGGCTTTACACCCGGTGTGTGAACATCCCAGGTTTAATCTCTGGTAAGAGTACACATAAGAAGTGACCATCTGCTTCTCTTCTCCACACTCTCCCCCTTTTTCTCTATTTCACTTTTGCAGCCAGTGGCTCAGTTGGTCTGAGGTTTGACCTCAGGTGCTGAGCATCTGCCCCAGATGTGTGTTGCTGGGTGGATCCTAGTTCCAGGCACATGCAGGAGTGTTTCTCTATCTCCCCTCCTCTCACTTAAAAAAAAAAAAAGAAATAAAAAAGAATCAGGAAGGTGCAGCAAACAAGGAATAAATGGGGTGGAGGTTTTAAAGAATGGAAATGCTATTATGAGTGTCTTTATGAAGCAGACAGCGCTAGTAAGATGTAATTTAAACAAGAAAACTCTATTGTATGTAGCAATTGCAAATTCAAAATTATGGAGGCAATTATAAAGTCATTAGTGACTCAGTAATGTGGAGAACAGAAAATAGATTGAAGTTGAGAAATGAGTTGGAAATAAAGTGGAGCCATCTTCAAAACAGATATTTTTTAAGAAAGACAGAAAAGGGACTGGACACAGTAACATGGCATGAGGTCTTGGGAGAGGTTATGCTTTTTAAGATAAGGAACACTTCAGCGTTTTTGCACTTTCTTGTAATAAATCTCTCCCTTCTTCTCTCTCTCTCTCTCTCTCTCTTTTTCTAACTAACTTAAATTGGTCTTTGTTGTTTGCAAACAAAAGATTTCTAATTAGGCCCTGGCTGGTTGGCTCAGCGGTAGAGCATCGACAGGGTGTGTGGAAGTCCTGGGTTTAGTTCACAGTCAGGGCACACAGGAGAAGCGCCCATCTGCTTCTCCCCCCTTCCCCCCTTCCTTCTTCTCCACCTTTCCCCCCTCTCCTTCCTCTCTATCTCTCTCTTCCCCTCCCGCAGCCAAGCCTCCATTTTAGCAAAGTTGGTCAGAGTACTGAGGATGGTTCCATGCCTCTGCCTCAGGCACTAGAATGGCTCCGGTTGTAATGTAGCAATGCCCCAGAGGGACCAAGCATTGCCACCTGGTGGGCATGTTGGGTGGATCCCTGTTGGCACATGTGGGAGTCTAACTGTCTCCCTGCTTCTAACTTCGGAAAAATACAAAAAAAAAAAAAAATCTAACTAAACAAGCATCCTCTATTGAAATAAAAAAATAATTACTGCCTCCTACTATGTATTGAAGGAACTTTAGGGAAATTTCAGAATCCTGGCTAAAGACACCAACATGTAACAACAATAATAACAGCAATTTACATTTATTGAGAGTTTATTATATCTCTGGCACTGGGCTAAAAATGCTTAATAACATGATCATGTATAATCCTCATGCAGCTCTGTGAGGAGGGCACTATTCTTAGTGGCCTTTAGTAATTTAGGAATGTGGGTTTAAAAAGGTTAACTTTCAGCCCTGACCAGTTGGCTCAGTGGATAGAGTGTTGGCCTGGTATATTAACATCTCATTTTTGATTCTTGGTCAGGGTACACAAGAGAAGTCACCATTTGCTTCTTTTCCCCTCTCTCTCCCCTTTTTCTCATTCTTCCCCTCCCACAGCCAGTGGCTTGATTGATTTGAGCTATGGCCCCAGGCACTGAGGATGGCTGGGTTGATCTGAGCCTGGGAACCTCAGGTGCTAAAAATAGTTCTGTTGATTCAAGCATCAGCCCCAGATAGGGGTTGCTGGGTGAATCCCAGTCAAGGTGCATTGGGTAGTCTGTCTCACTGTCTCTCCTCCTCTCACTTAAAGAAGAAGAAGAAAAGGTTAACTTTCATGTCCAAGATGATAGTTAATATGTGACCTCACAGTCTGAGTACTTAGCTACCATGCATTTACTTTGGGGTTAAAGATAGGTACTGGGTATACAATTGTGTAATTTGAAAACACTGATCAGGCATTTAAACAATGACCTTCACATGAGGAAAGAAAGAGTCAAAGTTGAACCATTCTACCTAGTTAATAAATTGTTAATATGCAATAATTTGGACTATAGCAGATTAAAATTTTGAGTCGTTATTAGCCAGATGAAAGAAAGTAAAATGTATTTGAAAAATATATTATAAGTGTTTTTAAGTTCTTAAATACAGAAATAAAATGATTTTATTTAATTAAAAGTAGGAAAATATTTAAAATGCTTGAATAGCAGATCCAGTCATATAATCTGAAATTTTTCATCATGAACTTTACTCTTTTATTATTTATAGTGCTGAGTGCACACTTTTCTCTTTAATGTTTGGAGGGAGCACTAACGTATTTCAGATTTCATGTGGCTTTTCAATATAGTCAGTGGATTCAAAACTCCTTGGGACCAAAAATATATAAAATAGGTATACATGAATGTACTTGAAAATGTACTAAAGTTTATTAGAATTATATCCATTGCTTTGATTTGTGTCAAACAGAAAAATGAGATGACTTAAAAATAATAAACATTTTTATTTTCTCAATAAAATGATAAGGGTGGTCCCAAGTCTTCAATACTTGATCTGACAGAGTAAATCTGAAACAAATTGCGGCCACGATAATCCCTCTTGGAATGACATGCTAACTGGGAAACAAATCACAAGTGTCTCAGAAATGAGTTGACTTAGTTCATGAACAATACATTCATTATCATCAAATGAGGCAAATGTAATCTTTTTTATCTTTGCACATTAAAATAAAGCATTTTTAAAGGTAGAGGTATATTTATCTGGATAAAATAAATATTTGTCTAATTATCTTGAATAATTGTGAACCCAATATGAATAATTTAAAATACCTACATTTCATTTGATTTTTTATTTACTCAAATTGCTTATGATCTGTGTATTAAATGGAGTTAAATAAAATAATAGAACCATATGAAACTCAAATAAGTTCTAAAATGTATAAGGTTGCCAAACTAAGTAGCATCGTTGTTCAAATATTTTTTGGGATGAAAATGGAAAAGCAATGAATCTTTAATACCCAGGTTTGGTTCTCACTCTTGAGTTTGTACCTAAATAATTACCCCACCGGCCCTCGAGAATATTTTCCATAATAATGCCATAATTATTGCCTAAATCAACAGGTCTAATAATAGGGTTAGGAAGAGTTACATCATAGGCCAAAAGGCTTGATCTGGAGAAGTGAAGGGTCTTTTGCTTTATCATCTTGTTTTCATTTAAAAAAATAAAAGACCTTTAGTTGTTTTTGTTTGAACTTAGTACTTTTCTTTTTAATATTTTTATTTATTGATTTTAGAGAAAGAGGAAGGGAGAAAGAGAGAGACACACAGGAATGTCAATTTGTTCTTGTATGTGTACTGACTAGGGGTCAAACCCTCAACCTCTAGGTTTAGGGACAACGCTCTAGCCAACTTAGCTATCTGGCCAGGACTGGACTTACTACTTCTTTTTATTTGGCTCATTTAATTATGATTGTCTCAACTCCAGACATGTGACCAGTTCAAGAAATTATTCCAAACAGAGTTACAGAGGGGCAGTTTCAGATGGATTAAAATATGAGACTTATTATATAGAGGGGGTCCTCAGGTTATGACAGTTCTGTTACTACGACAGTTACAGAACCCGAATTTTGCCGTAAGTCAAAACACAACCTAGCCTAAGTCATTTACCTATCCTAACACAGTTGTAAAATTCTAATCTAGAACAACTAAACACAACCAAGCCACAGAAAAAGGAAAAGTACATAAATATACCGTACTGTACATATTCATCCACCGTGAGCAACCAAACTAGTTTGCCCACTTTGTAAGTACGACACTAAAGGTGTAAGTTAAAACACGGATGTCTCAATATTTTTAAGTTTTTATGAGAGTGTTGTAAACTCGAAACATTGTATCTTGAGACTGTCATACTCCAAAGACCCCTTGTATATGAAATAGCTTATGAAGAAATAGTATTTGATGCCATAAACAACTTTTTAAAGATATATAAGACATAATTTAAATATGAATTGTACTTGAAAAAGTATTACTGGTATATTAAGGACTCAGAAACCAGTTTTTTTTAATTCTAAGATTTGTTTTTAAACTCTACAATAGCAAGCATTTAGAAACTATTAATTGTTCTGAGCAATTGATACTAGTAAAAATTTGAGTGTACCAAAAAATAAAATGGTACTTAGATTTCCTTAAAGGCTAATTCATGCTAAGTTTCAAATCTAACAAGGAAGATCCAAGCATGTTTTTTATTAAACAATCAGCTAGTGAAATGTCCTGAAGTTTCATTCATCATGCCGCCAATTTCTTTCTTTCTTTCTTTTTTTTTTACAGAGACAGAGCAAGAGTCAGAGAGAGGGATAGACAGGGACAGACAAACAGGAATGCAGAGAGATGAGAAGCATTAATCATCAGTTTTTCATTGTAACACTTTAGTTGTTCATTGATTGCTTTCTCATATGTGCCTTGACTGTGGGCCTACAGCAGACCGAGTAACTTCTTGCTCAAGCCAGTGACCTTGGGTCCAAGCTTGTGAGCTTTTGCTCAAGCCAGATGAGCCTGTACTCAAGCTGGCGACCTCAGGGTCTCGAACCTGGATCCTCCGCATCCCAGTCCAATGCTCTATCCACTGCTCCACTGCCCGGTCAGGGCATCATGTTACCAATTTCTTCATACTAGGAAGACATTGTATTCTCTTGTTATATCTCAAAGACAAGAAATACATTGAAGAATTTTTGCCAGTGACAGATGAATAATTGAGAGAGTGAAAATCTCAGACAACATAATGCTTGTTAAGAAGGTGATTAGAGGTGTGGTAAAGGGATTCCCAAAGCATTTTACTGTAGTGTGCCCAGTTGATTTTTAAATGGTAACATTTGTGAACTTCCTTTTGCATTTTTCCTGGGTCCATGGATCCAGAGATCATACAGCAATTAATGGTGGAAATAGTCCCAGAAATCACCACGATTTTAGGGAGCGAAAACAAGTCTTTATAAAGAGCATTTCTGTAACACAATCACTGACAATTAGAATGAAGTTTCTTAAAGAAATATAGGATGAAGCAAGTTTTGTAAGAGAGTTTATTGGGTTCATATTTTTGTTAGATTAGGAATATTTGGGTACTCTCAAACAATGAGAAAATATTTGAAAATTAAATATCAGACAAATGAGGTGAATTTGGCTGCTAAAGAAATTATTTCTCATTACTACTTCAGTGGTTCCAGGTTATTATACCAGACATTTTCAAGAAAAGTCACAATGTGTTTCCCGCTGGGGAGGCTCTGCTCTGGTCTCATTAGGTAAAGCAGAAAGTTTTAATTTTAGCATTTTAGAACTGTCCTTCTCTGCCTCAGTAAGTAGCATTGGTAAGTTACTAACAAAAAATAAAGTGGATGAAGGTCAAATCTACACACAATTCTTTTTCAAACCCTAATATAAATGTGCATGACGGGGTCAGTAGACATTGCTCTTGAACAAATAACACCTACACACACACAATCAAAAAACAAAAACCCGCCCTGGTTGGTTGGCTCAGCGGTAAAGCATTGGCCTGGCGTGTGGAAGTCCCAGGTTCGATTCCTGGCCAGGGCACGCTCCATGGGAGCAAAAGTTGACCTGGGTGCTGAGGATGGCTCCATAGCCTCCACCTCAGGTGATAGAAAGGCTCTGATTGCAGCAGAGCAACACCCCAGATGGGCTGAGCATCACCCACGGGTGGGCATGCCAGGTGGATCCCGGTGGGGCGCATGTGGGAGTCTGTCTGCCACCCCTCGCTTCTTACTTCAGAAAAATAAAAAAAATAAAAAAAAACCCACCATGGCATAGTAAAAACTGATATGGATAAAAATCCCTCAAATTAGATTAACCTTCACTATGATTTATATTATAAAATTATATTAAATTATGTTTAGTAAACTGGAAAAAATAAGAAATATAAGTGCCACTTTGAAAATTATCAAGGGGTTAAATTGATAATAAATTTTGCAAAAAAGTATCATACATAAAATTGAACATTAAAGGTTAAATTCTAATTAAAATGTTTATTTTTATAAATATGGATTCAGATTGCACTCAGATGCAGTATAGTTGATAAACAATAACCATAAATTGAAATATTCTGTATTCAATTTTTATGAATTATTTTATGTTCACTATTGACACTTAACTTTTCATTTATTGCCAGTTTAATAATGACTTACAAGGATAAGATCAACCACTTACTTCAGTGTTTCACCCTTAAAAAGTTACATTCTGCAAGTTCAATGAAAAATTTGGGACAATATTTAATGTTTTCTGATATGGTTACTCTCCTGCTTTGATTGAATGAGAACGTAGCTGTCTTTTTACCTTCATGGTTTTCTGCCACTATTGATTTTTAAAATTAAGGCTAATTTATACCTAATCAATATTTTTTATATTATTAGAAATCATAACAATTTCAAAGGGATTTTCTGCACACATTTGGGCATTTAATAAAGAAAATATTAGAACTATAAAATTTAATTTCAGCAGTGTAAGACAAGTTTCATGCTTAATCAGTAAATTCTTACCAATAAATCCACTCAATGAATAACATTTTTAAAACTATTTGAAACTAAGATTTATCCCAGGTGAATTTTCACTGTTTTCATGGTTATCCGGGTTTGAAAATTCAATCATATTTATTTTCTCTCTATTTTTAATATCCTTTCTGTCATCAATCTCTATGAATCATTCACATATATTTTCCTCCCTTTTCTCACAGCCACAGTCTTAGCCTGCACACATAACACTCATGCCTGGATTACTCTGATTTCTTTGCCTTTAGCTTTTATTCTCTCTTCTGTATCCTTATAAAGGTTCCTTACAGCTTGGATTTCCTTTACTTATCCATAATGACTCCTTTTATATCAGACTCAAACTTTTGGTTGTGGTATCCAAAATGTCCAAAATCTTGTTTATGTTACTGTCCAACATTATCTTCCCAATTTGAGCAATATTTCCTAATCTATCTCTACTCTCAGAATTCCCACGTCGGTACCACATCCTCACTTTGTTCACACAATCTGCCTCTCTACAACCAGAATGTCTGCTGTCTTCTTATTACTACTCTACTATTCCACATCAACCCCCCTTTTAACACTTATTTCAATTTCTACCTTTTCCTTATAATGTTTTCCAGACAGCCCTAGCCTATGTTGAAACTCTACATATTGTCTCTATTGTGTTAAGTTAAGCCATAAAATTTTTTTGAACTATTTCTTTTTAAATTAAGTCTTTCTCCCAGGCTTTAAACTTCTTTATTATTATTTTATTTTTTTAAGTGAGAGGAAGGGAGATAGAGAGACAGAATCTTGCATGAGCCTGGATTGAGATCCAATCAGCAACTCCCATCTGGAGCTACTACTTGAATCAAACAAGCTATTTTCAACACCTGGGGCTGACACTCGAACCAATCTATTCACTGGCTGTGGGAGGGGAAGATAGAGAGAAGGGGAAGATGGAGGAGAAAAGAAGCAGATGGTCGCCCTGACTGGGGATCAAACCCAGGATGTTTGCATGCCAGGCCAATGTTCTATCCACTGAACAAACCTGCCAGGGCCCCTCCCAGATTTTAAACTTTAAAAGAAAAGTTAACAGTGTATCTGGCCTGTGCCAAGCAATAGAAAGCATTAAGTTAGTTAGTAATTTATGGAATTGAAATGAAGTATTGAGACCTAGAACATCAAAATGGCTTAACATGTTTTTTATGAATAATATCAAATATATACATTGGTCTGTATTGTCAGGTTAATAGACCTTAAACTGTTAACAAAAGTAAGGAGTCAAAACTCAAATTGCAGAGATTCGCATATTCCTTTGTAATCACATGTACCTCCAAAGGAGTTAGAATTTAAATTTAAAACTGAGCCTGACCAGGCGGTGGCGCAGTGGATAGAGTGTCAGACTGGGATGTGGAAGACCCAGGTTTGAGACCCCGAGCTCGCCAGCTTGAGCGTGGGTCCATCTGGTTTGAGCAAAAGTTCGCCAGCTTGGACCCAAGGTCGCTGGCTCCAGCAAGGGGTGGCTCAGTCTGCTGAAGGCCTGCGGTCAAGGCACATGTGAGAAAGCAATCAGTGAACAACTAAGGTGTCGCAACGACAAGGAGAAACTAATGATGCTTCTCACCTCTCTCCGTTCCTGTCTGTCTGTCCCTATCTATTCCTCCCTCTGACTCTCTCTGTCCCTGTAAAAAATTAAAATAAAATAAAGTTAAATTTAAGATGGAAAGAATTTATTCAACGAATATGGCTTTTTCACTAAAGATAATTTATTTTATTAAAAAGAATAGCCCTGGCTGAATAGCTCACTTGGTTAGAGCATTGAACTGGAGTGCAGAGACTGCCAGTTTGATTCCCATTCAGGGCACATATAGGAACAGCTCAATGTTCCCCTCTTTCTCTCTCTCTCTCCCTTCCTCTTTTGTTGAAATCAATAATAAAAAAAGGATATTTAGAATTCAGCTAAAGAAAGAAATCTGTACTGATTTCAGCAATCTTTATCCTCAACCTAACTACTTTTTACGAAGAACTGATGAAAAAATCTTCGTTGCTGTAAAACCATCTGATAAGCACTGTAGTTATTAATCTGCTTGAGAAGCTGAAAGTCATAAATTAAAACTAGACTTAAGAAAAAAGTGTTTTATGTTTTTCATCAATTTGCTGACAGATTAGGAAGAACAGATAATCCGAACTAGATTTCTCTTAACTCTTCACGTATCTCCAGTTTGATATACTAAGATTATTAAGACCAACCACTGAGTTCAGTGTTTCTCATAAAAATGTTTCAGCTCATATGGCAGTTAAAGTGTATATTTATCATCTCATAAATGCTCAGCCAACACCCTGTTAGAGCTTCTGCGAAGGAGCCACTCCAGATAGTATGAAGTTGGAAGGAAATGCCTTCTTCTTATCTCTGTTGTATCTTCCAAATCACAGTGGGCCTTCATTTTATGGCCAAAAGAACTCTTCAGGGTTTCCTGTTCCTGTTTTTACTTTACAAGTTCTTCTTTTCACCATTAAAAACTAAACTGATTTCTTGAAAGTACAGAATTCACTTGTCCAAGATTATTCAGTGTAGTCCTTCTAGATATGTTAACCTTTCCTCTTTCCTCTAGAATCTGAAGATCAGATACTCAAGTCTAACTGTGCCACCCACAAACTGTTGATCTTAAGCCTGATAATTATTAAGAGGTTCAGAGTGCTTATCTGCAAAACCTGAGAGTGACATTAATGCCCACTTTCACAGAGTTCTTGGGAAATCTAAAATATTTGGGTACAGTGTCCCTTTCCACTCTGAACAAATATATTACTTGACTGAGTCTGAATATGCTATGATGTAAAATTTATTAAATATTAAATTATAATACACACTGATTCATCATTTATGATTTATTTTTTTATCTGATTTTTTGCATGTGATACAGAATCAAGAGAAAGGTCATCTATGCTCACTGGAAGAAAGGTAAAATAAGAGTCAGAAAGTATGAATGAGTTTACAGACAAACGTATGTGTGAGATTGCTCTTTTTCATCATCGTTGTTTCCATCATCCTTTCCAACACAACAACATATTTGCACAATTCATTCATTCATTTGAACATGTTTATTGAGTGCTTACTATTTGTTAACCCTTGCTACACCTTTAAGAATTTTTCTGGCGGTAACGAGATAATATTCATTTATTTCTAAGAAGTGTCAAAATTTTGGCTAGTTGTTGTCTGATCCAATACTACTAATCTATTAACTTTAAGTCTACTGAACACAAATGTGAAAAAAAATTAAGAATTATTTAGAATTATTGAACACTTGATAGTTTTAGAAAAAATTTATGATTATTCTTTTATATAGCAATTATAAGAAAAAAACCCAAATTAATCTGTACTTATTACTCTTTCTTCAGTGGCATATGAAAGTCAGGGTGATGGGGGCAGTCTGCCTCCAGAGAAGGCTGTAATGAATACACTGCCCTTAAGGAACTTAAAAACAGTAATATAACCAAATTTTAGTCAGTCTGCTCTTTATTATCAGCACATGCCAGCAATCCTCAACAAAGTGAGTTAGTTATAGAGTACTCCTTGAAAAAAAATATTTTGCTTGTCCAAGTTTAAATAACTGCTATGGTTACTGTTCAGTTTTAATTACATGTGTGTATAAGCTTTAATTTAGCACATTTTAATTTTTTATTCTTTAATAAACATTTTCTACATAAAAGTATATTTGGAAACTTCCAGTTTTATCATCCCACCCCATTGCACAGAGAATCAGCTATACATTCATTTTCAGAACAGGTTTCTAAGGCTTCCAAAGCCTTTGAAACTCACTTTGGGGGAAGTTTGGAGTCACTGCTTCTGTGATACTATCCTTACTCTTGTGTTTTAAGTACTAGATTAAAAATCAACAATGACATGATGGTGACCACCAAGAGAAAGGAACAAAGTTGGAGCTGCTTCAATTCTGTTGTCCTATGTATTCAATTAGAATTTTTAATTATGTTTAAATACTCAGCCTATGGAAGCATTTGCAGGTCCCTAGACTTGATTCCAAAGAAATGAAAACAAAATTGCAATTTCTGGAATTTATTGTGAAATGGGATTTTTAAGATTCTTTGTCACACTTATCCTTATGTTTAAGAATTTTCCTATTTGTACACCTGTTTCCTTATGTGAAAGAAACTTTCCAAAGTTAAACTAATAAAAAGGTCCACTAATCAACTGTAAGCAAAGATAAATAAAAAGTCTGACTACATTGTCTATGAATTGACAAAAGTCAACTTGATGAGGTCACTAACAAATTTGCAGATGTTAAGCATCCAAAACAGAAAATGTAACACTTGTTATTCACTACTGTGATTGACTAATATGCATGTATAAACTTTTTTGCTTTTTCAGAAAATATATTAATATACAAATATATAAATGTTCATTTAATATATTAAAATTTAATTTATTACCTTCCCCCTAATTTGCAATGTAATATTTCCTATTTTTAACTAAAACGATATATTTATAAAATTCAACAGAAAAAGTTTACCCCTTACATTTCTTTTTTGGTCATAGTATTATTTGTTTTGTTACATGATTACTGCTGGAGATATTTTTTTTTAATTTTTTTATTTTATTCATTTTAGAGAGGAGAGAGAGAGAGAGAGAGAGAGAGAGAGAGAGAGAGAGAGAGAAAGGGGGAGGAGCTGGAAGCATCAACTCTCATATGTGCCTTGACCAGACCAGTGCAGGGTTTTGAACTGGCGACCTCAGTGTTCCCAGGTCGACGCTTTATCCACTGCGCCACCACAGGTCAGGCTGGAGATATTTTTTAATGCAGTGGGGGGTGTTAAAAATGTCCTGCTCCAAGTGTGTCGTTGTCTTTTCATCAATATTTTAGATACCTAACAGGATTCTTGCTGAATAAAGGCCACGGTGACCAGATATCACCTGGAAGATGAGAGCAGAGGAAGAACCCAATCAGATATCACGCATGATCAGATATTAAAGGTGGGAAGGGGTTCTGGTTAAACTGACTTAGCAGGGTTCTTGCTAAAATTGATTTTACAAGGAAGTACAAAGATGGGCATAGGCTAAGGTTCAGGAGTCTGACTAAAGTTCATTCAAGCAAAGAATCTTTGTTCTCCGGCAAGTCGGTGCTGGCTGTCAGCTTGATAGCTGCTTGGGTTTCTTAGGGACATGACCCATAGCCTAGATTCAAGAGGGAGGGACATAGATTCCACCTCTGAATGGGACAGTGTTAAGAACTTAGAGGTCAAATTTTAAAACTGACTTACTAACCTACTTTGCAGTCACTTCCAGAGTCTCAAGACAGGTGTCAAACTATCAAACTATTTTATGAAAATAACTAGAATATATGTTATTGATATTTGGGCTTTTAGTTAGAAGCAGATCTCCTACAATAGACCCAGCATATGAGTATTGACAATGTCCATTTGACAACACTCTGGCAGGCTGAGATAAGAAAGGGTGAAACAAGCACTGGAATTGATTGACATGGCTGAGAGTTAAAGTGTGGTAGCAGGAAGAGTAAACTACTGCTGAAGACTTGATTGTAAATGCCCTCCCTCCCAGTGTCCCTGCTGGTTGATAGAAATGTCCTCAGTTGGCTGAGCCATCAGGGGCTGGTCCTTCACTCTTCTATTTTTCTAATCTAGTAAAAAAGTCAAGTTGTGTTGGTAAAGTCAAGTAGTCACTGCCACTCAGTTTTGCCCTTGAATGTGGTAGAGACACAGAGATTCAGAAATAGGGTGGAGAGTATGGAAAACTTGACAATGGACATATTTTGTAGACAGGATAGGAGGCTAATGAATGATTGGGGAAAGGAATAGTTGGTAGACTCTTTGGCTTGTACCAGACAATGAAAAATATAGATTTTCCCCCACAGGTCTGAATACATTCATTCAGCTAACATGTTCTCAAGGTTAGAACCAAAAGTTAATAATGATTCAGAATATAAATGATTTTTCTTCAGAGATTTTTTTCAGCTCATTTTTAACTATGTTGTTTTGCCAACCATATCTTCTGGGAATCCTCTCCTGCTTAGCTTATTCCCATCCATCTGTCTGGAAGGAATTATTTTAATTGATACATTTGCTTTGTCACCTGCTTCTGATGGAACTGTTATTTCAGACACCTTTAGATTCAGTTGTTCAACAGACATTTGTCAAGCACCTCCTGTGAATTGTGCTTGGCCCTGGCGATCCTGGCTATTGACATTTTAAATGAAAAATACAGTTCATGAGCAAGATACAGAAGTGTTGTTGGGAACACAGTGGAGAGGAAGAACCTTTGCCTTGGGAAGGTGGGGAGAGCTGCATAGGGCAGGTGACATTTGAGCTGAAGCATGATGAATGGGTAGGAGCCTATTCATTGGAGAGAGAAGAAAAAACAAATTCAAATGTCGAGAGTTATGAAAAATCCATGGTGTATTGTGTGATGAAGTTTAACGAACTGACTCAATGAGGAGCAATAGGATTAGTGAGGCACTCTTTCTCTTGTCATTATATCTTTCTGACTTAGACCAAGAAGAAAAACATTCCCGAAAACTGAAGCACCCTACATTGCAGACTAACAAGAACACTGGTTCTGTAAGTGTTTCCTTATAGTTTTTTTACAGTGCCCGTCTGGGGTACTGTAAAAAACCAAGAAGTTTGAACTTGCACTAATAGGCAAAAGAGTGCTGATGCAGGTTTTGATACAGGTGAATAAAAAGATCATATGTCTTAGACAAGGCAGTGGCAAGGAGGGTACAGGGTGGATAGATTTGAGATGAATGGAAGAGGTAGAGCCAACAGGATTTACTGTTTTTCTGATGAAGGAGGCAAATAGAAGAGAGGAAGGGAGGTATTGTGTTTGGGCACCACCTACTATGGTGCTGTCATTTGCGAACAAACAAGGTGGAAATTTTTGTAGGAGGAGACAGTGGAAGAAATAAGTCATTTCTGGGTTAGTGATACATACCTGCGGAATCTGAAGTACATCCAGATATTGTTAAGGGTCTGATGCCCAGAAGAGGTGAAGAAGAAATTTGAAAAAGAGCATGTAGGGAAGTAGCTGCTGAAGTCGTTGAAATAGATATCTTTTAATATTTTTTTTCTTCAAAAATATCTTGATCTTAGCTCCTTTTTAATTCTATTTAAGGTACTGTGTGCACTTATATCTCTCTGGACTTAAAACTCACCTTTGTGCAGTTGTTTAATTTGACAATATCTCACTATTTCTCAGAATCTTGCTTCCCAATAACTCCATTTGCTTTGGAGAAGTCACATGCTTTTTTAAATGGTTATAGTCTTTCTTTTCAGTTCCTGGAGTCAATTGTTCTTTACCTGTCCTTACAACCTTCCCCTTAACGAGTATGTTTTTCTTCCAATTTTCTCTTTCTCTTTGTTATATTGACTCTTGTGACTAACTAATGTCTTTGGTCTAAGGTTTTTCTCCCTCTGTTATGTCTTTAAAACCTGTCAATCTTAATCACCTCAAGATTTCTCTTTCAGAAATGCTTCTTTCCATTTTCTGTATTGGTGAGTTGCCCAAAGGCCTCTGGTTAGTACTTATTTTGGAATTAAGTGGGTTTACATTGTTGAATTATTCTCTGCAACCTATTGCCATTTTTTCCAGTTCCTATTAGAAATCATAGAAGATATAGGCAAGTTGTAGCTATTACATACATACTGTGTTCCATTGGGCACTTAAGTCTCAGCAGCAATAGCAACAGTAGCAAAGTCTTGTATATGTACCAGGCAAAATTTTAAGGGCATTTTATATATTGATATAAAAAATAGTTATTTGATACTTACTGCAGTGCCATCAAGTAGTTACTATTATTAACCTTACTTTGCAGCCAGGAAAGTAAGACATGGGGAGCAAGTTGCTCAAGGTCTCTAGACTAGTAAATGGTCAAGTTAACAAGCTGATTCTGCCTTTCGCTCTACCATTTTGGTATCCATAAATAGTGCTTGTTCCCTCATAGCATCACATAAATGTGCAGCACTGTTTTTGTTTTTTTGTTTTTAAGTACTGAGGGGTGCTAGACATATTTTCTAAAATCTGGATAATGTCTGAATTACATAAATGAAGGAGGTAGTCTTACTAAGGTCAAACTCATAAATGCTATGGAAGACTTTGAATTTGGCCTCTGTAAGCTCTGTGTATTACTTCTCATCATTTGTGACTTTTTCTCTTAAAATCCCACATGACTGAGGAACTCTTATTAGAACCTCATCTAATGATTTAATGGAAGTCAGTGAATACTTCTTATCAAATCTACCTCTCTGGTGTCAGAAATAGGCAAAAACATTGATGAACATTCATTGATATTTGGTGTCTGAGATCTAAATTTAGAGTTTTCTGAAAGTGTTGAGAAAACAACAGTGCCGGATTATCCTGAGATTTTAACTAGATGAGTAGGTTATTAACTGGTGATTTTGATTACAACATAAGTTACTGTGAAGAGCAGCAATGAGACATCCTATTGGGTTTTAATTACCTTACCTCAATAAGAACAATCTCTTTGAAACATAGTCCCTGATGAATATTTCATTTTCTATCACTGTGTATTTCTGTGTAAAAAATTGGAATTATTAAATTCTATGGGTTTTGGAGAGTCATGGTAACTAAAAACATGACTTGATTTTTTTTTTGCAATGTTTTATTGTATTTAGCTATTTAAGAAAATCTTTTTTTAATGTCTTTTAGTAAAATATATGGGGAAAACACAATTACTGTAACAATTGCACTTGACCAATTTCAGTTACCAGTTATGTTTAATTTCTGACAGAAACTCTACTAGGAACAGTATTAAAATTTTATATTCTGTAAGTTGTATTTATGACAGTGAGGATTGAAATGTGAGTGGTCAGTAAGGATTTATTTACTGATCCCATTAGCTACATTAAAGAAAAAAGCATGTTCTACGTATTATTATGGGAGACAAGATCATTAAAGAGAGTTGCCTTTTTTTCTTAATATTGTTATTCTCAAAAGTATATCAATAACTCTATTAAATCTTATCTTTTATATAAAAAAAAAACAACAAAATGTACCAGGGGTCCTTTTTCAATTTCAGTCAAACTCTTTACTTGATTACTTTGTCAAAGTCTTAGTTTCTGCAGTGGGTTCCACACAGCAGCCTCCTTACCTGAGAGAACACCAGACTTCCTGTTTCCTCATTTACATGACTTCCCCAAATCAGCATTTTGATAATGACTTATAATAAAAACGATCCTTTGAAAAGAAATGGCCTGCCATTGCTATAGGCAAGAGGCATTTTGGGTGACTGAGCAGCTGAAGTCATCTCTTTATTCGAGGATAAATGACGAAGGGGAGTTCGAATGGGTTACCAAGTTATAAATTAATGTTGAGGTACTCAAATGATTGTAAACCACCCGAGCTCTCCTCTCAGCTTTTAAATCATATGATATCAATCTTTGCTCATTTTCCTCTGGGTAATTTGTTATTATGCTTATGGTAACCAACTCCACGAGACATTAACCGGCAACCCACATTACCAGTGCGTATACATTACAGCACTAAAATAAAAATAAACTCATTGAAGAAATGGCTGGAGACCTCAACCATGATTTTCTGTCTGCAAAGTGGCATGACAGTTTGAGGATTTGTAACTGAAAATAAATCTAATTATGGCACTACCTTGCTGCTGCTGATTAGTGCCTGAGATGGTATCAGTGTAGATTTGGAGGAAGGCTCACTCCAAAGGCAGTATGAAAAAATTGGGTCTCTCTCTCTCTATCTCTCTCTCTCTCGCTCTCACTCTTGCTACCTTAAGTGGCATTTAAATAAAATCCTGAAAATTCCGTTTTCTGTGTATGTTACTAAGGTATTTTTCTCTTTCGTCTTAGTTTAATAGGGAAGCAGCTTTATAACATTTTGCATCGCCTGCATGAAGTGTTTTGCATACCTGTAACCTTTCAATTAATGTTATTTATGTTTCAATAAACCACCATACTACTTTTCCAGATGTTCTAATCCTTCATGTAAATGAATTTATTAGATCCAGCCACCAGACTCAATGAAATCTGCCAAATTCACTGTCTGGGCCACATACCATGGCGTTTAAGCTGTATTTGCATAAGCTTGTTCTGCAAGTGTAATCTTATGTATCATCTGCAGAGTTAAAGTTTCACTAATGTAAATCCCTGACAAATCAAGTGCAGATGTAGCGCGTTGCCCTGGGGGTTGAGCCTGTCAATTCTCTGCTCTCATATCTACCGCCTCCTCTTGGCTCTGGGCCCCCCATCCTCAACTTTTTTTTCAATACAACTAATCTTTCAAAATTGTTTATGTAAATACACTGCAGGTACTAAACAAGGCAGTGAATGATGGTTACTCCAGTCTTCTTTAGGTCAGTCTGCCCAACTGAAATCAGGTTGGCAAGTCATTTGAGGGAAGCTAGTTATACCACCTGGAAAAATTTGCCCTGCCAATCAGTCGATGGCAGACAGATTGTTTCAGTTTGTCCAGAGATGTTTTAGATAAGGAGGAGTCAAGCTCAATAAATGGGTTAATGTCAACCGGCAAATTCCATAACGTGGCCAAGGTAAATTCAATAATAGGCCAATAGAGAAAGAGAAGGGGCCTGGAAGTGCAGGTTATCTATCCGTGCCCACCTTTATGGTTATTGTCACAACCATAAAGGGTTCTTCTCGCTAAAAGGCAGGGTTCTTCTCTAGGTTCAGTGATTAGCTTCTAAAACTCTTGACAGGTTTAATCCATGTATAAAAAGAGGGAAAATATGACTGCTGAATGTGGAGGGTGTTAGTGTTCTTTGGGTTTGTTTTTGATTATTTTAAAGTCTAAATATGTTTCTCTGCTGGTGCCCAGTTGCTATTTATTTGGCTTTAGCCTTTGATCCCTCTTATGCTGGCACATCATAAAAAACATATTCCTGCTCAAGTCTTATATTATGTAGTTTGTTTCTGCTCAGGGTGTTCACCAGGCAGGGCTGTGCCCACTGAATAAGCCTCTCTTTGTTTTTGATAGACTCCAGGTGTTTATCGCTATGAGTCAGTAATGGAGTTAACCGCAAGAGGCAAACTGGAAAAAGAAGGAACTGAGGAGAATTCTGAGTTTGATAACTTAGGAGTCTGCCTTCTGGCTAAACCCCCAATAGAATAAATACTCTAAGAAAAAGAGTTCCTGCTTCTGCTTTCTAATCTAGTTGGATGAAATTGGGATTTTGGTATGCATAGATGCTCATTCATTTTATTTCTTCTATAAATTTTTTTTTAAAGTAGCCGAAAAGCCCTTTTCCCCTTGCATTTTCATCATGGTACTGAAATGAATAATGATGACTATTCCAGAAGAGATTACTGATATCCATATTCTTGATCTGAGCTAGAAGGATTAATGCCAGAAGCAATTTTCCACCTGTGGTAACTTTTTCTTTCCCCTGTTGAGGGAAGAGAGTGGGGTGGAGGAACAGTAATAACATTGGGATAAATGTCTAACAATCAAACAGAAAAAAATAATCAAAAGAGACCCCCTCTTTTTCTTTCAGTTTTCAGTTGGGGGTTCATCTAATTTTTGCATTTCTTTTTTGTTCACCGAGATGTGATTTTAGGAGATTAGAGGTTAGTTTAAGGACATCTAGTGATTGTGAACAAAATCATTGAAAAGTTTGTTCATTTGTATACCTTCTCTGTTTATACAAATGTGTGTGACTTATTCTGTGTAAGGGTCAAAGCTTTATTTTGGACACATTAGGGGTCCAAGAACTAAGGTAAGGGCATCTGGGCAATTCAGATTTGCTGCCATTAAATGAAGACTTCTGGTTTTTTGATAAATTATCTTTTCCATCTGATTTAAGTAGTATAGTCTTAAGCATAATAAAAAAACTGTGGCCAAATAAGAAGACTATGGGAACTCTGGCCAGTTGGCTCAGAAGTAGAGCATCTGCCAGGAGTGTAGAAGTCTCAGATTCAATTCTCAGTCAGGGCACACAAGAGAAGTGACCATCTGCTTCTCCACACCTCCCCCGCCCTCTTTTCTGCCCCCCCCCCCCATTTCCCTCCTACAACCATGGCTTGAATTATTTGAGCAAAAAACTTTGGTCCTGGGCACTGAGGATGGCTCCATTGCCTTGCCTCAAGCACTAAAATAACTCAGTTGTCGAGTAACAGAGCAGCAGTGCCAGGTGGGCAGAGCATCTGCCCTATAGAGGGCTTGACAGGTGGATCCTGATTGGAGTGCATGCAGGAGTCTGTCTCTCTGTTTCTTGGCCTCCCTGCCTCTCACTTAATAAAAAGAAAAAAAAAAAGACAGTGGGCTTAAAAAATATTCATGGAAAGTATTCAGTATGAACAGACGTAGTGTCTAAGTAATATGTATTTCATAGAGTACTACTTTGTGAAATAAAAAAATACTAGAAAATTTTAAAGAAATTTAAAAAAATTTTTGAGCATGTGTTAGGCATTTTCTTTTTTTCTTTTTTGATTAAGTGAGAGGCGGGAGGCAGAGACAGACTTCCACGTGCGCTCCTATGAGGATCCAGCCTGAAGCTGGATGCTCTGCCCATCTGGGGCCACTGCTCCATTGCTTGGCAATGAGATATTTTAGTGCCTGAGGCAGGGTCACATAGCCATCCTGAGCACCAGAGGCCAACTTGCTCAAACTGAGCCATGGCTATGGGAGGATAAGAGAAAGAAAGAGAGAGAGAGAGAAAGAGAGAGAGGAGGGGGAGGGGTGAAGAAGCAGAGCCTACCGACCAGGGCTTAGGCATTGTTTCAATATCTTTCTATGAGTTAACACATTCACTTCTCTCCTGACTCACCTATGAGGTAGTCACTATTAACATTTTCATTTATTAAGGGGGAAACTGAGGCACACAGAATTTTGTTCAATTGCTCTAGCAGCAAAAGAATGGCATGTCAGGAATAAACTATAGGCAATTTAACCCTAAAGCTTGTGTTTTATATCAGGTTTGTGTAAATTGCAAATAAGAGTGAGATAAGTTTTCTAACTTCCAGAAACTTATGCTGCTAAAACAGTTTCTAGTTAACAAGATTTTATTTGAAATATATAAGAGAAATGACATTCATAAAAGGTATAACAATACTAAATAATCTCTTATTTTGCTTGACATTTTTACCATACAACATGTAGTGGGAATGATTACATATGACATGATAGGTACAATAAGTTAACTCAGAATTTAACTTTCTCTGAACGGTTTTCTAATATTGTTTAAAAACTTGTTTTGGTGTTCATTTTCCATATCTAATTAAGTATGTGCAACAAATGAGCATATTTTATCTCAAATGAAAATGGTACTCAGTACTATGATTTCAAAAGACAAAATTCTATTTTTCCTTTGGTCTTTCCAGAGCAGTAAGTTGCTTCTTATTTATTTATTTATTTATTTATTTTTCTAGACTACAGTGTTAATCTGATCTAAAGTTGTCAAACTCAAATTAGATTTTTAATTGCCCAAATAAAAAAATAAGAAATTTCTTCTTCTTTATACCTTGGAAAGAAAGGTTAGCTATTAAGAAAGTAGAAATTGAAAAGAGAATTAGACCCTAAAGAAACTTGTTAGTTAGCTTTCCTAAAGGAAAAGAAATATTTAAGACATTAGCAATCAATTTGGGCATTAGAGCACACTGTTTACCTGCCTATAAAAGGACTAGGTTGGCATTCTTGACAACTGCAGGTTATTATTGAAAGCTCCATTTCCCTGTTTGTAGCCATGTGGCTCAGAGGGAGGGGCAGAAGGTAGTTTCATTTTCGGGAGACATCATTTGGTAGTACCTTTTTCTTGGTCCCTCTTCACACATATTTCTGGATCCATTATATCCTATTTACAAAGACGCATAGCACTTCTTGGACACTCTCCTGCCTCTCTACTCCACAACATGCACAACATGTGAATTATTAAATGTGTGTAAACAGTGCCGGAGTGTAGCATTTTTTTCTTTCCTCTTTGTGTTTCTCAGAGAACATACGATTGTACTCAAATATGTGTGGAGAAGGTCATTAGTCCCCTCTGTAAAGATTTGTACAAAGGATTTGGAAATGTTCCGGACAGTCACCGCAAGATGCCTTTGCAGTTCATGGAGTTTGCATAGCAAAAATAATTCCAAATGGACAGGACTTGAGGTTAGCACACAAGTCAACAGAAAAGCAGTCATTTAATCAGCCAGAATCCTACCAAGCAGGATTAAAACTAAACCGTTCTCCAGTGGAGAATGCACACAGCTGGCGCCAAAAGACCAAGGGTGAGTCCAAACAAAGCCAGGGTTCCCTGAACGTTGGCTAAATGATGAGAAGTTAGGGAAGAAATAGTTTCTCCTCTCACTCCAAGCTTCCATCTACCGTGACACCTCCAGCAGCAAAGAAAGCAACACCCAGCGGCCCCAGCGGGAGGGTACGCTGCACACTTGCACTCTATTTACTGCTGCCTCCCCTCTTCCTTTTCAGCTGCCCACCTCGTTTCATAGATTTTTGTCTCAAGAAATAATATTTGGAGAGCAATGCCCAAAGGATACGCATTCCATCCATTTCTCCAATCTTTCTAATCTTTGCCAGTCTCCCAAACACGGACATACTTGACCAAATTGCTCTGGCCCCTTGTGGAGTCGCTTGTACCGAACTGTGTTTGGCATCGTGCCCTTAGGATTGAGGCAGGCGGTGACAAGCTATCATAAGAAGTGACTTTAGTTTTTATTGAAACGATGTTCTTAAGTATGTAGTTCATCAGTGTCTTCATTATGAGTCCCGAAAGAAACATTTCTGTTTAGCCGAGGCCAGGGAATGCTGTTCTCCTGAGCAACTGGTGTGTTTCTGACAGACACCAGGCATCTTGTGATCGCTAGCTTGACAAATATTCAAGTAAATAAAATCTTAAGAACATAGCCAGAATACACTATTTTCATGTTATTGCCAACGATTTCATCAAATTAATGGGCTACAATTTATGTTCTATCACTGGTCATGAAACCTGCCAGGGTCTTGAAATGCTACGAAGAGAGCTGTGTCAGTTTTTAATTATTTGCATTCATTCACAAGAGAAACCTGTGTTTCTAAATATATGAGTAAAGTGATGCTAATGATTTGTTTTTAGAAGATTTTTTTTTCTTTTTTATCTTATTCACATGATGTCAAGAATTTTTGGTTTTGATTAATTGATAAGAAATTGAAGGTCATGAGGCAATAAATAGTAACTTGGAAAATTTGATTGTGGTAAAGCGGAGAAATTTATCAGGTAAAGAAATGAAATAAATCTCAGAAACTACAAATCTCCTGAGATTTTACTCTAAATACTGAAATGTTCATTGGTTGGTTTTATTTTAGTTTCATTTGAGTTGAAAACAAATAGGCTTTATGTTGGGAAAGAGTCCTTGCTACTGGAAAGTAAAGGACAAAAATTAGCTCCAGGACCCACAGGAAAGTGGTCAGATGATGGTGATGGTGAACATAGCTTTACCATCATCCACGGACGTGTAAAAAATTAAAATTTTGGGGGACTCTTTACTGCAACATACACTCTGGGAGTGGGGCCAGCTGTCTGTGTTTTAACAAGCCCTGTGGGTGGTCCTGATACACACTTAGGAAAGTTGGGAAGCCACCATCACGGAACTAACCTCGAGTTACCCTATGGAGACAGTACTGAGTCAAACCTTTCCTCAACCTGGTTGATTGTCCACAGGCTCCGTCTCTCAGAAGGAATTTCCCCAGGCTATTGTGTAAAAAGTTACCTGATGAAGGACATATCACTGATCAATTTTATATTTTTTCCTGCGTTATAAGCTGTCGATTCGAACAAATGAACAGTGAAGCCATTCCAATTTTATGAAGCATCAATACATCCATCTTCATATGGTACTTCTTCAAAGAGGTAAGTTTGCTATGATCTGGTGAGCTTTGCAAGAGCTGAGGTCTAGTGATTAGATCGGTGAACGGCCATTCCTAGAGATCTCCTGGGAGCAACATTTGACCCCGTGATTAAGAATTGCAGAGTAACACATGGAGAAACATTGACTATTCGTAAAAACTGAAGTGAATCCCACAGTACCTAGTAATTCTGTCCTTTTTCTTTTTTTACAAGTTTTTGAAATTATAAAAGTGATACTGATTATATAAAAATAAAAACATATATTTCAATATTTTTTTCAAAGGAAACAAAGTCTCTTGGGACCACCATCACTTCTCTCAATCTTGGAAAAGCCCTACTTATTTATTTGTTCTTCAGAGGTAATGACTGTCAACAGTTTGGGTGCATTCCCTAAAACTGTTCCAGCCTATAAAAACACATAAAAATATATCATATTTAAAACCACATATTAAATTATACCCTACATACTATTGTGTTACTTGTCTTTTTCCACTAAACCATATTGTGGGACAAGTTATTGTAGCTAATATTTACAGAAAATATAATTATAAAGAATTAACCAATGTATGTATAAGCTTTTGTAGCTCACATTGCTACGTTACGAGGGTAATAAAGTGTTTGCTCTTAGTAGGTCTACATTGTGGCTAGGAAGAGGACACTAGTACTAGTAAATTTGAAATATTAGAAGCTGAATTTTTCAGGAACGACTTTATATATTGTTGTTGGGTTTCTTTGGAATTTATTGAATGACCCTGATTAACATAATTATACAGGTTGCAGATGCACAATTCTACAATACATCATCTGTCCACTCACTGTATTGTGTTCACCATCCCAAGTCAAGTTTCCTTCCATCACCATTTATCCCCAGATAGCCTCTCTACCTCCCCCCAACATGTGTGTTGTTTTATAAAGAGGACGTGAGATATATTAGTAAGGCTCAATAGCCAAAACGTTGTTTATGATAGAGGAGGGATTAAAAAGGATCAGAACAAGTAAAAAAGAACTGGTGGGGTAACACTAAACTTTTTAGCTTTTCTCCAATAAGAACACAATAATAGTGATAATAATAGCAGCATTTAGCATGGCACCTGGAAGGATAAATTAAAAGATTGGTCTGGAGTGGTCTAAAGTGAAGAAAAATGTTTGGGATTAGTGAGAAATTTATTGGATTAGTGAGGAAATGGGAGTGTACTCAACATGAAGGCAGAGAAATTTAGATATGGTACTATAAATTACTAGTTAAAAATAAAAAGGAAGACGTTATATGATATGGCCAAAAAGGAACATCTTTTACACATTTATTTATCTAATAGATGCCTCTTCTTTTTGAAAAGCAAACACACACACAGTTTCATACAAGAACACTTTTTAAATAGTATTTAATTTTGTAGGATGGCTATTTCAATAATTAATATCTATATTTGAGCTTGCATGATGATGTGGTGATCTGTAAACTAAAGTATTGATTTATATAACAGTTAAACACAGAGAAGTATAGCTCTAAAATTATTTTTGTTAAGTGTTGTAGTATAATTTAAATTTATATTTTTATCTTTAATAAGAGGATTCATTCTGAATCACAACTTACTACTTGTTACTCATAACACACACTGTCCATGATAATAGTTTTACCTTAAAAATACATAAATGGCATAGGCATATGTCTGGTACTTTTTTTTTTTTTTTTACAGGGACAGAGAGAGTCAGAGAGAGGGATAGATAGGGACAGACTGACAGGAATGGAGAGAGGTGAGAAGCATCAATCATTAGTTTTTCATTGCCGTTGCAACACCTTAGTTGTTCATTGATTGTTTTCTCACATGTGTCTTGACCACAGGCCTTCAGCAGACTGAGTAACCCCTTGTTGGAGCCAGAGACCTTGGGTCCAAGCTGGTGAGCTTTTGCTCAAGCCTGATGGGCCCGCGCTCAAGCTGGCGAGCTCAGGGTCTCGAACCTGGGTCTTCCGCATCCCAGTCCGACGCTCTATCCACTGCACCACCGCCTGGTCAGGCTGTCTGGTACTTTTTTAAAAATTATTTTTATTTATTTATTCATTTTAGAGGAGGGGGAGAGAGAGAGAGAGAGAGAGAGAGAGAGAGAGAGAGAAGGAGGGTAGGAGTAGGAAGCATCAACTGCTATATGTGCCTTGACCAGGCAAACCTAGGGTTTTGAACCGGCAACCTCAGCATTCCAGGTTGACGTTTCATCCACTGCACCACCCACCACAGGTCAGGCTGTCTGGTACTTTTTAAAGGAAAATTTTATCTGATAAAGTACATATAATTCTTTCTATGGCCCGCAGGATTCACTGAGCATGATAGCATCAAAATATAATCATTGTTGTCTGAGAGTCAAGCATCGGGTAAGCAGAGTGTTAGTTGCTTTTGAAACAGCCTGAACTTTTAGCAGGATTGTTTATTTCTTTTCCTTAGGCTAAGATCAAATGAACACATCCCAAGTGAATGTTATAATAGAAGAAGACAAGAGAAATGAGCAACAATATTCCATTGCTGACCTTTTCCCCGTATTGATGTGATAACCAAGATTTCACAGTTTCCCTCATGGTCTTGACTCTTGCATACGATAAACAGGAATTCCCAAGGAAAGCAACAGAATGTCATGGCTTTATAAATGTGTATTTTATGCTGTAAAGGTTTTACAATGTGATTGATTATCTTCACAAGAGAAGACAACATCACTCTTAAAGCATCTCTCTAGGCTTTATATAAAAACGAAAGATGATAGGTGTGTTTTGTTTATTCTCTAAGTACTACATGGATTTAAACACACAATTTGTTTTTAAAAGTTTTAAAAGGATGAATGAGGTTGTTTCCAATAGGATAGAAACATGTTAAAGCCAGAAATTTGAAAAGAGTCAAAGAAAGCATTAATTGATGTATTCTTCCCAATCCATCTTCCCCGTTTTCAAAACCTAGTTTGTAATTCAGACTTCAAAAAATTATACACAAAGTTTTCCTCTCCCTCTTTCCCATGTTTCTTTTCACATTTTTTTAAAGCTCTACGCTAGTGAGAATTTGATCTACAAGTCTGGGGTAGGTTTGGGCACCAGTTTTTTTGTTCTACTAATCTTTCCCAGGCTCTCCCTATTTTCAAAACACATTCTAATTTGGGGTCACATGGATCATTTATAAGGAAATGCCTTTTTGTAATCCACTTGCCCCTACATTATTTTTATTTGTAATATTTACACAGCTAATTTGACCGGAGGAGAAACTGCTCTTGGAACATGAGTGATTTCTACACAAAGAACAAATTTATTTCCAATCAAGATCTGCATGATTAGGAACGGGTGTTCAGGGTAATTTGCAATTCAGCATAGCTACCAATATAGCACATGCTTAGATTTTTAGATGTGGTGGTGAACTGTTGAAAAGAAACTGGCTGAGATTTGAGCATCATTTGAAATGGAAAAAGAAAAATAGCTTGTCTTTGGGCTTTGTGCCATTTCCTTCCTTTGGTATCTGAAGATTTTTTTTCTAGTTTGGGAAAAAGTGAGGCACCAGTAACTCTTATAGTAACAACAAACGATTTTCTTTCGCAAGGGATATCTGCCCAATACATCTAAATAAAACTAGATCTGGGAAATTATAGAGAAACTCTTATTACTGTGATTAAAATAAGGAGAACAGATGATTATAGCGTTATCTATTCCAACATGTTTGATATTGGGTTGCTTAGAATAGTTTTAGCTGCAAGTAACAAAAACCTGACAAAAACTGGTTTAATATAAAGGAAAACTGATATATCCTAGAAATTCCAAAAGTAAGTAAGTAAGCCTACAGGTGTGGTTAGTTTAGGAACTTGGAAACAGCATCAAGGGTCAGAGTTCTTTGCTTCTCTTGCACTCTGCCTAGGACTATCCAGGCTGTTTCCTCTTCTGGTTGTGAGAGAACAAGGGTAATCAGGAATCTACTGGGGGATGGAGAGAAAAATTCCTCTCCTTCAATCAAGATAAGGGATTTTTCTCTTCAAATTGGTTACACCTTTGAATCCACAAGAGCGGTCAGGAGAAGGCCATGTGCTGATTGACTCCAAGCAGTCAGGGTTTACCTGGGAGCAGGTATGGGCTTGTCTCCTGTTTTGGTCATACAGTAATGAAGTACTATTTGTTTGATGCCAAATGTGAAAAACATTTATATGTGCTACAATTAAAGTTTTATTCTTACTGGAGAGAATGAATTTAGTACCTAGAGGTTTGTACCTTTATAATGTAGGATTAGGAATTGGGAACAAAGAATGAATGCATTTTCATATCATGTGGAATGAAAATTGATTTGTGAGGATCATCCGATAACATAACCTCCTTTTAAGGCACTGCTTCTATGAAAAATGCACCCTAACTTAAAAAAAAACAACTTTTAATGAAGTAGGCTATGTTTATTGCCAACACTTAGCTCAGAGGCTGACACAAATGGGTTATCAATAAATATATGTTAAAAACATCTGTGACTTTGAAAATATAACCCATTTGTAAGTTGAGAATACCTGTTTGTAAATCAACCCCTCTTTCAAGGAACTTTCAGTGGGAGATATGACATAGATAAGAAAGCATTAGTGACCAATAGAAGAAAGTATATGATAAAATACCAAATCAAATATCAACAAGAATGTAAAATATAAACTGTAACCATTAAGATCTAAGGGCAAACCTGGGAAAAAGATAGCATTTATTGCCAGAGTATATGTTTTTAAAAAGTTAAATGGAAGTTGGAGCTTAAAAGAATAAAAGAAACAATCAATATAACATAGTATTTTGAAAATATAACTTAATAAACTGTGAAATTTAGAATTCTCATTATAGTGTTGGTTATATAAGCTCCATAGCTACAGGTGTATGTTAAAATATTAATAATAATTTCTTAAATGAAACTGATATTGTTAATATGTAGGAAAATATTTTTTCAGCCATATAATTACAACATGTGTTAGAATTTCATCAGCTATAATTCTAAGAAAAATATTTTTCAGTTTGAAGAACTCACACAGTAAGGACAATATCTTAGATGTAACTTTATTTCCCTAGAGCTGAGTAGAACCCTCTCATGTTGGAGTGGGCCATTTCATTTGAATAATGAATTGAAAGACTTACATAGCCTCTCTTGCCTTAAAATATTGTTTCTATTCTACTATCTCCCTGCTGAAATCTCACCACCAACTAGTCATGCCTTTGACTAGCTATCCTCTTGAAAATGTAGTCATTCACTTCTTAATATAAAAGGTAGCTCTAATTCATTTTTCTTTTTCTAACATTAATCCTGATCACCGAGAGAATTCATTAACACCTAATCACTTTTAGACAACTGTCACAAACTGGTCATTATGTAAATATCTGGGTAATAAAGATTAATTTTAAGCAGTCTCTTTGTTAGAAGTCCACAGTGTAGTTGAAAGATAAGCTTAAACTCTGTGATGTGATGGTAAAATTTACGGGATGGTAACTGTAATTCCCATGTTAGGTGGGAAGAAGTGAATGCTTTATGAGGATGTGGAACTCCAGCATAGGGCTAACAGCAAAAAAAGTGCTCTGAGTTTTGATGGGATGAAATTTCTCTGCTAGGAATAGATTAGGGAAAGATATGACAAGACGAAGTAGGGATAGCACAAGTCACATTTTAATTATTTAAATTTAATTTTTACAAATGTAACCTTTTATAAAATAATCTCTCAAATTGAGACATTCATGTAACATTTGTTTTAGATTTAGAATCAAGATTATAGTCAATTAATGACCCTTGACAACAAAAAAGTGTAAGACAAATGTTACAAGATACTCTGAACATTGTGATGTCACTCTTGCTCTCCTTCAGCTCCCAAATATATAACAGATGAAGGTAAAATGACAGACATGTACACAAATGATGGTAATAATTGTAAGATTTGAAGTTACTCATGAGTGACAAAATGTCACAACATTCCTTGCTTATTTCCAAATACTCCTCCTCATGTCGGCAGCAATTTCCTGTGCAAAACACCAGAACAATTTCTCTCAAGACTCAGTCTCACAGTCATCATCCAGACATTATTTCTAAATTATTTTAAATATTAATTTTGGCCATAAGTCCTGATGGTAGGATTCATGAATGTATACTTTGATTGGTCAATAAATTCAGTTCACAGCATCAACTTCGATCATGGATCACATTTATGGGTTTGTCAATCCATAAGAAACCATTCTTCATGTCTAAAGTCTGAGCTGAAGGACTTTGGGAGCAAAGCATTTGGAAGGTTCCCAGTCTTTCTTTGAAGTATGAATTACACTACCATGGGACCACATGGTTTCTCAATCTTGGTACTTATTAATGTTTTGAACTAAATATTTTTTGTTTGGGAAGAGGGCTTCCATTAACAATAGAAGCATAGACTTACTAGATGCCAGAAACATTACCCCCAATTCTTATATGTGATAATTAAAAATGTCTCCAGACATTGCCAGATAACATTTGTGAGAGGGTTGGGGACATAATGCTATCCCACCCAAGGTATTGTTAGATTCAGCTGGCTAATGTTGAGGATTTTTATATCTATATTCATCAGGGATATTGCCCTATAATTTTCTTTCTTTGTAGTGTCTCTATCTGGTTTTGGACTTAGGATAATGTTGGCCTTGTAAAAGGAGCTTGAGAGTCTTTCTTCCTCTTGGATGTTTTTGGAATAGTTTGATAGTTTGAGAAGAATGGATGTTAGTTCTTTGAATGTTTGGTAAAATTCATCTGTGAAGCCATTCAACCCAGAAAGCTTGTTTTTGGAAGGGTTTTGAATATTGCTACAATTTCATTAGGTATAGTCTATCTTTTCAGATTTTTGGTTTCTTCTAGATTCAGTTTTGGGAGATTGTAAGTTCCTAGGAATTTATCCATTACCTCCAGGTCCAATTTGTTGGCATATAGTTGTTCATAATATTTTATTATAAATCTTTGTATTTTCCCATGGTTTATGACAAATGGAGGGAAGTACTTGATGCAAGAAAGATGACATCTGCACTCTGGGAGAGTGACATAGCACAGGGATTCTGTACCTGTCCCTTCAACTCTCTCACTTAAGTCACCAACCCAGTCTCTCCTCTATGGATTTTATTCCACTCTACTTTTCTTCACTGGAGCCCAAGATAAGTGGCTGCAAACAAGATTTCTTGTGCCAGTTCTTTAAGAAGACACCTGGGTTTCTAGTGGTCTCTGATCTCTCCCCAGGGGACAGAATCTGCTGATTTTCGCAGCCAGATGTAATGTGGGCTCCTCTTCTCTGCTGTGGTGCTCTGGGATGGGAAGCCTGAATAGGGCTGAGACCCTGTGTTCCTCAAGAGGAACCTTTGTAGGTGACATACCTCTCTGGATTCTCAGCCACTGCATGTGGGTGCAGGGCCAGCCCTTTCCACATCTCTGCCCCTCCTACCAGTTTCCATGTGGCTTTTTCTTCAATGCTTGGTTGTGAGACCTCTGTTCAGCTAGTCTCCAGTTGGATATTTAGGTTTATCATTCCATATTTTAGTTGTAATTCCAGTTTTGTCCTGGGAGAAAGTAAATAAAATTTCCACCCATTCTTCTGCCATCTTAGATCTTCTCTTACTTTATTTTCAAATAACATTGCTACTGAGAAATCTTTGTGTGCATCTCTTATTATTTTCTTAGGATACATCAAGGAAGGAAAATTGGTGGCTAAAAAGGATGAACATTTGTAAAAATGGTAAAGTTCCTCACCTTAATCTCCAAACTCATAGACACCCTCCAGGGTGGATCAAGGTGCTATTTCTTCATGCCCTTATCAACATTAGAGATTGTTATTAGCTGTAAAAACTTGGAAAAAATGTTCTGGAGCAAAACATTATCTCTTTCGATTTCTTTTTCCAGCTTGCTAATAAAATGATTATTTTGCATGTTATTTTAAGTTCTCTACCCTTTATTTTCAAAAAGTCAGTAGTAAATTGGTTTATAAACCCTGATTTCCCCACTGGAGTTTAATACCTAACATGGGTAGGATCAAAGACCCAAATTGATAATCCAAGAATGAGCCCTAATTAATTAAGAATAATAAAATACAGTAAAAATATTATGAAAAAATGTATGTAAAGATGACTTCGCGTAAAATTTGAAAGAATTAAAAAAGCAGAGAAGCAATGTTATATACCACTCATTTATCTATTAATTTATTTAAAGAATAAGTGGCTAGAAAGAACCAGGTATTGTACAGATGTTGATGATAGTGTTGCACAAGGTAGATATTCTTCCTGCCTGCACAAAGCTTACAGCCTAATGGCCAAAGACAAACAATTGCACCAGTCACAGCCATTTAACTTCACAGTGCCCTGATAAGATAAAGTCACAGCCAAGTGATCTCATGGCAAGAAGTCCAAGTAACAACAGACACCTGTTCAAAACATTCTTGTGAGGGAAAATGTCATTGAGCAAGTAGCAATTTTAAGATATGAATCCATCTGTGCTCAAAGGTTTGTATAGTATATAATACAGGAGAGCAGTATATAAAAAATGCAGAAAAAGAGAGCATATCATCAAAACAATATCACCTTCTATCTCAAATCTGTGTATGTGTCTCTAGTCCAGAAAAAAGTAGAATGTGTTGAATGTGTCTTAGCTCTTAGCTGATGTTGCTTTGTTAACATTTCTCTGTGATGGCTATATTGTTATTATTACTTCCTCTGACAATTTCCCATATACTACCTTGCAAAGTTGAGTTCTTTGGCAAAATCTATAATTACCATATATTTATGTGCACAGATATATTTATTTTATCTTTATGAGTAAATGTTAGTTATTCAAATAGAAATGGACTTTTAGAAGCTAGATGGCTGTTTGGGTTTGTAAAACAAGTTAAACCTGACAATAAAGCGTGTGCTTCAAATTTCCTTGGTTTGTGGTGCTATTTACTCTAGCGGCAATGCCATGCTTAAGTCAAGCTTGCTTGCTCTCCTCCGTAAACTGTTACATGGTAGACTGATGTTGACCAACCCTGAAGGAAATAGCTGAAAATAGCACATTTATTTTTAGTCTAACATTGACCAGTCATGCCTCCAATTTCTTCTTTAGACTGTGTGAAAATGCTTCCAAATTTTGGAAATACATCATAGCATAAGTCATCAAAATTTAAATATTTTTATAGCAAGACTGTCAATTTAAGTGTGACTTTGCAAAGTAAGCTATTGTTTATTCAGCTCAAGGTCTCAACATCTTCATTAACATATTTTACTTGTATCCTAAAGAAGTGGTTTACCAGATGATAAAAAATATACTTTTACTGAGTTTGTCACATTTTATATTTTAGTTGATTTGTCTTGATGTTTCAGTTTTGGCTAAGCAGAAAAGGCATGCCATATATATATATTTGTTATCTTTATTTGCTGTGTGGCTATATAAGATAGCTCCTCAGTTTAATAGGAACTTAGATCAAAAGGATCCTTTGAAAGCTCAGATAATCTCTTGAACAAAATGAAGCCCTAATAATTCTTTGAAGTGTTATAATTTTTTTGAGGGTTGGGTCTGCATTAGCTATGGAAGGAATCGTTTTTCTGCTTGTATTTTCAAGACACTGCTTTGGGGGGGCAAGATGCTGATGGAGTAAGCAGACGTACCAATTTCCAACTCCCAGAACCAAAGTGGATTATAACTTGATTTTAAGAACCATCATCTGGATAAACCAACGTTGAACTGGACTGAGAGGACTCTTCAACCGGGGAACACTGAAGAAGCAACATTGAGACTGGTAGGAAAAGCAAAAGACACTGCTTTGTCCTTTAACACTACTCTGGTTGGGTGCTTGTACTTCTTTCCAGCCAGAGTCTTCAACAAGCCAAGCATTTTTATTCATTTACTTACTGTTTGTCCAACAAATAAATGTCTGAGAACAAGCTCATATGTCTAGTTCTTTGTGCGGCACTAAGGCTAGATAAGAACTAAAAAAAATCCATGACTTTGATCCGTAGCGTAGGCATTCATAATACTTACATATGTGTGATGCATTATGACTTAAAGAAGTATTCATCTGCCTTATATAATTTAATTCACAAAAATCCCGCATGGCAGGAAAGACAGATATTGTTTGTATTTTGTAAGTTCAATAGCTGATTGTCATGTTTTTGAGTAGAATTTTGTTTGTCTACTGAATATTAATCTAGCATCATGAGTTGAAATGTTATCTCTATCTACTTAGAAATGTTGACCTACATAGCAGTGGCAGTGGAGTAGTGAGGAGAAAAGGATGATTGGTTGAGTAGGCAGGGAAGTGAGAAAGTGGAGAAAAAGACTATTTATAGAGATTTCCTTTGAGGAAGTGGGAAAATAGGGTGACAACTAAAGGAGGTCATAAAGTCCAGGGAGGTTTTTCTTCATATATTTTTTTAACTATGTTTGCCTGCTGATTAGAAGTAGTCAGTAACAAGGAGAGTATTGATGATGCAGAATAGAGAGAGATTAAGAAAAAGTCTCTGAAGAAGCTAGAAGGGGATGAGACCTGGGATAAAGAATAATCTTAGAAGAGAGTAGGTAGAGTTAGTTAAGTTTAACAGGAGGAAAGATAAAGAATAAGGTCATAAATAGGTAGATTGGTAGATCCGCTGGTGGAAAATAAAATGATATTTTTCTAATTGATTCTATTTTCTCAATGAAATAAGAGAATAGTTAACTAAGAGAAAAAGCAGGCAGATGGTGTTTTGAGTTATAAGAGAAAAAAGGTATGACTGTTATTACATATTCTATTTCACATTTTAATGTAATAGTTTGTTTTTTAATTTACTTTATACAGATAAAAAGCACCGAGTCCTAGAAATTTAAAAAGTCTTCACAATTATTATTATTTATTTACTTTATATCTATCTATAATTTTTTTTTTTTTTTTTTTTTTTTACCGGGACAGAGAGAGAGTCAGAGAGAGGGATAGATAGGGACAGACTGACAGGAACAGAGAGAGGTGAGAAGCATCAATGATTAGTTTTTCATTGCCGTTGCAGCACCTTACTTGTTCATTGATTGCTTTCTCACATGTTCCTTGACTGGGGGCTTTCAGGAGACCGAGCCACCCCCTGTTGGAGCCAGAGACCTTGGGTCCAGGCTGGTGAGCTTTTGCTCAAGCCAGATGGGCCTGCGCTCAAGCTGGCGACCTTGGGGTCTCGAACCTGGGTCTTCTGCATCCCAGGCTGATGCTCTATCCACTGCGCCACCACCTGGTCAGGCAAGAATTTTTTTTTACCTTAAGATCATATAGACTACTTTCAACATCCTGTCTTATAGAACAAATTCACATTGTGTCACATACTAAACAATGCTTAATGTATTAAATTTTATTGATGATAAAAATTATTTGCTAGTTTTGAGGGTCAAAATATTTGCTGAATTAATGGGCATTATGTTTGTTGCTAAACTGCAATAATGTCTTAGAAAGTTGAGTGATAGTTATAAAATTTCAACAGAACTTTATATTTTTAAAAAATTTATCAAGGGGTGAATATTGTTTAGCTCAATTCTCCATGGTGTTTCTACAGGTCTTGTGAAGTTTTTTTTTACCATACTGTATTTTCCAGGTGTTTTCTGTGCATAGGGCACGGTTCTGGTTAGATAGAGATCTTTCTGGAATAGAGGGCAGATTTGCTTCCTGACTAGGATAATAAAGTTAATAACTTTCTCTGGAAAAGATTGGGCAGATATGTTAGCATCTTCTTATAAGTGTGGGATTTTCCTACGTTTGGAATTCCTCATCCGGGATACAGACCCATTATATATGCAATATGCACCTAGACCCACTTATATCACTCTTATGGGGCTTGAGGTGTAAGGGAAACTAACATACATTTGAAACTCATGCTGCCTGCTGTGCTGTGAGTAATAAAGTCTTTTGTTTTTGACCCAGGAGTCTCATGTCTTCAGAGAGAATTTATAAAACTGTGGCCGGCTAAGTTGTTAACTTAAAAGTAAACATCTCAGATGTTTCATCGGTCTTGACATTTCAAAAGGCTGCATCAGTACAGTCACTTAATATTATTTAAAAATGCAAGGCACTCTTCTTTTATTCTTTGGCATTTTACTTTTGCCACTAATTTTGTTCTTTTTTCTTTCTTCCATCCCTTTTATTATTTTTAATTTGCAAGATTGAATTCAAACACCTAATTATCTCATTCAACATTTATTGACACATAATGTGGTTTAAAGTCTTTCAGTTTGAATGCTTAAATGTTTGAGCTTTAAAAATGACAACTTTCCCTAAATTTGTTTTTCTTTAAAGGATACTTACTTCAGAAGCATTTTTTTTTCCTTTCTGGGTGTGAATAGTAATTGCTTCTGAGTCGTAGCAAGCAATGGATAGAATTTTAAACTTTGAAGATTGCATTCCTGCAAAACTATTTCCTAAGAAACAGAAGCCCAAGTACCTCCCTAAATATTAAGCAAATGGCAGCGATAATTAGCAGGGGATTGCTTTGAACTGACGGTGGAGGGCAGTTCACTGTGGTTGACCAAATTTAGTCTTGGTAAAATGAAACCTGGTAGGTATAGGCAGAGTAGACACTAGGGTCAGTCAACAGGGCAGGCCAGGGAAGGCCCAGCTGGCTACTTTCAAAGAATACAACCAAAGGGAGGGTCTTGGAAGTCATCAAAGTGAGAGGGACACAGCAGCATAAAATGCTCTGGAGATGGCAAGGGAAAATTACATCCTGTGCTTTTAGGACGGCAGGATGTGGGTTGACAGAATCAAGCATGGAACTTTCCTACTCAAAATGAGTCAGGGGACAAGACTGGTGATCAAAGGCACAAAGTAAATAAAGTTCCCAGCGCAGCTCAGACCCATGATGCACAGAGCACAGTGAAACCCGATTGAATTGTTGTCCAACTGGGAAAGAAAGGTCATGAAACCAGTTATGGCATGTTTAATTCAGTAAAACCTGGTGGGTCTGGCTGGGTCCCCTGAAATGCCGTGATTAAAACTTTACTAAATATAATTAACTAAGTATGCAAAAATTGTTTATTTTAATGAATTTCATGTAAATTTAAGGGATTAAAGTTATAAACCATAAAAACATTGTGAAGTGTACCAATTCAATAATCCTTGTATTGTATTTTTTCTTAAATGAATTACAGAAAAGAAAATTTATAAAAATGATAAACTTTTATAAGTGTTATTTTTTGAAGAGGGATAAAATGTTGTCAGATAGACTCATTCTATTGTGTTTTGTCTACCTGTGTATAAAAGCACTGGCCTTTGAGATCTATTTGGATAATGCTGGATGCTTAGCTTCTTTCCTTGAGAAAAAGGATGGTTCATTGGTGTTTAGGTGGTTTTCCTTAATAACAATTGAAATAAATCTCAGAAAGAATCTTGATTAAATTTTTAATCCTCATGTTTATAAAATGTTGGTTACCCAACAAAATAGGTTACCCTTCTTCCCCCAAAAGAAAGGGCAACCAAATGGGTGAGTTTGAAGGTGAGAAATTTGCTCCATATGCCATTTATTTAATAAATGTTTAATGCAACGCAGGTGCTTATCTAGCTGTCCTTATGGAGCTTACATTCCGGCAAGAGGAGACTGACAACCAACAAATCAAATAATATGTCAGGTGATGATAAGTGCATGGATGAAAATAAAGCAGGCGAAGAGGAATAAGGAATGCTGGGAGTGGGATGGGGATGTTGTCAGTCAGATATTTTGAAGACACACATCTGATTTTGATGTTTCTTTGTTCAAACTCTTTAAAGCCACCTCATTACCTTCATCACCAAGGTCAGACTTCCCATCCTGACTGGCCCAACTCTGCTTGGTTTGACGCTTGACAAATGTTCCATTCTCAGCAACTTCAGTGCCTCCAGACATACTCTTCATTTGGTCATATTTAGTTACCCAAATTCCCAGTTAGGCCATGCTATCTTTTTTTTTCCTTTTCTTCCTTTGCAAATGAGAGGAGGGGAGATAGAGAGACAGACTCCTGCATGCACCCTGACTGGGATCCACCCAACAATCCCCATCTGGGCCCGATGCTCTACCCATCTGGGACCATGCTCGCAACTTAGTTATTTTTAATGGCTGAGGTGGAGTCTCAGGGAACTATTCCCAGTGCCCAGGGCCAATGTGCTCAAACCAATTGAGCCATGGTTGTGGGAGAAGAGGAAGGAGAAGAAGAAGGAGGAGGAAGAGGAGGAGGAGAAGGAGGAGGAGGAGGAAGAGGAGGAGGAGAAGGAGGAGGAGAAGAAGAAGAAGAAGAAGAAGAAGAAGAAGAAGAAGAAGAAGAAGAGGAAGAAGAAGAAGAAAAGAGAGAGAGGAAGAAAAGGGAGGGGTGAAGAAACAGATGGTTGCTTCTCCTGTGTGTCCTGACCAGGAATTGAACCCAGGACATCCGCATGCTGGACCTACGTTTTACCACTGAGCCAACCAGCCAGGCCCAGGCCATGTTACCTTATTTATGCATCTGGAAATACTTTTTTCTTGCTTTCTAATTCTGTCTACCCAGTAAGCTTCTTCTCACCTTTTAAGACTGAGATCTAGCATCGTATCTTCTGAGAACTGCTTTCTGATCCATTTTGTCTGCTGTCACAGGTTAGTTTTAAGCCCCTCTTTCTTTCAGGGCCTGTGTCTGGCTTCCCCCAGTTATGGAAACTACTCACAATTCCACAACACTATACTCTATGCTGCTCTCTGTTCTGACATCTTTTGCATTGTGTTATATGCAGAAGTTTGAAACTAGGTGGGCATAAATAAATAGTGTCCTCACTCACTCCTAATCAGTTCTTCTCACTGCAGTGTGAATTACTTGAAGACAAGTTTTTCATGTTTGCATTTATATTCTCTGTGATTATTAGGATCACAGTCCCTGGCATGTGGTATGCATCTCACAAGTGTTTGCTCAATCAATGGATTTTATATGTCAACATTCTAATCTAGCTTTAGATCTTAATTGATTTACTGACAAAGATCCATTATAGTATTTTTCCATACATTAGTATTAAGTTATAGCAACATGAATATATCCACCCCGATTTATTTATTTTTCTCTTTGTTATTATAGATTCCATGTCATACTTTGAGGACATAACCTAACATTCTTTGAACTCATATATGTGCCAAGCCCTGCTCTAAGCATATTATATGTAACAACTTATTTATTCCTCATGACAATCTTAGAGATGGATATTATCAATTTCCCCATCTTGCATGAGCACAGACTTCTTAAATAAATTGTCCAAGGTCAGTCATATAAATAGGTTTCAAATTCAAGTAGCCAAACTCTGCTTCTTGTTTTTTAACCCCAATACAATATTGTCTAATTTTTATTAGGCTTCAAAAAGTTAAATTATATTTATTCTTTAAGAGAGGGAAAAAGAAGCAGCTGAGAAATATTGGCAGAGAATTTGAACTACTGAAATTTTTAAGGGTTGTTTGGTATGGTGTGGAGGGTGCAAAGTACCTTAGGAATCATGCCAGAGCTTTGAACTTAAGCCTCTAGGTACAGTAAATTAGACACATGATATTCTTGTCATCTGCTGTCTTCAATAATAATTCATTTAATCCAGTGAAGGATGGTAAATGCTTTGGAATAAATACAAGATGCTGTGGTTTCTATTGGGGTGAGGTAAAAGGATATAAAACAAATAACCAACTCTTTGTAGTCTGCAAAAAGTTTTTCCACTATGTGCTATAAGTCTTGCTGGTATAATAACAATAAACATTTGAAGAGCATGCCCTCTTTCATTTGATTTCTTCCACAGCTCCGGAAGGTAAGCAGTGCATATGTGATCCGTGTCTTACACATGCAAAGACTCAAAATGTGAAAAGCTTGACCGAACCATGTGAATTACATCATTTACTCCTTTTCATTTTCTTCTCATCTTGCTTTTTATAGTTATATCAGACAAGAGAGCATAATTGCACTTGATACTATGTGATACTATGTTCTTACTATACAATGATATCCAAGTCAGTACAGTTTTTTATTAATGCTAAGAAGATGATTTGCTGTGAAACCATCACTGAAGTAGTAATATTGATATGCAGGCCGTCTCTACCTGGTTTCTTTGGGTGTTTTGGGAATTTTAAATTGTTGATTTTACCTACCAATGTTCTAGCTCTTCTATGCCCATCCTTGCAGGCTCTCACTGCCTACATTACTATCTGGAGAGGACCTGGAAAAATAAAGAATGGTGCTTCCCATATGCCTATATAAAGCTCTCAATGGTATTTTAGTGCTAGCGGTCCATGGTTCTCTAGAGAAAGCAAAAGATTTCCTATCTTTTACCACATTGGGTCATTATCACTCCCCTCTGGAGTATGTAGAGTAGACATTAATGTTCAAGGTTTATAGATGAAGAATTCGGACATAGGTAAGTGTCTCCATGTTTATTTCAAAAAATTTTCATTGGCTTCTCTGTATATGTTTCTGCAAATTTAGGTCTGCTTCGAAACATGAGAAGAGGTTTCTCTTTGCAAACCTCCTCCTTCTTATCTTTCTTCATCTAAATAAACACCACCATCATTTACCAGCTGCTTCAGTAACTTAGGTTCTTAATTTTCCTTTTTCTTCTCCCACATCAAACCTATTGGCAGGTTCTGATGACTTTGTTTTTAAATAGTAACCAGAATATGTCAGCTTCTTTTCAGTGCAGATATTTTTGTCTATTTAACTTGGGGTTAACATTTGCAGGACCTAGAACAGTACGTGCATGATATGTCATAGCTGCTCATTAAGTATGTATAAAATGACTCTTTCCATCCTTATACAAGCAATGATATTCAACTATTAAACAGTATATATGACAGGAGCTTAGACTGTCCACAGGAAAACAGTGCCCTGTAAGTTCCCAGTTATGCCAGATCTTAACCCGTCAGAGGATAGGCTGGCTGGGATAGGAAAGCAGATGGTGGTTCAGTATTTTAACAACTGAACATTATATTATGATTTTATCTCTGTACAACAACCAAATATCAGGAACCACTTACCTAAGCTAAGTTACCATTGTTGCTCCCAGGGTTTTTTAGTTTCTACTATCCGTTTGATTTCTAGAGTGATGACTTTAACACAATAATGAAATCTTGTTATCCCCCTGTTTGGTATATTCTCATTACCTTTACAATAGAACCCAAACATCTGCAGCCTGAAAAGTCATTTTTGGATTTCTTGACTCAAGCAATATCTTTGAACTAGCTATTTCTCCCCAAATGCTAAACAGCTGATTTTTTTTTCTTATCATGTGGGAGAATTGAGCTGTATTCACACTCCATCAAAGGGATCTTTTCTGAACCCCCAATATTAATGAGCTTTGCCAGTCATTCTCTATCTCATTATCCTATTTTAATTCTTTTCATGGAACTCCTTGCTAAATATTGTGTTTGTATTTTTATTTTCTGTCTCATTCTTCCCACTTAAATTAAACAGAACAGGGGAAATTTATTTCTGTGGTTCATTACAGTATCCCCAATACTGCTTAGAACAGACTGGGTACATAGTAGGCTTTTTTTTTTGTATTTTTTCAAAGTGAGAAGCAGGAGGTAGAGAGACAGATTCCTGCATGCACTCAACTGGGATCCACCCAGCATGCTCACTAGGAAGTGATGCTCTGCCCATCTGGGGCATTGCTCCATTGCAATGGGAGCCATTCTAGTGCCTGAAGGAGAGGCCATGGAGCCATCCTCAGTGCCCGGGTCAACTTTGCTCCAATGGAGCCTTGGCTGCTGGAGGGGAAGAGAGAGATAAAAAGGAGAGCAAGAAGAGTGGAGAAGCAGATGGGTGCTTCTCCTGTGTGCCCTGACTGGAAATCAAACTGGGACATCCACACACTAGGCCAATGCTCTACCACTGAGCCAACTGGCCAGGGCCATAGTAGGCTCTTAATAAATATTTCTCTTTCGATTGAATGAAAAAAGCAGATATGCATCATGAGCCAGAGTATTCATAATTGCTCACCTTGTTATCATTATTTCTCTAGTGTTAAGAATTATATAATTTTTATCAATGCACTTCTGAACTGAATGTCACAACAGAAGAAAAAATGTTGGAGATTATCTCATTAATAATTCACTAATATAGAAGGATTTAAAACTTATGAATATATTAGAGAGGAAGGTAGCATACTTTTCTTATTGTATAGATAAGTGTTCTTAATTTTTTTACCTGAAACATGTAGTTTAGAGAATACTTCTGAAAATGTATCCTCATTCCAAAAAAGAGTAACTTGAGTACTTATCTCATTTTGTAGAAATAATTTGGCAGCCAAAACAATCATCTTGCAGCTATAATAAATAAATATATTTACCTGAATATTAACCAATCATTCTGAATACTCTCTAGATTATAGAAAGATATTGAGGAACAAAGCCAGGAATAAGAAGTGCTTTGTTAAAATAAAACAGGATATAAGAAATCTGATAAATTTCCAATTCTATTTTATTTATTTTTGTTTGTTTCTTAAGTTCTAAGTAGTATCAGACAAAAGAGCATTATTGTTTTATAATCAAGCAGCTCCGTGACTTGCAGACTATTTATTTTCTATATCAGAGATAAGGTGAACAAGCAGAAAACCCTGCGAATCCTGAATTCTCATATGAAGCTGAAACTGTTACTACTCTGCTGGACTTGACTTGTCCTTGATTCTGCAAGAATAACCAGTGTGAGAGGGTCCAGGGGAGCCTTTCCTGTTGCAGATTTTCTTTGTTTCTGTAAGCTGTATCAGATAGGACTTAAGTTAGAAGTGAAACATGACATTCTGACAGTGAACCCAGCAGACAGATTCTTGGCAGCCTTCTCAGCTACACTTGAACTTCTGCTAAGCATGTGATGAAAGAGTGTTTTCAACTGCACCAGCTGTGGAGAGGTTAATAAAACAAAAGAAGAGAAACAAAAGTGCTCGCAGCAGAAAGCTTCTGGCTTTGCTGACTTTTCTGGTTACAAACAGTATGTCACAGAGCTGTAACCGCGATGGTGTTTTGCCTTTAAAATAATTTTAAACAAGTTGAGCTTCTGAATTAAAAGTTTCAGGATAATAAATAAGTGGCACATCAACTGCAAAATTTACATATTTTGGTCTTAGTTTGTCATAGACAACCGGAAATTAGGCAAATCACATTTATTTTATCAGCAACCTTGAGTTCCTTTTATAAATAGAAAACTGCATAGGTTTTCTGGTTCTCAAGATATGCAGATGTTCAGGTGGTCTTGCCTTAGTGGCCTTAGTGGCCTGGGAGTAGCAGTTTGTGTTTTCTGTCCCTCTTTCTTATGTCCCAGTGCTCCAGGAAAGGACCAAGAGGGTGATTTTGCAATCCTGTCTTGTGCAGAGAAAGTCATTTGCTGACCCATGAACCAGAATCATTTGAACTAGGAGGAAGAATGAAGCAGTACCCGGGGAAACTGACTGCATAGGCATTTCCCGAAAATTTAGTATACAGAGTACAGGAGAGGAGAACCATTCACCAACTCTCCCTTCTCCTCCAACAGCCCTCTACTTCCCACATCTAAGGGCTAACACTCAACGTCCGGAAGTCATCTGAGCTACATCGTTACTCTTCCATAAGCTGAAGAGTGTGAGGTAAGGAGTCAATCTCTTCACACAGGCTTCCATCAGGAATAGAGAAATAAAACCAACCTTGTACCGTCAACCATACTATTGGCTATTAAACTGGACACCTGCTATATAGGTGTTTGGGGGTGGGGAGGAGGAGAGTCTAGTGAATGTAATTTACATATGTCACGTGGGAGATAAGGCATTTATGTTTGTTGAGTTGAATTGGGACAGAAAGAAATTATGGACATCTAAAATTTGCAGTGATTGAGAGACACTTAAAAAGTATTTCTCACCCTAATTTGTCTACTATCTATCTTCATCAGTCCATCAGTAGGAAACTCAAGAGTTACAGAAATTTCTACTGAGGGCAAAACTGATTGTGTTGGAGACAATACCTGAAGAGTGGCAGGACTCCTACAAGTCCTGACGACAGACTCCTGCCCCTTTTCTTCCTGACCCACAGGACTCCAGTGGCTCAAGTTCATCCGTTTTTCTCTGCCTCAGTCTTCTCCAGCTATGCAGTTTTTTAGGGAGCCTTCTCGGTGGCCTCTGGCCTCATTCTCTCAAACCCTGAAGCACCACGGCTGTGAGCATGGGAAGCAGATACACCTGTGCTCTGTGCCAGAGTCAGTCAGCTGGACCGACATCTGGATTTGTTAGGTTGGTCGTTTAAGGAATGATTAATCACGGCAGTGAGAAATCGGCCCTCTGGAACTGTATTTGCTGCGGGAGAATGAATGTCGCTCGGTTTGCACAAATGTGATCGGCAAAGAGGTCTGTTTGGGAGTACGCTAAATCACAAACTAAGGTAGACCTAGGTAAGTACTAGAAACAGTAAAGAGAGCAGCTGGGTAAAAGTGAGGAAGGCATTGAGTTGATTGGAACCATATGCAAGAAGCTAAGTTTCCACCTAGCGCTGTACATTGTAACAATAACACTGTCAGTTGCTGATCTCCATATCAAGATAATGGTCATTTTCACTTTTCACTTTCCAATCTGCTACTGGCTTTTGAAGAAGAAAGCAACACAATGCTTTTCCACCTCCCTCCCACCATCTTTCCCTTGAGAATTTAATTATCTGAACAAAATGACCTTGCCCTATGTATCCCTTATGAGAAGTCACTGGCAATTTAGAAAAAAGAAAAACAACAACAACAGGTTTCAGGGTGAGACTTCTTCAAGATCACATTGAAAGCATCATTCTTAGCATTAAAGCAAAACTGTATTTTTATTGTAACATTTTTCTGGACCTCAGTCTCTGAAATAAGACTAAAAGAGTCTGGCTAAATAAAAAAAGGAGAATTCAATATATGTGTAAAAGCAAGATACATAGCGGAAACTGCAGGTAAATTTAAGGTTCTACAAAATTCTGTATACGAAATATAATGACACTTCCTGGTAGACAAAGATTAATTCCCATAATATAGTCTTTAAAAGACACATAATATACTAAACTGGTAAAATTAGCTTTGGGGAGACATTTGATTTTAAATTCAGAGGATATTTCATCTTTGCATTTTGTTCAGAATTTTTTGAATGTGTGAATATGTTCCGTGGCAATAAACAAACAGAAATCTCAAATCTTCGTTTTGGTTTGGAAGAAGTAGAAATAACATAAGTATTGGCCACTGAGACTCTGTGGCTTTCCCAAGAGACAAGATGTGCTGGGCGTGGAGCCTTAGATTGTGGAGGAGCAAGATTACAGGGCTTGGAACAAAATATTATTCTACATGGCCCGACAAGGCATGTTATCAGATACTTAGTACTGGCTGCCTACCTGGGCAGTGCACCAAGAAGGAGAGGAGTGTGGGATACAGGAAATAATTATTTGGAAGCAGTTGTTCAACATTTAATAGCCATGTGAGGGAGCTATGGTACAAAGTCTCTGTTACTGCAGTATCTATCAAAATGCCCACTTTTTCTACCTTTAGGAATGTGTTATTTGATTTGAATAATTAGTTTAAAATTTAAAAATAAAAAGAAAGGGGATAATAGGAATACAGACATTAAGTTTAGCAAACAGAAATAATCCTCTATTATTCTTTTTAGTGTCAGTGACTGGAAGAGAGCCACTTGGAGCTGAACTGGTGAGGGGCACAAGAGGGACTTCACTTACCAGCCATGACGCCCTTGTCTGAAGGTCCTTCTCCTTTGGAAAGTGAAGGAAGCACTGAACACTTAGGGGGATGATTAGTTGCTGGCAGGTCACGTCTGGCTTGGAGCTAAACAAAATAAACAAAACTAGAGACTCACTGCAACATTTGAGAGCTTTGCTTTGATAACCAAAAACTTGAATAGGTTTTGCCAGATAGATCCACCAGTTTGTTCTCCCACAAACACTTACTATTCTGTTTGTTTTCATCTGATTATTTTGTTTATTCTAAAATTGTCTCTAAATATAAATATCTCTCTATATTGATTGTAACACATAAAACATATGCAGATCTTTCCTAAAGATGCTTCCTGAAGCATCTGCCATTTAAAATCACAACACAGATACAACATTGTAGAACACAACTCTACAAATAACTTTCTAGAAACTGGGTTTGGAAGCATGATACTTTATTCTGGACTGTCTGCTCCATTCTAATTTACAAGTAACAACTTCCAATGGTGAAGTTTTAAGGTTTTTTTTAAAAATCAGGTACTGCAAAAACAGACTTTGGCAAAACCAATTTTAAAATATGAAAAGCTTTCTGTGAAGTTCTATAAAGTTGCTTTTTAAAATTATTTATTACATCAAAACCAAATAAAAATTTACATAGATTGATTAGATTAGTTCTAGAAAAGATTTAAAGAAAGATCTGTTTTTCCTATTAAAGTATTGTTGTTTTTTGTTTTTGTTTCTCTTTTGTAGAGAATTTATTATTGAGACACAAATCTAATTTCTAAATTTTTATCCTTTAAAACATTCATTAAGTTCTTTTGTAATAGTTATCTGCTTTTAAGACATCCCTCAAAGCTTGATTTTGTTCTTCTTCTCTTTTAGTCATTGAAAGAATTTGGTAACATCCTCCTCCTCATCACTATCAGATCACTCACTGTGAACCCATTTGGAACCAAGCACTTTGGGTACATTGTTGTAATTGTCATAACAACCCTGAAGTATGTACAGGTGAGACTCAAAAAGTTAATAAAGCTCCAAGGTCCCCAAGCTAGTAGTATATGGTGGCTCTAGAATTTGAACTCAAGTTAGTCTCTTTCAAAATTTCTCACTGTTCCTAATTCTGAGATATGTAAAATTATTAAAATATAAATCATTGACTGAACATGTTAATAGTAGATTTATTGCATTAATATATCCAGGGGAGCAAATCCTTAAAGTGCCTTGTGTTTGTGTCTCAGAATCACTGAGGATCTGTGACTCCACCACACCATAAAATCTGCTGGTTTTGTCCTGTTGTCAAAGCACTTAATTCCCTGCCAGAGAATAGTTCAAACATGTTGGAAGAATCAAGCTTCCTGAATTGAGTAAGGCATAATTTGGTTTAAAACTGATATAACAATCGGAAATTCTACTTATCCACTGAATCATGTTGATTACACACCAGAGTCTTGTTCTTTAACCACACTCATCCCATTTTTTTCTTCTTCTACAACATTCTTACAGCTACAAAGCAAATTTCAAAACAGATATTCAAAGGGATGCTAGGGCTTAGGTAACTTGATAAAAATTATAAAGGGGACATCAATTTCAAAGATATCTATAAGTCTGGAATACACAAGTAGCATCCAACGTCTTGGTAATAAAGTCATGTCTTTTGTTTGTTTGTTTTTTAAAGTCATGTTTTTATATTTTCAGAAAATAGAAAAAGAAAAGAAACAGATTTCAAAATATCAATAGAGATAAAACCTAAAAATCGAAAGCAGTTATGAAGATAAAGTGAAAGACAAACAGGAATGTTTGGAAAAATCTGATATCAGAGATCCAAAAGGGGAAAAAACCCTTAAGACACTTATAAAGATAAATACTGATGTAAAATAATCAGGGCACAAGGTTACAATTCAAAGTCAATTTTCCAAATTGCACATCCTGTTGGAAATGTGTGTTTTGGAGTTTTACGTGAGCTCGCTGCAGCGGGAAATCCCTGGAATTGGAATCAGAGGTCCTGGTTTGGGATCTGGTTCAGCCATTTGTTACTTATATTTCCTTGGACAAGTTACTTGGGGCTCTGTTTTCTGATGTATAGATCAAAGAGACACTATTAAATGCCTTCCAGTGCTAAAGAACCCAATCTAGCAACAGAGAACAATTTAGAATGACACCTTAATTTGTGGCAAGATGATATTTTCTTACCATTTACTGATACTGTACTGATGACAAGTTGCATAGGACCCAATCACATTCAGAAAACCTATTCTTTTAAATAATAGCTTTACCCTGTCACTGTAACAACCATACTTTGTTAACATTCTGCCAACATCTCCATGCAGGGCATATTTGATCTTTCTTACTGATTAGAAACTGACCATGCAAATAAAAGGTTGATATTTTAAGTCTATTGTTGTTCTTGAGGTCTAGATTAAATCAGTGTATAACTGATCATTACTGTAATTTGGGTTCTCTGTAGAATATACTTTAGTTTTTTTGCTTAAATTCTCTCTGTAATTGCCAAAGCAGTAAACCCTTTCATTTCAAATGCATAATAATGCATAAAAGTATCCTGCGGCATTTAAAATAAATTTTAAGATGGTCTGATGGAATGTATGTCAGAAAAGGTAAAGGTGAGTTTGACATTATAATGTTCATCTAGCTTTAAAGATCACATCAATAATTTTCTTTTCTTCTAGCAATAAAGGAAATATTTTCATATCTTTTTGGGCTTCTTAAATGCTAATAGTCATCTCTCCCAATACGCTTGAGTAATATGAAAACAAGTTCTCTATCTCCCTCCCTGATTCTTCTCCCTTTCCTCTCTGTCTGTCTGTCTGCCTCTCTTACACACACACACACACACACACACACGCACGCACGCACATTAGTGGAAGGTATAAGTATTTGAGGATGATGACAGTGGGCACTGAGAAGGCTGGTTTTCAATATGGACCATGATGGAGTTTGAGAAGCTGGCTTAGAGGAAGGAGAGACAAATGGAAATCAGTATTACTCTGAGCAGAACTGTCTTTTCTCTCCTTGCATCATAACTTTTAGGTATGAGATCTTGTGAAACTTATTTAAACCCTCTGACGCGCTGTAACCTACTCTGTAATGTTAGTATAAAAATAGTACTCATGTTACAGAATTGTTGTCAATAACTCATGAAAGAATCCAGTATTGTGCTCCAAAGTTTTCAAAAAAGAAATGTTTGTTCTATTTTTCAGAGGTCCATGGGTGGATAGTTTTTTATAAAGTGAAAATAAGGGACTATTCAAATGAGTAATAGTTTAAAAAGTAAATGTGAAACATTTATAAAGATTATAAAAGAGATTTTTGAATTTTAGAATGACACATTTAGGATGCAGGAATTACTCAGTAAAAATCAGGTCACAAACAAATCAGATTTTTTATCTTCATGAAGAAAAATGTCAATGATTAATTCTTTAGAAAATATTTCTGGATACATAGAAGTATTTATATGAGAGTCCAAAAACTGAACGTATCAGTGAGGCTGAATTAGAAAAATTGAATTATAGAAGAAGCGAAGCTGACAAAGTTTGGTTCCGCTGTTCCCTCAAATTTACAAAATCAAACCCATAGTGCAATCATACCTACTTTAACTTTTTTTTTCTTTTGGTCTTCCTAACTTGGAAGAATTTGTTTCTTATTTGTTTTGTCAGCCATCATTGTGTGGGTAGATATAAAAGTATCCAGTGTTGGTTAACATTAAAAGACTCAATAACTAGAGTTTTTAAAAAACAGTAAGTAAATGCAGAAGCCAATGCTGTAAAGGGACCCAAGTGCTTTATCTCCAAGGTGGCCCAGAGGTGGTCATCATGAAGGCGAAGGACCTGGATCAACAAAGAGTCCTGTTCTCCATTTGCTTCCATTTACAGGATGTCATTAATTGCAGGATGCCAGGTTGGTGAACAAGATAGTAGTCAGAATTAGTGAGTTTCTAACCATAGTGGGAAGCCTGGTAGTCTGGGACTAGGGAGGTACACAGAGAACAGGGACATGGCAGTTTGAAAAGCAGGAGATACCAACACTACATAGATGATATGGGGCCATGATATGATGAAGAGCCCTTTGTACTCTGTCTCTCAGCTTAGGGCTCTTAAAATCATGTGTCTGCATTTTTACTAATCTTTAACATTATTCTATCATACTCGAGGCTGTGCCCACCTGCCTGTTTATGTTTCTCAAAGCTGACTAAGAGGTCACTTTGATGAATTCAAATGTTGTATAATGTTCACTTGTTTCTTAATGTAAAAGTTATTTTTTCATGTGAAAAATATGGATATGAGTAGAAAATCAGACAGTCTATTAGGTTTTTAAGTACATTTAAACAGTAAGCAAATACAAGAAATTGGTAGAAATGTAAAATTTGCCCCTATTTTTGGACATATAAATATCATCTACCCTCTCAATTTGTTTCTAGGTTCCTGATTAAATTAATTTTCCTATATAATTTAAGACATTTTTTAGATGTCTAAAGTTATAAATATAAAATCTCTATTCCTTCTATATTACAAATTCTATTTTGAAAGAAAATGAATATTATCTTTGCCTTTCTCTACAATGTATATAGGTAATGAGGCAACAGAAAAGAAAAGATAGTACATGGCTTTATAAAACCCTCATTTATTTGTACTTTAATACATATCAGAAGCATACATTATAAAGTCAATTTATATACCTTGTATATAACTGTAGAATAAAAACAGATATATTGAAGAAACATAATGAAACAGTTAAAGCACTTACCATTTTTCAGAACTGCTTTGTTTTCAGTTGTTTTGATAATATTTTAAGATATTTTTTCAGAATATGTAGTATTAAGCTTTGTGATAGTGTACTGAAGGGAATTTATTTCAAATAAATGCTTCAAATTCAAATGCTTGGGAGCAGCAAACATCCTATAGTTTGTTGTCATGCCAAATAAAAATACTCAGTTATTTACCTAGCAGTGGTAGTCAACCTGGTTTCTACCGCCCACTAGTGGGCATTCCAGCTTTCATGGTGGGCGGTAACAGAGCAACCAAAGTATAAAAAGACAGATTTAACTATAGTAATTTGTTTTATAAAGATTTATTCTGCCAAACTTAGCAAAAATCCAACATAAAATACTTGGTAAGTAATTATTATTATATTCTTTAACTTGCTGTAACTCTGCTTTATAAATTTTATAAAGTAAAGTTACTTCCCTACTTTATAAATCACCATTACTCTGGAACCAGTGGACGGTTAGAAAATTTTACTACTAACAGAGATACAAAAGTGGGCGGTAGGTATAAAATGGTTGACTACCCCTGAAAAGCATAAGTGAAAACTTCATATTATCATTCATTTCAGATTTCCATTTTTTTTGATACAGATACAATAGAACATTGTTTATTGAAATGAAATGCAAAAGATTTGGATTTACACTCTAAATTATTTGCTAGTTCTTGCTTGTATTTGTCAGGAAGCAGAGATGGAAAACCAGGAGTTAATGGAAGCACATCTCAGATGGAACTCTGGGCCAGGAAGTGGACAAGTTTCCTGACTGCCAACCAGGAACTAGACCACAGGAAGAGCACTATGGTTTTCTAAAGGGTAAAAGAATCGGGTGCATCCTTATTGTTAAATACTGGTTACTCTCTTTCCTTTTTGAGATTTCTGTGTTTCTATTTTATTTTTTAAACATGTCTTTATAAGTTATGGTTAAGAGAGAGGGAATTAATGCCTGACAGTGGGAGGAAATAATGGCTGACATCTTTTGAATGCTGGGTGTCAAGTACTTCATTGAATTCTTTACCTGTAAAAACACTTGTTCTTTTCTCTATTGTTCATTGCCTTGGCCAAAAAATAAAGAATTATTAAAATTTCAAATGACACAAAATTAAGAGGATTTAGCTAATGAGTTGGAAAACAAAAAAGAATTCACTGAAAAGTACTTTATAAGCTAGAAAGATTGGTTGGAACAAAGAACTTGAAATTTAATAGCATAAATGGAAAACAAAAGCTTACATTTAGATTCAAATAATCAATTCCTTGTGTGGAGAATGGTGAGAGACTGATTTGGTAGTAAGCGTAAAAATATACTTTAGGTTTTAGTGCAAGTTCATGTCACCCAAGAACGTGGATCTGCTGCTGTTAGAACCCCTAACTCAGTCATAGACTCTCTTAATTGCAATCTAGTGAGTGTCCAATCAGGGGAATTATTAGTCTGACCTCATTTGCTGCGGGTCAAACGGGAAGTGCACTGTTGAGTCCTAGGTACCACTTTCTAAGAGAGAGGTTGACAGCAAACTGGAACGTGTTCAAAGAAAAGATACTGAAGAGTCTGGAAACCATATAGTACAAGGAAGAACTGGAAGAATGTGTTCATTTAACCTGAGAAAATGACAAGTTTTGTTAAAAAATTCAAAGGATATTTTACGGAAGAGGAGGTAGATTTTTCTACTTAGTAACAACTGAAAACAAATGGAGGTATTCACAGGATGTTGAATTCGGGCTCACGGGAGAGAATATCATGATCATGAACAGGTTGTCTTAATAACGGGGAGTTGTTGGCCACTGGGATTGTTGGGCAGGGTCTGTGTGTCCACCTGTCAGAACGGTGAGAAAAGAGGGTCAGGGTTGCAAAGTCCTTTTGTGTCTGAGACAATACTTTTGACATAGAATCTATGACAAGCCTTTTGTTTACCTACTATAAAAAGCATACTCAGGGCTTCAGGCAAAATATTGCCTTTTTGTAACCAAGGCCCATCTTCCTTTCCATTATAACCTACTTAGGATATCTTTATGTCTTCAGTCCCAAGCCCCCCACAACTCCCCCCCAACACACAAACACACTACCACTCTATACTTATATTTTACATCTTTCCTCCTTTAGCCATCTTTCTTAAAAGTTTTTGAAAAGAAGACAATAGAATAGATTTAAATCAAAGTCACAATTAGCAACTGTTGCAGAAATGTTTTCCCAAGTTTATTTTCTGACTTTAACTGCAATAGTTCGTGACCCAGCTTGGCCACCTCTGCCAGGCTTATTCCTCGTACCATGTGTGGGAAAAGGAATGCTGGAGATATCACAAGAGGTAAACACTAATAATGTTTGCTCCATAGCAAAGACCATGAAGGTGTTGCATAAAATGACCAAATATGAAGTTGCAGATGCGTATGTATTTTCTTGGGGATGATAGAGTAGAAATATAGCAGGAAAAGACAAGAGTAAAATGTACTGTAGTCAGCATCCATTGTTACACAGTTTTCTAAAGTTTTTTGGGTGCATGCATTAGTGACTATTATATTCTTCAGTGTGCGTTTTTCATTCGTAATGAATGGGGAGCCCAAGTCATAGATTTATTTATAAATTCAGAAATGGACACTTTGGAGATGAGACTTCCTCCTCCTTTATTCTTCCCTTTCTCCCTTCCTCCTCTTTCTCTTCTTTCTTTCTCCTCCTTTTTCCCCCCTTCCTTTTTCTCTTTATTTTTCTTTTAACAGAGAAGCACAATTTTTTGGACCCTCTGTCCTCCCTCAGCCCCCAGCATTCAGTCTAGAAATTAAGAATGTATTTTTTGGTGTAGGTCTGGTGTTTTAGCTTTTTCGGCTGTTTGCTGACTTCATGACTCTGCGATCTCTCTCTCTCTCTTTTCCCTTTTGTAAAACAAACAGGGCAGCATAAGCTATGGAGAAATAATTACTAAAATTTCAAAAAGTCAACTCAGCATGTAGTGGATGATGAATGTAGAAAGTTTTCCGTATTGTTGCGTAGTTCCGGCCAGGCTGCCCTGGTGGGAGGTGCGGCCCAGCTTGTCCCGTGTGCTTTGAGGCCTTTAACTTGGGGCAGGCCATTAACCGGCTGGTGAGGCAGCAGCACATTGTTCTGTTATTTTCAAACCACAACAGTCTCCGTGGAATCCAGGAGTCATAAAGACACAGTTCTGACGCTGCCTGACGGCGGCATAATTCATGAACTCTACAATTTAAAGGGATTTCAATGCAGTTGTAAAACTAATGAGAAATGAATTGCTTTGAGGGCACACTGGTACCTTTTTTAATCAATTGACTCTACCAAGTTAAAAATACCATCCAACCTGGTAGCTCTGTGTGTGAAGGTAAGTAAGCTTCAATCTGAGGCCAGCACTTTCAAGTAAACTCCTGACATTGCTGTCAGACCCAAGAGAGAGAGAGAAAAAAAAAAGAAAATCCCAGAACAATTTATGGCTGATAGCCAGTAACAAAGTGTTTCTCCCTGTACTCTTTTATCATTACCCACCCTCCCCAAATGTTGATTATGCCCAAATTAAAAAAAAAACAAAAAAAACTTTTGGTAACTTTCTAGAAGGTTTAGATTTCAGTCTGGATTAAAAAAAAAAAACAACAAAAAAACCTCAAATGAAAGGCTCTTTTTAATCAGATAATTGACCAGTAATTTTAGCCCGTCTGTGACACGCCATTTGGCAGGTACAGAGGTACACAACCCAGAGCCTTCGCCTCCATCCCCCTTTCCTGCCTCCTGGGATTGTCACTGAGCTTCCCTGTCTTACTGATGGTCCCCAGAGATTGTCCCCAAACATTTTGAAGATCAGAAAAGGAAAGTCAGCTGTAAGAGGTGACCATGCAGATGGCACAAAAGGAACTCCATCTCTCCATCACCCACCTGGGGGGACACGTGGGGTCCCATGGAGCAGCTGCCTTCTATCCAGAGCACCCCCATTACACACTGATCCCCGGTTTCCTGAAATCCTGGCTCTGAAGTTGTTTGGGGAGGCTTTGGTGGGGCTTTAGATACAAGCACATTAACTCCTCTCTTTTAACTCCCCCATCATGAGTAATGGCAGCTCAAAAATGCCCTCTTTAATGTCACGTCACAAAAGGCTTGGAAAATTATTCCTTACCTCCATTGTCTGCCTGTTTTCTTTTATTCCTTCTCTACTCATCACGTTCGCTGGCAGCCATGAATGAAATGTAACATGCTAAATGACTGACATCCATTAAAGCTCCTCGACAAACCTTGGAGCGAGCTTTGAAAGGCCCTTGGAAGAAAAAGGATTGTGTGCTGTTTGAATCTTGGTTTGCTGAACGGCTGCCAAGTGAGGGCTGCTCCATTCAAAGGCCGAGTGAATAAATGAGAATAACATCCTTGGGGACCCGCAAGATCAGTTTACTCTGAAAATGCTCAGCTTCACAAAGGGTCAGAGTCACAAGGTAAATGAAAATGGCTAGGAGGGGACTTTGATGGCCGAAACACGGTAACAGTAGAGGACTTGAAAGAAAACTTTATTTAAAAAAAAAAAATTAAAAAGAAGCAAAAAAAAAAAAAAAAAGAAATGGGGGTTGGGGAACCTCAGAACTGCTAAGTCAATTGGTAAGAGCAAAATGTTTGGACAGTGACATCCATGAACGATTGCTTGTAAATGATACACAGGCAGTACATAAATATATGTGTTTATGAAAATGATCAGCAGTAAACATCATGAGTTAATTTTATTTTACACATGAATAAAAACTGGGCCAAGCCTGCTAGTTCATTTTCTTGGTGGGCTATAACCTGAGGACTCATCTTTGTTGCAAGTACTAAAATCTAGTGAGCCATCAAACATGCCATATTTTGTTTTTGGATCACTCGTTTTTTTCCCCACATGCTATTTCTCAATTAGAAGGATTTCTAGCTGACCACTTTAATGGGGTGCATCATAAGCAGTTTCTAGGCAAGGAAGTCAGGAAAACCACAGGCATTCCTGACACATTTCCACAGAGACTCAGCACAATACCCATCACCATTACTCCTAGGAAGGGCCTCTCACTCCTCCCCACTTTTTCAGATCACTTTTAGATATGCAGACTGTGATAATTGAAAGATATCCTACAGAATTAATTTCATCTGATTATTTCCAAGTGAAGATGTGAACGAAATTGAGTCCCCCATTTTGTTCAGCAAATAATAGTTACGACAGGGGCTATAGCTAAAGTGAATGAAGACTTGGGGCAAATGGCAGTTTTGCCCCTAGTATGATTTTCATAGAGATGATACGTTATCACAGAAATTCAAGTTTGGAGGGGTACTGTGGGTTGGATAATGCCCCTATGCCTCCAGAAAGATATATTCACCCAGAATCTGTAAATATGAACTTATTTGGAAAAAAGGTATTTGCAGATGTAATTATGTGAACAGATTTGAGATGAGGTTTTCACGAATTGTGGTGTGTCCTAAATCTGACAAGTGTCCTTAGAAGAGAAAAGAGGAGAGAAGGAAATGTGAAGACAGAGGTGGAGGTTGGTGTCACATGTCTACAAGACTAGAGCTCTTAGCAGTCACATGAAGCTGGGAGGGAGGCATAGACCATATTGTCCTGCAGAGCCTCAGAAGGCACTGCCCTCTGCCACCTTGATTTTAGACCGCTGGCTTCCAGAACTGTGAGAGAATAACATATTGTTGTTTTAAGCTACCAAGTTATTGGTAATTTGTTACAGCAGCTCCAGGAAACTAATACAGATGACAATGGCTGTGTGCTGTGGCATTCATGAGGCCACCCAGCTTGGGCTTGCTGCTCTTGCCAGTGAGAGGAAACTCCATTCCTCCTAGGGCAGCCCACCAAGTTATGGGTCACATGGCTATGTATGTGCACTGTGCTGTAGGCCTCCCTGGCTATCATTTCCCCTGGAGAATGCTTCCTGGGTTTAATAACAAAATGTGCCTGTCACCTCAGAACATTGTTTAGATGATGTTTATATAGGAAAAACTCTAAACTCAGTACAGTATGGGAAAAGGCTCGTGTTATATTTCAAATACAATGAATATCGGAATCATGCAGAATCAGGAAGGCCACGTAACTTTACACAGAGCAACTGTGTGTTAATAGAAGAATCAACTATCTAGTAACTAGTAATTAATGGTTTCAACATTTTGTAAGTCTAACTTACTAGTCGTTTACTTACGTATAGAAATCATCATGTTTTAAAAATTTGGTGGTGTTTTGGGTTATTATGTAACACATTTGAATTTTTTTCAATTCAAAATAATAGGAAATTGGCTTTCAGTGATTATTTTCTTTTGGAACAGCTGATTCTCAAGAATGAACAATGCATGTTTGACAAGAGAGAGCTGTACTTTTATTTATTTGTGTATGCACATATTAAAAAGATTTTTTTTTAACTTACTGATTTTTATAGAGAGAGGAAGGGAGGGAGAGGAAGAAACAGAATCATTAGTCTGTTTCTGTATATGCCCTGACTGGGAATCAAACTCGCAACCTCTGCACACTGGGACTACTTTCTAACCAATCAAACTATTCGGCCAGGCCTGTATGTACATATTTTAAAGAAGCATAATTGTAATGTTAGAGAAAGTCTTTTGGTAAAAGATGTGAGGTGCTATCTTTCTCAAATTAACTGAATTAGAAACTTTAGGGAGTGGCCACCTTAATATTTAGGATCCTTCAGTGTTTTCAAGTTCAGATAGATTATTTTTCAGTTTTCATTTATGTTATTGAATATAAGACAATTGACTAAAGGTAATTCATTTAAAAGAGACTGTTTTCAGGAAAAAAGATACTTAAAAATACTCGTTGATTAAGCTTGAGTTTTTGGGAATCAAGTCAATAGCACAAAATCCTTCATATTTATCTACTATAAAAATTTTAAGGAGACCCAGACAGGAAGCCCAGCTGGTTAGAGCGTTGTCCCAATATACCAAGGTTGCTGGCTGGATCCCTCCCTGGTCAGGACACATACAGGAATCAAATGAATACAAAAGTAGGTGGAACAACAATTTTATGTCTCTCTCTAAACACCTATCAATAAAATTTATTTTAAAAATTTAAAGAATACAACATTTGAAGAAGAGTTTCAAGTATGTCTAATTATCAACAAAAGTTTTTAGGTGTCAGAGGTCTAAAAAAGTTAATCTATTGTTTTTGTTTCAATAATTTCCAAGGAGTAATATACTAGAAAAGTGGCTAAAAGTGTAAATTTATAAAGCAGGAGTCATAACCAACAGTTTATATGTAAATATCTATTTCACTATTTAAAACATGTATATAGAAGAAATCCTACTTTAAAAAAAGAAAAACATGCATTATCTATGAATTTATCTCAATTATATCTTTTAAAAATCTTTTTTAAGAAAAATATTAAATAAGACTGACACATGGAATTCATTACATTCTAGCTAATGGTTTCAATCACATTTATAACAGAGCAGAGTAAACAGCAGACATTTCTGGACCTGCGTCTCCATGCAAAGCGTACACAGAACACAGGCTGTCACACACAGAAGAAATCAGTGCCCAGGCCACCGAAGGCCTCTGTCACTCACACTTTTTACTCCAGGGATGAAATGTTGTTTGTTTTTTGTTTTTGTTTTTAATTACTTTTTGAAAAGCAAGCACCAAGGGTTGGTAGGTAAATTGTATTAATCTTTTAAAATTGTATTTAATTTTTTAATACCATGAGAAGTTCATAGTAGAGTTGGGTGTAATGAAAGGAGAACATTTTTGTGACATGACATAATTCATTTTCAAAACTCAGTCTTTCTCATGTGGAGAAAATGAGACAATGATATACTGACATTAGCTGGTACACATTTCTATTTACTTTCTTTTTTTATTGCATTCAAATGTGATTTAAAGTTGACATCTATCTAGATAGACTTCACATTCCAATTTTTATTTGGAGTATTCTGTTAGTTCCTTACATACTATTTAATAATTTCATTAACATGAACAAATGAACTATTCCTTTTGTTTCCTTTAGGGTGTGAGGATTGATGAAAAGAAGAATTCTATGTGAGTGTTTTATTTTATTAATTTTTTTTTTTCACAAGAATGCTCTGAAAAGAATCGAGTTGGAAGCTTATTTTCAGCTATGGGCGTGTTGAAGTGCAAGGGGGAATTCTTTGCTTGTGTGTGCAGTTCTGGCCTTCAGGGGGCAGCCAAGGGCAGTGAAGCTAAATAAGAGCATACATGCACTGCACTGTTTTCATGCTACCTGAGTAACCCTAGTTCAGGAAAATGTAACAAAAGCCAAAGTAAGCACTTCTTTCCTATTTGTCACTGCATGGAAGAGAGCTGAAGCAGCCATATTTAATCAACACTGAAGTCTCCCCCTGGGTGATGTTCGTGCCCTTCTGCAATTTTTTATTCTAAGCCATTTCCCAGACAGCATTATTGATTCGTGTCATTTTTCTCCCCCAACCTCCAGGAGCTTATGCAATGTGATACGAACTGCAGTTCTCCTCGTGAACATAACCTCAAAACCAAAAAGTAAGGTGACTGCCTGCAACATTCAGACTTAACCAGATGGCACATTATACAGTGTTTTGTTGGCATTTAAACTCTTACAATCTGACATCAATTGATTACAATGCATTTTCAAAAGTAGGCAACTACCAAAAACCCAAACAAACAAACAATCAAAAATAAAACCGAAGGATAAAAGAAATTTGACATTGTTTCTTTTTCTGCTTTTTTTACTTCTTAACTAGTAGACTTATGGTCATAGTGAACAGATATTGTACTTTACATATTTTGTGTGGGTGACTTGGATGAGAATTTTCCCTCCCCTGGAAGACTCATTAACAACAATAATACATTTGAGTTTTATCCTCAATAGGGTTCTGAAATTCTTTCCTTTCTTTTCTCTCAGAGGTAAAGAAGAACATTAAATATTTTCTTTTTTTTAATGACAGATACTGAGTTGTAAGAGGAGGCCTGGTTGTTGAATGGATGAGTGAGGCAGTAAAGGAATGATGGAAAAAGGAAAGAAGGAAGGAAAGAAGGAAGAAAGAAAAGAAAAAAGAAAAAAAAGGAAGGAAGGAAGGTTGGAAAGAAGGAGGAAAGAAACAAAGGAAGATAAAAGGGAAGGAAGGAAGGAGGGAAGGAAGGAAAGAAGGAAGGAAGGAAGGAAGGAAAGAAGGAAGGAAGGAAGGAAGGAAGGAAGGAAGGAAGGAAGGAAGGAAGGAAGGAAGGAAAGAAAAGAAACAATACAGTAATTTTTACTTTCAGGAAATGGCTATTTGAACAGTTTCACAAAGCCATTTCAAATTTGAGTTCATTAGCATCTTAAAAGTGTACATACTTTTATTTACCTGCTGATTATAGTATCCTAAAAACTAACCAATGCTCTCCACCTTGTACCTTACCTATACCCTTGCAAGCATAGCCCTGGGTAAAGGTCTATAAAATAGAACTTATATATTTGCAATTTTAGTAGCAGTTTTTGTTTTGTCTTGGGCCTAGTGCAGTGATGGTAGTTGAAGTGCCCACTCCTTTCGTCCAGAGTTTTTCTAATTATTGTATAAAAGACAACCCTAGTATTACTTACTAAAACCTACTTTGGTAGTTGTATATACTTCAAAAATTTTTCTGTCTAATTTAATTTAAATTTGTTATTGGAATTTTTCATTGTACAATAATCATTATTCAGAATGCTGCTTGCCACCTTTAAAAAGATAAAGTTATTATGTTAATAATTTTCCTGAATACCACCACAGAGAATACATCAAGATGAGAATAATCATTATACTACCAATCACTGAACATCTTCTATGCTTCAGGCACCTATGAGGCAATTTACATCAACATCCAATTCTCACAGAACTATAAGAAGTAGAGATTATACTTAATTCAAATAAAATACCAGAAAGATTAATTATTATTGTTTTAATTATATCACTCAAGTTATTTCAAGGGAGGTAGCTGTTTTCTAAAGAATAGTTATATAATAAAGCCAAAATTATTCTAAGAAAAAATGAATGCAAGATACTTGCCTTACTACATGTGCAACTATATTATAAAACATAATCATTAAAAATAAATTATTGGCACAGGAATGAGCAAATTGCTAACACTGTAAAGAAAATTCCGTAATAAGCCTAAGTACCTGTTTGTAACTAATTTTACTGAAACTTCTTTTTCTTTTTTTGATTTAGTGAGAGGAGGGGAGGCAGAGACAGACTCCTGCATGCACCCCAACCTGGATCCATTCAGCAAGCCTACTATGGGTCGGTACTCTGCCCATCTGGAGCCCTTGTTCATTGCAACCAGAGCCATTTTTAGCTCCTGAGTTGGAGGCCATGGAGCCATCCTCAATGCCCAGGGCCAACTTATTCCAATTGAGCCATGGCTGCAGGGAGGGAGAAAGAGAGAGAGAGAAGTAAGAGTGGAAGCAGTGGAGAAGCAACTGGGCACTTCTCCTGTGTGCCCTGGCCGGAATCAAACCCGGGACATCTCCATACCAGCCTGATGTTCTACCACTGAGCCAATTGGCCAGGGCCTAAAATTTTTATAAATGACAAATGCCTGGCTAAGAGTTTCTTATTTTTTTTATCTCATAATACTCACATGGTCCTAGGAGGCATTATTATCTCCACATTTTAGAAAAAGAAACAGCTTAAATGGATAGATTTAGTAACTTGTCTAAAGTTAAACAATTGGTCATTGTGAACATATCTTCTTAATTCTAGCATCGAACTGCTTTACTGTTATGTCCAGTTCCTCCACTATATCATATAAGTTAATGATAAAAGTAGCATTTTAAATCAGCCAATGGAAAAACAATACATTACTTAAAAAATGCTGCTGCTGGAATAACTCCATAAATTAAAAAAATAAAATAAAATTGAATATTTAGTTTAGTCCTACCAAAATAAATCCCAGAAAGATCAAATATATAAATATGAAAAGTGGATCCATAAACATCTGAAAAGAAAATGAGGAGGAATATTTTTATATTCTTGAGAAGGCTGCTTTAAATCTAATGAGAAAACCAGGAATCATAAAGTAAAAGGTTAATAACTTTGATAAATGTTTTAAACTTTAACTACAAAAGATATTTTAAACAACATAAAAGGCAAACAACATACTAGGAATATATTCACAATACATATGTTAGACAAAGTACTAAAAATCTTGATATATAAAGAACTCTTTAAATCAATAAGAAATCATAATAATCAGTACTTTAATAACAACTCTTATAAGTGAGTTGTTAACAAGAAGAGAAATAGAAATGGCCAAAAAATATCAGTAATAATCAAGGAAAAGCAAATTAAAACATGAATGAGACAGTATTTTTTACCTATATGATTGGAAAAGCTCAATGTTTTGTGTTAACAAATAACTTGGGAAAAAATAAGTATCACACACATATATACACACATGTATAAATTGATAATACTATTCCTGAATTAAGAATAAAAACACTATTATTTGTCCTAAGAATTCCAAAAACTTAAGTTAAAAAAATAATTACAATTAAAATGTATATTATAAGATATTTAGCATATTCAAGTAGATTTATTTTGTATTACTTTTATAGAGTGAAATTGGAAACAACATAAATGTCTATCATGAAAGTACCAGTATTTCTATTAGACATTATAGTATATGGATACAATGGAATATCATGACCCATTAAAAGTAATGCTAGAAGGCTATATTTATGAGCATTAAAATGTGTTCATGATATTTAAGTTAAAAAATGCAAGCTACATATCGGCCTCGAAAAATCATATATGAGTATTAATGTGTGTCTACAGAGAAGTCTAACAGTCAACAAAACATTATTTGTATTATAGTGGTTTTTTTTAAAAGAAATCTTTATTGTAATCAAATATTTTATTTGTTTTATGATGTCTTATGCTTACTCCCAGGAGAGCAGCAAGGCTACTACTTTCCTTTTGGGATAGGGTTGCTAATATGTTCTGCTCTGCCATTACTTTGCCTTGCACATGTCTTTGGCTAGTCATGACCATGCTGTCATGTTGCCATTTCTAATGCTTTCTGGGTATTTCCTACTTAAAATCACAGAAAAAAGGAATCTGATTGACACAAGCTATCTTTTCTTCAATCTAGAGCAGGGCAGATGTTATTGGTAGGCTTGTGGCTTCGATATCTATTAGGCAGGTACTCACTCAATTCAATCATGGGGACTGATTAGTGTATTTCATGATATCCAGGTCACCCAGGACAATCCCTCACTCAAGTAATAGTTTTGAGAAGACCATTTCCTTACAAGGGCATTCCAGTGGGCAGGCAGGAAATATCTACTTGACAATAAAAACGATCATATAGTGACTATCCTATTTACTTTCTGTGACTATTTGTTTAACAATTTAAAGAGCTGTTGGGGACAAAACATATCAGAATTTCTTCTTTGTAACCTTGGGAATTCAGAATAAAACAATAAAACCATAGTCCAGAAGGAAACTGATTTTGCTCATTTTAGGAAAAGTTTGACCTTGAAATAGATGTCATTATCAAATTTGACCTCCAGGTAAAAAGTACCCAGACCATTGGGCACTCTGTTGTATATTCTTAGGAAATTATTCACAGCATGTATCATATGATAATTTTTTGCTTCAAGAAGTGTGATATGTAAATCTTAAAATTAAAAATAAAAATAATAGAATAATTAAAATGGCAATTTAAATAATTTAGTGTAAATTATAATAAAAATTTATAGTAATACTAATTTGTCCATGTACCAATTTAAAAATTGAATTTCTTGTAACTTCTCACGGTAATTATTTGCACTGACTACTATGATTTACTGTTTCTAAATATCTTACTACAAGTCATATCTTATTGATTAATGAACAGAGATAAAAAATTTAGGTAATTACTCTGTCCAAATTCATATATTTAATTATTTGCTTGAACAAAGCAAAATCAAATCTTCTTTAATTATACAGTGGATTAATTTGCATGATTAATGTCAATAATACTGTGAAAATTCCCTAAGCAAATAGAATAAATGTTGATATTACCTTAAAAGCCAGTGTTTTAGACCAAATCTGAGGATTAGATTCCATGATAATTACTCTTTTCCAATTATATTTATAAAAGATTTTAATGCAAGTAAACATAATGCTCTTATTTTGTCAGTCCATTATTTTAAAACCTTGATTACAATTCCCAGTGTGACTTGGAGTATGCTAGCAATATGGATAAAGATGAAAAGATACAACCCCTAATTTGAAGGAATTTGAAGTTTAGTAGAGGAGACAGACAAGTAAATAGATTACAGCATGTACTTTCTTAGAAAAGTGTTCAGGATGTCACGGGAGGCCTGGACAATATTTCTTTTTTCATTCCTGTTGGGAGTCATCCATCTACTAATATTCTCATGACCATCCAAGTGTTTCAATATCCTGGTTTTTAGTGTCTTCTCAGGGTAGAGTCGTAACACGTTTCTGGAGTTAATACATAGTCTACACATACACACACAAGCCGTTAGGCATAATTTCTACAGATATGAAACATGGCTTTAAATTCTTGCCAAACAATACTTCTGTAGTGTTTCCTGTTCGATGAGAACTGTTGTATTGAGTTCTGACAGCAATAAAGGTGTTTCATCAATCCATCTCATGAAGTCGTGGTACCCATCTAATGCAACCAACCAAACACTTTATAAAGTTTAATATTCTCATTTCATTTCCAAACACTCACTAAATACATGAAATACATTTTTAACACACCCATTGTTGATTTTCTATAGGGTAAAAAGAATGAACCTTATTCAAGTAATTTTATTCCATCTCCTACACTCATCTTACTTAAAATTCTTTTTCCTACTTTCTAATATCAACTTACAAGTCATTTTGTAGTTCCCTGGGTGTCTTGTTTTGGAGATAAAAAGCACATAATACAAAAAGTAAAATAAATTTTAAAAAGGGAAAAGTGAATTGATACATGAGCTACACATTTTGTTGATGGGCAATGAAAAAGACCTAAGGAATTCTCCTGATGACCCGTTTCATTTCCTAGTTATACAAGTTAGAAAAAGATAACCTTGCAAAGAATCCATTGAGAAAGTGCTCTTCTAACCTAATTGTGACACTTTAATTTTAATTAAAATAGGACTTTTTACATAGTCTGAAATTGAGAATAAGATTGAAATCCTTTTTTCTCAGCTAGGGCTATGAGCCAACAGACTCACCCTGAAGGAAAGAAAAATGAGTAGAATAAAAACCTTTAATCTTCAGAAAATGTGTCACTACACATTAAAACAAATAACATGTGAAAGACCAAAGAGATATGATATGTTTTGAATATATAAAACACAGTTTATAGACATTAAAAATATAATTAAACTATGGAACATAAATAGGTTTATATTAGAGAACAAAATGCTAAAAGACATGTGAATTATTAGAGAATTAAAGGTTAAATAATTACTTGTTCAGTAGCAAAAATAAAAAATAGAATACAAAATAGAATAAACAGTAAACATTTGAGAAAGATAATAAGCAAGTATTTACCTAAGTTAAAAGAGAAATGAATAATACATTGCATTTTGCTTAAGGTTTTCATGACTTGAATAAAATATTATTCACGAAAAAAACTAGTGTTCTGTTTTGATTCCTTGAATGACATCTGGGAGAAAAAAAGGCTAGATGGTGATTATTAATGTTCATGTTTTGAATTGCATAGTAGTTACAAATGCTCCTGGTTTGACTACAGTCTTTTCTCTTTTTTTCCTTTTCCCCTTCTTCCTCTTTCTGATTTCTTCTATCATTTTGACTAGAAAACTGTGCCCCATGTCTGTCTCTATTTCAGTTTTTAAGCCTGAGACAATGCCCACTTACCCACCTGGAGGTCGGTGTCTGAGTTAAAATAGTCTTATTGGTGAAGTTCCCTTTAAAAGAATAGCAGTAGTCCCTATCACCTTTGAGGTTAATTATCTCTTAAATATGCTGATTAAAGTACTACTAAGGTAGAATAAAGATGTCTTTGACATATAAGTTCCTCTGAAACACTTTCAATTGAATTGAGAGAACACGCAGTAATGAATGAAATTGATAATGAAATATTCTTACAAGGAATTTTAAACCGTTTACTAAAACCCTTGAGAGAATCCTTAGCCTGTTATCCTCAGACCCATGGCTGCCTCTTCCAGTGCTCTGCTTCTGCTCTTGATATTTGCAGGCTCCATTCCCCAGGCTCCAGTTGCCATGGGCTTGTGACTGTTCTTGACTTATGGGACGCTCTGGTGACTGGGGGGTGGAAGAAGAGAGAAACCAGGGCAGCTCTTAGCATATCTCTCTGCCTCTGGTGGCATCTTTAGCAATGACTGCCTCTTCTCCATGCCACCAGGTCCCTGGGCTTGCTTGCCATTGTCTCAGTTTCTTCTGAGTAAATGTGAACCTTGGCCTGTACAAGAGCATCTTCTCAAAGCCTTGTGCAACTGTGTGGAAATACAGATTGGTGCAGCCACTCTGGAAAATAGTAAAAAGCTTCTTCAAAAAAATAAAAAATGAAACTGCTGTATGACCCAGTGATTCTAATTCTGTGTATATATCTAAAGAAACCCAAAACATTATTTTGAAAGGATATATGCATACCTATGTTCATTGCAGTGCTATTATATTTATAATAGCCAAGATATGGAAGCAGTCTAAATATTCATCAGCAGACAAATTGATAAGAAATCAGTGGTACATATATGCAATGGAATATTACTCAGCCATAAAAAAGAATAAAATCTTACCATTTGTAACAGCATGGGTGAACCTAGAGCCCTGGTTGGCAAACTTCAGCTCATGCATGAGCCACATGCGGCTCTTTGGCCCCTTGAGTGTGGCTCTTCCACAAAAGACCATGTGCGGGCACTACCTCGATATGAAATGTACCTACCTATATAATTTAAGCTTAAAAAATTTGGTTCTCAAAAGAAATTTCAATCGTTGTACTGTTGATATTTGGCTCTGTTGCCTAATAAGTTTGCTGACCACTGAAGGGGGTATTAAGCTAAGTAAAAAAAAGACAGAAAGATAAATATTATATAATTTCATTTATATGTAGACTTTAAAGAACAAAATAAATGAACTAAATAGAAACAGACTCACAGATACAGAGAACAGACTGATAGTAGCCAGAGGAGAGGAGAGTTGGGGGACTGGGTGGAAAGGGTAAAGAAATTAAGAAGTACTAATTGATAATTACCAAATAGTCAAGGGGATGTAAAGTACAGTACAAGAAATATAGTCAGTAACATTGTGATAGCTACGTATGGTGCCAAATGGGTATTGAAAATATCAGGGGATCACTTTGTGAAGTATATGATTGTCTAACCACTATGTTGTACACCTGACACTAATACAAAATCATGTTGAATGTAATGTCATTAAAAAGAAGAAAACACTTCTTTCCTTGTCTACCCACCCTAATGGTGGCAATAACTTCCTTTTTGCTGCTAATTTCTGCCTTTCCTTATACTCACTAGTTTGATTTCTCAGGTTCTCTCTCACTTGTGGTGTAACAAATTCTCTGCATTAAAGTCACTTTCTTCCTGGATAGAAATTTCTGATCTATCTTATTTTTTAAGTCATTATTAAATAAAATTTTCTAAGGATTGCGTATTTTGGGGGTAAGGGGAGGCTAGGTTATATCAACACTTTTGGGTGACTATTGTAAAAGTTAAATAGTAAATCAATGGTTATTTTATTCTACATGATATCAAATAACCAGTTTAATAAATTTATTTTTTTCATAATTAAGTTTTTTTGCATTGTGTTTTTGTGTTTTTATCTCAGTTATTCCCCCTCCCCCATTGTTACTTAGAGAAAGTCTACTCAAAGCATTTGGAATTTAATGCCTAATTGGCTGTCAATAGCTTCCTGAGGACATGTTGGTCTCAATCATACCACTGGACACATTGAATCAAAATTAGGTCGTGTTGGCTATTAAAAAGTTTGAAATCATCAAGTTTACTAATTAGTTAAGAAAAAGAAGTATAGATGAAGAGTGGAGAAGAAAGAAAAAGAAAAAAAAAACCACCTTGAAATACATGGGTGTTGTGAAGGCTGGCTCTATCACAAATTGATACTTTGGGCAAGTCACTTAATTACTGGAGCCTCAATTTAACCTATCGGGATGTGTGTGAGTTCAGATACAGCCCATGAATAATAGACCAGTAAACTCACCCAATTTTTTTATTGCAAATGAGAAAAGTCGCTAGGTGGAGTTGCTCCAAGTGGTCCAGGTTTGGTAATGCAGGAGTTTGTGGCATCCCCAAGGTCACGTTCTTTTCACTGTGTTCGCTGCTGTCCCAGACCTCCAGGAAGTCACAAAGTTCAAGGCAGCTGCTAAATGCAGATTCTGACCCAGGAGATATGGGGTGCGGGCTAACAAGCTCCCCGGTGCTGCTGATACTGCTGGACTGAGGACCACAGTCAGAGAAGAAAGTATTTAATGACCATTTACATGGTGGTGTTGGTGCTGGTGATGGACTCATGATGTACTGCAGCTAGCTTCTACAGGCTTGTGAAAGCCAACTTTTAAATTTTCAGGAATACTGGGAACTAGTTGTTTAGCACAGTTATTATTAACAATAAAATTATGTGCCATATTTCCCCATGTATGACGCACATCTTTTTAGAAAAATTTGGGGTCTAAAAACTGGGTGCGTCTTATACAGTGGTTGTAGTTATTTTACTTGCATTTCCTGCTTTTTAGTGTTTGTTTTTGTGCTCATTGTTGAAGTTCTTTTTACTTGCATTTATAAGCTAATGGATGGGAGTTTTAACAGTGATGAGGAGTTATATAAATTTTATGATGATTAAAACTTGAGTTCACCTTCCCAGGCGGTGGCACAGTGGATAGAGTGTCGGACTGGGATGTGGAGGACCCAGGTTCTAGACCCCGAGGTCGCCAACTTGAGCGCAGGCCCATCTGGCTTGAGCAAAAGCTCACCAGCTTGGACACAAGGTCGCTGGCTCCAGCAAGGGGTTGCTCGGTCTGCTGAAGGCCCGCGGTCAAGACACATGTGAGAAAGCAATCAATGAACAACTAAGGTGTCGCAACAGCAGTGAAAAACTAATGATTGATGCTTCTCACCTCTCTTCGTTCCTGTCTGTCTGTCCCTATCTATCCCTCTCTCTGATTCTCTCTCTGTTCCTGTAAAAAAACAAACAAAAATAACTTGAGTTCAATAACTTTATGTAATACAATTTTTTTTCAAATTAGGGCCTCTAAATTAAGGTGTTTCTTATACATGGGAAAGTACGGTAACCAATTAAAGAAATCATATACAAAGGCAATAAATGCTCATAACTCATGACTTACTATTTTACTGCTTTTCTGAATTACTGATAATCTTGATTTTTTTAGGTCTATTGTGGAAATAGTCCATAATACTACTCATCTCTTTCCATCTCTATACTCCATGATGTCATGCTGAAAGCTTGAAATGATGATGCTGGGGATATTTATACCATGGACACTGGATAGATTGTTGTTAAAATATTTAGTAGCAGCCTGATCAGGCAGTGGTGCAGTGGGTAGAGCATCAGACTGGGATGCTGAGGACTCAGGTTTGAAACCCTGAGGTCGCCAGCTTGAGCGTGAGGTCCTTAGCTTGAGCGCAGGATCATAGACATGACTTCATGGTTGCTGGCTTGAGTGCAGAGGTCACTGGCTTGAAGCCCAAGGTTGCTGGCTTGAGCCCAAGGTCACTGGCTTGAGCAAGGGGTCACTTGGTCTGCTGTAGCCCCCCGGTCAAGGCACGTATGAGAAAGCAATCAATAAACAACTAAGATGCCGCAATGAAGAATTGATGCTTCTCATGTCTCTCCCTTCCTGCCTGTCCGTCTCTCTCTCTCTGTTTGTATCTCTCTTGCTAAAAAAAAGTAATAAAATAAAAAAAACATTTACTAACATATCACTCTGGTAAACCTATGTTGCATTTATACTTTACATTTTAGTGATTGAAAAAAAAATCTGGTTTCATTCCCAATATAAAACTAACTACTTGGAGTCATCCTTGCCTAATTTTATAGACTGGGTGAGAGTGTGACGAAGGGTCTGTTTGTTTCAGTTTGTGAGTTAGCTGGACTGTAGTTCCTAATTGTACATATCTGTGTCCTTACATTGAGGAGGGGTAGGCTTGGTCCTCCTTCTGTACCTGCTAGTTATTCATGAGAGAGAGGAGATTATAAGAAGAGTGATGCTAGACATGTCCAGTCTAGGTTCACACATCAATGGCTACTTGTATGAAATATCAGCTTGCTCTATTGTTTGGTCTCGAGCATCCCCTCATTACAGTCATTTGTTCTGCCGGTTTGTGCACAGTTTCATATTTTGCCTTTGGCAGCTGAGAACTATTATTGGGCCCCACAACATCTGTTTCAACAACAGTGGATCCCTGGTCAGCAAAAGTAATTACAAAAGAAGAAAAAACAAAATGTCATAACTTACGTTGTACATATACAGTAAACATGGTTACCGGTAAAAGAAAGCAAACCCTTTCATATGGTTGGAGTTATTTACAGAACTACGACAAGTGATGAAAGGCCTGAGCCATATTTTGAGTTTGAGGCTGCAAGAGAGGATGCTAACTAGCCAGCTTTCCTGATGTGGGATGCTTTGCAAAAGTTGTGCTAATTGGCAAGATCATTCTCCGGCGTGATCAACTGTATGAATAACAAACTATAATGGGTCCCAAAACATTCACTCAGTCCTGCTGGTTCATTCTCCCATCAAATTTTCACTCATCAAGATATAAGTACAAAGTGCTAGTGATTTCCTGGAAGGCGAAATAGTCTTTCCTAACCTGGCAGCAGTGAGAGCAGCGATGTTTACATTGGGTTGATGAAATGCAAGTAATAGACAAAACATAAAAAGATGTGGGACCAGAACCTGCAAAAATTCCATCACTTTTTCTTTCAGTTTGTTGCCCAAGTAAGAGATGATGCAGAAAAACTCAAAATCTCTTTTTCTTTCCTTTCATATCTACAGGAACATGCTTTCTAATTTTTAAAAAATTATGAACAGAGCCTCCATGATGATTGAACTTGCATGTGTGTGCCTCCTTTTGAGAACCATGACTTTCTTCTGCTTAAGACTTTGAGCATTTAGAAGCAAACCAATGACTAACACTAAATATACAGTTTTTAAAAACCAATCAATAAATGTCCTTTCTATAAACATTTTCTTTCCTACAGGGGCTTGAGGCAGGACTGGGTCATGAAGGCAATTGTGCTCAATTTTAGTTTTAAGCCCCTTGGCCCCACAGAACAGCTGCATGAGTGCTGGGACCCCTGGGAAATACTATCCACCTGGCTCCATTCTTTTCCTCCCACCCAGATGAAATTTTTAGGTTTTTTTTTTTTTTAGTTGCTAAAAAGGCAACTACCCATTTCCATGGTTGACTTCCTCTACCCCAGATAGTTTTGAAACTGGTTATGCCTTAACTTAGTGGTCGTTTCTCACACTTATTTTGTGTTGAATGGTGTTAATCAGCATGGCTCCAAGGCAGTGGTGCGTGCAAGTTAAGATGTAGACTAAACCTAAACTCCACGGGTTGGAATCCAGTTTCTGCCACTTACTAGCTATGAATTTGGCTAAAACACTAATTTGTTCACTGTTTTAAAACAACATTTATTTATTTATTTATTTATTTATTTATTTATTTATTTATTATGATTTTAATTTATTGTGTTTACATAGATTCAAGTGTCCCACCAAATATATCTCCCCCCACCCCCATGTTCCCCTTGCCCCCCCTTTACCCTCTCTCCTCAATTGCTTTCCCCCTTCCCCCCAGGATTTACTGCCCTGTTCTCTATAATGCTGTGTTATGTATATACAAATTCATTAATCTCTTTCCCTTCTCTGATCCCATCTTCTCTTCCACTTTCCCTCTGACCACTTTCCCTCTGGTCCTCTTGATCCCGCCTCTGCCTCTGTTCCATTCCTCAGTTCACATTGTTCATTGGATTTCTCAAATGAGTGAGGTCATAAGATACTCTTTTCCTCTGCCTCGCCTATTTCACTTAGCATGATAGTTTCCAGGTCCACCCATGTTATCGCAAAAGGTAAGATTTCCTTCTTCCTTATGGCCATGTAGTATTCCATTGTGTGTATGTACCACAGCTTTTTAATCCACTTGTCCACTGATGGACACTTGGGCTGTTTCCAGATCTTGGCTATTGTAAACAATGCTGCAAAAAACATGGGGATGCATTTCTTCTTTTTAATCAGTGATAAAACAACATTTATATGGAACACATCTTACCCACCCTATTGCCATCAGTCTGGTAGGTTTTTTAAAATACCAATAGAATACAAATGACTTATCAGAATAAATAATTGATCTTAAATATAATAAAATTTGTTTTTTTAAGCAAACAATTATAATCTTGCTTTTCTTATTTTGTAATATACTATAAAAATTTAACATGGTCTTCCATCAGTCTAGACTGGTATTTAGGGAACCAGCATCTCATCAACATATCTTTGGAATAGCATTGCTGTTGTAACTAATACTACAGTAGGTAGGGAGACAGTTATTGCATTTTTATGATTTTTGGCTCAGTCTGCTAAAAAAAAAAAGGATAAAAGGAAAGGCAATATATTATTCAGACAAAGAAATTTAGGAACCCACATACTTTTCTTTGGAGAGTAGAAATACATGTTACATAACTTCCATAATGTCGATGAAAGTGATAAATTTAGTTATTCCAGAAAGCACATATTTATACCATAAATGTTATCTTCTTGAATTTCTAGATACTGCAGAGCACGTCTGTGAGCAAACAGCATATTTGGGATTCGAGGAAGCTCTGCTCTTTAGGCGTGTGTGCCAATCTGTAATGATCCATAGCTACATATACCGCACTGTAATACCCCTGCTGTCAGCCAACCAGAACGCCACAGAGACTTCTGGACATCTGAATGCACTGCCATGAGAAAAGGCTCTGCCTGGCTGTTTCCTCTCTTCCTGGAAAATATGGCCGGTTTATAGCTGTCCTATCCCAAGGCAGCAGAAATGTGGTAATCTACTCTTTTTCTAATGGACTTTCCATAAAGATTTTCACCAAGAATTACTAAATCTTCTTGACCTACATCAAACTGTTGTAAGACTGCCCATGTTGTTTTCCCTCAGTTGTGTCTTTCACAATTGGAAAGCATGTCAAGATATAATGGAGATTGCAAAGCTTTTGTTTTTCTCTTAGGAATTGACTAGGATGCAGAAATTATGTCCTGGGCAACATTTTCATTACTGAAACTGATTTGATAGATGTTGCAAATTAAGTAAGTGGCATTTTTATTGTCCCATTTAAAAATTTTGAAAAACAATAGATTTGTTTTCTTTAACCTATGTTTTTATTTTAGTTTTTTAATTCTCCTTTTTGAAAATTTTTTTGGATTGCACATTTATTCAGAACCCTTTTAACATATACATCGAAAGGAAATGTGTGGGTTACACTTAAGTTCCCACTGTGGACATTTGACTGACATTAAAAAAAATTTCATTCATGCCTTGAGATTAAAGGAAAAATCAGTGCTTTAAAAAAACTATTTTATTTCCAAGATGTTTGCCTGCCTGACAAAACTGAATATGACTGAGTGTAGGTAACTCAAATTTATATGTAGAGAGACTAGAAATAAACGGTTTATTAGACTCACATTTTTGTAGTTCTGTATGTTGTAGAAATGGGCTGGCAAACAATGTCGTCAGTAACCATGCCATGCTTCTCCAATATAGTGATCTAGGGCGCAATTCATATTCCAGTTTCCTAAGAGCATAAGCACTCGTTTTAGACTATAGCTGACCTTTGAACAACATGCGTTTGAACTGCATGGATCCACTTGTATGATTGTTTGTTTTTTTCAATAAATACTGGAAGGACTGGTGCCTCTCACCTTGTTCAAGAGTCAACTGTAGTTTTTTTATTTTTCTCATTTTTTAGTTTGCGTTTCATTTATTTATACTAACTCCATGAAGTGATACAGAAAGAAGAAAAAGGCAAATACTTTTTTTCTAACATCCTTTTGTCAGTTGATAGGAGCTTAATGTGATGTAATTCTCTAGCATCTTTCTTAAATCTGCTCAAAGCATGACTTATTCTAACATTGAGACTCCTTTATACTTTGTGATATGTTCAGCTGCAGCTGTCAGATAGAAGTCAGCAATAGCCTGAATCTGTTCCTTGGAGAACTTGCTTATATTGATCCAAGATCTGTCTCCTTGAGGTTCTGACCTTTGGATTCCACAGAGCAAGTCTAATTCCTTTCTCACATGACAAAACTTATTTGAAAGCAGTGATCACATCTTACTAAAGTCCATTCTTAAGGTTTAAAGTCTCCAATTCCTTTAAATTTTTTCAGGAAGTATAATTTTGAGCACTGTCTCTATTCTTAATTGCAGTCTTCTGTCTTCTGAATTTAGTCTTTCTTGCAGCCTGGCTCTCAGAAGAGAGTACAACACCCAGAAATGTCTGCTCAGGGTTGAACAATGATGTGTCTCCCTCATTGGGAAACTGAAATTTTGTGAATGGGGCATGACATCTTTTAGAGGAATGCTGAACTTACTTAAGCCAATTAAACCATTTAGATATTTTTATGTTTTGCTATAAGCCATATATATATATATCTTGACTATCACTGTAGCAAATAAATATTTGCTACCTTCATCCCTTCAATCCTTCAATAAAAATGTGAAAAATGACAGAACTGAGAACAAAGCCCTATAAAATGTTCCTGTACCTCCTTCTGTGGTGCCATTGATTAGCATTGATTTTTCAACTGATTACTAATCCACTTAACTGTGAGGCACTCAGGCCAATCCATCCATTTTGTTCATAGGATCATTTCCTTTGTCCATGGGTTACCTCTGTAAGTGAAAAATAAATCTACCAGGCATGATTTTTTTCTCTGTAAACACATCTGTTTTCTAGCCATTTCTCTTGCATGCTACTTAAATGCCCATCACTTCTCAGCTATTCCCATTAGCTGGGCAGAGAAATCTTCTGCTCCTCCTCTCATCACATGTCACCAAGGTCTTGAACTCATTTAGAGAGACTGGATGTTGTTTCTGTCATATTTGATTTCAATTCTATTCGGGTAGTTTCATTTTTTCCCTTTAACTTCAAGATCACCCTTGTTTTCAGAGAGTTGAAGAATTTCCACCTCATAATTTGTCAAATAAATATTTTATCATGACCTCAAGCAGATAAATACTGTAGATTTCTTTTATGCTCTTTTTTCTTAACAGTGACAAAATTCCCCCTTCAACATAGAGATTTTTAATATTATTCTTTGTAAGCTTTCAAAGCAAGACTTTACAAGTTTATTATTTGTCCCTGCTAAAGTCTCTTTCATTCTTTATGTTTTCATTGTTAAGCTGACTTGGACTGGATTCTTCTGAGGTCTATATTCCTTTTTTGTCCCAATTTTAGCTTCTGAAGGCTCACGCTGGGATAATGACAGTGGTATCTCTGAAATGCTTGAAGTCTATTCTTACAGATTACTTCTGGGCCCAGCTACTTTAGACCCTCACAGGGTATAGGGTCATGCATGAGATCTTTTTCTTTTAGGTCCCTGTGACTGTCACACTATTTGCTAATTTCTTGGTCTACAGTTGGTTCACAAAAGTGGTGCTTCTAGTGGCTTCCTGTCATTTGAGATCTGGAGTTGGTTTCAGAGTGCAAGAGAATGCTCCTGTAAAAATTCAAATTGTGGAACTATTTTAGCATTTCCTTTGCTTCTTGGTCATTTAGATTCCACTTTTTATATTTCCACCTTGTTTTTTGAATGGTATAATTGAGGGGTGGGGGGACCCAAAAACTAAACAAGCAGCCAAATGACTGTATTCTAGGCGTAGCTCAGCCATGAACTCGATGTGTGGCCTGGGACAAATACTTGGCCCCACTGGGCCTCAGTTTTCTTCTCCATCAAATGAGGCAGTTGGGCAAGATTTCTCCACCTCATTAATCTTACACACTTAAAAATGAAGCCTGAAGAGAATCTCTTGGTTCTGGATCTTCACTTAGGATTCTGAGCTACAGTAGTGCCTGAAATGTAGGTTTCTAAAATTCTGTATATTTTACTCGTGGTATTCTTAGTAAGAAAAATTTTTCAAGAAGAAAATTGGAAAAAGAGAACTTTGATGAAGTAATTTGAATGAAATACAAGGTAGAAAATTAGTACAAATTCATGCTCCCTTCTCAGAAATTTTTGTGATCAGGAATGTTTTAAATTTAGAATTATATGATGTCCAGGGAGATTTTGAAATCAAACATTTCTGCAACGAAACAAAAATTCATAGAAAGTGAGATAAATAAAGATTAATAAGATTGTTATTTCTGCAGAAAAACATGAATATGCAAATAAAGTGGGATAAAATTATAAAATTTTAGTTAATATCTGGTTTGCTACCCATACTTATGAAACACTTTTTCTCTTCAGGTTTTCTTTTTGATTTAAGAATTGTAGGTAAGAAATTATGAGCCTATATATTAGGAAAATATTGGGTCATAAATAGTAGAGTTCAAAACCAGATGTATTTACTCATTTTTATTTTTACCAGAAGATGGAAATTGAGTATGAAATGTATTCACTTGATTTCATGAAAATCATCCTGAGCTTTCAAATGAATCAAACATAAATGGTACTTACTTACTGCCTCTCCAAGTATAATTGACTTCTGTCTCATTTCTGCTCCCACTGTAGGCTAAACAATTTTTTTCACTTAATAGATATTTATTGAACTTGTACTAGATGCCATGCTCTGAAATAAGTAAATGGGATTAAAAAAATGAATATGTCACTTGCTTATCACTGAACTAATTGAACTCACCAGTAAGGACATTATGCAAATGTTTGCAAATTTTCAGGGAGACTTAATCTAGTCTTGTGGTTCAAAGAGCTCTCTGAAAATATGCAGTTAGACTGAAAACTGAAAGATGACATGCCGTCACCCAAATAAGACAGGTAAGAGACAATATTCACCTGTGATAAGACTTGAGGATCAGAAGAATCTAAACAGTGAGGCCAAAAAATCTAGTAAGGTTGGAGTAGAGAATAAGAGAGAAGGAGTAGCTGGAGAGCTGGGTATGGAATCCAACAATAGAGGATCATGTAAGCCATTTTAAAGAGTTTGGACCTGTTGGTTACCGTGCCGGTCTTCTCTGCTGATGAGTTGTTCTTTGAGTCATAAACCATATTCTATTATATTTTGTGTTTCAGAGCTCATCCCAATGACTGGCATGTGGTAAGTAAATATTTATTGAAGAAAAAAAGAAATGAAAGAAAGAAGGACGGGGAAAAAGGCAAGAAGAAAGGGATAAAAATGAATTTAAGAATGGATGACTAAATGTAAGCATTGAAGAAAACTTGAGTATGAGACATAGTATTGTTTTTTTGTTTGTTTTTTGTTTTTTGTGGTGTTTTTTTTTTTTGTACAGGGACAGAGGAGAGTCAGAGAGAGGGATAGGTAGGGACAGACTGACAGGAATGGAGAGAGGTGAGAAGCATCAATCAATAGTTTTTCGTTGCTGTCGCAACACCTTAGTTGTTCATTGATTGCTTTCTCACACTTGTCTTGACCGCAGGCCTTCAGCAGACTGAGCAACCCCTTGCTGGAGCCAGCGACCTTGTGTCCAAGCTGGTGAGCTTTTGCTCAAACCAGATGGGCCTGCACTCAAGCTGGCGAGCTCTGAGTCTCGAATCAGCGTCTTCTGCATCACAGTCCGACGCTCTATCCACTGCGCCACTGCCTGGTCAGGCCATAGTATTGTTTTTTAAAAGCAAGGCAGTGCTTTCGCAGCTAAGCATTCGGAATCTGGGTTTTTAAATAAAGCCTGACATATGCTATAACTTCAGGCAAATAGCTTTGCTCTCAAGACTTGTTTCTTCTTCTGCAAAATGACACTTAGCTGTCATCTTTAGCTCTGAAATTCAATAATTCTATAAAAAGAGATTTCAAATGAGTGTGAGACAGACTTCTGTCATCAGAACACAATTGGTTGTAAATTGTAGTGTGATTCTTGTGGATGCCACACCATGAGGAAAGAAGCATGGAAAGAGTCTGTTTTCAAGAAAGTATAAGCCCACATACATAATCTAAACTTTTGGATTCATCTTTGATTGAATATTCACTCTACTTCTAACAATATAGTTTGAAGGAGCTATTTTTATTCACATTTATATTCAGTAACGCCCTCCACATTTCTCAAATTACTAGTGTCTGTTAAGACAAGAACAAAACAAGAATGTTAAAAATACATCGTGTCTCCATGCCATTGCCACAAAAACTGAAAAGCCAACTTGCCAGGGAAGGCTTTCTTTTCAAGGAAGATAATTTGCATGTGGGGTTCCATTCAAGTACTTTGAAAATGTGTCCAACAAAACATAGCAGTTGAAATGATTATCAGAAACTGGTTGTGTATCATTCTAAATCACACTTATTTCCAAAACACTTGGGAAACTAGAACAGAATCAAGTGAGGGTATTTGAATCTCACTCTTAGTCCTCAAACACATACAGAACTCTTGAGTATACTCTAGTTTGGTCTATGGCTACTTGATCTCTTTCTCTGTTTGATTCCTCCAATGTGTGCAGGTGAAATGTGTATTATTAGGCTTAGAAATTTGAAGATTTTTGTGGCTGTCTATGAGTAAGACAACTTTTATTTTATTTATTTATTTTTTATTTTTTGACAGAGACAGAAAGAGAGTCAGGGAGACGGACAGACAGTGACAGGCAGACAGGAAAGGAGAGAGATGGAAAGCATTAATTCTTTGTTGCAGCACCTCAGTTGTTCATTGATTGTTTTCTCATATGTTCTTTGACTATGGGGCTACAGCAGAACCAGTGACCCCTTGCGCAAGCCAGCCACCTTGGACTCAAGCTAGCTACCGTGGGGTTATGTCTATGATCCCACACTCAAGCCTGCGACCCCACATTCAAGCTGGATGAGTCTGTTCTCAAGCTGGCAACTTTGGAACCCCTGGGTCCTCCTCGTGCTAGTCCGATGCTCTATCCACAGTGCCCCTGCTCACTCAGGCGAGTAAGACATTTTTAGTAATTAGTAGATATTGTAGTTGGTAGTTTTGAGAACAGGCTTGAGAGTCTATGAAACCAGTGGGTTTAATTATCTTTATTTTAAAAATTAAGTTTTCTATTAGTGAGATTCAAGAGAATATATTTATATAGAGACAAACAAACATCAGTGCTTAGCATTTACGATATAGTTGAAATAGTGAGCTGCTGAGGCAAGACTGGAAAGGTTGAAGTCCAACATTACCTGTAAGGTCTTCGCTCATAATACATGACCTCGGGAAGTTTACTTGATCTCTCTAGGCCTTGACTGTTCTGTGATGACTGAGTCAGACCACATAAGACCAGGTATCCTCAGTTCTAAAATTATAAAGCCTTATTTTCTATAAACTCAAGAAGACAAGTTGCTTTATACCCCAAAATTTTACAATTGCATATTTTGCTTCTGAGCTAAAATATTGGAGAGATCCAAGTTTACTCTTATAAAAATGTTAATACTTTTTATTTAAGGGAAGAAAAAACTGTCAATTTTAGTCAAAAGAAATAAATAGCTAATAAATTAAAATTAAGCCTAAAACATTGCTGGACACAAAAATGATACAACTGAAACTGTCATTCCTCAGACATAACATGAGAGGGCATGGTTTTTTGGAAAAGACAACACTACTGGGAAAATAGAAGGCAGCAGGGAAAGAGGAAGACTAAATATGAGATGGATTGATTCTGTAAAAGAAGCCATAGTGAGGAGTCTACAGGAGCTGAGCAGGATTGTTGAGGACAAGACACTGTGGACATCATTCATTCTTAGTGGTGCCCGGAGTCAGAGCCAACTCAGCAGCGTTTAACACATACACAAATTATTAACTGTTTTACTTCTTTCTCACTGTAAGAGAACCTTTGTTTAGTTTCCCCAGTGAGTGTGCTTTAAATCCCAGAGACCAAATGTGAAGGATACACACACACACACACACATATTTACATGTATATATATATATATTTACATATTGAACATTTGGTTCGTTGTTAGAAACATTTTACTACTAATTGTTTATGCTACTTTATGGTTTAAGGAATATTGTTTTTCAGGTAGCATGCATGAAAATGCTATTCGTTTATGGGAAATTGGTACAATCTGGAGTTTCTAGGAAATTTACTCTAGGAAGTCAGCATTGCCTAGAGTAAACTTCTGTCTATCCATGTTAACACTTTATCTGAAACATATTGTCCAAATCTGCTAGACTTAAGAATAGAGACTTCAACATAGCATGAAAGGGTCTATGGCCCTGAATTATCTTTCTGATTTTGTTTGTTTGCTTGTTTCTACCCTGTTCTACTGGTATGATCTGCTCTTTAACATTGCCTAACTCCAGAGTAGGTGTCTAGATTCCTCTCCTGTAAAATGAGAGGAAAATGGGACCCTGCCTACAAAAGAAAGAAGCTATAAAAAAAACATTTCAAGAGTTTTCATGCTCTCAGAGGAAGGAAAATACATGACTATCACTGATCATTAAAAACATATTTTCACCACCAATGACAACAAGGATTAGATGAGGCTTACAGTGTCATATGTAAGTGCAATAAAATAAATAAAAGAATCATTAGTGTAAGAGCAAGAAGATCAATCTATAGCAGAGAAAAGAACAAGTGTACTTTTTAATGTTTTATTTGTTTCAGAGAACTGAAAATCTTCAAACACTGAATTATTACCCTAGGGGATTTCTTCACACTGACAAAATTTGCTTCGTTGTGGGACAGGGCTGTTCCATGGAATTGCTATGGGATATGAGAGTCTCTGACTTGGAGGCTGCTGAGCATGACATGTAGTAACTATCAACAGTCACCATCTGACAGTTATTCTGCGGCTTAAGGAAAATGGCTTGTGGTCACAGTCCAATCTCTGCTGGACAGGTATCCACATCATAAGAAACCACCACTAAATTTGGCACCAAGACAAACTATTATTGGCAGCAAACAGGGAAGGCCTGAATCAGCGTTCAGACTTGAGAGCTCTGACCATCTAACCTGGTCACTCCAGGTCAAGACTGAGAGAGGCATATTTGCAGGGTAAAATGGGAACATGGAAGGGGTCATTGCCTGAGAACATTTGACAGTCTATGGCTAAAATTACCATTTCAATTTCTAGACTTTCCCCCTTGGCACATTTTTATGTATTTAATTTCATAAATAAAAAGATCTCACCCTTTATATCAAATATGGTCTTTTACCAACCAGTTAAAATATAGAAGATACTACAGGCACTAATGACAATATTACATTGTATCTAAGTATTCAAGGTTGTTTTAAACATAATCCTTGTGCTGAATGAGCTCACAATTTTTATAGAATTAAAGTGATGATGAGTAAAAGCAAAGAAATTCATGCAAAATGGTCATTCCACAGTGAAAGCATGCTATTAGAGAGCCGGCAGATTCATGGCAGTTTACTGTTGACCACCTCAAGGGCAACAGAGACCCTGTGGTGGTTCTATCCAGAGAGCGGCATTCTTAAGACCTTTTTTTCCTTAAACGCAATGCCCTAATAGACTTTGGTATCTACTGCAGAGAAGTATAAATGGCTTATTATTCTAGTAGGAGTTCAGTTTGTTTCCTTCACTTCTCCATATCTGGTTATTTTTATTCAGCACACAGTAAAACACATCTCTGAATGGAGAGGGCATACTATCGGATCAAAGGTGTTCCAAGGGCATTGCCACCAATATGTCAACAGTGGAATTTACCTGGCCCATGAGGCCCAACAGTCATTAAACAGGGTAGCAGTCTGGGGCGCCAATGAGCTCTATAGTATTATAGTTAACCTTGACCCTGGTAGGGTGGGTGCACCTCCCGCTGGTCAATAAATGAGGTAAATTTAATGGCAGCCTTTGAGGTGAAACAGTGTTTTATTCCTTGGCCAGGGCTAAAAATTTGGTTGGCCATAGGGAGCAGAGGGTGATATTTAGGAGTGTGGAGAGGCAGTCAAAATGCTCGTAAAGAGTTTGGAAAATGCTTATAAACGTGGTTGAAAGAGACAAGGCATTGGAAACAAAAGCAGATTTTCCAAACCAAATCTCTGAGATGCAATTATATATTTTCTTTCTGGAGACAAGCTCTGGTTGAACTGTATGGTACAACTGCAAACAACCTTTGCCAGAAGGAGTCAAGTAAACATGGCTAAGAAATGTTTCGTCTTGTAGGTAATATTGACTTTTCTCTTTCCTGTGACTGGTGTGTATTTTTTATTTTAACCATACCTGGAAACAGTTATAGTTATAATCATATCAAACTAAATGCAGGGAAATGAATTAGCCTTGAATGTACTTAGCACTAGGCCATGGTATTGTCAATGTAATCAGCATAGCTCAGAAAAATGAAAGTTGCATGAAGTTTTTCCTTTTACTTGACACTCTATTTGCTTAAGTTACTTGCATAGTCACAATTTTTGACTTTTGAATTTAAAATGTCTTATCTGCTTTTTATACTAAATCAAAGATAATTTTAAATGTTTTAATACCATTTCAAAGTGAAAGGAACAGAGTATAATTATAAATAAAAAGAGTCAATTGATGTGATTAAGAAAAATAGAATCTACTTGCTAGCTTAAGTGTGAAGTATCATGATTGAGGTAGAATTTGATTTTTAAGGACTCATAATGTATCTGCTATTCTACAACAAAACAATCATTTTCTTAACTTTTTTCATCACAACTGACCTTTTACTTGCAGAGTTATTTCTGTAAATGGTTTTAAATTAAGGAAGGTTATGGTAAAGGCTCAGTAAACTTTTAATGTTTTCTTATCACCTCAGTATATATTTAGGAAACCTCAGGCTATCCCTTATCTAATATTTTGGTAATTTAAATTAGCCATGTTCAAAAAAGCCCCAACACATGTGGCTTCTACCAAATATGTTAATACTTCCCATTTTATCAGTCTACTGGCTCACAAATGAAAGAACTCCTTGACATTTTGTAAATACCTCAACTTGAATCAGGCTAAGAGTTTATAGTGTTTATGCCAATAAAGCAGCTGATTAATATTGCTTCTTTTGAAAATTAGCATGCTCACTTAAGCCTCTAAAAAGCAGTGTGTTAAAAGCTATAATGCAACAACAATGTGTTTGGTTGCTTTGTTCCCTGGTTAACAGCCCTGTGGGCTCTGCTCCACAGGTTCCCCCATTTAGCATTGTTATCTTCAAGGGTCCTGTGGTAACAACAGTAGACACCACCAGGGGGTGCCAAAGGACAGAACCTGTTAGCATAATAGTCTAAAGGGCACTACCAGAAGAGTAGAAGGGATAACCCAAAGCAATTAAATTAGTACTTGGATGAGTACTAATGGGCCATGGAGAGTATCTTCTTATGTTAATGGGTTATGCAAAGAGTCGTCAGTCACTGGAGATAGATGGGACCATTGCAATCATTCGACAAACCTCATTTTACACGCAAGTCTTCTGATATCTAGAGAGATTTAAGGACTCATCTAAAGCCTCTACTGGTGGATTGTAGCAGAACTGGGACCAGTATTAGGACCAGAACTGAGGTCTCCAGATTTGTTCTTCAGAGCTTGTTTCGCTCCAGCATGCTCTCTCCTCACAGTGCACATGCTGTAAGACCAGTTCACACAGTGCCTTTAACTTGGCCCCTTGTCCTTTGCAACCCTTTGGTGGTTGGAAAACCATCTCCTTCCCTGAACCTCCAGGTTCTAATGACTGGATATTGAGAGTTTCCCCTGCTTGCTCCCTCCTGAGAGATTCGGATGGAAGAGTACAGAACTCACTTTGAGGACTCTGTGTTCTATTTATGGAAACCACACACTCCTACCCGAGTACGTTCTAATTCTTTCCTCACTTTTTATCTCTACATTTCCAGGGAGCGCCAGCTGCAAGGTCTTTCTTATTTCTATAGTCAGGATCCAGTTGGCCTCTTGTCAAAACTAACAAACTCCCTCGTGCCAAAAAATACATTAGGAACTAATATTTTAAAATATATTAAAATGTCTGTGTTATAATGCATGCTAAAACCCATTTTTAACTAATACAGACCCAGTCTTCAGGTAGAACCCATGTTCCAGCTTTCTGATAGAACCTCAGCCTTCTCCATGAACAACTATTATGGATCTGGGTGAAAAGCCCACTGCGCAACATAAATTAGAATTAGAAAGATAACTGAAACCTTTTAGAGGGCCTATCGATTTTATCATGCTTGATCCACAGAGGCGGCTTAGTGTGTCCACTTCCTCCTAATTTGACAGCTGCCTTGTTATGGGCAGTGCTTGGACTAACGAGGTTACAGCTGTCCGGGGTTGATCAACAGATCCAAATATGACCAAGGAATTGGTAGCTGGTCTCAGTAAATTTGTGCAAATGTACAGATTGGGTAGGCAATATTTACACGGGTGACTTAAAACAAGACTTGAGCCAAGTCTGACCTCACTAGTTCACAGCTCACTCTGGGGAGATAAGGCACAAATTACAGAGACAAGAGATGAAATACAAAAGCATTCAGAGCTCCAAACGACCCACAAAATATCCATCTGTTACATCTAGCATATTTTCCTCTTAGGCAAGTATCTAATTTAATTTCCAATACTTGAATCTGGTCATTCCTCAGAAAAGTTCTCAAACCGTCCTGATGATTTAGCTTGGGATTCAGGTGTCTTTTACCCTTGCCGTGGAGTTTTATGTAAGAGCCACCCCTCCCCCGATCTGTGCACTGATGAGAGCATCCAAAGCGAGTGCCACGATGGCTGCACATCCATTTTGTTATGAAAACATCATTCTATTAATATAAATACAGACCGCACTTGCCAGGGCTAACTAGAACAGGTGCAAAGTCTTTAGATGCTTGCTTGTACTGAGAAATGAAAAGAGTGGACAAACAGTTTTCTGTGGTGGCACTGCCGGTGTCGATGGAACATTCATCTCTGCTGCATTCCTTGATGGTCATGGAAGGTAGCCCGGGAAACTCAATATGACTAGCTTGTAGGGTCGAGAGGGAGGAAGGAGGAAGAGAAAGATGGCGATGACATGGTCCTTAGGCTTCTGTTTATGCAAATACTCTTTTCGTGATCTGGGGCTCACACGGGTTATGTACAGAGTGCATTCTGTCAGATCTCCTGCTGCGAGTTAGGGGTGCTGCCAGCATAAATATTCTGCTGATTCTGATTTTAGAAAACAGCTTAAAGGTTCCTGATATTTCAGTTCTTCCTTTTTTTTTTTTTTTTTTAATCTTATCCATGTGACTGCCACTGTGTTGCTGCTGGTTTCAAATTCACTTTGTAGTTTTCCAGGCAAGAGAAAGTCATTGCTAAAAGGCACATCTGGGTTTCTGTCCCCATCAGCAGAGTTCTCTCAATTTCACTTTGTCTCATGGAGTGAAGGAATCAAATGTATGTGCTCTTTGTGTAACAGTCTTAATAAATAAACAATAAATACTCTGTGTGTGATAGTTGTGGATCTTTATACTTTTGGGGAGCTCATCCTCAGAAGTGAGTTCCTGAAAGCGCAAGGGTGTCACACACAGAAACACACACACATGTATACACATACACACATACGTGTATACACACACACATAGATACACACACTCATATGTGGTAGTTTAGGATTAATTGCTGTCACTTACATCATGGTGGTCTCTCCCACTCTGGTAGGCAGAATTCTTTGGATGGCCTCCCAGGATTTCTGTCTCCTGGGATGCACACCTTATATAATCTTTATTCTGAGTGTGAGTAAGGCCTGTGAATGTAATGAGATCTTATTACCAAGATTACCTGGTGTTATTTGGCAGAGGGGAAAGCATTTGAAATGTCATCAATGTTCCTAATCGGTTGACTTTGAGTTAATTAAAAGGGAGATTATTCTGAGATTAGGTCTGACCTAATGAAGCAAGTTTTTTTTTTTTTTTAAAGGGACTGGGGTCCTTTCTGGGGTCATAGAGATTCTCCTGCCAGCTTTGAAGAAGTCAGCTGTCATGTTGTGAGATGGCCCATGAGGAGGCCAGATGTCAAGACCTACAGGGACCTCTAGGTGATGAGATAGGCCTCAAGCTGACATCCATAAAGAAACTAGGGACCTCAGTCCTACAGCGGCAAGGAACTGAATTCAGTCACAACTGTGTGAGCTCAGAAGAGGACCCTGGGCACTAAATGGAATCACAATCCTGGTTGAAGCCTTGCTTTCAGTCTGGTGAGATTTGATCAGAGAACCTCTAAGCTGTGAAATGATAAATAGGTATCACTTAAGCCATTAAATTTGTGGTAATTTGTTACACAGCGATAGAAAACCAATACACCAAGTTCAATACAAATTGTATGTGGTCTTTGAACAGCAACAGGACTGTCATTCTCAAGAAAGGGAAAGTGTACCCACATTGCGCATACCACAAATTACCTGTTATAAAGAACATCGAATTATAAATGGTGGCAGTGGTTGTTACAGTCTTCTTGTCCAACGTCTCATTTTCTTCTCTGCCTTAGGTTTAGCAGCTACTCTTTCATTTCTCAAAAGGAATAGGAGTTAGTTTGAATTCTGATTTAAGGTTTCAAAACACAACATCATAATCAAGATGCATTATATTTTTGTTATGGGATTAATTATTCATGAGGTTTCCCTGCTTTGTCTCTGTGCTGCCTTTTTAAGAAGAGTCTGGCTTGTCACCAGACTAAGCTTTGGGCTTAGAGTGAAGACCCAGAAGAAAAGGGAATAGAAAGGACCACAGGAGGCACAAGTGTCAGGCCTGGGTGTTTTGTTTGGAGGGATTTGTTGTGGTAGGGATCCTTCTGACCATGAAAGCAGGAATCCCATATTTAAAAAATAAACAAAGGCATAGATGTTAGGCAAAAGTGGGTAATTAAGGAAGCATTCTCTGCTCTACAAATCCCCTCTGTGGTATTAAACATTGAAATAAGTGACTGAGATTTTTTTTTAAATGACATTTGTGAACTGGACTCGGCTCTTTCACTGTGATAACAATCCAAGTTTAAGCTACAAAGATCAAAGATTTGTGCTTATATTTTTGATATAGTTAGAGGTCATGCCAGATCATTCTTGCTCTGTTGCTGATAAGGTCAGCAAGAAAAGGGCCAACTCAGACCCACCCACAGGTTCCCACAGAAGCTTGTCCTGCCATGCCACAGGTAGGATGGTGCAGCAAGCCTGCCACTTATGCAATCCCAACTTGTATTACAGAGCATAAGTGAAACCTAAGAACCACTCAACTTTCTTCTTAATACAGTGAATCGTTGATGTCCTTAGGCCCTGATTTCATCTCATAATCTACAAATCCAATTTAATTACTATTAATCTGTATCATATACAGAAGTGTAATGCTTGAAGGAAAAGTGGTAAGGCATGGTTTATATCCAAAGTGATTTTTTTTCATAAAGCATCAACCGACAATTAATTCTGGGGTAGTGACATCAGAAAAGGGAAAGCTGATTGTTCTGTTTAGAATAAGTAAGTGTGAGCGAACTACAGCCTGTGAGCCATAGCCAGCCATTCTGGTTGTTGTAAATAAAGTTTCATCAAAACACAGCCATGTCATTACGTAGCTAGGGCTCGTGGCTGTCTTCACACTACAAAGGCAGAGGAGAGTAGTGAGTCAAAGATTCTGACAAACCTGAAAGTGTCTCCACCTGTTCTTTTATAAACAAAATTTGTTAATCCCTAATTTGGGAAAACTTCCCTTATTTATTCTTATCACAGTAAAAAATCTTTATGGCAGGACACTTTGGTTGTTTAGGAAGGCTTAGGGAAAAAAAACAGGTATATAAATCAATTTGGAAAATGTCTAGCTCTGAAAAGAATGACGAGTAGTACCTGTGCTCTCATTACCAAGCTAAGTCTTTGCACGCATTACCCAATTTAATGCCATCAAATTCTATCAGGTCTTATTTTTCCCATTTTGCGGATGGCAAAACTGGATCTGGGTTGAGACAAGAATCTGGCAAAAGACTGCTCCCTGTTGCCTCTGGTATTCAAACCCATAAATCCATGGCTGTCTAGATCCAGAGACTGGCAGCTAAATATCACACTACAGTAACATATCAACTTGTGACATACTAGTCCCTCCTACACAAGGCAATCAGCAGAGAAGAAAGTAATTTTAATTTGAGGCCAAATGCATATTTTGGGATTGAAAATGTATAGTATAGAAAATGGTATAGAATATAAAAAACAGATTTATTTCACTTACTACATATGAACTTAATAATACAATTTTTCAGTATAGTTTGCCTGAAACCTCTTATTTTAATTTCTTTTTATAGAAGAAGAACCACATATTAATTTAACATGCATTTATTGAGTATGCACTCTGGCTAGGGACCCCACAGCCATGGAAGACCACCATTTTCTGCAAGTGGAGTGGTGTTTTACTCACATAAAGTTTTCTTCTAAGTTCAGAATAACGAGACGATGATGCTTGCTGAGTTGACACATTTCTTAGGCAAGAATTTATGATTATAATGACAGGTACCTTTTCAAAACTGCTTTAGTAATCCATGTGTCAAGGAGTCTCCAGCTTAACCAAGAATGTCAATTCAAAGCCCTCAGTACATGCTAGTAGAATAGGATTGATTTGCCTTTGAATAGAAACAGGTTTTCATTAATAAGGTTTGGAAAAGTCTCTGAGACCATGAAAATTAGAAAATATCAGTTATAGCTGTCAACCAGGGAATAATTTTGCCTCCAAGGGAATATTTGAAAATGTCTGCAGACATTGTCATGAGCCCAGGGGAAAGTACTACTGTCATCTAGTGAGTGGAGGTCAGAGATGCCACTCAGCTTTCTATAATACACAGAACAACTCACAACAAAGTGTTATCCAACCAGAAATATTAATAGTGCAAAAGTTAAAATTTTCTGGCTTAGAAGTTTTATTAGCTTTTGAGGACAATAGAACACTGATCCAATTTAGACAGTCCCATCATTAGAAGAAGAAAGCAATCTTATTTGCTCAAGAATAAGCTTATAAAATGGATGACTCCAGCCTATATGTACATAACCACTACTGATTATTTGTGGGTATAAAATAAATTTTAGGCCCACCTATTTTTTTAGTAGCTTGAAATTTATCATTAGCATTTGTACGCATTTGCAAGGGTTGCCATAACAAAGCATTGCAAAGTGGGGGCTTAACCAAAACAAATGTATTGTCTCAGTTTGGAGGTCAAAAGTCCAAGATCATGGTGTCAGCAGGGTTGGATCTTTCAAAGGCTCACGAGGGAGAATCTGTTCCACGCCTTATCCCTAGCTCCTGGTGGTCTGCTGGCAGTCCTTGGCTTCTGCAACATCATCCTGATCTCTCCTGTTACCTTCACATGGTCTCGCTGTAGATCTGTTCCAAATTTCCCCTTTATATAAGGACACCAGTCATGTTAGGTTATTGTTAACCTTAACAGTCCCCTTTTGATTTGATTACCTCTTAATTAGACTTTATGTCCAAATAGGGTCATATTCTGAGGCACACTGGGTGTTAGGAATTTATAAATATTAGGTGAGGGTGGGGTAGAAGCAGAAGAAGACGCAATTCAGCTTGTACAGTGCGTAGGACAATTTTATTTTAGAAACGGCTAATTCAGTGTTTATGTATTTCCACAATTTACTGAGTCTGCTTACCTTTTAAGAATCTAGAAGGCAGATGTTTTGAAGAGACTTTGTGGGAATGATTCACATAAACTTTCGTTGTAAAATGATAAAATTAATATAAAAAGGATTTCGTTTTCAGTTCATTCATGGCCCAATTGTCTGACACAATAACTGATCTCTAAACTCTTGGTAAGCACTCAGCAATGTGTAGCACATAAGCAGTAAGGAAGATAAGTTTGCTTGCAGAAAAGCTGCATTTTGTCCTGAAACTGAATATGAGCAACTTAATTTGGGCTTAAAGGGAGACCGAGTTGGGCAGACTTGCTTACATTAGTGCCTGTTCATGTTTCTAAATGGACTCTCTGCACCCTGTGGTCACCTTTGGTGGTCAGTGGGGTGCTTAAACAAAAAAGCCCAATGTGTCTGCTGCAATTCTGCCACCCTACAGTGAACAGCCAAAATTACCTGTGACCTTTCCCAGGAGTGTGAGCCGAAAATCCTTTTCGAAAGCGGGAGCGATAAAGAAATTTGGACTACACTCTTTCATGGGTTTGCTCATAGGAATGTTTATTGGCGAGACACTAAGAATAAACCCAGTTATTGGAGAGGGAGCTGGGAAGTTGACAAGCATGGCTAAACCCAGCAAAGAAATTTGATGAGGAAATTAGATGCTGTGTAGATGGTGTGTAGTGATTAGTCTTCTGAAAGCCAGGATTATTATATAAGTAAGTGGGGGAAGGGCAGTTTATTGTGTTTGACAGACTCCATTTATACAAGTATTCTTCTAGCTGATAGAGCCATAATGCTGCATTTGTTTATAAATTTCTAATGAACACTTTTCCTTTAATGAGATGAAACACCAAAGTAGCAGCAAAGCTAGATCATAGCCAGAAGAATTAGGATTAGTAAAAAGGTGCAGCTAAAAACTCTTCTGGAGGTTTTTTTTTTTTAATTAAGGCAATGCATTTTAAACTTTATATATTTATGAATATTCAGGTTCTAGTGCACCCACAGCAATAAAAAATCCTGGCCCTACAATCATATAACAGAGAAAAAGAGATATCAAAAACCCTTCCCAAATGAGTATTTCAAAATCTTAGTGACTTCTATTCCACCTGGCCAAAACAGCTCATTTTGGCAACCTCCAATATCATATAATCATTCATTCTAAAAGGGTTTCCTAATTTTGCATTCACACAATTAATCAAGTGAGAAAATATGCAATGGGCTTACCGTACGCAGTACCTGGCCCATAATAAGTGCTCAATAAAGTGGATTATCCACTCCTTGTTTTAATTCTCGTCTTCACCCCGGATACCACTTCCACAGTCATACACTGAAAACAAAGATGCCGCCGTGTGTTGGCAGGAAATGGTGTAAAAACTCTCAACTCGGCTGTCCCTGCGGCGTGACTCCGCTAGTGCTGTGCTCAGCACCCTCCGCGTCGTCACATGTAGCCAGATCAGCTGCAGATTAAATGGCTTGTTTAAACTGCGGTAAACAAATTTCATATGTGGATTTCTTTGACAGCCATCGTGACCCTTTTGTGGGAAAAACTCAACCTTCACAAGCTAAAAATTCAAGTGACTCCAAATGTGGTCCGTGTTTCAGCTTGTACAGACCTTTTTTTTTTTTTTTGTCCGAAATTGCAAGATGCAGAGAGAACACATTTTTCTGCCTCATGTCAAACATGAAACTAGCAAAACTATATCTCGAGATGTCTCCTAAAACCTAAAATCACTTCATCCTTGATTTTTTAAAATCATGCATTTCATCTGGCCTATTGTCATTGCTTTATTTATATATATATATTTAATTCTTTTTAAATTGAATTTATTGAGGCAACACTGGTTAACAAAATTATGCAGGTTTCAGGTGCACAGTTCCACAAATCATTTTCTATACACTGTTTTGTGTGTTCATGAACTATTTTCAGGTTGTTGTTTCTTTAAATACCATATCCATTAGGTCACTCAGAAAAGAAGGAATACAGATTAATAATGAATTAATTTTCTTGAACTTAACGAACACAACATACAACACAGACTACTCCAAGTCTCTCTCTGTTGAAATTGAATAGAGTTGATTTAGAAACCTTCAGTGGGTGTCATCAACTTCATAAATAGACTTTCCATCTGTTTCCTAGAAGAACCTAATACTTTGTACATACAGTGAGTAAGGAGGCATAAACCAATAAAACAACAACAACAGCAAAAAAAAAAAAAAAAAAACTAAAACAAAAACAAGGAATTATTAAATAATGCCAATGCGTTATGTAAATTAAATTAATGTATTTACTGTAAAGTACACTAACTTGATGTATGCTTTACACATTTTATGAATCTATGCTGCTTGCAATTAAGTGGCACTCAGATTGAACATAGTGTAGAGAACTTCTAAGTTCTTTGCATATCTTTACTTATTCATCCCTTGCAACAGTCTAACGGTAAAGAAATATTTTTAATTATATTTTACAAATTAGAAACATTAGGTTTACATAATTTTTTCAAGATCACCCAGCTAGTAAGTAGAGACCTCAAATACAAACCCAGGGAGTTTGGCTTCAGTTCTCATGCCCTTAAATACCATACTATTTCTTAATGGAGAGAGAGAGAGAGAGACTCATGATGGATGAAAGTTCTCAGAAAAACAATCTCAAACCAACTATCTATGCTTTCACATTAAGAAACTAGAAACAAAAGAATAAATATACTCAAGGAAAAGAAAATAAAAGTAAAGATATGAAATTGTAAACAAAAAAATAATAGAGAACATCAACAGATCAGCTTTGATATGAATCTAGACAAAAATAGAGCTTGGGTCTATTTATGCATTGTACTCAAACAACTGATTTTATTTTTTGATTCATAAATTGGAAAATTCATTTTTAAGAGCTCAAGGTAATATTAGCCTTTTACTAAACCATCAATCATATCTAGTGATTGTATTTATAAGTGACGTAGAAGTTTATTTATATTATAAGCTTGAGGCAGTCTCTTCTGTAGCCCAACAACTTTATGATTAAATAAAAATCATGTGGTTTAAATAGATATAGATATTTTGTGCACTCCCATTCTTCATTTCACTGTGGTTTCATATATTGCTACATTAATTGTTTTAGGCATAAAAATCGGCAGCTTTTTCTGAAGTGAACACCCTGCCTCACAAAAGACGCGGAAGAAGTGCAGTGCCATTGAATTAGTCACGAAGGCTTGCTTTGTTTTTCTTGCAAACTCTGCCAAACCAAAAGTGTTTCAGGGGCTTATTTTACCTTTAAATGGAAGGACCAATTCCTTGGAGGGAAATTATATTTTGCACATTACAGTTTAAAATTCTGTTTATTTTATTTTATTTTTGTAGAAGAGGTATTGTGACCAAACAGTTTTTTCTTTACAGTCACTATTTGCCAAGAGAGCCTTGAAAATATTGTTCATTTTCCTTTCTGAAAATTCTGTTATTTCAAGTATGTTTTCTCTCTCCATTTTTGCCAGCTGTGCAAATTTTTATAAAACAGCTTCAATATGAATCTTTTATGACTGTTCTTCAGTCATCTGAGTTATACTAAGCACGCAAGGCATAAGAGATATCCACTTTGGATACTGGCTCAGAGACGAAGCGGCATGCAAACCACACAAAAGAAACTCGATCCTCTAACAGCTAATTAAAAAAGCATTACTTTCCACCACGGCTGACCTCCAGCCATATAAAGGATAAAGATGGCCGTCTGTCAATCATGTTTACCTAACAAATTCTGGCACGGGATCATGATGAATGGACAGATCTAAAAAGGGACGATATTGCTCAGAACTCCTTGGTACTCTTAATACCACCTTTAAAGAGGCAGAAGACCTCATCAGTAATTCGAAACCCCTGCCTCAGTGCTAGGGATACACCAGGGCTAAATTTGCCGAGAGGACGCAGATGCTACATGCAAGGAGGCAGGAGGAACATATTTTCACATCTGCAAGGATTTGGATGCAAGTGTACTTAAGATATCATAATGAGTTCATGTACTCTAATGTTTTTATTCAAGCATTTTGAAACCTATTGCATTACTTGAGGGTAAACCAAAGATTTAACAGTAGTCTGTTTTTGTTCTTCCCTGGAATAATCCCAAAATCAACTGGCAGGAAGAAATCCTTGAGGTAATTTAGTCCATCCCCCTGTCTCCAGGCAGGCCAGCAATCTTCTTCTCTCTTTTACTCATAAAAGTACTAGCAGAAGGTGAGTCCATACCTCACTCTGCTATGCTGCCATCACAGCTCTGGGTTTTTATAGCAAAGAAATTTCTCCTGAGTTCAAACTCAATTCTACCATTTTTAAGCAACATTTTATTCTGCTCTTCATTAAAAAAAGAAAAAGGAAAAGCAAGTCTTTACTGTCAGCTATAAAATATCCCCACCCAACTTTTTGCAATGAAGTCTAACTACCTGGTAAAGGTCTGGCTATGTCCGCAGGCTTTCTGACCTGTGCTTTTCAACACAGGTGTTATTGCCTAAGACCTGTTCTTGTTATTGCTGTAACGTTTACTTTAATTTTGGATAACAACAAGGAAAGAAAGTTTATTTTTTTGTCATTGGTAATAGTAATAATGAAAATAACAATAATGCTACTAATAAAACACAGTGCCTAGAGAATAGAAAATATAAATTGACTGGTTATTTGGATTTTTTACTTGTATTTTTTAGCCTCAGATGCTGCATCAGAATATAGCAAAGCATATTATGACCAATATGTGGTTGGTACATGCTCATGGTCTTACTTCTTTGGGTTCTACTTATAACATTTGGGTTTATTCTAAGTAATTTTGCTAACTCAGACTGTGACTATGATTAATCATAGATCTTTTCTGTACCATCTTGGTGCTGCCTATTGTTTTAAATTTTTCCTTGAATCAAATGAGATATGTAGAAGTAGCTTATTTTGGATTTATTCCAATTAAATATTATTTATTATACAGTGTGTCCATAAAGTCATGGTGCACTTTGAACGGTCACAGGAAAGCAACAAAAGATGATAGAAATGTGAAAACTCCCCCAGTTTCATATCTATTCAGTGCAGTTTGATGTGGGCTCCATTTGTTGCCCTACACACATCCAAGCGATAGTGAAGTTCTTGCCACACACAGGTAAGGACATCTGGTGTAACAGAGTGAATAACGTCTGTGATTCTCTGTTTTAAGTGATTAATGTTGTGGATACGTTCAATGTACACATGTTGCTTCACATAACCCGAAAGTAAAAGTCTAAGGGCGTCAGATCCAGGGATCGTGGTGACCATGGCTTGACAGAACCCCTGCCTATCCACCTCTGGGGGAATGTTCTATCCAGAAACTCACGAACAATGGTGGCGTAGTGTGGAGGAGCGTCGTCCTGTTGAAAGAAAACACCTTCTGGAAATTGTGGCACTGCATACAATTCCAACATGTCAAGATAGGTGTTTGCCGTCACAGACTGCTCCGCGAAAAAAAATGGGCCTATCACCTTATCATGCATCAGGCCACACCACACGTTCACTTTAGGGGTGTTACGTTCATCATACTCAACATAGGCATGAGGATGTTCAGCAGCCCATATTCGGACGTTATGGCAATGCACATGACCACAGATATGGAAAGTCGCCTCATCGCTAAACACAATCTTCTGCAAAAATCTTACATCATTGTCGATCTCATGAAGCATATCTGTAGCAAACGCGCATCGTGTGGGTCTATCCGCTGGTTTGATAGCGTGCAACAGCTGCAATTTGTACCCTGTAAAACAGAGACGTTTCTTTAACACCTTATGAACTGTAGTCTTGCTTAGGTGTCATTGTCGAGCACACACACGCACAGATTTTTTAGGGCTCCTTAGGTAGCTATCCCGTAGAGCCTCTACAGACTCGTCACTGACTGATGGCCTACCAGAACGGGGTTTCTCCACCAAACTGCCAGTTTCCTTCAAATGCTTATCCCACCAAGTAATGTTATTCCTATGTGGTGGCGCTTCGTTATAAATGCACCGAAATTCATGTTGCACTTTGGTCATGGATTCAAATTTAGCGAGCCACAGAACACACTGAACTTTCCTCTGTACCGTCCACATCTCAACTGGCATGGCCGTGGGTTGCTCCGCTGTATACACGGTGTTACATCATCATCTGCGCATGCACACATGCTGCCACATCATCTTCCAGAAACTGGGAGCTTTTCCTTTTATTTGGTGCAGATTTCACATTTCTATCATCTTTTGTTGCTTTCTTGTGACTGGTCAAAAGTGCACCATGACTTTATGGATACACTGTATTAAAATACATTTTTAATTCTTTGATCATGCCTCTTCTTTAATACATGCACATTTATTCTCCACATTTCCCTGGTACGCACACATAGCTTTTGTAACACATTTATCATTATTTTCTAGTTATTTAATGTAAGTTAGTTTTGTTTTTTCAAAGGCAAGAGGTAGTAGAGAGTGGTGGTTCTGGTTCAGTAATTCCTTGGGGGAAGGTATCTAACCTCTCAGTGCTTTAGTTTATGGCAAGTAAAGCCAGGCATGATAATAGTACTTTCTTCATAAGATTGTTATAAAGATCACAGAATTGATGCTTAGAACAATTTCTAATACATCATAAGCACTTTAAATGTAATTATTGGTTCTGACCGGTTTGCTTAGTGCATAGAGTGTTGGCCTGGTGTGCAGACACTCCAGGTTCCATCGCTGGTCAGGGCACACAAGAGAAGTGACCATCTGCATTTCCCCTCCTCCCTCTCCCCCTTCTCTCTCTTCTCCTCTCACAGCCAGTTGCCCAGTTGATCCAAGTGTTGGCCTCAGGCGCTGAGGATAGCTCAGTTCAAGCATCAATCCCAGACAGGGGTTGCCAGTTGGATTTTATCTCCCTTCTTTTAGAAAAAATAAATGTTGTTATTACAGGAACTAACCATACATTTAATGTTATAACAAAGTCATTTGAAAGTCCAAGCAATCAATAAAAATCCAGAAATCTTTGAAGATGATTTCTGTGTTTTTGCTTAGCTGCATTTGTCATCTATGCTTTCCTTTTTCTCCCCTTCTGGCTAATTTACCATAAATAGTTTTCCTTCATAGGCATGCTTTCAGCTATCTGCTCCTTCATTGTTATAAAACTATGTTATCTCAATTATTTCAGTGCATTTAGCCTGACCAGGCGGTGGTGCAGTGGATAGAGCATTGTACTGAGATGTGGAAGAACCCGGGTTCGAGACCCCGAGGTCACCAGCTTGAGCACGGGCCCATCTGGCTTGAGCAAAAGTTCGCCAGCTTGGACCCAAGGTTGCTGGCTCCAGCAAAGGGTTGCTCAGTCTGCTGAGCGCCCACATTCAAGGCACATATAAGAAAGCAATCAATGAACAACTAAAGTGCCACAACAAAAAACTGATGATTGATGCTTCTCATCTCTCTCCATTTCTGTCTGTCTGTTCCTCTCTCTGACTCTCTCTCTGTCTCTGTAAAAAAAAAGAAAAAATTATTTCAGTGCATTTATAGGACACACCTAGGTAACTAACTGTTTTGCAGAGTCTACTTATACTTATTTTATTCTTCTGATTTATTAGATTTGCAGTTCTATGCAAACCATTATCAGGTTAATTTGGTTTATTGGTTTCACTCATCACATTAAAATTTTAATTAATTGGATAATTTTGATCTTCATAAATGGATTTTGGGTGGTGAGTTATATTTCCAACCTTTTAGCTAAAATTTCAATGGTCATGATCTGTTCAAAGTCCATTCTCCTTTAACTGAAGCTATATTGGTGCCAACTTTTGGTCTTTTATTCAAATATAATCTCTAATTATAAAGAGATTAAGCGGAATTATCTAATTATTCTAGTTGATGAGATTATAACGTTTTAATCTTTGCCTGTCCACAATGCATTATTTTAGTGTGCATTGAAATGAAATGAGGAAGTAGGGGACTTCTACTTAGTGATATAAATTCAGTGTTATCTAGGGGCTGCGTGTTTGAGATTTCCTTGCTATTCCTAAAAAAGAAAACAGACTTTAGATAATTTATGATATATTAATGATGCCTAGTTGAAATACATCTCTAACTTCTAATGTTTAACAGTGGTGAGAAAATATAATTTGCCCTTTCTTCTACCTATGTTATTAAAAAAGAGGGGACTATTTGAGTTTAGAGAAAGTGAAACACTAAGCAGGAAATATTATGTGACTCCTTCTTTTTATATGCTTCCCATGAGTTTTACCCTAAAAATCCTCTCAATATTTGTCTTCATAACATCTTTTGGCACTGTTTTTTGGGGTGATCTAATAAAGAATGAAGCACAAGAAATAAGTGTAAGAGCTCTGGGCTCTGTGGACAAATATCTGCAATCAATCATAAAATTTATAACAGATACTAAAAGGAGAAGTGATTTTGCAGAGAAGGTTCTAGAATGGCATAATATCATCATAGGAAAAGACTCTAAATGGCATTTAATTCCAACATACTCCAGAGATGAAACTGGTATTTCATAAATTATGTACATTAGGACATTATGTTAAAGGGTTATAAAAATTGAAGCATCAGTGCATATAATTTAAAGTGCTTGGCTTCAAATGAAGTTACTCTCTTGAGACTGATAAGAAACATAGTTGTCTCCTATACAAAACATATTTAATCTCAGTATTTCCATAGCAGGAGAAATTTTGAAGTGTTCTATTAGTAACTTGTACATTCAAAAACCTAATGATTGCTTCCCATACCATGCCACTCCTGCATGACGTGACCATCTACATTGTTCTGAAGGGACTGAAGAAATAGAGTATGGTAGAAAGTGAGCTGGATATCAAACAATCCATGAACTGGTCATATTGACATCTGCAATGCTTTATATAAAAAATGTTAAATGAATATTTCAGTTGAGGCATCAGGATAATCAATACCACAATTCAAAGAGAACTGTAGGACCATGAAGCAGCATTTCCTTTTTTGGTTTCATGAAAATTATAAACATTTACACAGGTAGATAGAATTGAATAATAAATCTCTAGTATCAAAAACTTGGCTTCAACCCATGGCTGGTCTTGTCTCATTCTTGTCCTTACTACTTCTATTAGTACATTATTTTAAAATGAATTCCTGACATCATAACACTTCACCTATAAATACCTTAATATATATCCCTAACAGATAAGCATTTTGTGATGTTTAACATAGCCACAATACTACTATCTCTCTGAAAACTTTAACAATATTCCCTTAATATCATCAAATATCCAGCCAATGTATGCATTTCCCCAATTGCCTTGTAACTTTGTTATTGATAGCATGCTTGAATTATGATTCAAACAAGGTCCATAGATCATATTGGTTGATGTGTCCCTTCAGTCTCTTTTAATTTATAGGTTATTCCTTGTTCTTACTTTTCCCCATTGTGATTACTTGTTGAAAAAATTAGGATGTTTGTTCTATCATTTCCCACATACTGGATATTGTTGATTTTATTCTTGTTTAGTAAATTTCTCTGTTCCCCTCATAGACTGACAATGAGTTTTAAAGGCTTGAATAGCACCACATTTTAAAAGAAGATGACCAAAAACTAATCCTCTTAACCCTTCATTCACAAAGAGAGCAGAAAGAGTAAGGCTTAGAAATGGGAGCAGATGCATCCACGGCCACACCACCCTGATAGCGCCAGGTCTCGCCTGTTCTCAGAAGCTAAGCAGGGTTGGAAGCAGATGACTGAAGAGAGAAGTTCAAATGCTCAAGTCCTTTTTCACCTCAGATCAAGAGAAAAGGGCTTTAGTGAGACCACGCTGAGAGCTTAATCTAAGACTCCTGCATTTAGTCTGGGTTTCGATCCTGCCTAAAATTTCTAAAAGATCAGCAAAGGAAGGCCAGCTTCTTTGATGGGGAGCCAAGGAGAGTTGGCTGCGTTGAGCTCCAGACACCTGAACTTTGTCAGACTAGAAAATGTGTGAAATCATCTTGTGGACCTTAAGTGTGAAAGGGTGGCGCAGAATCAGTGTAGATTTTAACAAGACTGCCAGAAAGAAAGCAGTGGACATCAATGGGAAGAACAAGGAGTAAAGAGACTGGCCAAAATACAGATTTCCTCTCAATAACAGACCTTGAAACGAGAGATCTGAACCGTTGATGTGCTGTGGATTTTTAGAGGTAATTCTCTCAAGGACTGATAAAAGCTCCTAACAGTGAAAGGCAGATCTTGCTTTCTATTTCACTGTTCATTTGAAAGGAGCAGCTCATTGGACAGCAGGGTTGATGCTTGTGATTGAAGCATGAATAGTTCCTCAAGAAATATTTGTTAACTAACTTATTACTTCTTTACTCTATCTTTATGTCTGATTTAAATTTGAAATATTGCTATCACTTCAGCAATGCTTTGCAAAATTTATTTAATGACTACAAAACCAATCTCTTTTTCAATCTTTGGCAGAAAAGAATATCCAAAATCATAGAAAACCCAGTAGAAATAGTTCTTTCATTAAATGAGCAATTTGCTGTTCTGTTTGTATTAAATTTGCTCTATTAATCAGATTGTAAGCTTGATGCAGATGAACTAATTTATACTTCTGCCTAAATTTCTACAGCATCTACCTTTATGCTGGGTGTATATTTTAACTTCAAAAATATAAGTTGTTCAGTTGAGTTGTTGGAATATCAGAATGCCACTCAAAACAATATAAAAATACATTACAAAAATGTGATATTACTTAAATTCCTCCTTTCAACCTTTAAATATTATTATAATAACTTTTATAAAAAATATATATTCATAACTGTATTTACATGAATGTATACAGAGAAATCATTTGAGAAAACATTTGCCAAAGTTTTCTTTGTTGTTTGAGCCATGGTTTTGTCCATTTGAAAAAAAAATAAAGGAAAATCAAGAACAACTAATTTAAAAAATATTAATAGGTCTAAATTCTCTTCACAAGGAATGAATTTAAAATAATAGAAAAGGTATCAGTCTGAGTTGACTTATAGACCTAACCTATTCATAAAGTAGCTGTGTGATGTTAGGCTTAAAACAACTTTATGTGTTTTTATTTTTATTTTTTCTACTACTATTTGCAGAGTTTGGTGGTTAAAGGAAGGTAATAAAAGTAAAAGCACTTTTAAAATAATAAAAGTCTGTTGATACAAAAGGTTCTAGGTGACCATGTGAACTTCTCTATGCTTAACAACAGAAAAGAAAAAGTCATGCTTCAGCAACTATACACTATTTAGAATCGTAGAGATATTAGGGAAAGGGGCAGTGGAAGTTCTTCTCTGCATTTAAGAGTCTGTTGTGTACACAGGTTTCTTAAAATTGAAATATGTCCCACTGGTGCTACCTACAGTGATGTTAGATGGTATATGAGTGAATATTTTTAAGTTTTGTGCTTATTTCAAAGTATTTTAGAAAAAATAAATAACAAGACAGACTCCCCAAAGCAAGCTTATAGACTATCAGGGACTTCTAATAACCACTGACCTCCTTCGAGTTTTTCCAATGGAAGTGAGTTTCTCCTTTGAGAATATTATTTTAAAACAAACACTGAGAGGCCTGACCTGTGGTGGCGTAGTGGATAAAGCGTCGACCTGGGAACACTGAGGTCGCCAGTTCAAAACCCTGCACTGGTCTGGTCAAGGCACACATGGGAGTTGATGCTTCCAGCTCCTCCCCCCTTTCTCTCTCTCTCTCTCTCTCTTTCTCTCTCCTCTCTAAAAAAATGAATTAAAAAGTTTGAAAAAAAACCCAAACACTGAGAGAAGTTCCTAATGAACCTATAACCAGTATAGAGCAAGGGAGTCTATAGTATTACTATCATAACTGGGGTGGATGTCTATTGCATGGCAGAATCCTAGGGATAAAGTTTTGTTGAGGCTAAAGAGGAATAATGGAGAAAGGGATCTGAGAAACTTCCTTGTCTAAAAGGACGGAATTTCCAAAATTCATAAAAAGTACTTAAATGTACACGATACAAAAAATACAAATAAACTTGGACTGGATTTTGGCTGATGTTAATGTCATAGGTTAGTTCATTTTAATGCATGGGACCAATCAAGGAGATGGATAGGTGTGGGCAAAAGTTGTAAGTATACAAAACACAGTTTTATCTTTTTTTATTGTTTCTTTATTATTATATTACTTATTTGTATTACAGCTATAAACCTACTTTTACCCACCCTGGTATTGATGTCAGTCTAGCAATGACACCACAAATATGGGAGTGATCAATCCATTTATAGCGCACCCTCACACACACTTGTAAGGGAGCATTCTAGTGGCCTCTGTCAGATCTCATTTCTCCTCTTGGCTTAATCCATTTCAGCTTCACAGTTTCTTTGGCTTTCTCTGAACATGTCAAGTGTGCTCTCAACCCAGGACTTTTGCACTCGCTGTCCTAAGGATTACTATTAGCTTAAAGATTGCCTTTGTGTATATAGAGAAAGGTGTCACTTTCTCAAGGCACACCCCAACATGGCTGCCCTGAGCACATTTGTTTTGCCTGGCACACTCTTCTCTCAGACATATGCGATGTAGTTTCTACCTCATCTTCAGGTCTTTGCACATACTTCCGTTGAGTGATGCTTTACTTGACCACCTTATCTTAAACTTGTACTTGTATTGGTTCAGCTCACATGATTTCTCTTCTTTGCTTTATTTTATATAACCTTCTAATATGCTATTTTACTCATTTATTGTATTGATCTTTTCGCACTAAAATGTAATCGTTTCACGAGGGCAGGTTTCTTTGTTCTTTTCTTCCTTCCCCCCTTTTTCTTTCATTCTTTCTCTTTCTTTCTTTCTTTCTTTTCTTTCTTTCTTTCTTTCTTTCTATCTTTCTTTCTTTCTTTCTTTCTCTCTCTCTCTCTCTCTCTCTCTCTCTTTCTTTCTTTCTTTCTTGTTTTTTTTCTTGCTTTCTTGCTTTTTTTCTTGCTTTCTATCTATTTTAGTCACTGAAGTCCCAGAAAAGTTATCTGTCTTTATTTCAAAACCATGTCTCTTCCTCTGAACTTTCTTGTTACCTTAAAACTGAGGTGAATCCATAACTTCTGTGTGTACATGAAATCTTTTTTTTCCCCCAGAATCTTTCTCTGTGCTTTCTTTTAGATTTGCTTCTGCTTCATACAACACGAATCTTTTCGTATCTCGTGGTTCTAATTACTGAAACAGACTATACAAAATTAATTCTTATTGGGGCATTTTTAAATTTTAAAAAAATATATTTTCCACAGCAGGCCAAAGATCAGCTTGTAAATTAACTTTCTTTGGATTCCACATTTAGAGTCCTTAGCTGTGGCTCAGGATTCAAACGATGATCACCCAGAGCTATTGGCCTTTTCTCCTTTGGCTGAAGCAGACACTTGATATAACCTGATGTTAATATATTGATTGAGTTTTGTAAGATATGTAAATGTGACTTTAGTTGGATATCAAAAGTTTTCAAAATGTGTCCATCTGCATTACTCTTTCTCAACCTGCATTACTCTTGCTCACAAAATTTAGAGGATCAGGGAACATGCAAATACTCCAGTACCTTTTCAGCCTTTTGAATAGTGCATTTTCACCTATGAAATAAAAGTTGGTTTTGCATCTCATTTGCATAATCAAACAACCCTTTTTGACTTGTCGTTTGCTTTTCTGATGTTCTTATTTATAAGAAGTATACTCAAATACTTCTTTTTTTATCGCTTCATATTCATTTTGAAATATCCCTTAATTTTTATAAGCAGTATATTTCTAGTTATTTCTTTCTCTTTGTAGATGTCCCTATCTTATGTAATGGTTAGCCACTGGGACTAGAGATCTCAGTACCTATAAATGATTACCATCCCTTGTCAATTTGATTTCTAAAAGATCTTTATTTTTCCTTATTTAGATTTCTCTAGACTTAACTTCTTGTTTTGATGATATTATATACTTCTTATCAGAATATTTTAAAAATCCTAATGCAACTAGATTATTTTTCTCTTCAGAATCCCTCCATGATTCTAGCTAGTTTAGTAAGACAAGAAAATATTTTAAAAAGTTAAAATATATTAAAGAAAACGGTAGATTTCATTATTTTGCAAATAAAATCTAGATGCATCTGCAAATAACCTAATAAAATTAGTAAGTAAATAGAGCAAAGTTGCTAGATACAAGGTAAAGGTCTAAAAATTAATTGTTTTAATGCACTAGCAATAAACAATGGGAAAAATTATAAAATAAAACAATAGCTCTTTAGCCCTGGCCAGATAACTTGGTTGGTAAGAGCAACATCTGGAAGTGCTGAGGTTGTCGGTTAGATCCCAGGTCAGGGCACATACAGGAACAGATTGATGTTCCTATCTCTTTCTCTTCCCCTCTTCTTCTCTTGATAAAATCATTGAATAAAATCTTTAAAAAAAGAAATAAAAATAAAATAATAGATCTCTACACTAGAACTTATAAGACTTATCAGTAGATGTTTAAAAGTTGTTTATTTAATTAACACCAAATAGGTCTGTTTAGAGAATATTCTCATTGTTTTATGAGATGTTATACATACTTAAAGCCAAGTAGATATAAAAAGTATTGTCTTTTTACTTACAAATACAAATATGCTTTGCTCATCTTAAGCCAAATAAATTCTGATACTCTAGTAGGATTGCAAATAATTTTAAAAATATCTCAGTGACAGTTTATATGTTAATTAAGAAAGTTTGTCTTTGCAAATATAGTTTTTCTTACAGGGACAGAGAGAGAGTCAGAGAGAGGGACAGACAGACAGGAACGGAAAGAGGTGAGAAGCATCAATCATTAGTTTTCGTTGCCGTTGCAACACCATAGTTGTTCTTTGATTGCTTTCTCACATGTGCCTTGACCACGGGCCTTCAGCAGACTGAGCAACCCCTTGCTGGAGCCAGCGACCTTGGGTCCAAGCTGGCGAGCTTTTTGCTCAAGCCAGATGTGCCCGCGCTCAAGCTGGTGAGCTCAGGGTCTCGAACCTGGGTCTTCCGCATCCCAGTGCGACGCTTTATCCACTGAGCCACCGCCTGGTCAGGCTGTCTTCACAAATATTAAATGCATGGAAAAATAAAGCTAAGGGCTTGAACATTTCTATACATTTGAGTACATATATTTGTTATAAAAATAACAAGTGTCAGATTCAAATAGTAATTTATATTTCTGGTAGCATGCTGCTTTTTTAGTAACTGTGATTTGAATATCCGAATGAAGACAGGTCTGTCATGTGATTTTATAAAATGACAAAGTTGTCAGATTTAAATACAATTTTTAACAATGCACAAAGCAAGTTTTATTTGTTTGCATTTTCCTTGAATGGGACCTTGTCAAACACTTGGTTGGGATAAACATTGCTGAAAGTTTGCCCTTGATTGTGACTGCCCTCTACAAATGTAGGAAAGCGGCCAATTTCAACACAATTCTCAGGGTTAATTTTGGGTTTTCATGGCAGTGTGCAAAATTATAGATATTTGTCATTGGTTGAACACCTTAATTGGTATTTTTCTAGATGTTTTCTGATTATATAAATTATATCTGGATATTAAATTGTTGGTATAAACATTTCCTATTTTGAAGGAACTAATTAGGTCAAAATGACTAATTCCCCATTGCAGAGTCATGAACACAAATTATGATTCATGGAAGTAAGCATGACTTCATATCCAGGACATGGTAACGCTTTATTTGTGTGCATTTAAGGAAGACAGGGGCAGAAGTTCATTTGCTGCACCTGTTACAAAAAGTTGTGAAGGCAAGTAATAGTCTGGAATGGTTCGCACATCATGCCCAGTGGCACTTCAAGAATGATCGCATGTGCCAGCTACATGCTGGCAACCCCGCCTCTTCAGCCTTAGCATGACTCACACACAGTTAGTACAGAGCAGAAGGAAACTAAGGGCTGGGAGAATCGAGACCTCCACTGGAATCAGAGTTATAGAAGGAAGCTGTTGGTGGGATAAAGAACATATTTTCTTCTCAGTTTTATAATAAATAATAGGTTTGTGTTTGTTGATTTAAGAATATTTTTATAAAGCGTACATTATTCTCATTAGTTATGCTTCTGAACTTGAATTGGGTTATCTGCACGCCACATAGTTTTCCAAAAGCATTGTCATTTTCTGAGAAATTCAATGCCTATGGTTTTAAATAAATCCTTGGTTCCTAGTGTTCTGTAACTTCCACCCGCTCTCCCCACTAAGAAGGAAAATATAAGGCAGACAAGTATTGCTCAGTGAGGTCCACCTGCTTAGCACACACTTCTGGAAGTATAGAAGTTACAGGTTATATGCCATTTCTAGGACACAAGCTGCAGTGGACATTGGTTTTGTATTGTAACTCAAATCTATACAATTCTTTGATTTGGTTTTTAAAGAAACAATATAAGGATCTTCTTTTCATATAGAATGTTTTTAAAAAGTACAAAAATATTCAGTAGTTTCTGTCTATTCAGTTTAGGTAAGCAGCCAAAAAATTAAAAAACCCAATTCAAAATTGTTCTTAGTTTTAATCACTAAAATATCAGTTTAAATGTCACATAAGAACATGTTTTCTCAAAAGATTTCTGGTTCAGGACTTCCTGACTTTGGTGTGAAAGAAGGACATGACACCACTGCAAGTAGTTGACTCAGATTGGAGTATGAGAAGTATATAGAGTCTAAGCTAGAAATACCATTGGCATCTTCTATCTGAAAATATTTATATTTGTCTATCTCTATAACAGCATCAGATTTTAATACATTTTTTTCTAATAACTTTAATTTAATAGTAATGACAGATATTTAACGACTTAAATATTTTACTTGCAGTTTGTCGAAATGCCATTTTTTCAAGAAACAATTCTTTGTCCTTAAGTAGCATACATACCCTTTAACCGCTTGATCATTACATTTCTTTTTCATGCTTCTGTGTGGTATAATTTTTTCACTTTAAATAGTACACTATTAAGACATGTGGAGGATATTTTTGACTATATCATACCTATGGGTATTTGGTTTTTAAACATATTATGGTTTCTTAAAAGGTTTGGTATTGCAAAAACAAATTTAGAATAAAATTACTCTCTTAACCATATCCTTGAAATGGTTTGATTTCTAGCTGTGGATAAATCCTAGTTCCTTTAGAGGTTACCTCTCCCCCTTAGACCAGTCAGCCCCAGTAATTAGACTGCCAGTGCTCTCGTGCTGACAGCTCCTGCATTGATTTACAAGGGTTGGAATTAAGGATTTTTTTTCATGAAGGATGATTGCTGAGTGGCTCATAAGACCTCCAAGTGCTACAAAGATTATGTATTTTAAATTTGGTGCTTATAAATTTGAATCCCTACCAAATAGTTATATTTGGTTTTTTTTATTACTCTAAAACAATGACATTCTAAATACTTGCTTTAAATATTTTCTTCTAAGTGATATAAACCAGCTTTAAGAGGCTATCTATTGCATGATTTCAACGATACGACATTCTGAAAAAGGCAAAACTCTAGAGACAGTAGAATTGATCACTAGTTGACAGGAGTGCAGGGGAAAGGATCAATGCTGATGCAAAGGGAATTTTTAGGGCAGTAAAACTCTTGTGTATGGCACTGTACTGGCTTATATATGACATTATGCATTTGATAAAACCCATAATACTTTGCAGCACAAAGTGTGAACATCAATGTATGCAAATTTAAAAACGTATTTAGGAGGTTGGGGGATCTTAGGATGGAATGCAGACTGTAACAAAAGAATAGATCTGTATTACAAATGTATGAACCAACCGCATGGAAGGGCATGGTAGTAAAAGGTGCTGGCCTAAATAACTTTGAAAATGAGTCTTTAAGGCTAAATGTAAAATGAAAAGTATACAAGCACTGTACTATAGTCGATAACATTGCTTCTCATGGAGGTACAGGTAAACAATTTTGATACTGATCAGATATACACTCCCCCACACACATACATGTACTAGAATGAAAAAAATAAGTAAATGGACAGCAGATGGTGGGAGTCAGATTTCTCCCTGTTGAAGTAGAATCTATAGATAAACCGGGAGAAGAGGTTGGAGTGATCCATGTGAGAATGGCTTAGAATTGGAGACCATCAGTGTGAACTTAGCTTTAGATAGATGCAGATGGTAACATATAGAAAATATTTATAGATATTTGTATTTTACAGGGGTTAGCATATATACACATATTTCTTCACTTTGTCAGGTGAGAGGGTCTGGAAGCAATATTCCAATTTCAAAGAACATATGTGGTACACAGATCTTGGTTTCTAATATCATTCTCCAATAGTAGAGAGCACAGGGCTCCTAGGAAAGACCACTGACTGTACTGCTGGGGAAGGAAATACACATGGTAAGCCTGGAGCATCTTGTGGGACCCCAAAGTAATAAACTACTCAAACACAAAACAGAACACACTGATGGAGGCATGTCAAAGAAGTACAGGAACCAATTAAAAGATTTCCCAATGGCCAAAGTGGAACAATTTGAGTAATAAAAATATTAAGTCACACTTGTTATAATTCAAAGTATACAGTAGATTTTCATGAGTCTATACTTACTTAAATAAAGAACTGAATAAGTTAATAAGTGTGGGAGAAGAAGAATCTGTGTAGAAAAAGTCCAAATAGTTTTTGTAGCTACTTCGCATTTGAGGAGGGGAAGTATAAGCCCCCCCTCTTCAAGTGTGGTCCATACATAGTGACTGCCTTCCAAACAAGTAGAGTATGAAAAGAAGGATGGAAGGGGAGAATAACTTACAGTAGAGACACGTAACAAATTCTACTCCAGTCAGGTGATGAGCAGTAAACATCACCAGTCATGAATTCAATCAGTAATAGTTACTTCTGACACGATGAAACGAAAATGCGAAAATGACACTTAACCTTTGTGATCTTCCTTTAAAAAATCCAAAAACTCAGTCTTGTGAGAAAAATATCAAACAAATTCCAATAGAAGGGTATCCTACAAACACCTTGGCCAGTACTCCTCAAAACTCATTTTTGTCTCATCATATCAAAAGTAAATTTTATCGATCGGATTCATGAGTAGCAATGTTGACTTTTCATCACCTGGCTAAAGTAGCATTTGTCAGGTTTCCCCACTGTAAGTTACTGTACCTTTCCATTCTCTTTCCAAACTGTACTCCCTTGATTGTATCATCTATTTCTGTAGTATCAGAGTTTTTTTGTTTTATTTTTTTATTTTTTATTTTATTTATTTTAGAGAGGAGACAGAGAGAGAGAGAGAGAGAGAGAAAGAGAGAGAGAGAGAGAGAAAGAAAGAGAAAGAGAGAAAGGAGGGAGGAGCTGGAAGCATCAACTTCCATATGTGCCTTGACCAGACCAGTGCAGGGTTTTGAACTGGCAACCTCAGTGTTCCCAGGTTGACGCTTTATCCACTGTGCCACCACAGGTCAGGCCGTAGTATCAGAGTTTTAATTAGTGCAGCCCTATAGTATATCTTGAATGCCGGTAAGATAATTTCTTTCATATTAATTCTTTTTTAAAAAATAAAATCTTACTTATTACTGCACAAGTCACAATTTTTTTGTTAAATTTTGAGTTGTTTCATTTTCTAATTTTTATGACTGACATTCTGAACAGAATCTTTTTGTAAATACCCTTTTCCCTCCAAATTGAATATTGCTATAAAACATTTTACAAAAGCTATTTTTAAATATTTATAATTTTACTGACTACCTTATTGAAAACTGTTTTATTCTAGTTTTGCTGTTGATTTTCTATTTGAATAAAATGATATTTAATTCAAATAAAGATGATCACTAACACTGCCTGCAGGGTTAATCTTATGGCAAGAACTCTTGTCAATAAAAGAGAAGGGTACTACACCAACATTTACTTCATTTACATATTTTTTGGAGGTTGTTATTTTAATCCATTAATCTACTTTTTTAGTGAAACATATTAAAATAATAATGTTCATTTAGGTTTAAATTATAATTAATTTTTTTTCTGTATGTGGCACTAAACCACTTACTTAGGCCAACGAGTTACTTTTTATATGGAAAATACATTTTGATTAAATGTAAGTATTTACAATTGTTGGGCCAGAATTATATAAATTATTTTAATCTTGTGTCATTCTGTCCTGAGAAAAGAGTCTGATTGTTATGGAAAAGCCTAGTTAAATTAAACTATTAGATTACTTTGATAAAAGTGTAAGCACATGAACAAATAAAATCTCATTTAATCCTGATAATGTCATTTTTTTGAAGTTGATATTATTATTCTCTATTTTCTATAATTGCCTAGCAATCAAGTTAAGATGGAGGCAAAATTGAACATCTCTTCGGACACATGTAACTCTTTAATTCATATAAATGTGGAATGGTTTTTGCTTTGAGTAAAGAGGTAGAAAGATAAGGTTAAGTCTTTAGAGTAAGGAATCTACTTACAAAGCCAAGGGCTTTTGTCTTTTCTCTCCAATCCATAAGAAATAAGATTTTTATGGGGGAAGTTGGGATGGTAACATGGGGACCTTGGAGAAATAATTGAAGGCAAGGCAAAAAGGAAACAGTTGAAAAAGGATAAATAAGAAGAGGTTATGAGAAACAGAGTCAGGAGCTGCTCAGGAGAGGAAACATCTTGGTGAAACATGACAGGTTGGTCTCAATAAGCAAGTATAGATAAGTACAAATATATGTGCAGGTGATTTGATAATGGTGGGGAACACTAATTCATAGATTTATGAGTTAAATTGTAATGTAATATATATCAAATTTACTGCTAAGTGATGTTGAAAGTCAGACACAGCTATAGTTTGAGAAACACTATTGCTGCCCATATTAATCAAGTATATATAGAATTTCATATGCTTCCCCTTCAAATGGTACTGCAATATTTCACACAGAAACATTGTCTTGTATGTAGCATAATGATCCTCTGACATCACTCAATTGTCTTAAAAACACTTTTGTTGATTTAATAAGAGGTTTCTTGGTATTATTTTTTATATTAAAACACCATATATCTATTAACTTAAAGACAGATGCTACTGACATTAGTTGATATGTAAGTATTTAGGAATATACATATTGAATAAAACATGGCTGTTTTAACAATTTTATATAAACTGCATCACTGTACCTAAGGCACTTTGGTTTTAAGAGTGAGCCAAGATGGGTGTTAAGATTTGCCACAGAACTTTATTTAGAAAGCTTTTCCCCTGAGAACTGAGAAAAAAATCTAGGAACAAGAGATTTTATAGTAAAAAAAACACTTGACTAAACATCATTATCAAGCATGAGTAGGATCCAGAAAATGTACCATGAAGAAAACTGGCATCTAGTTTCTCAGTCATTGGACAAGCATTCGTCGAATACTACTGGGTGCGAGAAATTACCTTAGATACACTAAAACCGTTATTCTACTTATTTAAGAAATTATAAGTTAATTGCCATCTAGTCTTTTGTGTGTATATCTATTTGTTTTTCCGTGTTTATGTTTCTCAATGTGAAACTTAACATATAGATATTAGTGTAACAATAGTGTTCTTGTTATAGCATGTAGGAACATATGCCAAGATGAGAGGTTAAGAGAGGAAGGCAATATAGAAGCAAGAGCTGCTGTTGTCAGGCACTGCTTTGTTAAAAGCTGACAAAAGGAGCCAGATGTAGAAAGTCTGATACCCAGAACCAGAACTGCTGTGGGAGTTGTTCAGCGATGGTAAAGAGACAGGTTCAACCCTGAGTTCCCAGAGGCCATCCAGTGAAGATAGCAGTAGTTTGACAACAATATATCCATACAAGTCAGCATCCAGGTATCTGACCTGGAAGGTGAGTCAGAGGCAGTCAGCCTCAGATTATTGTCAGCAGATATGGGACCTGAGCTATGAATAGAGGCTCAGGTCAGAAATTCTTTCAGTAGGATCAAAGTTTGCCAGAGCTGGGCAGATTATCCAACAAGAGATTTAGGCACAAGAAACAGCCAAAACTCAGAACCAGACAAAGCACTAGACCACACACACTAGTGACATGAGGTTGAATCTGAAAAAAGAAAAAAAGCCTTCTTTCTTATGCTCAAGGCCAGAACTGGCCTTAGAGTTTTGATATGGCCCAAGCATACAGGATAGAGATTCAGCTGAGGGGAGAGGAATATAGCCAGGCAAGGGAAATTTTGAATTGAAAGTCAGTTGTTGTTTATTTGTTTGTTTTACATCTCAACATGCAATGGCTAGTAAGTGCCATGTAAAGATGTGTAATTCAATTACACATTCAATTTCAATTTCTAGAATGTATTTTATCAGGTTCGGTGATACATTCATGCTGCCTTTATAAAATGAATTGAAGAGATTTCTATCTTTTCTTGTGGTCTGAGATCATTCAGCAATGTTGGAATAATTTAAAAACTTGGCCTTTTTATTTTAGTGGCATATTAGCTTTTAAAATATTTTGTGTTTATTGCACTTATTTCTCATTTCGTAGCAGGTTGACATCTTTTACAGAATCCACTTTCTTATGCAGGAGGACTAGAGTGGGAGGTTGGAAACTGGAAAAACAACATTGAAGACTCAAGAGAAAAGAGTGATAGAGTCAAGGCCAGAACAGCCTCTTGAGGGCGGTTCTATAAATACTTCTGGGCTTTTCAAAGAAACATTGCTTAAAGGGCAATATTTCTGTCTTTTATTTTGATTTTGCCCTAAGCACTCTTTATCTAAATTACATGATAAATAAAATTTATTTATATTTATGTAAATAATATGATGCTTTTTGAGTAACTAAATATTTTCAGTCCCAGAAAAGCAAGGTTTTTGTAACCACAGGGACCTTGGCAATAGCTGCAGTGTAGAACCACTAAAAGAAGGTGCGAGGTTGCGCAGTTTTTCAATGATTTGTGAATCATGTCTCCTTCTTATAATGGAATGACTTTGAGCAACTACATACGTGTAAAAACAGGATAATGACAATAAACTGCTTTTACTGAAGTTTCTCTCTGTTTCTCACACACACATACCCACACAGAAATTTTCTGATGTTCAGAATCTAAAAGAAATATATACTTATATTAACATAACATTGGATTTCTTTTTAATAAAACAATTTAACACAGGAAAAATTCTGAAATGACTATTGTGCTCTATATTTATTCTTTCTCATTCAGAAAATGCTATTTACATTGGCTCCTAGGCTGAACATGAAAAAATATATTGTTTGCATTGTTTAAATTTAGGAAGGAAAGTCTAACCCTAAAATCATTTTTAAAAAGAATCAGGATTTATTAAACTAAATTTCAAAGCACAGATTGTGTTAAATTTTAAGTTTAATTTTTATTAATTAAAAATTTAAAGCTTACTTTAATTAAACAAAATGAGAACATTCTAAATATAAATGAGTTCATATAGAAAATAAAAATGCTTTAACGTGTCTTCTGTGCTTCTAACGTGTATATTACCCATCATGTGAGATTTTTTTATGTGGGAAAAAGCACAAAGCTATGGTCTTTGGGGCCTGGTCTGAAGCTAGTTCTGCACAGCCAACTCAGGCACACAATGAAACACGTTAAATGTTTTTGTGCTTTAAGGCAGTTTCAATTTAGAAAGGAGTTGTATATATTGCTTACTTTGTCTCTATATTACTCATATTGCCAAATTTGGGCTATGATTTCCTTGAGGAAGCCTAAAAAGTAAGATACACAATTTAATTGCATTTTCTAAACAAGACATATAAACAGGCTTTTGTGTATTATATGTATTCTTTACATAAGAAACAAAAGGTTGAACCATTTAACAATATAGCTATGACTATTTTAATTCTTTGAGAACAAATTCCACAATTTAGGAATTGCACATGTATCTCTAAGCCTAGATATTTTACTAATAATACTCTCAAGCAACCATATTTAACCAGTTGAAAACCATTTTTGAATGGCCATCTTTATTTTGAATTTGAATAATGCTTAGCATGAGGACATGGCTGAACATGTTCTTCAGATTAATATAAACTAGGTGCCAAATGTGATTTATGTTTAGAAGCTAAGCTTAATTTGAATTACACTAAACAGCAATACAACCTAAAGTTATATTCTTCATATATATTCTGTATATAGCATAGTTGAAAAATAATTGTGGAAAACAATTAAAAAATGTAAGTGAAAGACAATTATATTATTCCTCAACAGAATGGAAATTACCAGTTATTTTCTCAGCATCCATTACCCCATTTCTCCATCCTAAAAATGCCCTGATTTTTATTTATGTGTTTACCTCTTCTAGGAAGCCCAAGAAGTATAAAAGAAAGATCATGTCTGATCTAAGGCAATCCCATTATCTTTCCCACAGGGACAGGTTTAAAAACCCAGAGTTAAACCAATGAGACTACAGCAATTATTTCACATGTGACATCTGACCCAATTTGGTTCTATGAGACATAAGGAAAGATTTCTGAAATCTCATGAGAAAGAAGTTTTTTCTATTCTAAATATGTTGTATTGTACAAACATGAGGTCTACAGTTGCTATATAGCCATGTAGCCACCAATTTTTGGATGTAACCACACATTGGACACAACTAAAAGCATAGCAGGAAAATGAATATAGTTGCTGGATTAAGCCAATTCCATCACTTACTCTCTTTCTGCAAGTTATTATAAAATTTTCTGTATGGTTTAATTCAGTTTTGCATTGTCTCATTAAAAACATCCTAAACTGATACATTCAAAATGCAGAAAACACACATTTTAGATTTTTCAGCATAGTTCTATTCCCAAGAAATTTTATTTTAGGGAAGGCAATTCATTAAGTATTAAAATAAATAGAATTATTTTTTGAAACATTTTAAGTGTTAATAGATTTACAAATCACAAGGTTAATTTGTGAGACCACCTATGCTGATTTGGGGTTTGAAAAGTATGGCCTGCCATTTTGGAGCTAATTTTGTTGGTATGGTATTCTCAAATTTTTCCTAGACACTGGAAAACTATTATCAGAAAATTATTAAAACCTTTTCCTTCTGCTAATTGTTTATGCTATTCTTGCTTTAGTCCATTATGAAATAGCTACTTATATATCTTGCTCTCTCACCATTCTTCCATCAGAGTTTCATTAATAGTTGCTACTATTTAATAGTAAACATAGCACATCCTTTTATAACGCACATTTAGCTATAAACTTTTTTATTCATTCAACATTGAGTTATTACTTTTTAGTAGAGTACCCTGTCTGTGTCAACAAGGTGCTAGCTATTGGGATTTACCATGTTGCAATTACAGTCTCTGACCTCTAAGGGCTTATTAACTTGTAATTTAGGCAGAAAAAGAAAAGGAGCAATAATTCAAAGTGATAAGAATGCTATGAGATTAAGTAAAGAGTCTTATGAAAACATCTGGTCGGTGGCATGTAATCAGACTTGTATATTTAGAGGAGACTCAGAAACTGTTATATCTAAGCTGAGATGGAAAGACCAAGAAGGAAATAGTCATTTTAACCATGTGAAGTTCTCAGAGGAGGAAGGTGTAGCAGTAGAGTTCTCAGTGAAGGAGCAGCACACAGGCACAGGCAGAAGAAAGAACATGGCACATCCTGTGCAGCTATGAGTAATTTATAATGCTGGAGCATAGAGCATCTTCACATTGTAAGATGCCTGAAGAATCTTGGAAGGCTGTTTATGAATTTGAACTTTATTATTGGAACAATGGGAAACATTGTGAGGAAGAAACTTTTTAAACAGGACAAGTTTAGCACAATCACTCAAAACGGGTATAGATTAGAGGCAGGAAGACCAGTAGGAAAACATTTGTAGTAATTTGAACAGGACATGATGGTGGCTTGAGTTCTTTCAGGAAAAACAATTAACAGGAACTAATGATTAATTGGATGTTGTGCAAGGTTCACACATTATTTGGTGTATTAAATAACTGGCAGAAGATTTCACTTCATAGAATTTCTTTTGACTTGAACAGAAGTTACCAGAGACTCTGGAAATGGGAGCATATATAGAACTATCACGTTAATGTAATAAGCTACTTCATCTTCAGAATAACTAAAAGAACAGTTCTGTATTTGGGCCCAGTGGACTGGGCAGAACACAGGCATGAAAGTGTAGGATTCTCCCATCCAGGGGTTTCTAATGATCAAATTCTCATCAGTGCTCTTGAGTTCCGAGGATGGGAGCGACACTTGGCATAAATCCATGATGGATTAGTAGCTGTGCATGTGGTTTTGAACTACAGAATAGCAGTGAGGTCATCACATTTTAAAGTAGTAGACAATGGGAAAACATGCATTTCAACTTATAATTAAAGTCATTTGAATTAAGGTTGTTTAGGGGTGCTTGTAATTTGAAGACACTGTTAAGAGAAAAGGGGAAACTAAAGAAGAAGGTATAAACTCAAAAGCAGTTTGCTTGAATGAACTAAGAATCAACAAAGGAAAAGAGAGAAGCCAATAACATTCTTACTGAATTTCAGTTGTTTTTGCATAGCAATGTATCCTTTGTAATAGTTTGTTTTTTCTTCAGTTTTTCTCTTTATTATGTAGTCTCTAAGAATAAAAAGAAAAGAAAGACCCTCTGTCACAGAAATTTTCTGATCACAACATATTGCTACTCAATCTCTTAATGAACTGCTAAAAACAAAAATAAAAAAGTATGTGAACTTTTGTTACATCCACAATGTATAAAAATCTTTTTCCTTCTAAGATGAAATATTCTATACTTTATACATCACTCCCTATTTATTTAGAATCTGAAAAGAAAAATAACAAAAGGTGCTCCCTATAGAATTTTGATACTCAAGCTAAAATTTTCTTACTGATTTTAGATTTTATAAGTATTTAATTTTATTATGAATATAAAAACATACAAAAAAGAAACACAGAACAAAAATGTTTAGTTCAACAATTTATTACATAGTGAACATCTTGGAATTACTGCCTAAGGAGAAACAGAAAACTGCCAGGACCTAGAAGCATTCTGTGTACTCCTCACTATCTCTTACTTCTTCCATGAATTTCCACTACTGTAATTTTTATGACAATACCATTCATACACATTTTTTATAGTTATACTACAAACATATGCATCCTTTAACACTGCAGTTTAATGCCAGATTTTTGAAATTTATACAAATAGGATCATATAATATGCCTTCTTTTAGTCTGGGATCTTTCATTCCACACTATATTTGCAAGATTCATTCAAAGTTGTGATTTTCAACCAGTGTGCCACAAGAATTTTTATAACATGCAACACCTGATTATTTTGTCAGGAACACTGACCTCTTTTCTCTTAGATTGTCAAATTTAAAAAAAAATTATAGTCGCCAGCACAACTATAGCCTTCCAGTATAAATGTCCTGTCTTGAACCATAAGTATACATGTCATATAATAGAGTTTTATCTTATTGGTCATGTTGCATAAGAAGTTTGTGTCTGATTGCACTCATTACATTTTTATTTGCATTTTCCTGATTACTAATGGAGTTGAACACTTTTTCATATTCATTAACTACTTTGCAATTTCTTTTCTTTAAAGTGCCTATTTTGCCCATTTTCCTACTGGGATGTCTTTTTCTTATTGATCAGTAGACAATTTCTTATAGATTTAACATGTAGCTCTTTGTCAGGCACATGTATAACACATGTATACTCTTCCAGTGTGTAGCTTGCCTCTTTTCTCTCACAATAGAGAAAAAGAGAGAGGTTGTTGGCTTTAATGTACTCTATTTTGTTCATCTTTATCTTTATGGTTAGTGAATTTTCTGCCTTTGAAAAATTTTTTCTTAATTTAAAGTCATAAAGATGTTATTTTAAAATATACCTCTAGAATGCTTATTACTATTAGCTTTTCAAGTTCACACCTAAAATCTATGAAGAATTTATTTTTTGTGTATGTGCAAGGTAAAAAATAACTTTCATTTAATTGAAATTCAATTGTCCCAGCACATTTTACTCTCCACTGCTTTACAGTACTTTTTCATAAATCAAGAGTCTATTTATATATAAGCTGTGTGATTTCCATTGAAATTAATTGCTCTAATATATTTTTACACCAATAATTCACTATTTTAATTACACATTATTATCATTGTTCTATAGTCAATATTCATTTAGAGTTAACCACTTATAAGTCATTTATATTGCTCTCCTTTCTTCCATCTAAACTAATTTTCTTCTGCTTGCATTCAAAACTTCCATCTGAGCTCATATTTTTAGATAGTCATAAAAGATGACTATCTTCTGGTACAGGTCCTCAGGAGAATCTCTCAATTTCTGTTTGTTTGAAAAAAGAAAATTTTCCCCAGATGGGGTTGCTGGGTGGATTCTGATCAGGGAACATATGGAAATTTGCCTCACTACGTCCATTTTTCTCACCTAAAAAATTAAAATAAGAAAAATAATTGCTTCTTTATTCTTGAAACATATTTTTGTTGGGTATAAAAGTTTAGGTTAGTAGTTAATGTCCCCATACATATATTATTCTATTCTCTCTCTTTTTTTTTTTTTTTTTGTCTGTTGAAAAGATGGCTCTTTGTCTAATTATTGCTCTTCCGAAGAGAGTTTGTATTATTTTTTATGCTTTTTCTTTCAGGGTGGCTGGGTGGGTAAATGGGTTCAATAGATTTGCTATGATAGATGTAAGTATAAATTTCTTTTATCCTGCTTAGAGAGTGTAGAAATTCTTACATCTCTAGTAGCCAGGGAGAGAGAGAGAGAGAGAGAGAGAGAAGGATGAAGGAAAGGGAAGCATCAACTTCTATATATGCTTAACCAGGCAGGCTGAGGGATTGAAACTGGTGACCTCAAAATTCTAGGTCAATGCTTTATTCACTACATCACCACAGGTAAGGCTGTAATTTGGTATTTTTCATCAGTTTTGTAATGTTCTTAACAATTATCTTTTCAAATATTTCTTCTGACCACATTTTTTTCTTTCCTTTCTGTCTGATATTTCATATACTTATTTATAGATTTCTCAGTTTCCTTTAATTGTTATATCCACTATTCTGCATTCTTATTCACTTTCTTTTCCCCTTTTGTTTCAATAATAAATGGTATTTTTTAAAGATTATATTATATAATGTTATTTTTAGCAAATAATAATGTAATTTTCTTTGTATGTTGAGCATGTATCTAGCCATCTTGCTACAGTCATTTAACTTTTCACATATTTTGTTGACAACATGATTTGTTTTAGACATTGACATATTATTTAACATGATGGGAGTTGAGATTTTAAATATAGGTGTTCAACTGAGCTGGTCTTTTGAATTCTTATCTTCAGACATGAGAAGAACATGCCTTAAATAATTGTTGATCCAAAGAAGATAAAAGACACAAGTTGAAGATCTGATTCAACTTATGACTTAGACCAAATCCAGCCAGTCCCAGACCAGATAGGCCAAACCTTAGCAAAGTGATAAATAAATGTTAATTATGGAATGCCACTGAGATTATGTTTTTGTTTTGTCAACAACAGACTGATGCAATATTACACTATTAGTCATAGAGTTATGAGACCACTCCCATTTCAAATAATGTTTCCATGAAACCTTTTATATTCTATCTCTTATATTCTTATACCTGAAAAATGCCTCTCACACATACTTTCCAGGTTCCCGCCTTTATATTTTTGCCGGTTTAACTTATTTTTAGTGTGTAAGCTATTTTTTTCTTAAAGTGGGTGTTTTGAGAAAAAAAAAAGCCACTATTAGAAGCTAGCTAAGTTAACAAAGCCAGAAATTATGAGAGTTATCACACAGGTAGATAGACATAGTCATTCACATGGTAAAAAAGAAATTAGATAAATAACTATTAAGTTCTAGACACTATTCTAGGTGCTTTCATGTACATTTGTTTATTTAGTCTTGCCAAAATTTTATTTTTCTAGAAAGTTTTCAGAGCTAGTAAGTCATGCTTTGGGTTATGATTAAGCTCTAACTTCAATGCCTATGTTCTCCCTATTAGACCTATATTAATTGAAGTACAGACCATGGACCGAACACCATCAGCACCATCTGACAGGTTGTTAGTGATGCAGTGTTTCAGACCCAACCTAGATCTTCTGAATCAGAATCTTCATTTTAACAAGCTCTCCAAATGAGCTTCATGCACATTTAAGTTTGAGAAACAATGCAGCATTGCATATGATTTTCTAAGCACAAGACACAAGATCCAAGTAGGGCTTTTCTTATGAAAATTCTGGCTAATTTTGTGACTATCCCTTTCCCTCATCCATACTAGAAAATCTCATTATTTGAATAAAACCTCATTATTTTAATATAAATGAAAAAAAGAAAAACACATGAAACAAAAGAAAAAAACATGAAAAAAAAGAAAGAGCACATAAACAAGGATCTAGATTAGAAGTAGCCATATGACAGAGATATGCGTTTTGTGGGAGCTGTTGGAGGTACCAGTGACCAGAACTACATGAGTTTAGATCGTAAGGCTTTCTGCAAAGGTGATTCTAATCAGCATTTTGAGGGAAAAACTATGGTTCATAAGGCAATAATTACTGAGATATTTCATTAGGTCGAAATGAAAAAATTTGACTTAGAGATGGGGCCAAGAAAATTATGATCCATATATAGAAGTAAAGATATTTGGCTAGGAAAAATAGAAAGTTGAAGCTCAGTTAAGCGTTCATGTTAGATCAAGGATGCCAAGCATAGAGAAAGAAGTCAAGAATAGTAGAGAAGGAAAGGAAAATAAAGGAAGAGGGGAAGAATGCTGTGTGTATACAAATGTATAGGTCTGGGTTCTCCAGAGAAATACAACCAGTAGAACTGAGAGAGTTTTATTGTGAAGAATTGGCTTATAAAATTATGAGGTTGGCAATTTCAAAAATTTATAAGGCAGGCTAGCAGACTGGAAATTCTGGCAAGAATTGATGTCTTATTCAATGGGGAGGCACAGTTATTTCCTCTTGTGGGGACCTCAGACTTTTCTCAGGGCCTTAAACTGACTGTATGAAGTCCACCCACTTTATGGAGGGTAAATACTTTACTCAAAGTCTACTGATTTTAATATTAATCACATATAACATCTAGACTGGGGTTTGACCAAACAAATGGATCCCATAACTTAGTCAAGTTGACACATAAAATTAACCATCACAGCATATGTAGAGCCACTAAACTGTGTAAGGTGTCAGTTCAGAGCTGGTGGAATAGCCAATGTCGTTAACAACATCTGTGGTACAAGGTATGCCCAATGAGCTTACATCAGTTATTATTATATTTAAAAAATGTTGTGTGTGTGTGTGTGTGACAGAGACAGATAGAGAGAGAGAGAGATAGAGAGAGGGACAGACAGAAAGGGAGAGAGATGAGAAGCATCAATTCTTTGTTGCGGCACCTTAGTTGTTCACTGATTGTTTTCTCCTATGTGCCTTGACCAGGGAGGCTACAGAAGAGCAAATGACCCCTTGCTTAAGCCAGCAACATTGGGCTCAATTCAGCAAACTTGGGCTTTAAGCTAGTGACCTTTGGGCTCAAACCAGCAAGGATGGGGTCATGTCTATGATCCCATGCTCAAGCCACCGATGCTGCACTCAAGCTGGTGACCTTGGGGTTTGGAACTTGGGTCCTCTGTCTCTATTCACTGCACCACCACCTGGCCAGGCTAAAAAAATGTCTTCTAACTACATTTTGACTATTAGCTTGATGTTAATAGATATTTAATGTCAATAGAATTTGACATGACATTGCCCATGTTAGTCAGCAAAATTAGAGTTTTTATTTAGTTCTGGACACCAAGATTTAGTTAAAGCAGAGTTCATCCAGAGTAGAATGTCCAGAAAAATTTGTACTTGAATTAAGAAGATTTAGGAAGATTCACTAGTTGATTGTTAAGATAACACAAGAGATAGTTATTCTATGTTGCTCCACAATACTGATTAGGACTCATGAGTTAGAAGTGCATGAGGTAGGGAGAACTTCTGAGCAAACAGAACTTCACAGAGCTGAGCTGACTATCTAGAAAATCATTCCTGGAAGCATTGAGCTGAACTCAGCTTACACTTTTGCAGAGGTAGTATGGAGGAGTTTCCCATATGTGGTTTCAGGTTGTCTATTCTGCCTCTAAGATGCTGTGATTCAAAGGCAGTGTTTTTGCTTAGTCATTTTGCTGCCAGTTTCTCAGCTAAATAAATATTTGGGTATGGACTATGTAAAAAGGAACCAAAAAACTTTGGAACATTAAGCTGTCTTTTTTATCTTTGTGTTTGTTTTTAGATCAGCAATTCATAAAATTAGTGTAGTGGTGGACCTATGGGTAATTCTTATTTTCGTTATGCTTTTCTATATTTTCCAAATTTTCTACAATGAATGTGTATTAATGCTATTTTTAACAAAGCAAAGGGAGTGGGTACAAGGCTACAGTCTACTTTATGTTGACCACAAATAAGCCTGTGCATAGAGGCCTTTCCGGCCCTTAGAATAGTGCAGGGGTCTGTGAGACAGCAGCTGGGAGGCAAGAGGAGCCAGAACTTTGCATAACCTCTTATTTTTTTAAAAAAGTCTCATCGTGGTTTTGACCAGTATTTTTTAGCATACAGCTATTCCAGACCCCCTATTTTCTAGCAGATTCATAACACCAAAATTAACATGTGATTTTGCTTTCCTTTTTAAGTTGGAAATGTCCAAAACTCAATTCCCCAGGGTGTGTCAAGGAAGTAAAACCTAGAGGATGATAGGGACTTTGCCTAATACTCCCTTTTTTTTGTGATATGATGCTAGGTCAAGGCATTAGGAAGGGCTGAACTCATGCAGATTTCAGTGAAATACAGTTGGATATGGAGTGTAGCTGAGTGGAGAGTTTCTAGGGAAAAGAAATCTTCCACTTGTGCATGTTCATTTCAGTTGGGTAGATCACCAGCCATATATAGGAGCACACTGGCCGGAAGCAAGCTGGCTACACTCTGAGACCACGGCTTGTGTCTCAATCTACTGCAGTACGGCTCTGCAAACTCTTTCCTTAAGCATGGCCAACACAGGTCACTGTTAGCTACTGTTTTCTTTTTGAAAGAGACCCTGCTGGAGATAATGCATTCCGCAACATGAGAACTTGAACACTGTCTGACCAGGCAGTGGTGCAGTGGATAGAGCATCAGATTAAGACATAGAGAACTCAGGTTTGAAAGCCAGAGGTTGACAGCTTGAGCATGGGTACATCTGGCTTGAGTGCATTTTCACCAGCTTGAGCACTAAGTCGCTGGCTTGAGCATGGGATCATAGACATGACCCTATAGTTGATGGCTTGAATCCAAAGACTGCTGACATGAGCAAGGGGTCACTCACTCTGCTGTAGTCTCCAGGTCAAGATACATATGAGAAAAAGCAATCAATGAACAACTAAAGAGCCACAACGAAGAACTGATGCTTCTCATCTCTCTCCCTCCTTGTCTGTCTCTCTCTCTGTTGCTTGCACTGTCTCTGTCAAAAAAAAAAAAAAAAGAACTTGAACACTAATATCTGGCAGAATTTACTGCTACATAAATATGCATTCATAATTCCCAAGAAAGACTTCCGGCAACAAACAGCTGTAGGACTTGAGAGAGTTATTGCTGAAACTCTTCTTTTGAACAAGGCTTTATTCTTATAAAGCTTCCCTAATTGGTCAACTAAAAGTTGGCTGTGACTTTTTAAGCTCTTCACTCAGCATCCAATAAAACTAAATAGTAATTGACCAGAAATATCAATCTTATTCTTTTGATTCATTCAAATAAAAAAAAAAGCCAAGCTAAAGGTTTGATTGTTCATTTATGTAGTATTTTAAGAAGCATGTATTGAAATTTGAAAAATTAATTCAAAAATGTTCTTAATTATGAAAATGAAGCGGTATTAAAAGAAAAAATTAGATTGGAAAATTCCACAGCATTGCCAAAATCAGAGCTGAGGAGAGCAGTTTCAGTACTTTCTCTGATGTCAAGATGGACTGATTTCTTACACCCTGAGGCTGTGATCTCTATTCCAACTAGAAGACATGCTTTGAGGAGAGATAGAGGTAGAGCAAGGTGATGAGGTCTTTGAAACTCCCCTTTTGTCTTATTTCTAATATGGCTTAAAGCTGGAACTTGTGAAGTTGCCCATCTTTGTCAGATTATTATTGCTTCTATTGTCTGGTAGAGAGCATTTTTAAGTCATAATCTACTATAAATGAGCAAAAAAATCTGAAATATGTATAATGATACTCTTTAGAATGTTGTTTTAAGCAACTTAAAGGTACATCAATAGAAAGCACATTAAGTCATTTATTATCCATCCTTACAATGGACTACAATGTAGATCTGGAAAAAAATGATAGACACCACCAAGACAATCAATAAAACACGGTAAATGAAAAAAATGTGGGGCAGAATACCATACACATTTCAATCTCTGAAATTGAAGATGGCAGATGTTGATGAAATGGTTAAAATTTTAAATGCACTACTCAAAGTTTAAAATACTGAATAAATTACAATAAAATTTAAATAATTAATATTTTTAATTTTCTGTGGAAGTTTGTAGCATTTATACTTCTAAAATTACTAAAGCTTATAATTGCACCAAGGGTTTTGGGACAACTCAGAGAATGCTTTACTATATTAAGAAATAAAAAGGTAGATAGATAGATAGATAGATAGATAGATAGATAGATAGATAGATAGATAGAGAAATAGATAGATAGATGCACATATACTTAGATAAACCCTCATATATGTATTGGTTTATGTATGTGTATAAGATACTTCATGTATAGTGACAATCTAAGCTGGCTGTCCTAAGGGACAGCCAGAAGTGGAAGTAGAGCAGATTGTGGGACTGAGATAAAAAAGATGGGTAAACTTCCACTATACAGTCCATTTTAATGTTTGACTATTTTTTACTCTGCATTTAAAATACCATACAAACTTTATGCTATTTTTGAAAAAGAATAATATAAAATAATAATAAAATGCTGTGCAAAGGAATGGTTTGAGTGGAACTTCCTCATGCAGGACAAAGGCCATTGAATATAGTTTCACCTATCACCAGCACGTAGAAAATGCAAAGTTCCCACTTGTAAGTTGGAAACACTAATGAAATACACTAAATGCCCTCTTAGCTAAAAGGGTCTGCTTTGGAGGAAAGGCTATACTGTCTTGGCAAGGAGTAGGAGGCAAACAGAGAGTCCTATTCTTGAAAATAAAAGTCTAGTTATCACCTCAAAGAGTATAAGAATTCTGAGAAATCTGCAACTTTCTATATTTGCTACATCTTTATTCTCTGTCATCACCTCTAGTCAAAGGCAACTAACCAGGTGAAAGAGAAGATGCCCTCGGTGACAGTATAGAAAGGGAATGCTCAGAGGACCTTGTTTGCTCTGTACCACACCTTGGGGAAAGGTGGTGCTGGTGGAGAACATATTTGGAGACTATGAGTTGAGTTGGAGAAAGGAGAGCAAGTTGGGGTCCTGTGCCCTGTTACAAGAAGAAAATTCAGCCCTTTGGATAAGAAAGTGGTCCTCCGGTTTAATCGTCTCCTGTTTGCCCTCTATCCGTGAGGCCTGGGTGATAAATCTTCACATTTGAGACTTGTCAGGCTTGCTCTTTGGCCTCCTTTTGTGGTAAGGATTACCACAACTCCAGTTGCTTTCTGCAGTGATCACTCTCTACTCAATACCCCAATCCAGTCAAGTTCTTCCTCCCTGTGAAGCATTATAGACGAACCAGAGTGCCCCCAGGGCTCCCTGGACCACACTTGGGAAAAACTCTGGTTCAAATGATGCATGGCTAGGAAATAAAATACAGTATATCAAATAGTTGCCCCCACTTATCATATCCAAATTGTGACAGTTATGAGGAAAAAATACAGAAAACCCAGTAACACAATATACTTGCCTTAAATATTACATCATCTTTCAGTAAAGGCAGCCACATTTCTGTGATGTATGGAATGTATCTTAGTTAAGTGAGTCCTTTACCCTTGGGTTTTGAGCTGTGGTATGCCATGGCTGAAAAATGAAACTGTAATAGACAATTCACTGTTCCAAAAAATGTGTTACATCTTTTCTCATATTTTCTGGAGGCAATTTCTTTATAATTTTCTTTCTGGATAGTTAAGAGAAAAGGCATGAAATCATCTGGTACGATTAATTATCATAAGCCATTTTGTAAATAATAGTCTGGTATTTAGAAAGTCTGACTCTCTCAGCATTTGATTTTGACTAAAACATGAGTGGAATGATTTGTCAAATAGGCTATTTTTTTCATCAGTAGCCATACTAAAATATTAAATATTCTAATGAAACATACCAGAATTCCACACCGCAATGCACAAATACTTAGATTAATTTCTGAGAATATCGTTTATTTCTGATGACATACATGAATGTATTTGCAAAAGAAGGTATATGTGGATTTGTTAGTTCGAAGTGGAAAAGAGAATTTTTCTTTTGTTGTTAGGTTAGCAACATAAATAACTGAGATCTTGTTAATAGGGTACTGTGGATTGAATTGGTACACCCAAAATTCAACGTGGAAGCCCTATTCCAAATATGACTATATTTGGAGACAGAACCTGCAAGATAGTGATCAGGGTTAAATGAGGTCATAAGGGTGCAATCCTGATATGCTAGGATTAATGCTCTTATACAATGAGGCACCAGAGACCTCACCTTTTCTCTCTCTCCACCTGTGAGCAAGCAGCCGTTTACAAGCCAGGAAGAGTGCTCTCACCAGAAATGTATGCGTTTGGACTTTAATCTGAGACTTCTATCTTTGAGAACTGTGAGAAAATACATTTCTGATGTGTAAACCACACAGTCTATGATATTTTGTTATGAAGTACCAAACCAACCAATAAGACCAAATAAGTACTCTGTGACTAACAGAATCTTATACAGAGTCTAATTTTAGGGACACCTTAAAACTGGTGCATTTCAAACATTTTGACAACATGAAATATTGTAACCACTTAATTTTTGTTTTAAAATTTGCCTTACTAAAAGTTCACAGTGTTTAAATCTAGTGCCTTTGAGATACTCTTCACTCAAAAACTGGTAAATTCACTACGTACTTCAGCACATCTCTTAGCTTTTTATTAGGAAAGACAGATTATTGGAGAACTCTAATTGAGGGTTACAAAGGTCAAAGACACATTTACTGAGGAATATTTTTAGTAATGCTTTGACTATATCTCCATGGAGTAACCAAACTATGGAGACTGCACATCATTTTCCCCATATTTGAGGATTTAATACAAGGAGATAAGACATGAAGAGCTCAAAGAGCAGATGCAACCATTTCCAACTCTTGACTGCATGATTTACTCTTCAGAGCTTTTGTAATACTCTTCAAGCTTAGAGCAATTGGTTTAGTTTTATGTGTTGGCTGTTTTTGCTGTTGTTCCAGATTTCCTAAGTGTAGCTAGATGTGTCTGTCTCTCTCTTCGTCTCAACTTCTACCACCATCCCTACATCTGTATCTGCCTTGACCTCTATGCCTGTGTCACAGAAGACTGTTTCTTAAATAAATTTTGCTGGGAGATTCTGGGGCCTGCCTAGCTTTAAAGTATGACACAACTGTTCCCCTGCCCCGTACCTCACTAAATCTGTTTTCTACTTAATCAACAGGAAATTGAAATTTTAATAATAAAAGGCAGGTTGGTGACTTGCCACCTATTCCAAAAGTGTGATAAAAGAGAGAAAAACTGAAACAATAAAGAAACTTGACTGATATTGTCACAGAATATTCTCTTACAGCTGAGCAGCTCAGAATTGGGAGAGTTTTTGGACTCTGAATCCCCATATAGGTCTTAAACATGAACTCTGTTTTCCAGCATACATTTATGCCTGTGCATAGCTGACCTGAAAATACATCAGTATCTCTAGACTTGTGTTGGATGTAGCAAAGATCTGGAATCCTTCTCTCTTCTTTGAGGGAAGTAGAGGACGCCTCATGCACTGGCTGTGACCAATCAAGTTTTGCTTGATGCCAAAAAATTAAACACAGTAAGGCCAGACCCTGTCAGCAACGAGTTGATTGCTTTAAATAAGGGAGATTTCCTGAATGTTTAAATTGAAACTTCGACTTTGATTAAAGCAAAGAGAAGTACCAGGATGGCTTCCTAACTTTTTAGTTCTTAAAATTCCTGTGAGGTCTGGAGATGACAAATTCAATTCTGATGTGCTGTGTTTTACACTCTGCAGGCTGTAGTAAAAGGGAAAACTAATCAAGCTTGGGTTTCCCATGGGCTGAGCTTTAAGATGTTTTCTTATTTAAAGCCATGGAAATATGTTAAAACCCACATAGGCAGGATGAAGTTTACACAAGGCAAAATCTATGTGACCATGTTTTTGCACAGTGTGCATATTTTGACTTTTCATTATTTTTAGTTTGCTTAATCTTTCATTTTATTTAAAGTTATATTTCTATCACATTTTTATTATAAAGATAAGAAAATCTTTTAAATGCACATACACAAAAATATATATTGCATATTACACAATAATTTTGTTGCCTAAATAACACATTAGCTTGAATTAAAAATTTGTAGGGAAAAGAAAAACTGATGAATAACCAACATATAAATAAATGACTATATATCCAGGCATGCCAAGATAAAAATTTAAGAATTTATGTTTTAAGCCAGTGTACAATTATGTAATTAAGATATTTATTACCATGTAAAAATTATAAAATGAGAAGAAACAAGAAAATAAAATCAGTGGACCCAAATGTCATTTACACAAGTTAGATACTTCATATACAAACAAGAGACTAAATTTTATATAAACCACTGTTTGTAAACAAATTGTAATTAAAGGTAGTGCTTTCCATTTAAAGATGAAGCAAGGTACATCCATTCATATCTCTGTTCTATTTTAAGCCAGTTTCTTATTCAGTCTTATATCTATAAAATTTTAGACAAAACCAAAGTTTTATAATAAAAGTTAAAATGTTATATGCATATATGTGTGCACACACTCTATTTATTTATGTATCCATCAATCATCTTTCTTTTTATATACTTTTCTATTATTTTTTAGGGTAGCTGTTTTTAGAATATTAGAAGCAGAATGACTATCCACACTGAAATTTTATGCCATAAGAAAATGGAAACTTATTAAAGTTAATCTTTGAATTTTTTTTATCAAACTTAACAAACAAGTATGTACAATCAGAAAATAGTAACATCATTTTAATCCTCACTATATGACAAATTAAATTTTATGTTTTGGTAAGGTGTGCAGTTCTCAAGTTTTGGAGGCATATTAACTCTTCCAGGAAATATAATCTCAACAGTTTACTCCTGTCTCTTGAAAGGTGCAGCTAAAATATGTATTCTCTAATAACACTTGTGGCTATGTCTATGTATGTGATAGAATGGCAGTATTAGACAATGAACAACAATTTGCACATTTAAATAATCAGTCTTGGCGTTATTTTTTTTGTATGTTATCTTTGGAATAAGTGAGACAGAGTTAAAATTGAATTCACTGGACACTTACTGAAAGTGGCAGAATCACACAGTTGTGTGATTAGAGGAAAACTTGACCGGGGTTACTTTTCCACAGTTCAGCTCTTTGAAAAGTCAAAGCTTCCTTGCTCAGTGTTAACAAGTGACTAATCTTTTTATATTTACCATATTTTCCCTAGTAATTTATAATTACAAACCTTAAGGTTGATTTATTCTCATTTCCAAGTTTTATAGATGAGGAATTTGAGACCCAGAGACTTGAAATGCATTCTGGTCCTTCAGCTGGTCACTGCAGGCTGGGGACAGTCCCTGAAACCAGTTCTTGGCTTTCTGCACAGAGATCTATCATAGTCCACTGCCTCCCTTTCAATGATTGTTTAGTATATGTCATTAAAACCAGGTAGTGCAAATAAGATATCCCCTTAAGACATGAAATTATGATGGAAAAGTTAAAATTCTTTCGGAAGAAATTTTATTTTTTCACTTAAAAAAAACTTTATCAATGGCTTATAGAAAGAGTGGATGCCCAGTTAGCAAAAGGTTGCCTGTCCAATCATTTCCCACTTTTCTTAAAAACATAAAAGTTTTTAAACAAACAAAAATAAAAGTTCAGTAATAGAAAAATATGATTTTGACAAAACTCTCCACTATAGTTAAGTATAAACTTGGCTCTTGTGGTCTTTGAGGAATTCATACTTGTGTTAGAAGGGAAGTTAAGGACATATTTATGTGAATACCAAATTAGCTGTTTCAGAAACAAATAGGCTGTATCTTTTCAAAATGAGAATGTTTGAACACACGATTATAAATCTAGTTGGTTTTGATCTTTGGAAGTCCGTGGTGAATTGCATTGCACGTTGTCCTCCTGCCAAACTACACTAGGAACTGTTGTTATTGCTGATGAGAAGTTTGACTTTACCACCATAATATAAATGTTAGTATAAAGTTCCTTATTTTTTTTATGAACATGTTCATTTGGATTGATAGGAGTGACTACAGTTTACCCAGAGAACCAGTGGGTGGAACTTCTGGGTTTGTGCAGTGGCAAATATTATCTGAAGCTGAAAATACATTTATGACAAAATCATGTCAGCTTATTAGGTAATTGGTAGGGAAGTACTGTTGAACATAAAATTATTTAATGACTTGCCAAGCTTAATTGAAGTTTCCTCTCAACCTAGTATATTATAAGATTTAAATTAGATTATCTTACCTGTTCTCTCAAAGAGTGGATTTTGACTTTGTTTTTCACTATGTAAAGCTAATTTAAAGGATGTAAAATTTCTCACTATCATTTAGTTCTTTGACTCAGAAGGTCAACGCTAATACTCGTGTAGTTTAATGGTATTATCTCTTGCTGTGCTAAGAACTCTGTAGATCAATGCTGCCAATAAGATAGCCATTATCCATATATAACCAGTGAAAACTTGAAATCTGGCTAATCCAAGTTGAGATATGTTGTAACTAAAAAATACACAATGGATTTCAAAATCTTAGTAAGAAAAGGAACATAATATAACTCATTAATTTTTTAATGTTGATTACATTTTGAAATGATAATTTTTTGAAATATTTTGTTAAGTAAAATGTAGTGTTAAACTCATATTTTTTTATTACTTTTTTGTAATGTGGCTATGAGAAAATTAAAAATTCCAAGTGTGGTGCACATTGTATTTCTATAGTATAATGGTGCCTAGAAAATATAAATTTACATGCTACTTACATTATATTTTTATTAGTTAGTGCTGCTGCCTACAGTCCTCCTCATACATAAAATTTTTGTCAGTTCCCCCTTATCATGTTCTTAGAAACCCAACTTGGAAATTATCCATCTAAGCTCCACCCCATGGTATGCATAGGTATCACATAAGCACTCTCCATATGTGAGCATTGAGTTTTCTCTTCTTAAGTTCTGTTAATAACAAAAGAATCATTGAGTTAATTTAAAGGTTTAGTTATTCTTACCTTTAAATTTTTTTTCTTAATCAATTCATGAAAAATTTATTTTTGGTCATACTAAGTAAGCTTTTTATTTCTATTTTTTCCAAGAAGAGAACGAATGTAAGAGATTATCATAGGTTAAAACAGATTCTTCTATCTTGGTCAAAGTTAGAATAATCATTGCCTTACTTGAAATGGCTGAGAAAGACAAATGAGAGTGTTATTTAGTTGCAGCCTTGCTGCTCCATAGATACTCCTTATCTTTTTTTTTTTAACAAGGTGGAGAAACAGAATCATCATGCATATGCCAGTATCTTATTAGTGGGAAACACAAACAAACCAAGATAAACCAAATAAAAAGAGTAAGAGTGGGAAGAGAGGGAGGGAGATGGGGTGGGGGAGAGGCTTAAAGAGAAACAAATATAGGATGACAGAGGATGATTTGACTTTGGTGATGGGTGTACAGCATAATCAACTGTCCAAATGATGTGGAGATGTTTTCTCTAAATCTGTGTATTCTGGTGACCAATGTCACCCTGCTAAATTTAATTGTCTAAATAAAAAAATTAAACATAAAAAAATAATAATAACCAGAAAAATGTATTCCTCCCCCATCATTGTCCATCCCTTTGAACTTGTGAATATTGAAAGATTAAAGCAACTATATAATGGAATATGAATGAAATGTAAGATCTTACGAGATCATGGACAGTGTCTTATTCACCTTTATCTCCCCACTACCCTTTGCACCACACCAAGTCTACAGTAAAAGTTCAGGAAATTTTTGTTGAATGGAACTGGTTCATTCAAAAATATAAATAAACTGAATGAAAAAGATGGTTTAGGGAGATTACTTATAATAAAATAAAGAAAAGAATCCAAAAGTGAATAGGTACCAAACTGTGAACTTACCACTAAAATGTCTCTTTTAAGTTTCATAGATATAATATAATTTAATAAAATTTAGTATGGGAGAAAGAAGTTTTCTGTGCTCTTTGAAACTTAACTAGACTCAAGAGCCTCTGTCAGTCAATAACACACGCAAAATTTATCAAGTGTATTACTTGACATGAGGTTCCTCTGTCATTACTAACTAACATGAGTCTGCCAGAGAAATTTTTTATGGAAGTATGTGCTGCCAAAAAAGAAGTGTCTCTTGATTGATTGCCACAGCTGACCTAAACACACAAGGATCACTGTGTAATAACCCCTTTATCATATATTAACCACAAAACCCAAGTCCAAATAGCAGTAAGGGTCTTGTTCAAATCCATTAAACCCCAGAAATCCAGAGACTGAGAGGGTTTTCATATATATTTTTTCAACCCAAAGGCATCCATCCCACAGCCTCTGTGTGAGATTGGGTGTCTGATTTGTGAGCTCTAAGAACAGAAATACTAAAAACCTTTTAAATTGAAGGCTGATCTATAGTCCCAATATTTCCTTCTTTCCCTCTTGTTTCTTCTATTTTATAATCCATTGTATCTGTAAAAAAGTAAAGTATAATCATAGTATTTTAAGCCATAAATCTGAATATACCTATAGATTACTAGGAATATAAACCAGACCAACAATATTTCATGAAAATGTTTTATATCATTTAATTTCCTCTTTTATTTTGGTAAATGACAACTTGAAAAGGGGTGGGAAGAGTGGAAGGGCAAATATTCATGTTTTTGAAGAACAGGAGAGTCTGCAAGATTGCCTGTAATGGTTTCTCAAACCTATATGGACTGCCATGTATTATTCTAATTTCCTTTGTGGTCTAAAGTACAAGCTGCATTGCAATACCTAAGGAGTATCAGGAGGGTTTAAATCAGTAGGACCTCTACCCTCTGTCTCTATGAATCTGACTACTCTAGGCACTTCATGTGGGTGGAATTATACAATATTTGCTTTTTTTGTGACTGGATTCTTTCATTTGGCATGGTGTCCTCTAGTTATGTTGTAGCATGTGTCACAATGTCCTTCCTCTGTAGGGCTAGGTGGTGTTTTATTGTATGTATGCCGCACATTTTGTTTATTCATTCTTCTCCCAGGGGACACTTGTGTTCCTCTCCTCTTTGGGCTTTGCAAGTGCTGCTGTGAGTGTGGGTGCACAAATATCCTTTTTTCAAATTGAGATATAATTTACATAAAATACAGTGCACACATTATAAATAAACTGATGGGTTTTGACAACCATATGAATCAACGTAACTGCCACCCTAATCAAAATCTAGATTAGTTCTGTCTGTTCTACAATGTAACATAGATGGGATTGTACAGTTTGTACTCTTCTGTGCCTGGCATCTTTTGCTCAGTAAAATGTTTTTGAGATTCAGCCTCATTGTTTTAATTCATTCCTCTTTCTTGTTAGGTGTTATGCCATTGTATGAATACACAATTCACTGTGTTGGGTTTGAACTGTTTGGGGATATATATATATATATATATATATATATATATATATATATATATATATATATTTTAAATATACACACAGTACAGTTAATCATTTTCTCTTCTTTATGAATTTCTTATATCATTTTCTCTTCTCTAGCTTACTTTATTATTAGAATAAAACATATAGTATATATAGCATACAAAATGTGTATTAATTAACTGTTTATATTATTGGCAAGGCTTCTGGTCAACAGTAGAATATTAGTAGTTAAATTTGAGGGAAGTCAAAAACTATACACACATTTCAACTGCATGGGGGTTTGGTGCCCTTATGCCCTGCATTGTTCAAAGTTCAACTATACATAATTCATTTATCTATTCTCATTTGAGTTACCTCTGCTTTAGGGCTATCATGAATAAAACTGCTGCAAACATTCTTGTAAGAAAATCATGAGGCCCTCAGATTTGGTCCTTGTATGTTTGGGAAAGAAAGGACTAGAAACTGGGTCCTTAGTCAGTATGAGCATTCATAGATTTGAGATATTAATATATATTTATACTTCACATAATAAATATTAATTATAATTTATAATTATATTTACTAGTTTTACTATATTAATTTATAGGATTATTAATTAATACAATTATATAAAAATTTATAAATTATAATATGTAATATTTATATTGCATGTATTTACATATATCTGATGACTAAGCTGACTTCCAAGTCTACGTTCTATTTAGGAATTAAGTGTAAGGATGGTATAATGGTGCCAGTCTAATAACTGGCAGATAGAAAGCTAGAAATATATTTGTGTTAGGGCAGAAGAATACATCAAAGAAACCTCCAAGGACTGTTTTTCTCTCATCTGTCTGCCATTTAGTGGTTTTGTGTGTGTACATGTGTATATGTGATGTGATGTGTGTGTGTGTGTGTGTCACTTGGTAGGAAAGTTATCCTTTTGGAGGTAAGGGCAAGGTCAGAGCTCTCGATGAGAAAAGGCAATCACAATATAGGGTAATTTTAGCATTACTAAAATGTGATTTTTAGTTTGACTAGATTCTTTTCTTAGTTTGTAGACTAGTGATGGCTATTTTACCATTACTCCTTTATTTCTGTGGCTGAAACCTTTTCTTTCTTTTAGGTAACAAATAATAGAAAGTCTTCATTACCCAAATGAAGAATGGGATGGAGATGTGTAGAAACCTTCTTAGTTATTTATACATTAAGCTTGAAACCTGAGAAAATGTATTTATAATGTGGAAGTGGAAGAAAGAGAAAGTCACAGCCTGGGAAGGCATGGGAAAGATAAAGTTATGGAGAGAAGGCTGACTACTGACTTCATGAAGCTGAGTATGGTTGATCCTAAGAAGGAGAATCTACCAAGATCTCTTTATAAGCAGGGTGTTGGAGTTAAACACAACCAGGAGATCTGATCCCTAGGGTGATAAAGTGAATAAATTATTCTTAGATTAGCATCACATTTTAAAAAGAACTCAAAGAGATTCAAGTATAGCCTGAAAGAAGAAGAGGTTGAGAGATGAAAGAAGAGAGAAAGAGAGAGAGAGAGAGAGAGAGAGACCACCACAGCCTGGTCTTACATAATTTTTATTTCACAAGGATAATGAGTGTTTATACCCAGCTATGCCTGGCATCACGGCTTCACTGCGTCATTGATGGTTATGCACCCAAATACCACCAAAGACTCTGTTATTACCTTTCATCCCTTCTAGTCAAGGAGCCAATATTTTGACATATTTGCATACTAAATCAACTTTTTAAAGAAAGTAATAATTAGTCCATCCATTTTAGAAGATTAATACAAGAATTTATAGCTATTTGTTAGAGCTGGTCCATTAAAAGAAAGTTCTGCTAGATATTAAGATATTTCTTATATTTATAGAACTTCATATAGAGTGTTTGTTCACTTATTTAATTATGTAGCAATTTGCTGGCTATATTGTAGAGTCTATTTTTTTCACTCTTTATTACCTTCCCTCCTCTCCATCAGTGGACTACAAATTGCCAGTTACATGGTCCTTGTCTCTTTTGACTTTTTGTTGCTGTTGTTGTGGCCACTTATTTCAAGTGAGTCCCATGGCTTGTCAATGCCTGGCCCCTGCTCAAGGGTCATTGAAATAGCCCCATACCTGGTTGCTGTGGTTCAGTGAAATCTTATTCTTAATTTGCCATCTGATATCTGATTCTCAACCTCATAATTGCTTAAGTATACTCAGTCAGCTTTAACAAGAAGCTGACCATGTGATCTCAAAATCTTTCTTGAAGTTCAACTAGATCATGGGAAAAAGCAAAAGACACTTTACAATCTATTTCATTAGAGGTTAAAAGAAAGAACACTGAGTTTTGTTTGCCAAATAATCTCTTCGTAAGATTTGTTGCATTGCCAATTTTTCTCTAAACAATCAAGCATTTCATTTCCAGTGATTGATTCAGATGACCTATCTGAAACAAATGCTAATTAGATGAGCTATAATTACCAGTTTCCCACCCATTATATTTCTAAAAATAGATCCTCCACTGCTCCACTGTCTTGCTTAGTAATATTATAAAAAATAAGATTTCAAAGATTGAACTCTTATAGTACTTAGTGTCTGTACTAAAACTCTGGCGCTTGATTGTACTGTTTTATATTACTCATTAATTCATGTTTGTAAGCCTTTTTCCCCAGTTATGATTACAAATCAGTGCAGGCAGGGGCCCATATTTCATTTCTCTTTCTTTTCTTAATATCCACAAAAACTTAACATAGTGCTAAGGGCAGCAGTAAGCTCTGGACACATGCTTATTTGATAAAATTGAATAACTCCTCCAATTTTTATACCTATAATGACTCCCCATGAACAGTCTTCACTGTGGTGTGTCATAGCTTTGTCATTTTGAAATGTTGGCCCTCCTACTCACCCATCAAGAGCAACTTTCAAGTCACCTCCTCTGGGAAGCTTTCTCTGATTACTCTCCAGATAACCACTCCCTCCTCTGTGCCCCATTGTGCTTTGTGAGTGTTTAAATTTTTGTGTATTCTAACTCCTGTTTATTTAAAACTTTGTTATTCCTTTTGGAATGTTAACATTTTTTTGAAAAAAGTCTTTATTAGTAGTTTTTTGATTGGCTTGGAATATTATAAATTAAATGTTTCATTGGTGAATAAATGTGAATCATCAGGGCTGTCCCATCCTTAATAAATTACTGTTTATGTCTATTAAACTGCTTTTGGTGAGAATTGCAGTAGATTTTAAAGGAAAATCCATATGTTGTTTGATAGTTGAAAGTCTGTGTTGAATTTTTTAGTCTTCATTTTATATTTTGCCTTGGCACTGGTATCTGTCTACATATACTCTCTTTTTCTAATATCCTCATGAAACTTGAGTTTCTCAAATTTCCCCTGCTTTTGTCTTCCAGCTCCTGCTTTCTTCACTTGCCCTTTGGGTTTAAACATTCTCTTTATATACTTTTATACTTGATATGTTTGAGATTATATTTATTTCAAATTCCACTTTCTGTGCCACCTAGAAGAAGTAGGAGAGACCTTTCAAGAGAAGAAGGCAATTTAAAATTCTTGAAATTGTATGAGCCTCTTAGCTTTCTAGTCTATTTGGAACAGAAGGCCTCTGCTGTGAACAAAGGTAAGTATGAGTACAAACAGAACTTAGAAACAAATGTAGTAGGGGTCACAGTCCATTTATCATGAAGTACCTCTCCCTCCAAAATTATTTTCAGCAAGGCTTCTTTTATAGCTAGTTCATGGAGGTCAATTGGTATATAGTTGAATTTTCTAAAAATACCTTCACATGAAATTTTTCTGTAAGACAATGTAATAAGATTTAGTTCCATAGTGGCATCTGCAATTCTGAAATATCATGCAATGTTTTGGATTTTCCACAAGTTATTGTCTCTTTCTCTTTCTTTCTTTCATTCTCCTTCCTTCCTTCCCTCGTTTCTTCCTTCTTTCCTCCCTCCATTCCTTTCTTTCTTCCTTCCTTCCTTCTTTCTTTCCTTCCCTCATTTCTTCCTTCTTTCCTCCCTCCATTCTTTTCTTCTTTCCTTCCTTCCTTCCTTCCTTCCTTCCTTCCTTCCTTCCTTCCTTCCTTCCTTCTTTCCTTCCTTCCTTCCTTCTTTTCTTTCTTCTTTCCTTTCTCCCTTCCTTCCTTCTTTCCTTCCTCCCTTTCATTCTTTCTTTCTTTTTTTCCATCTTAAAAGAGAGGAGAGGGAAAAAAAGTGGGGGGGGGGAGCAGGAAGCATTAACTCATAGTAGTTGCTTCTCATATGTGCCTCAACCACAAAAGCTCAGGGTTTTGAACCAGCGACCTCAGCATTCCAGGTTGACACTTTATCCACTGCACCACCACAGGTCCGATCACAAGTTGCCTTTCTTAAAGTAGGTGAATACCTATGTATCAAGAGCTAAATACATGCATGTGAAAAGGACAGTGTTTATATCTCCATGTGCTATAAGCTGTTATACACTTCCTTGAAAACATAAGGTAGAATTTACATTATTCTAAATGGGGTAAAACAAGGATGACAGGAAGGACTAAAAGCATCTCCATGTTGAGGAGAAGAAAAAGATAATAATGTGTCATCTAGTAGACTTGTGATCCTTGGGCATAATTCTATACTTTTGTTGTTTGAGGATTTGTATTATTTGCTTTCTTTAATATTTTTTATAACTTTCTAGGGGCATTGTCTTTTGGGATTTCAGTTTTTAGGTATTTTTTTTTATTTTCTTACATACATGTTACCTCTTGGGGCAAGACTCATTCTTTTTAAGTCTACAAGCTTTCCTGTACACTCCTGGAGACATGAAGAGACTGTGTATGACAATATTTTTGTCCAGCCTAAGATGGACTTAAACTTCCCTTATAGATTGCATATGTACCTTAGGCCTCTCCTGTCGGCGTTGGCAGAACTAGACAGCACTGATACAGCTCCCACCATACTTGTGGATGAAGTTTGCCAACCAGCAATGGTTTTCACTGTACGTACATCATGCTGGGCAGGATGCCTGAATTATGCTGTCATAGAAGGCACACCTGAGAAGTTGTGCTGAAGCAGCAGCAGACCCAAGTGCTCATTCTGTTCCAAAGGTTACTATACTTTTTTTTTAACTGTACACTAAAAAATTCTACCTCATGCAATCACATAGTTTCTTAGTGACTCTGAAACCAAGAAAAATGAGATAGTGGGGAAAAACCAGAGTCTTCTGAAAAGAGATTATCTAGGTTAAACATACTTTATGTTTTCTATTTCTTTAATGATCTGCAATATAGCTGTATGTTTGGTGAGGAGAAAGACTTCCAGGAAGAGGGAAAACATGGTTAGTGGCTAGCAGGAGTAAAACTGGAAGATAAGGGGAATTGCTGAGTCCCCTGTGGCTGCATGTAGGATGTTTATTTCTATAGAATCCAGGGAGAAAAGAGGCAGGAGGTACAAATGGAGGCCAGGTCATGTGTTTCCCTCAGCATTTTGGGCCTTGTACTGTGTAGTCAATGAGGGGCTTTTGAACAATTGCAAATGGAAGGAGGCATGTTGTCGTGGGAAGATTGGGAGTTTTGTGGGAGCAGGTGAACTGACATCCAGATATTCTACTTATTAACTGCGTGACCTTGAACAAAAAATATTCTCATCTCCAGTATCTTTATCTGAAAAATTGATCTAAAAATAATATATTTACACACGTAAAGCACCATGCCCAGAACATGGCACTAAAAAAAAAAAATAGACCAGGCAAATTAATGTTTGTCTGAAATGCACCCAAATGGTGCTTAGTCTCCTTTAATTAGAAATTTGGTTGGTTTAGTCAGGGGAAGGACATGGCTGGCTAATTTGTCAAACATGAGTCAAGTAAATGATGGTTGGTAGATAATATACTTACCTTCCCACAAAGCTGAATGGCACGGCGAAAGTTCAACATGTACATCAAGGAAAAGACCTCAAACTTAGTTTGGGAAACAGAACAACAAATTTTAAAATTCTCTTTCATCTCACCTAATTTTCTGGAACTTCTAAATAAAATGTTCTATGTTAGGCTGGCCAGACAGCTCATTTGTTTCACGGACCTCAATGTCTAATACTTTAATATTGACCTCCTTCTGACCTTATTGCTGGCACTTGGAAATGACCTGGAAGTAAAGGTGATGATCGGTGGTACCTACCTACAACAGGTACAGAAACTCCTGTGCTACAAAGATTCATCTGTGGACAGTGTTATACTTTTAGTAAAAACTTTTGGAAAGAAATACATAGACCTGTATTGAACATAGAGATGTTCAAAAGTACTGGTCAAATAAGTTGATAAGGTGGGAAAACATGGCTTGAGACTTTGAGGAGCCTATTGTCAGCTTGAGCTCTGCCAATACTACTATGTGACCTTGCAGAGGTTTAATTACCTCTGACCCTCGGTTTCCTCTTATATAAAATGGTGGTATTAATCCAGATAGCTAAAGTTCCTTTAAAGTCTACTGCATATTATTGTGAATTTCAACTCACATTTCTAGGCTTAAAATAGCATCATCACTCTGACACCAAGGTCTGTCTCTTTTCCCAGCATCTGTTCAATCAAAATATCCTGTTCAGCATATCTGTTAAAAATCTGAGCTTTGGAATCAGAAAAACTTAGATGCAAATTCTAGCTTAGTCATGCATTAGCATGGGGAAGTTATTTATTTTTCTTTACACTTCAATTTGCTTTTCTGCAAAGTGGGATAAGAAAATCATAGAATTGTGGTGTGGACTCGATAAGACAATGCACGTATGTGCTTAGTACAATGCGTAGTGTTTAATAAATTGTAATTATAGTAAAAATCTCCCTTTCAAATAGATCTTGAATTTGACTCTTCTTCTTTACTTGGAATGCTAAAGCTGAACTAGTTTATATTTTTTAAACTGTATTCTATTAGCCCTGGTGAAGAGGTAATCAGATTGAAGATGAATTCGAGGGTAAAGGGTTTTATTAGGGACCTTGAACAAGGTTCTTCTATTAAGAGCATCTATGACTTTCTACATTTTTTTTTCTTGTAATGCTCCCAGGACTTGCTTGGATTTGGCGGCAGACTCCTGTTTGTCCCCAAGCAGAAGTATGGCTGATTGATTCCCGCATGGGCACCAGCTTTTATCTGAATAGGAAGATAGACTCAGGTAAAGAGTAAACTTTCTGGCCTGACCAGGCGGTGATGCAGTGGATAGAGCATCGGACTGGAATGTGAAAGACCCAGGTTCGAGACCCTGAGCTTGCCAGATTGAGCATGGCCCCATCTGGCTTGAGCCAAAGCTCGCCAGCTTGGACCCAAGGTCACTGGCTCCAGCAAGGGGTTGCTCGGTCTGCTGAAGGTCCCGGTCAAGGCACATGTGAGAAAGCAATCAATGAACAACTAAGGTGTTGTGAGGGCAATGAAAAACTAATGATTAATGCTTCTCACCTCTCTCCATTCCTGTCTGTCTGTCCCTATCTATCCCTCTCTCTGTTCTAAAGCAAACCAGGCCATGTCCACATTTTTAGACATAATTTGGAGCACAGTACAGGCTCTGCCACGTGGCTAGGGCTTCACTTCCCTGCGTCTTCATTGAGATGGGGAAAAAACCCAGCCAGAAAAACATGGGCTTAAATGGCAGAATCAATGGTTTTGGTTAGGCGTGGGCATCTCCCTGAGATGGGTTCTATGTAGGATAATAACATGCACAGGGTTTTTCATTTGGGAGGAGTCTCTCCTGCCTAAAAAATATACAATGACTTTCCTGCTAATTAGATAGATGGTAGATAGATAGATGATGATAATGATAGATAGATAGATAGATAGATAGATAGATAGATAGATAGATGATAGATGATAGATAGATAAATAGATAGATAGATAGATAGATAGATACATAGATAGATACATAGATAGATAGATAGATAGATACATAGATACATAGATACATAGATAGATAGATGAAGTTTAGACCCCATACCTGACCTGCTAACAGGTGACTATGGAAAAGTCAGCAGGGCTCAGCTATTTCAGAACTCGGGGAGCAGGGAGTTAGTTTATTGCCAAGGAGAATGGCAGGCTTTAAAACCTCTTTTCATGTTCAGGCCAGTGGTAGCAACAGGGTCCAGGAGCTGGGAATGACTAGGAAGCCAATCAGAGGCTGATGGCAGAGTAACATTACAGGGCCGGAGGGACTGGAGAAGAGAACATTTGGCTCTCATTACAGAACAAAGGGACAGGGTGCTAGAAAACAGAGCGAATCTGGGTCAGAGGTACCTGACTCTCCCACAGGTGCTGTAGTCAATTTGCACATCTCCATTCTGGAGGGAACCTCCCGAAGCCGTCTCCCTACCGACTGCATTTGCCAACAATAACATTTTACTGAGAACACAGCTTGTCAAAACCCAGCATTTTAGCTAAAGTAGCGGCGTGATGAAAATAATGTTTTCTCAGGGGCCAAGCTCATTGCTCTTGAGAAAGTAGAGCTGTTAGCATGTGATTTTCATGACATCTCCTCCCAATATTCACAATCTTTATATAGTATTACTTTTTACAAAGCTCCCTCTCTAATAGTTTACTGTCTCTTAGAGGAAGTCAGAGAGGAGAGATGACAGAAAATCTCTAATTTTTATGAAAAGTAGATATTGATCATAATTCAAGATCTAAACTTTACATTTGCCTTAATTATGATAGGGTTGCTCACAATTTGAGAGAGAGAACCCTACTTTTTTTTCTCTTATCAGTTACTCCTTGTTTTCCTCTTTTCCCATCTGCCTTCCGATGAAGCATTATTTTTTAAAAATCTGAGGGTTTTGTTTTGTTTTGTTTTTGGAAAGTAGTGACAGTTCTTGGTTGCTACTCTGAATTCCGGTTATTACTTGTTTTTCTTCCTTTTCCTCCTTGCTTCTCTTTTGAAATCATCCCCAGGCCTCAGAAGGAACAGGGACTGTCTTGGATACCACAATGTCTGCATGTCTGCCAACTGACCACCCCAACATTGTAACTGTATTTTAATTCATTAACAACGAAGCCCCAGAAATGTTGTCAGAGGGCACATTTCATCTGAAACAATATAAAGTGTACAATGAGAGAAAAGCAGGCCCCGGGTATTTGCAGGGGTCCTGTTATGTGGTGGTTGTGATGAAAATAGGCTTAGTGACTTTAACAGCTGGCAATTTATTAGCAAACCTGGTTCTACTAAAACAAAATATTGAAAATCAGAATTGATGTAGAGTGCTAATCCCAAATCTTTTATATTAGTAAGACTTCTGTATTGTGTTAACTTTTACTATTGTGGGGAGCAGATATTCTTTGGAGCAAAAGGCTGGGCAAATGAACTTCCTTTGTCCAGCATGGCTCCCTAGATGACAAGTAATTTTCCTTTATGGGATTTGGCAAAACCAAGGGCAGAGTCTTCAGTCTTAGCTGGTGCAATTTTTGAGAATCCCTTACCAAGGCTTAATTTTGGAGTTGTCATATTCAGTCTACATTTATGGTAACTCTTTCCCTGGGCACATCATCCTGAAACGTTGCTTTCCCTTTGGCTGAGCTTTTATACACAGTAATTGAAAACAACACATTTTCTACTGCCAACTGGAGACACCAGAGCGATCACTCTCTCTTTCTACTTTAGATTTAACAATGTGGCAGTGGATGAGATGGGAGACATGTTCTAAGTATTCAAAATGAAAAACACCAGAACACAACCGTTATTTTATGAAAGAGGCTGGAAAATGGTTAGTAAAGAAATCACAGATGTGTTTCACAGACAGGGGCGGGAGGGGGAGTAAGGGGAGTACTACATTCTGCAAACAGCATGACAAGCACAATCTACTCCTAATTTTGCTCAATATGTTACTTTTGGGGTTTTCTAAGCTTTTTCTGTGCATTATTTTAACTTTCAAGAGTATTTTTGTGTGTGTGTGTATATGTATTTTTACCTTCTAGGGAAAGATAACAGTATATAGACTACTGACCATGGTTATTTATTTATGGTCATACGTGTTTACCTGTAGCCACACTAAATGAAGAAAGGTTGATAAAACATGGAGTTGGGTACCCTCTCAAATTAGAAATTATATTTCTGAATTATTGTGCAAGAAAAGAAGCTCAAAAACATAAATATATTTTAAATGATAAAATACTCAAAATGGACTTTTTGTAAAAAAATTCTACAATTACAAATTGTTTCCTTTGCCTTAATTTTGACTCCACAGAAGGCAAGTTTTCTTTGTGTGTGTGTGTGTGTGTGCGCGCGCGCGTGCGTGTGTGTGTGTGTGTGTGTGTGCATAGCGGTTATGCCTTATTTTGTAGGGTCATTCATATAGCAGACATTCAGTGAATATCCAACTAATAAATTAAAAACATTAAAGAATTATATACGTTTATAGATGAAAAGATTTTTCTATCCTTTCTTCTGTCTAGGTAAACCTTTAAAATTTTTTAATTTATATTTTATTGTATTTTTCAAGTTTTTATTGATTTTAGCAAGAGAGGAATGAAGAGAAAGAAAGCAAGAGAGAGAGAGAGAGAGAGAGGAACATTGATTTGTTCTTGTATATGCCTTTATCAGGGATCAAACCTGCAACCTCTGTGCTTTGAGATGATGCTACAACCAACTGAGTCATCTGGCTAGGAGTATATACTTTATTTCTTTGCTTAAGATTTTACAATACTTTAAAGATTATTTTTTGGATAGTTTATGTGTCTAAGTTACATACTGATTATTACAATGAAATAGAAACATACTAATATTAAATCTTTTAAACAGTTGTAGCTGATTGTCATGCACAACAAGTGATCTAAGGAGAATTGTCCTGTGCTCTGAGTCTTTCACAAAGTCCTGTAAGAGAGAGGAGCACACCACAGTTAGAACAGTATCTGGGTTTTTGTTTGTCTTTTGCCAGGAGTTTAAACATACTTTTTAAGGCAATATTAAGCTTTTGTAAGAATGTTTGTTTGGTTCAATTCTGTTATGAGCATCATTTCTGTGGGAATTAATAAAAAAAAAAGTGGAGATGTTCTAATTCTTCACCTATTATCGATATTCGGTTTAGAGCCTTAGAATAATTGGTGTCAGTCTGTTCTCATTGAACATCCATTGAAAGAGTGTTGATCTATCTCTTCTAAGAGGAATTAATTGCTTTGATTTTTAATTTACAAGTGCATATATAATGCTTATTTTATGTCAGGCACTATTTTAAGCACTGGACAAATCTCAATGCATTTAATCCTCAAAACACTATAATGTAGATACCTGTATTATCATGCCCATTTTATAAATGAGAAAAATTAAGGCATGGGAAAGCTGCATAAACTGCCCGTGGCCAAAAAAGTTGCAGGTAGAGGAGTCAGCTTTGACCCCATGCATTCTGACATGAGAATCCTTGCCTTACTCTTCTGGAACAACACTGTCCAATAGAAATAGAATATTGACCACATATGTAGTTTTAAGTGTCCTAGTAACCGCACTAAGAAAGTCAACAATAAAACTGAACTTGAATAATATTTTATGTGATACAACAGCTAAAGTGACATGTAGCACTTGCCAAAACAATACATATATTTGGGTTTAACTGAAATGTTTTCCATAGTTTCCATTTTAAAACTTAAATTAAGCAAAATAAAAAGTTACCTTCTCAGTAGAATTAGCCAAATTTCAAGTAGTTAATAGCCACCTGAGTCTTGTAGCTACCATATAGGACAGCCCAGTCATGAAGAATTAACTGAAGAATTAAGTGCATAAAATTTTGTTATCTCTATTACTACAAGCACATTACTATGGCAGAAGGAAAAAATAAACATTGGCTCTAAACTTCTGATTTACTGGAGGGCTGAACACCATTGTTCACATCATTTTAATGGTGCCTTCTGATGGGTTTGTGTTCTTAAAGGGGCTATCCCTAACACTGCCAGACTATGGCTTATCAAGGCCTTAAGAAAAAAACATCAACACCCCCAACCACAGACTTGTACTAATGTCTCCATCATTCACACATTAACAAATTAAAAAAAAATCTTATTATGATTTTGCATTTCTCTTTTAAATATAAACATAACCAATAGGACAAAATGTATTTGCAAGTTGAGAGTATTAAGTCAAACACTGATGACTAGGTTGAGAAAGGATAGAGGAAATAAATTTTGGGATTTTTTGAACTAAAAACTGGCCCTGGCTGGTGGCTCAGTGGATAGAGTGTTGGCCTGGCATACGGATGTCCTAGGATCAATTCCCATCAGGGCACACAGGAAAAGTGACTATCGGCTTCTTTCCCCTTTCCTCTCCCCCTTTTCTTCCTCTTACCCTCCCACAGCCAGTGGCTTGATTGGTTTGAGCATCTCCCGCAGTGCTCAGGATAGTTCTGTCAGAGTGCAACAGTCTCAGGCACCAGAAATTGCTTGGTACTTGAGTACTGGCCCCAGATGGGGTTGCTGGCTGGATCCCAGGCAGGACATATGTGGGAATCTGTCTCACTATCTCCCTTCTCTCATCTAAAAAAAAAAAAAGAATTAAAAACTAAATCAAGAGAAGGTATATTTTGCATTAAATATGATGAATTTGCATATATTTTGTATTTATGCTATAAACCTAGTATATATTTAATTTTAATGAAGTTAAACTTCCCACTCAGATCATTTGTTATTAAAAAAGAAAAGTTTTTATTATTTTATAAACAAATATTTTTATAAACTGATGTTAATATGAACTAATTATGTTATTCTCTTTAGGCTTTTTATTTTTTTGTCACTAAGGGGATGTATATTTAAATTGTTCTATCTTTTCAATTTTTTAGTCAGTGAGAGATCCTGTAGAATGTTGTAGAATGAGAAAGAGCTCTGGGGTCAGCAGACCTCGATTTTAATCCAGAAGAGCTGAGTTTCAATGCAGATTCAGCCACTTAAAAATAGTTTCTCTCTAAACTTGAATTCTTTACTTAATCTCTGTGAGTTTCCAGTTTCCTGCCCTATAGATGGAAACAATAATGCATGTTTCTTCAGAGTAATAAAAAGAATAAATGAGGAAACATTTAAAATGCTCAGCATAGTGTTTGACACATATTAAGAATCTCATAAATATTAATTCCTTTTCATAGTTACATGCACATCCTTTCATATGAAAGAATTTTAAATCACCTAAAGTCTCAAAAAAATTAAGCAAAATATATTATTTAAATTGATTTACATCCTCAACCATTTTGATCCCTAAAAAACTTAAGTCATTTTTTTCTTTAAAAGTTTCTAAATTATACTGATTGAAATAGCAAATAATTCAGAGTCCAAATTTTGGACAACTTTCTGGAAGAAATGATGCCAGAAAATGAACAAAAAAAGGAGAGAAAGAAAAGTTATTGAAAAATAGTATAGTAATTATACTAGTGGTAAGTGAATATAAAGGTATTTTCATTGGGATTAAACCCTTCTGAGTGTTTTTCCCTTGTACCCTGTCAGGAATAACTGGAGACCCACTGAAGTCATATCATAATATCCACAGTTAGGCTATTTAAAGGCTGCCATTTCATTTCCAAATTTCACTCCTTCTGACGTCTCTTGCACTGTTCACTTGGCACCCTTGGCTACACTTCAGCAGATAATTTGTATGCTACATAAGCATTTAGAAAAACCCAGAGTTAAACCTGGGATGAGAGTCATCAGTGTCTTTTATAGTTCCTGAACTCTTCACTAGATGCCCTAACATGAGTCAGGGAGTGCACCTTTCAAGAGAAAAAGAACATTCTTTATTTTAATTTCTACTTTCATGTTAATATGACAATGATTCTACCGTGAAATTCAGGTTTGACTTCATTTCTCCAACAATTTTATCAATAGAATTTTTTCCTAGATGTTCACCATTATTCTTTTTTTTTTTTTAAATCAGAAAGTCGGCATTTAAATTATGTTTGATCAAAGGTTAGTTTTTAAAAATGCAAGAAAAGCCTTTGCTTGACAAAGATTCAATCTGAGAAAAGTCTAGGTAAACGTATCAAATGCACAGATTGCAGTGGGACCCTCTTTAGTTTAACAGATAAAAGAGCGGTGGAGGGGTTTTTCTTTGCAGTGTTAGACTATGTGCTCTGTTCATGGAAACGAGCTGTCATGCCACTTCCCAGCACCCGCAGGAAACAGAAACTTGCTTCTTTTCTGCTGTTAATGCATGAATCTGTGCGTAAGGCAAAAATTAGGGTGACTATGTTGGTGCAGGTGGTTTATGTATTTGGGGGAGGGGGTGGTCAAGAAAACATCTTTCTTTTTACTTCTTTTCTCCAAATTGGGCATCACTTGAAATTGGCGCATTCAGTAGCACTGTGGGATGAGGTATGTCCAGGGCACCGTGTCCCTCTAAGGCAAATACCTTCGCTGCTGGCAAACCCTTAGAATTTGCAAGCTCAGCCAGAACCTTTGACCCGACCACGCAGCTGACTGCACAGTTGGCAGTTGGTAGCTTCCATTTATTCTAGGTCAGCTCCCGAGGCATCAACATAAAATAAAATAAAGATTTGGGCAGTAACTTTAGAAATAAAAATGGCATGCCCAACAGTTTGCTTCAGTCAGCTCCAGGTGAGAACCATTTATTAAGCTAGTAGAGATATAAAAGTCCAGGAGAGAAGATCAACAGCTCAGGAAAAAATAAATGGGATTGGTGATCAGACACATTATCTGAAGATCCAAGTGAGGAAGACACTACTTTAAAATAGTCAACCAGCGGATTGCTCAAGATATAGTTGGGCATGCCACTCATCTCAGTGGACAGAGATTGTCACCTTCACATCCTTAGTGACCAGCACTATGCCAGTCAGTAAATATTTGAGCAATTGAAAAATACAATTTGTGGCTATTGGCTGAAATTAGTGGCAAAGTGTTTATTAATCTTGCAGTTGTGACAGGCTTTGAATCTATAGATCAATTCTGTGACTTAATTAACTTTGAAATTATTGTCACTGGTATTTCATCAATAAAGTAAAACTATCGACTATAAAACACATACATTCGTGCAAAAATGTGCATTTTGCCACCAACTAATTCCGAGAAAAGTTATCTAAATAAATAATACAATTGCATGCTAGGGTTGTATGTGTATATGTTTAAACAAAATTCTTTCTTTCCAATTCATATATCTAACGGATGAAATTTCCAAGTCATATTTTTTACAAGGAATAAGATAAGGAGAAAAGAACTAATATTTTTCTTCCATTCCTACTGTATGCTACAGTTGAGTCTGTGCTTTACAAATTTTCTTTTACTTTGCCTCTCATTGACTATGTCAAGGGGAAAATCAATCCCTTTTTGTCGATGAGGATGCTGAGGTTCAGAAAATATATAACTTGTCCAATTATACTTAATGAGGAAATGGTGAAGCTATGATGTATCAACTGCAGGTATGTTTGATAGTCAAGTCTGTGGGTTTTTCTTTACAAATTTAAAATGCCATCAATTGTAAAGCATTTAGAGTAGACACTGTGTATAATACACATTCTTTAAGAATTTCATGTTAAAATAAATATAAAGATTATTTATTTTTCTATGTAACAGAAAAGATCACTTAGCCAAATATAATGAATTAAAAAGATCCCTCTCAAAAGATACAAAATATATACTAATTTGGAGTAAAATAAGTAATAAAAGCACAAAACCTTATGAAAACAAAGCTATAAAGCTTTACTGAAAAGGAAAATATAGAACAATAAAAGGAGAGATATATCTTGTTCTAAGACGGGAATTTTCAATATTGTAAAGCTGTCACCTCTCCCACATATTAATGTATACATTTAATGAAATATTAATCCAATGTCCAAAATCTCTTAGTTAGAAATATGACCATTAATTTTAAAATTTATCTGGAAAAATAAGTGGAAGAGACAAGAGATTTTTAAAAGAAGAATAATGAGGTCCACTTACATTATCAGATATTAAAATAAATTATAAAACTTAAACCAGTGTGGTACTGCCATTAGATGGTACAGTAGATCCCTGGAAACAGAAAGAGATTAGGTTATTGATGAATAGATAAATAGATATGTATAAAATGAGAAGAGGGTGAAAGGGAGATAAATGATGACAGAAGGAGCCTTGACCTGGGATGGTGAACAAACAATACAAGATACAGATGATGTATTGTAGAATTTTATACCTGAAACTTATATAATTTTATTAATCAATGTTGCTCCAATAAATTCAATTAAAAATGAACATGATAAAGATAGAATTTTAAATTAGTGAAGAAGTAATAGCTTATACAAGTAATGATAATAAGCTAATGGGTTAAAAATGTAAAAATGGGCCTGACCTGTGGTGGCGCAGTGGATAAAGTGTCAACCTGGGAACACTGAGGTCGCCAGTTCAAAACCCTGCACTGGTCTGGTCAAGGCACATATGGGAGTTGATGCTTCCAGCTCCTCCCTCCCTTTCTCACTCTCTCTCTTTCTCTCACTCTCACTCTGTGTCTCCTCTCTAAAATAAATAAAATAAAAAGAAATTAAAACTTAAAGGTTTAAAAATGTAAAAATGGGTTCTCATCTATTAGAAAATTTTATCCATGTCTTTCTTGGGCTAAATATAATAACTTATAGAGGAATGTCTAGCTAACCTTGAAGTAAAATGCACAGGCTGAAAACATAAAAGAAAACATAGACAGACTTGAGTTGAAAACATCATAAATAATATCAAAGAACAAATTACAAACTATAAAAAATAGGTGCAACATATCACAGGAAGATTGTTAAGTTACAGATTTATAAGCATTTCATTTTAAATAAAAAAATTATCATTGTATCAGAGAAAGTGATGTAAACAGGCAAGTCAAGCAATCTTCTAAGTCAATTTTTAAACTTTCTAGAATTGAAGATATGCTAATTAAAACAATAGATAATTTCTTGCCAATCACATTCTTATGTCAGGGGCCAGCTTTCTTGCATTTGCAGGTCTGTTCTACAACTTATCTCCTGCTGTTGGCCTAGGACAGACAAGGCAGAGCTGCCTCTCAACCAACACTTGCTAACCACTGTTTTCTCCCATCCTAGTAGAGACACTCAGAACCGGCAGATATTTCCTTGGGTCTTCTGAGATGAAAGAGAGCTACCGCTTGTTTCACTTTGGTGATAACCCATGTTGGAGGAATACCTGCACCATCCTTTTACTCACCTGGAGCGACTAACTTTTATTGGAACAGCTTTTCATGTGTCCCCAGCTCTCTCTAAGGTATGATTTTAATAAAGAACTGGCCCCTAGAGACAAATCCTGGCATCAGACCCCATGTGGCACCCAGAGTCTGAAATAGCCACTCCCTTTCAATAACTGTATCTTTCTTAGAGGTCAGTCTCACTTTTCTGGGATTTTTCTCTCTGGTGTCTTGCAAATAAGCTGAGATGAATCCCAAAGACTCCAGTTTGTATTATTTTCCCTTACAGTTAAGTTTAACAGCTCAATCTTCTTTTTGTATTTAAACCCAAAAAGTTGACTTTTTTTCTTGTCTATGTTTTAAAATCTCTCTAATCTTCTCTCATAAACTGACATTACTTCTATAATTTTATAATGTATTTTTAAAAGTAAATATTATGTGTATGGAAAATACAAGTTTTCTTTTATGAATTCATAGCCCAGGATGTTGAATCTTTAGCCAAAACTATTTCCTTGAGCCAAAGATCAAGGTATAATTTATTTTATTATAGGGAGAATACGTAACATTTACAAGTATTTTAAATTTAATTAAAGAAAATTGAAATTTAGTACTTAGTTCACTTTTAAATGCTTCTAGTTTTGTTAAGTCATCTTAACGTTTTGCATTTAAATTGTAACTAAGACTGTGAAGTACAAACTCTCAGCTTGACCTTGGCATCAAACAAATTCCTTTGAGAATTCCTTTTAAAATAAAATGAAATATTTTCCATATTCACTACCATTATGCTTCCCATAAAACACATATAAAGGATATTTAAAGAAATGTTTTTAATTTTTGGAGTGTCTCCTAAGAGTTGGTTTGGACAGGGAAAAGAGCTAGAGCTATAAATTTTTTAAAGGTGTTTATGGGAAACTACTAATTTGTTCTAAGTTTACATTTTATATATTGAAACCTTATTATGACAAAGTTCTTGACATACACTGTAATAATTATACTTTAAAATACTTCTTACATGAGCTGGGATTTACTGTCTATAATTTGATTTTACATTTTTTAAGAGCAAAAATTATGAACTTCTTTTTTGTTTGACTTTTAAACGTCCTTTCTGATGGTTAGCTATGTATTTGGTATTAGAAGTTATTAAAGAAATCAATCACCATGCATTGATTGGCGCTTATTATGTACTATATTTAATAATAAGTGAAACTCATTTAAAAGAAAGACAAATTCAATGCATTATACTTGTCCCTTCATCTTCATGCACACATATAAAAGATTAATATATAAGTCAACATGTGGTGTCAAATCTGTGACACTGATGATACTGATTTAAATGAATATGAATCTATATTAAAGAACAAAAATAATAATGATGCCTGCCATTATTAGGTGCTTAAAAATTGTTTGAATGTAATTTGTTAAATTATCTACCCAGTGAATGCCTATTTCATATCCCTTACCTAGTAAGAGAAGAGCCCTAAGGGAAAGCATCATTAGCAGCAGTTTTGATGAGGAGAAAGTTGGCAATTCAGGAGACTTCGTTTGTTACCAGACTACAACCAGTCCGGTCCAAGGTTCGGGTTACCAGTCGCCCCTGCAAAAAAGCCAAGAGCAGAGACTGGGTCTGAGAGGGAAACAGGCATCTTTAAACAAGATTGCTCAGCAACTTGAGAAGACAGGCTGCATATCCTAGCCCAAAGCCTCCCTTACAATCTCAGTTGCAAGAACTAATTATATAAATTTTCAGGTGAGGTTAGTACAATGGCGGGCATGCACTTAGTCATAAAGTAGGATGGCTGGTTCCTGGGATCATAATTTCTTCTCCATGGCATGCCAATCTAAACACAGTCTTTATTGCTTCTTGGGGTCAGTCATCTCTTCAGGGTTATGGGACCTGGGACCGTCCGGCTTCAGTAGTTCTGCATTCCTGGGTGGAGGTTGCTAAAGACAATCTAGGAAATAAGTTACATATGTTGCGCTAGCAATATATATATATATATATATATATATTATATATATATAATATATAATATATATATTATTGATTGAATATTATATTAAAACCATATCAAGTTGATATCCATCTTTAGTGGTAGAATAGCGGTTTTATATTCACATCTGTTTGATTACAAGATTCCTATTTCCCCTTCCTCACTGCACTGCTTCCTGCAGAGAGCAGCCTTTCATTATGGCTGCTTTAGAAGGTGGATCTTTTATTGTAGACATGTTCATTTATTGAGTTATTCTCGCAACAAATACTGTTGACCACTCACTATCTGCCACACACTGAGAAAAATTGGATAATGTTCTTATTTAATTTAATATCTATTCAAAAGATAGCAATAGAATAGCACAAAATAAATATAAAATTAAAAATTTTAACAGTACCAGAAAGAAGACATACCTGGTGTTAGAAAGCTTATAATAGACTCAATCTAGTCAGGTTGTCAAGATCCTAAAATCTGAAAGGCAAGTAAGCTTAAACTTTGCAAATTGGAAAAATAATGAATATTAAAAATACAAAGAACCATTAATGAAAATGGGGTGACCACATTTTTCTTTGTTCAATGTTTTTTGTTTTAAACAACATGCAAAGTAGGGCTACAGCATACATAGTGTAACAGACAGCATGGCCGCTGGGGTGTTTTCACTCACACTGCCTTGAAAAAATGCACTTCTTAAAGTGACAGAAAAGAGACAGAAAGTAGAAGAATAATATATCTGGAAACTAAGGAAAATAGTATTACAAAAAAAGGAGTGGCCAAATAATGTTGATTGCTTTAGTAAAGTCATCTGAAATGCTTCATATTCAGCTAAAGAAGGAAGGGGAAAATTTTCTGACTACATGCCCTCTTGCTACAAAGAAATGAACTGGAGATATAAATTATTCTTTTAATACTTAAAAATCTTTGAAAGAGAGAGTGAGAGAAACAGAGAGAGAAACTCATTCCTGAATAATTTTTACCCAGGGAGACCATAATAAGAACTAGGTACCTCCACCACTAGATCCAATTTTATAATCACTGGGCTGTCCCACAGACACAGTGCTTACATTAGTAATACACGTCTAATATATTTACCCAAAGATCACTTATGTCTCTAAAATAATTTATTATTGATTATATTTACAGAAAGGATTGCTAAGTTTATAGTTGTTAATTTATCATTCTCACAGACAACTCAAAAATGATAACTTTCAGGCAAAGAAACTTAATTTTCTTTTATTTTTCAATTACTGTTACCTCTCAATATTATGTTAGTTTCAGGTGAGCATCATAGTGGTGAGACATTTATGGAGCTTACAAAGTGATACCCCTGATAAATTTTGCATCCACCTACACCATGTATAGTTATTATATTATTAACCATATTCTCTAAGTTGTACATTACATCCCCATGACTATTTTGTAACTGCCAATTTGTACCTAATCCCTTTTTCACTCAGCCTTTAATGCCTCTCCCATATGGCACCATCAATTTGTTCTCTGTACAGTGTCTCTTAGTTTGTGTCTGTCTTGCTTGTTCGCTTAATATTTCAGATTACATGTATAAGTGAAATCATACAGTATGTGCCTTTTTCTGTCCAGTCTGTTTCACTCAGCTCAGTACCCTAGTACCCTATCCAGTACCTCAGTACCCTATCCAGATTGTCATAAATAGTAACACTTCACTCATACAAAGAAGATTTTTATAAGACACTAAATTTGTTTCACCTGGAAAGTCAATTTACATTCTCAAAGTATTTTAAAACTCTTCCCAAACTTGAATTTAATAAAACATGTGTCTTTCACTCATTAAAATTGGCAGAAATATTTTAAAAATTAAAGAAAATACTTTAAATATATGCATGCATTTGGAATTAAAGTAATTTGAGCAAAAGAATGTCTAGATTATGAGACTCTCAGAGAGAGATGGTCTAAAAAGGGAAGAACCCAGGAAGTGAGATACTAGATTGGAGGGTATTGCAATAGTCCAAATAGAAAATATTTCCCATTCCAGTCATCTAGAACAGGTATAGGAAAAGGAAAAATGATAATTTCAGGAAATTGGTAGAAAAATTGAAATGATGTTGTGACTGAGTCTATGGAGAAGCAAAGATTTGCAATTCAGCTCATGTTTATTTAGCACTGTTCCACCTGTAACGTTTTCTCTATTTTGTAGAAGAGGAAACTCAGAGAGATGGAACAATCTGCATCCAAACCTTTATTTGGTAAGTTGTAGACCTAGAGTGTCTACTTAAAACATCTGACTTCAGTTGTAAAGCTTTTTCTAATATAAAGCCATAATCAGCATCCAGCAAAAGAGCTGAATGAAACAAGTCATAAAAAACTTCCATGAAATTCCAATGCCATAAAGTACATTTGATTAAGAACTCCATTTCAGATGGAAAACTAGCTTTCTGTAACAGTGCCCTTCCTGTAGGGAACTAGCCTTTGATGCCAAATGAATAGTGACGAAGGAGCATCTCGTGCTACTGTGTGGTCGGGACAAGCACACTGAAGAAGCGTACTCTTACAGTGAGTCAGTGTGGGTTTCTGTGTTCACACTCGCTCACCATGCTTCTGCAGGGAACTACCACACTGAATGAATAAGGCAGTGACTATTCTGAATCATGCCCAAGCCCTTAAAGCTTTAATCCAAGGAATTCAGGAGGAGAAAAATAAAAATATTTTATTATTTGCTTTTTTATTTTTCTTAAGACAAAGAAAAAAAGTTGTCAAGGAGAACCATGGACATCTTGCAGAGAAACAGAAAACGAGGCCTTTAAAGACATTGTTTATATACCCCAAAGAAATCAGCTCTGATTTCAATCAGGATCACAGAAAACTTGGATATATTTTATATATTTTTTTCCAAAGTGTAAAAAATACTTAAAAGTACATATATAGACTGAACATAGATTTATTGCCAATGACTTTTGTAAGGCGGGTGGATTGAGACCGCTAATGTAAGTTTATGAGTACAGCTGGTCCATTTAACGGCAGGTTTATAGGCACACCTCAAGAACTGCCCCATGTCTGTGGAAGGTATGGTATCAAACAAACTCTGTTGGACACATGGGCCCATCTATGGGCAGCGTACTATAAACCGACCCATAACTACTGCAGCTGTGATCATAAACCTTTTTAGAAAACAACTAGAAAAATTTGACTTAGAAATGTTTGCTGTGTTTCAAAATGGAAAAGTGGAACATACAAAGTGAGTGCCAATGCAATGGCTTGGGTGAAAAATATCACAGGCTCAGGTTAAACCAACAAAAGCGCCTTCACTCTCACTCTGCATTGTTTTCATAAATCTCAATTGAAAGATCAATGGCAATTAATATTCTGCTCTTAAAATCCTAAGTGCCTGAGACCGCTGGTATTCTACTAAACACCCGGTGTTCCTCAAATAAGTCACCAGGATGTTGGTACTTACCTATAATGTTGATATAGTGTTTTATTACGCAGGCATACCTTGAAAGATTTGTCTCCCATGTAATGAAGATACATTTCAAAGTTGAGACTTTTCATCTGTTAAGAGGGTATTTTGCTTTTCCTCTGACATTTTGAAATATTTATTTTCAAAACCACTTTATGGAAAGGACCACCAGTGGACTAGCTAAGTGCATTATAAAATCTTATAAAAATACTATAATTGTATTTTTTTTACTAAATATTGGCACATGGAAATAAGACTTTCTCTGTCCCAAGGTCTGTCCATGGACCGCATGAGGTAGTAAGAAAGCAAAGATTGCATTTAATTTATAGTAAATATAACTGCCAACTAGATCTCCTTGAAGGCTTAGGACCACGTTATCCATTTTTATACTTCCATGGTGCCTAAAGCTAGGACCTGCAGAGCATGCATGTTGGTTATTCGGCAAAAGCACAGTGATTTCCTATTAAGAGAGGGCACATACAGAGAGGTAGTCTTACTTATTTGTGCAATACCAACAAATGTCATACTGCTTTCCCTTCTTCTGAATTACGTTGGCCAGTCCTAGTTGGTGATGTTGGTGTTTCTTTTCTATTCCCTATTAAAGAATATTTTTAAAAATGTATAATATGCCACTCTAATTTTATCTACTATTATTTGAGAAAAATAAATACAGTAATAATAGGAAATAATGTGCACATGTGTGCCTGTGTCTTTCCCACTGTGTGTGTACCCTTATTCTGAGACTACCAGATTTCTATTTTTTTCGAACAAGCTGTGAAATTCATCGAATCTACTTTAGCACATTTTGAGTTGAACTGAGAACATCTGTGATTAGTAACATCACTTTGGTCAAAGGAATCCTTCACTGACTTTACAGTGTACTGGAGTGAGTGGTGGAAATTATTTCTTTTTAGAATAAAAAATATTTCTTAAATTAGACCCAACTCTTTATTTACTTTTCTGCTTGGTTCCCCTAATATATTTACAGAATAGCTAATAAAAAGGCTTTTAGGTTTTCTTATTTTATTTTCTTTTATTTTTTTATTTTATCAAGAAAGAGAGAGAGAGAGAGGCACAGATAGGGACAGACAGACAAGAAGGGAATGAGATGAGAAGCATCAATTCTTTGTTGTGGTATCTGAGTTGCTCATTGATTGCTTTCTTATATGTGCTTTGAATGGGGGGCTCCAGATAAGCCAGAGACCCCTTGCTCAAGCCAGCGATTTTAGCCTCAAACCAGCGACCTTGGGTTTCAAGCCAGTGATGATGGGGTCATGTCCATGATCCCACGCTCAAGCCAGCAATCCCACGCTCAAGATGGTTAATCCATGCTCAAGCAATCAACTACAGGGATTCGAACCTGGGTCCTTTGTCTCCCATGCTGATGCTCTATGCACTTCACCACCACCTGGTCAGGCTAAGTTTTCAATTGTAATGTGTTAAGTCATTTATAGAATATTTCTGAAAGCTGATTTCATATCATTTCTTTTTAGGTGAGAGGAGGGAAGAAAGTGAGGCAGACTCCTGTATGTGCCCTAAACAGGATCCATCCAGTAATGCCATCTGGGTATAATCCTCAGGTACTGAGCTATTTTTAGTGCCTGAGAATGATTTGCTTCAACTATCTATCTTCATCCCCAGGTCATGCTTGAACCAATCATTTCACTGACTGCGGGAGAGGAAAAGGGAGAGAAGGGGAAGAAGGAGTGGAGGAGAAGCTTCTCCTGTGTGCCCTGACTGGGACCTTGAACCTGGGACATATGCTGTGTCAATGCTTTATCCACTGAGCCACCAGCCAGGGCCTTATATCCTTGTTGTAAATAATGTCATTACTAGCTCTTCAACACAAAGTGTAGGTACGGCTAATCTTCCCATTTTCTTTACATGACTTTTTTTTTGGGGGGGAGGGGCTCTTGAACCTGGGTGAGTAGAATCCATGGAGTACATGGATATATATTACTTTAGTGGTAACTGAATTTTTCAGAGAGAAATATCTAATTAATTTTAAGATGATTCTCAAAACATTTGAAGAAAATGTAGATAACTGTCTACTTCAGTGTTTTGAATAAAATACCTACTTAAAAAAATTCAGTGTCCAAGCAGTCACTATATTAAAAATTCTCTAGTAAAATCAACTATTTGAGTAAAATTTTTTAAAAATAACATAGCAGAGGCTTACACATTTCAAATTACTTTGACATATTTTATCTCATTCAGTGTACACAATAAGCCTTTGAAATGCGCAGTTTAGGTACTGTTTTCTTATTTTACAAATGAAAAAACTAAGGCTCACAGGATTAGTTATTTCCCCTAACTCTCACAGTAGGTCATCGATTTACCTTGACCTTGAACACAAACCTTAGATTCCATGATAAGGTTACGGTTAAAATTCACATGTCACTTAAGTAGAGGTGGGTCAAAGAAATCCAATTCCACCCACACTTTTGATTATATTATAGCTATTATATTGGAACACTGAAAAGAGAGTCCCTGAAGGAACAGAACACAGGACAGGTACATTTATTGTAAGAGGGCTGTTGGAAAATTTTGCCATTTATAGCATTGGCTTGGGAGGGCAGAGTGAAGTCACCTAGACAGCTGAAGGGAGGGGCTGAGTGAGCACATGCGCAAATGGGTATGGGATGTTAAGATGACAAGGACCCAAAACACAAATACCTCCTTTGGAATGGAACCAATCTTGTGAAGGTATCTAAATGAACGAGGGCCAATTGTGGAAGATAATACTAATATATCTTCTTTTTAATTTCTTGTAGGACATAGAAACCACATCAGCAAAAAACTATTTTACTCAGCCACCACATCTATTCAAGTACAACTGGGCATTCCAAAAATCTTGTTTAACATGCCAGATATTCTCTGTTAGACAATAGGTCAGCAAGACATCTCACAACATGTTATAGAATTATCTGAGAGCCTAATTCACCTTAATTTTAATTTTTAGATTGCTCAGTGATAATAACATTAATTTATTTAATATTCTAAATTTATAATTTAATCTTAGCTGAATTATTTTAAATGTAAGTTGGTTCTTCATTTGATAATACCTTGAGAAAATAATGTTAAATATTCTTATATATATTTTTCCTATTCAATAATAGGGTTTTTAAACTAAATTAGAAATAGGGAGCCATAGAATACCTTATTCTACTCAACCTATTTTTCTCTACTTTTCTCTTTGCCTGCTTTCTATTACATTTATCAAGTTTTCTTTATTCTTTTATTTCCTGATTATTTTATTAAAGATCAATCTGAATATTTACTATGTACAGTGTTCTTAACACAATCTGAGGTTCTTAGAAATTTTTACTTCCTTCCTAGTCAATAAAGAATTTTTGGGAGCAACTTCACTTCACTGCACCTCATACATTAAGAATTATTTAGTATCTTAATTACACCTCAATTTTATACTTCAGAATTAATTATTATAAAAATATACAGTTAAATATTATTTCTTTCTTAAAATAAAATTTTATTTTTGACAATAATAGCTAATAATTAATGAGTATTAACTGTGTCAGGAGTTATTATTTTTTAATTGAATTTTATTAGGGTGACACTGATTAACATAATTATACAGGTACCATGTTGTTTTGGTTACTATGGCCTTGTAGTATAGTTTGATATCAGGTAGTATGCTTTCTTCAACTTTGTTCTTCTTTCTCAAGATTGCTGGAGCCATTTGGGGTCTTTTGTGGTTTCATATAAAGTTTTGGAACACTTGTTCTAGTTCTGTGAAATACACCATTAGTATCTTGATATAAATTGCATTGAATCTATAGGTTTCTTTGGGTAGTATGGACATTCCAATGATGTTAATTCTTCCTATCCATGAACACTGTATATGCTTCCACTTGTCTGTATCTTCTTCAGTTTCTTTCTTAAAGTATCTTAGTTTTCTGAGTACAAGTCTTTTATATCCTTGGTTAAATTTGTTCTTAGATATTTTATTCTTTTTGAAGCAATTGACTATGGAAATCAGTGAAGTTTCCATTTTTTAGAAAGAAAAAGAAGTCTCCAGAGACTCAGGTACCCTCTTACAGGAACAACACAAACATCTTTCCTGCAGCCACTTATCCTGGGCTCTGACAGAAGAGAGGCTAAGTAAACCAGAGTCATGTGAGGAGAGTCTGTGGTTTGTGGCTCAGGAAAGAGACCCAGGGAACAGTTACCAAAATTTTTGTGCTGAGTCATTTACACATACCACAGTCACCATTATTCTTGGGCAGATATGCAGCATCAACCTAGGGCAAAGAAATTTTCCCCATGCTATAGAGATTAGGCCTGGAAGAGGAGTCAGCAGGCTTGGTTAGGATGCAGAGGTCTGGATAAACTCAGAGACTGACAGTGACTCAGTTTTCTGACTTTGAGGTAGGAGCCATTACCCCCAACTTTCTCACAGGGGATTCAGTAGAACTATTTTTCTTGCTGCCAGCAGACCCATACTCTAGACTCCAAGGCCCCACCTGCCTGACTTCTAGTGACTCGGCCCAGCTGTGGTTAGGGAAGAATCTGGACCAGAGTGAGACTTGTGACTCTGGGGTGGGAGCCACAACCACCACCTTCCCTGGAGCCTGACTGGCACCTCCCCCTCAGAGGAGATCCAGTAGCCTTATCCTCTCAACTCTACCATAGGTTCTTTCAGTGACAGAGCTTAACAGGCAGCCAGAAGGTGAAGACAGCTGGAGGCAGATCTCGGGATGCCTTGGGACTTTTGCTGACCTGCTCCTGGGCCAAGTACTGGTAAAAGCTGGCCTTGGTGTTCAGCTTGGTCCTTCCGGTGTGTACCCATGGGAACACATGCAGAGGCTGTCCCCATGTGTACCCATGGGAACACATGCAAAAGCCCAGCAGAGGTTGCCACAAACTGTAGATCACTTGTAACTCCAAACAGGTGGCTGAGGGCAAATAATAAGCAGTGTCTTATATTGGCCTGACTCAGGTTCCCACCCAAGAGGCCCAGAACCAACACACCTGGTGGCCACCTTCAGCCAACATCAGAATAGGATCCAATTAGCTTTCAAGCAGCATATGCAAATGAGAGCTTGTCAGGAACCAACCCCAGCTGAGGTAATCTGCTTCCTGTACTGAGCACCTGCATATCAGTTTGCACACATTGGTAGGTAAAGCCTTATAGTCAGCCACCGCGAGGGTCAACCCCATGCACAATAAGCCAGTAGCAATCAAGACTGAATTACAACAGGAGGGCCCACTTAACCCACAGAAGGGACATTTCTGGAGCAGCTTAGGTGACTGAAATAAAATTTTAAAGATTTTTATTCAGTGATGTACTTGTAAGTGGTAAACTGCCTTATAGTCTTTGTTTCTACATGCCTTTAAGCCCTTTATTTTGGTTTAACAACAGTTTATTTTTGGTTTTGTTTGTAGACATTTTCACTTAGTACAATGAATTTGTTTTTTCATTTTCTTTTGACTTCATCGCTGCTCCAAAAATCCACTTTTAATCTAATGGTAATTTTTTTGTAAGATGGATTTTTTCCCTTTTATTTCCTTAAAAGGTATTTTCCTTATCTGTGATGTTCTATAAATTTGCTGCTCTTTGCTTAGCTGTGTGGTTATTTTTATTTATCATGCTTGGAGCTCATATTTTTTTAATTTAAGGATATTCAATTTTTTATTAATTTAGGAAAGTTATCTTTAAATAGTACCTTTCTCCTAGTCACTATTTTTTCTCTTTATCTGAAACTTATAAATATGTTATGACTTTTCATTCTGTGTTTCATGTCTATTAGTCTCATTCTGATTTTCCAATTTTTAATCCTTATCTCTACTATCTTTGAGTAAATTTCATACTTCTTTCTCTTTAAAAGTAAATATATTTTCCAGTTTAAAATTTTACTTTATTGGTGACTATTTATTCTTTTTCAAGTCTGCCAAGTTTTCTTTCATGATGCCTTTAGGTTCTTTTATAGTTTTAATTTTCTTTTTATCTTTAATCATTTTAAAAAATACTTATTTTGCCTGCTGTGTCAGGTTATTTCTATTATCCATGTTATTGGGTTCTAAATCAGTTGTTTACTATGATTTCTGAATATTGTTCATGGGGACTATATCTCTGGATATTTTATAATTTTGAGTTATAAATCCTAGACCATAGCAGCTACAACATCAGCTCATGAGCCATGTACCCAAGTACTCTCGTGTTCAATTCTCATATTATTCCCAGCACTTAGGGAAATGTTGTGTGTGTGTGTGTGTGTGTGTGTGTGTGTGTGTGTGTGTGTGTATGCTCCATTTCAGCTATGTATTTAAAAGAAAGGTTTTATTTTATCTTGAATTTCTAGCTCTTGGAAGTAGGAGGGTTATAAGCTGTTTTATAATTTGTTACACATGGATAAAACAGGCGTAACTTGTATCTGGGAAGAACTTAAGCAACATGCATAAAACAAGGAAGAATTGAATCTCAGGTTCTTGCGTGTTTTTTTTATTTGGTCCTGAGATTACTGGATTCTATAAATTATTATAGTCATTAATGAATCTCCAAGACAAAAAATAAAATAAAATAAACTACCCCTAACATAAGAATTTGCTCTCAGAATTTAATAAGGTTTTTAGTCTTCCCAGCAAAAGGAATAAACTAATCTAGTTGTTCAAGGTAATTTGAAAAGTTCCATCTCAATGCAAAATTTTTTATGCCATTCATATGCTTGTTTATTGTATTAATAAAAATACTCCACTGGGCGTCATTTCACAATTCTGAATTAGGTCAAATTTCATATTACTACTAAATACTTATCCAAATTTTGGGGCTAATTCGCTTCCTTTCTTATGTAAAATATAGTCATTCTAAATCACTTGAATATTTCTTTAGAAGAAAACACATGTAAAATTCATGGTTTGTTCTAATTCTTTTTCACAATTTATCCATTTTTTCATCCTGTGTGGTACATTTGAAATAAGACTATGAAACTACAAAGCTGACCCAGAAATGGAAGATTGGATTATTTCCTCCAACTTTTACATCAAAAAAATATATATATTATTTCAAAGGAAAACAGTTTAGAAGGTTTTCTATAGTAGAATGACTAATTTAATATACTCCTGGGTAGCAGTAACATGCATGTCAAGAAATTATGAAAATTTTATAATCTATGATCTTTGCTCTGGTGGCCCTTCACTAAATCGCAGAACAATGTTGAAATCACATGAAACATGTGGCCTATAAATCACTATAAGAGTGTGTGCAGTATGGAAACATATAGTAAGTATATTTATGTGAATGCACTGATATGAATAGCAATTAATAATACAATTATGATTCAAGCTATCAGAGTAAATTGTAGATGTTTATGAAACAAATATTTGTATAATTTAAATTTATATATGAAGTTATTTTATATGCAAATGAATATCTAGTGGGAAATTAGTTATTTTTTGTATATATTAGTGAATTCATGTATTCCAACTTTATTTGTACTTTAAATAGAAATCAAAATAAACTTGGTGAAAGTTAAACTTCAAAGGATCATTACTACTATATTGATCTTGTTTATTTTTAAAAAATTGTCAAAATTTGTCATATTTCCATCAATTTTGCTAAGATCTTGGAGAGCTATTTTGATTTAAAACTAAGGAAATAGCAGTAACAACAAAACAAGCAGAGATTTAACTTTCTATAGCAGCCAAACAAGGGACAAACTTTGATAGCTTTTTCAATTTTTAGAGTAAGCAATTGAATGAAAGAAAGTATTTTTCAAGTCTCAAGTGTCTGGTATTGAAGATTAAGAAAGAATTCAGTTTTTGAGCCTTAGACAATGTAGGACTGGAAAAAATAGATATATCTAACCATTAGAATGTGATTGAAATGATATCTCCCACTTCAAGGTTTGGTGCATAAAAACATCCTACCTGATCTTCTACACTCTTGCATCTTTGGTCTACTGGCCAGATGAAAATGATCAACCAAGGATCCACAAAACCAAAGAACACAATACTTTAGGAACCACGCAGAGAGCTTCCCACTTACCAAGGTACACTTGTGGACTTACACAAGTAAGCAATGGTTTGATGAACTTAAGCCACTGAAGCTTGAGAGTTTGCTATATTAGCTAGAATTACATAACAAATAAAAAGAAGTTAAAATAAGTATCCCTAACATATACATATATCTATCAATCAGAGGAAGTTATTTGAAAGATAATAAATTATAAATTGCATATAAAAATAATTTATTTTAATGAGTTTTAGGTTTTGTTAATAGCTGAGATTAAAAATATGCAGTAAATATCATTGGCCTTGAAGAATAATGGGGTTTTAGAACAAAATTTTAAGGTGGAAACTCTAAACAAGTTAACCTAGGAAATAGTAGATGCTCAATAATTACTTGTTGAATAAGCTGTCCAGTAACCGGACCTGTTATGGGTTATCAGTCATAGGATGACATTGTAGATTGTATTAGTTATCCATTGCTGCATTACAAATAACTTCAAAGCTAAGCAGCTTAAAGCACCCAACATTTATAATGTCACACAGTTTCTGAGCTTTGCTGATGGATCTGACTCAGGTGGATTTTTCATGAGGTTGCAGTCAATATATTCCCTTGGTTCACAGTCACTTAAATGTTCAGCTAAGACTGGAGGATCAGCTGTCAAGCTCTGTGGTGGCTGGCAGGTTTTAGTTCATCAATATGTGAACTTTAGTCTTTCCATAGGGCTTCTAAAGTGTCTAAGTGTTCTCATGACATAGCAGCTGACTTCCCTTACAGCAAGTAAAAAGAGAGAGGGAGAGACACTGAGGAGGAAGGCTCAGTCTTCCATATCCTAATATTAGAAGTGACATAGTTTCCTTCTACAATATTCTATTGGCCATATAGACCAACCCTGATACAATGTGGGAGGGGACTACTCAAGAGTAAAAATATGACAGGGAGACAGAGGTCATTGGGGCCATTCTGAAGGTTACCTAATATACAGATATTATATCATTTCTGTGACATTTATAAATGTGCATTAATTACTATTAGTGTTACAAAAATATTGAGATGAAAATAAATGCTTATTACTTTGTTACAAAGAGACACATGCCCACTGTTCAACAAAATGTTTGAGTGCACAGGTGTGTATATAAAAACAGTGGAAGTGTCCCTGCAATGTCCCTCCTTTATTCTATCTGCCTTCATCTATTTTATTTTCTTTCATCTAGAGGTATGTCCCAAAAGAGTCTTAAACTGACAGAACATCTCAAAGAAAGATTTTTTTGAGAATACTTAAAACTGAATTCTAGATTACTTGAAATCTTAGAAGACCAGGGTTATGTTTTAAGCCCAGTTGCTATTCCAGATCACTTAACTAACATAGGGTTTACAAATGCTAAAAACTCAGTAAATATTTGTTGGTAGGAAATGAGTTTAATTCATAGCAAAACCTGTATAGTCATTATAGGAAAAAAATCACATGCGCCTTGATAATAAGATTTAAAATATAAAACTGATTTTCAATAAATCCATTAAATGATTGGAAATAAAGAAATCCAGACCCTAGGATAGAGTGCATGGCCCCACTTAAGTGATGCTAAATTAGCTGAAACGTAGGTAATGTAGCTCCCCAAGGACCTTCAAAGATTTCTGGCCTGAATACAAGGCTCACAAAATACTATCAGCAGGGGACTTAGGGCATGTTTTCCAAAGGGCTGCCTGGTTCTCTATTTATGTAAAACTTTGTTTATGCAAAAACTTCATATGTATAATGCCCTACTTTATCCACTTTTCTAGCATCTAATAACAGAATGATCTACCAAAAAGTTAGACTTAGTTAACACAATTCTAACAATCTCTCAAATAGCCCTATAAATATTAATAAGCTATATTTTCACATCAACCAAACAGTCCACAATATTACATTTTATGTATGGAACATCTTTATGGTGGAAGGTTGAACTGAACTATGCCATCTATGTCCAGTTTGTTGCTATAACTATTCATAGTTAATAAATGCACATGCTGCAATAAAAATATTTTTACAACAGGCATTTGTAAGCTTTTATTCTATAATAGAGAAAAACCTGTTGATTTATTTTAATATATACCCTGAAGAAACAAATGTAAAGCAAAAACACTTTTAGATATATTCTCATTTATCAGAGATAGTTGACAAAAGAGTAATTTGTTATTTAAAAGTGGATTTCTTGTTTTCTGAAAAATCTTTCAGACATTTTAAAGTGGTATGTAGCATAGATTTACCAAATAATCAACTTCAATGTAGAATACTTTGATAGGACATTTGCTGCAGGAATAGTCCTAGCAGCTGTAAATTTTTTTGTTATGTCACAGAGATTCTATTATTTTATGTCACAAAGTTGTCATGATTAACAAGTAATTTGTAGAGTTTTTTTTTATTAACATTATTATTTCTTATGTAGCATGGCCATTTTTCTTATCTTGCTTCCTTCCCACTGAAACCCTGATTTTCCCCCAGAAATATCTGGCAATACTGTACTTAGGGAATATGGGCCCCTGTCCAAATTCAGAGGATAAACCATGACTGCTCAAAATCAATCTTTGCAAATCATTCTTCTTTGTCAGTGACTGTTTACAGGTGAACATGTGACCCATTTCTGGCTAATGGGCCACAAGAGTAAATATGTCATAGGGTTTCTGGGCTTCCTCTGTGATAAGAAGAAATATGTGCAAGGAATAACTTTCTTTATACTCTTGCCTTTGGATGTTCTACGGAAAAGAAGTTATGACTGAAGCCAACTTATGATCACAAGAGAAAACCAAATTCTCACCAAGCACTCTGATATTGCTCAATGGTTGAATTAACCAACCATGAAACCATTTACTTTTTGACTTCTTGTTTTGTGAAATGTACAAAAACCTGTATTTGACTTTTGAGTATTTCATCATTTACACCCAAAAACATCTTAACTGATATACCGTATAAGTTAATTTTATATATATTATTTAAGAGGCTAGTATTCATGCAGTTAATTATTATTTTACACCCTTATTTGTGGCATTTTGTTATAAAAATGTTAGTAATGACAACTGTAAATAATACTTGGTATTCTCCTAAGACTTTTCTGTTTTTATATTTTTATAAAGTAGGTAATATTGTTTCCTTCATACTGACTCCAAAAGAGAGGCTTACAGAGTAGATGGGGAAAAAAAAAAGCTACACAGCTAGTAAGTAATAGGCTGAGATTGGATTCTCCATGTAAATATTTAACTTCAAAGACTGTGCTCTTAGCTACTGTGCTATACGGCCCCCTTAGTGGGCCATGACACTGCACAGTAGCATCTTACCAATCCAAGTCTTTGTGTTAACTCATTTCTCTTAGTTGTAACTTTTTAATAGCTTCCTAAATTTTATTTTCCAATGTTATAAAGAAAATTTTCAAACATAGAGCAAAGTTGAAGTAATTTTATATGAATCACTATGTACCTACCGCCTATATTCTACCATTAATATACTTGTTTGATCACATATCATGTTTTATTTTCACCACTAAATGCCTTTTTAATTTTCTCCTCTTTATTTTTTAGTGTTTCAACTACTAAATTGCACATTTCATTTTAAGATCTGGGTGTTTCAAGTAGTTATTTGCGGAAGTGATAACTTCCTTGAATTCTATTTTGTTGCATAATAAAACAATAGAATTGTGCACTATTAGCATTATCGCCAATAACTTAAAATAATCATTTTGGTAACCAGTTCAGGTCTGAACTGGTTCGGTTCTGGATCTGTTTGGTTCAGTATAGAGAGGTGGCCTGTGATGTTGTTATAATTGACGAGGACTGTCTTTCACTTCCAATTGTATTTCCACAAGCTAAATAATGGTGCCATTAAATAATCAACGACATAGACACATGGCTTATTTATTCTAATACTGTTTTTAAAGTCTTTCTGATTCAGAGTGTGCCCACGGGTCTTTTCTTATTTTAAACATCTGCAGAGGTTGCTCTGTTGATTCACCAGTGAGAAGGTTGTCTGTGCATTTCTGTGTGAGAGCGTATATGGGTGCTTGTGAGTGAAGCCACAATCTTCTGTTTGAGATTCCCCTGTGCTCTCTCCATGTGTTTCTGTTTCTGAACTTCTGGCCAGACTCTCTTAGGCCAATAGAATAATTCAGCAAAGTTCTTTAATTCAGTTCTAATAGTCCAACTGGGAAATATAAAAGAAACCAGGGTTGTAGTGTGGGTCTCCAGCCTCTCCTTTCTATTTCCATAGCTTCTAACTCTTCACTGCTTATAGCTAAAAGCCTCCGGTAGGCAGTAGTGATATTTTAAAAACTTACTTTTAACTTCCCACTATCTTCATATGGGCTAAAGTAATGTGGTTCTTTGGAGAGGGTGGCTTAAATATTCTATATAATAAAGAAAAATGAATGCATATCAAAACTATTTGACTCACAAGATGTTTTTATCTGACTTTGTTTTCTAAATTTAGTAGTTGCTACCTTTTCTCTTAAGAAAAAGCAATGCCATTATTTGTTTTGTCGTCCTTTAGTTGTTATTTTTGCATTACTTTGTGTACTTTATGTCCACATTAATAGAAATATTTTATTATTATTTTCTTTCCTTATATAGTAATGTATTTGTTGGGCAATTTCTTGGTTATTAGTCAATTTTTATTCTATTTAAACAAATGTTTGGTTGAAATCTTTCTTTTTGTACAACACATTCTGGAAAACAGATGAAATGGCCACAGAGCCTGTTCTCAGGAAACTTTTTTCTTTCTTTTGTTTCTATTTTTAGCTAGAGAGACAGAGAGTGAGAGAGACGGACAGAGAGAGGAACAGATAGGGATAGACAGACAGGAAGGGAAAGAAATAAGAAGCATCAATTCTTCATTGAAGCACCTTCATTGTTCATTGATTGATTTCTCATATGTGCCTTGATTGGGTGGTTTTGCAGATCCAGTGACCCCTTGCTCAAGCCAGCAACCTTAGGCTCAAGCCAGTGACCTTGAGCTTCAAACAAGTAACCTTTGGACTCAAGCCTATGACAATGGGGTCATGTCTCTGATCCCATGCTTAAGCCAGCAACCCCATGCTCAAGCTGGTAAACTTGCACTCAAGTTGTCAGTCTCCGGGTTTTGAACCTGAGTCTTCAGCATCCCACTGTATCCACTGTGCCACTACCTGGTCAAGCTTCAGGCAGCTTTCACTTAATAATATGCATAACTTATTCTATTTTGTCTTCTTATTTTATCTAGTTTGATATAGAATTAGTAAAAGATATTTGGTGGTAACATATTTTCTAAAGCTTTTTATTTCTATTTTCCTCCCAACAAGATAAGTTTTGTTTCAAACTGAACTATTTGGTGCATATGTGGAAACAGGATTTATATACTACATGTTACATTAAATACCAAACACTTATTACTTCAAGAAATGAGACCTAACTTGCAATAAGTCTTGCAAACATGAAGTAGAGAAAACTTTTTGGTAAAGAGTGTTTTTAAAGAAATATTACTATGACCCTTCACAGTCTTTCTGAAGAGTGTGAATGAGACAGACGATCACACATTTTCAAGGCCTAATAAAAATGCTAACATTACTCAGAAGTGAAATAAATATATTATTATGAATTTCTACAACATCATTCCAGTTGCCTTGACTCCAAAGAAGTGATTCTGCCCGATGGCATGGAAAGAGTACATCCGTAGCTGGTCGGAAACGGATGGGACTAACACTTCCTCTGCTTTCTTGGGTCACTTCTTGGAGTATCTGCACCCATCTTGGAGAAGTCTGTTTTTTCCAGTTCTCTCCAGTACTGGTTCTTCCTCCTTTATCAGATGTCTGTTCAAATGTCTCCTCTTTGATCAGTTCTCTTCTGTCTAAAGTAGCCCTTGCATTGCCTCTTGGACCCCTATCCACTCCCATGAGTCTCTATCTCACCAATAAGATAAATACTACAAGTGAAATGAGCAGAGAAGCCTAAAGGTAACAGGAAAGGGAATTACTAGGTTTATTACATGTCATCTGTCTCTCCCACTGGAATGTGACCTCCATGGAAGCTGAGACCTTTATTTTCTCATTCAATGCAGTAACCACCTACAACAGGGCCTGGCACATCAAAACGGTGCTATTATTACTGTTGTTATTTTTAACTTCATGCTCAGGGATACACTCTGCTCTCCTACTTTGCAAAACAGTACAGTACATGGGCTTCTCGTATTTTATCTCAGGGTGCACTCAAAGCCATGTGGTAACATAGACTGCCTTCGGGTTTAGACAATTGTTTAGTTAGGTTTAGTTGATTAGCTATTCCACTGGGATGAAGCCAATGGGTATCATAGTGCTGGCAGGTAGTTATTAATGCTACAGCCTGATTTCCTCTTGCTGTTCAGGACTGCCAGCTTCTAAACAGGGAGACACCTGAGCCTTTTGTGTGCCACATGACAGTCTTGTGTGTGTGTGTGTGTGTGTTTTCCACAGGTGTTAAAACAAAACAGGGATAAGCAGATTTTGTAATCATGTGTGCTCTGAGCCAAGCAGTAGCCGCGCAACTTGTTCTCATGGCACAGTTCACAGTGACTGGCCAGAAATGAAGAACATTGCTAAGGACACAGCACATTTCCAGTTATTTAATTAGACCTGTGGCCACAGATCTGTTTCAAGTGAGTGTTGGAGAGATTTTAAAACAATATTTTAAATTATTTTAGGTCTTTAGCTTTGTACCAGTGGCCTCAGGCTGGTTTAGGATTTAAAATTTTGATACTCTTCATGATATTTAACATAATTTATTAATGGAACCAGATTTCAGGCATAAAGAAAACCACTACAGTCAAGGAGGCCTTCACTGATCTTATTAAAAATTTATCTTTTAGACTGCTCTTTTTATTAGTTTGTAATTCAACAATTGGAAGATAATTCACATTTATGTATTTGCTTTAGTTTAATTGCCTTATTTCTTTTAGACTGAGAGGTACTAATACACATGGTTTTTAAATGTTAAAAATAAGTTCTAAAATTATCTTTATAATTCTGTCAGCACTTTATACAAAACTCAAAAACTTGATTCAGCATTTGATATCACACAGGGTCAGAAATAATGATTTCTAGAACCTTCATTATCTTTTATCTATTATTCTAGGTGCTGTCTCACACACACACACACACATATGTATATGTAAAATGCATGTGAAATACATATTAACTATGTATAAAGTATACACATATATGAAATATAGCTATATAATTATATCTTTATCATATTCTAGTACAATATATTGCAAATGAGTAAATTGAATCTCAGAGAACTATAGTAATTTGCTAAGTCACACAACTAATAAATTTCAATACCAGGATATATTCAATCTGGTTCCCTAGCTGTCCTTTCTACCATAGTGGGTGGAAGATTGAAAAGCTCAAAATTCCCTTAAACAAAGCATTTGAATATAGTTGCTAAAACAAATGACACCAAGCCAAATTTATGTAAAAATGTGAGGTTCAGAATGGAATCCCGAGTAGTGTTTAATGGATTGGTTCACAGATCCAAAGTGAGAAGTTTCAATGAGTACAGCAAGGCCAAGGCAACTTGATGCTTAATGATGATGGTTATATTACTGGCAATTTTGTAAAATTTCCTTTGGAGCTGCATCAAATTACAATGTGAAAGCAGGATCCAAGCTTTGATCAATTTTCTTGAATCCCGAGAAATCTGGGTGCACAAAAGGAAGCTCTGGCCTGGAGATCTCACTGAGGAGAGCCTATGAAGGGAGAACACATTGTCCCCTTTTTTATCTGTCCCCTTTCCCACTGTCCATCAGCATTCCAAGGTTCTGGGAGCACAGGACCTGGGACAGATCAAATCAACTCTAGCAGTAGCAAGAGTAACATGGCATTTATTTACTTCCCTGCAGTCAATCTCTTGGGCAACAATTCTTTCCCTTTCTTATTCCTACAAGTTAAAAAACCCACTTTAGTTTCTCAAAGTTTCTTCATCTTAATCTCTCTATTATTCTAGCCATCCCCCGTCCACATCACTGCCAAAACAGGCACACTCATATATACACAATTAGAACAAAATGATCTGTTCTATTCTTTATTATTACTATTTACCCTAGTGAATTTTGTATTTTATATTTTTAACAAAGCAGCACATTTCTTCTGCTAATTAAGGGTATGGAATATGAATGTAAACATTGCTTGCTTGCAAAGAGATAATTTTGAGAGTAAAGATATAAAACTGGTCATTCAATTTCATTGTAAATGGTAATGAATAATGCTTTCAGACATTTCTTCTGAAGTTATTCATTTATACCTAGAATGATATATGTTCCATACACAAATAATGTCCAAATCCAGAGAACAATGTTTGGAAAGTTATGTCTTCCAGGACTACAGTTGAAACAATGCCAAGTCTAAAGTTTTATAAATTAGGATCTAAGTGTGAAATCCTTCCAGCTGTTAAATGCATCCCATATCAAATTATATGCACAATTTTAAAAATATATTTTCTTCACTTTAAAGATTGCTGAAAAAAATGCCTAAAAACTAAGATGCAAACATTCTTTTAAATTCTTAAAGATTATTAGAAAAGCATATACACAAAATAAGTGTGTAAAGGTCACAGTTTTGGATGGGTTTGTAGGTTTTTGTTTTTGTTTTCCTATGTGGCTTTGTTACTTTTCAGAATAGTTTTTCAAAATCAGAATGAACTATAACCTATAACCTACCTACTTCATCATTTTAAAAGCTCCAGGCAACTTCCCATAAGAAAGTGAACTACACTCTCTTTTTAGAGGCTATGCTTTTCAGAGACTTTTCCTTGTTGATACGATAGCTGTTGTCTCATTAGCATAGCTTAAGAGTTTCTGGAAGGTGGTAAAAATAGGGGAACTCTAGAGTTTAAATTTTTAGTTTTAGTTGTGGTCAATAAGCTTTGTTTTTAATGCTTAAATATTAAGTCTTAACTGATGGGTATAGGAATTAATGCACGTAAATACTTGTTTTTCAGGAAGCCTGCAAGCAATGGACCATCTGTCAGGAGAGCTGCAATCCATCAAAGTGTCTGAAATGCCTAACTGGACCCTGCCTTCAGGAGGCCTAGGAACAGCAAAGGTTTTTCTGATGTTTCACACCCCTTACCCAATTTTTACTTCTTCTTGTAAAAAAGGTGACCTGAAACAAAATATCAAGATGAGTTTTGTAGGTAAAAAACCCTGCCATCTTCTTAGATTGCTGGCCATCTTAATAGAGTGTCTATAAGGATCCCATCCCTGTCTCTGCACATCAGGTTTGTAGTGACAGACAGCACGAACTGTGAACTCTGGTTTCAGCAATGTTCTTCCACCCTCCCTTTTAGCTGCAGGTAAGTTATGCAGTATCTAACTTATATAACATAACTCATTTACAGTCTAAAATTTCAAAGTCTCTTTACTCTTGAATACAGACTTTAATCTGTATTGGTGAAAAATATAAGATTTTATAAACTTTAAAATATTTAATTTTTTAGAATCATTTTCTATTCATTAAGACTTTCATACTGAAATACCCCAAATTAAAGTATTCCCCTAGAAGAATGTTAAGGTAAGTTTTTCTGCCTTAATAGACACAAGGGAAGGAAAGCATACAGAATGAAAATTCCCCAGCACTGACCTTGTGGATATTTTCTTGGCCTGTTTTGTAGAAATCTGCTTTATAGAACTTAAGACATGCAAGTCCTTAAAATCATTAACTAATTTCTTTTATATTGTCCTTATTTCCATCCAATTCACAACTGTTGTCAATTGTGAAAATTAATATAAGGACACTTAGAATGGTCAGGAGTCTCAAAGGGGAGCTCTCCTAGATCACAGCACTCATCTTTAAGTACCCCAAACAAGAAGAAACACATCTTGCACCTCCACCAGGAAGATGTTTTCTTTGCCTGGCAACAGCTCAGCCAATGAGAGACTGTTAAAATTTAGTCATTGAAAAACCACTATACTTTGAATTCTCAGTTTCCTCCACAAGACTCTACTTCTAACTCTTCACTGTCCCCTTTCCTTTATAAAATTATTAATCCTCACCTTTATTTTCCAGACTTGCCTATGGTTTTGCCATAGCTTGCATGTCATGAATTGCAATAATTTTTTGTTCCCAAATAAACCTATTTTTGTAAGTAAAATAATTGCTTTCTTTTTTAGTTCAACAAAATATATAAAACATTAACTAAAAAGTAATATGAAAAGTTACAAAAGCTATTTAAAGGCTTTTATTGGCATATCAAATCTTGATTTGTTTCTTTTTATACTTTGCATCTCAGTTTTGTGATATGTGTGAAATTTTCCTTTTGCCTCTTGAACCATCTTTATGGCCATTATGAAACAGAGCTTGTGGGGACAGCTGAAGTACCAAGAGTAGTACTTTGTTGCTTTATGGAGGAAAATGTGTATTGGCTATAAAAGTAAAATGTGCTCTTATGCTCCTATTGTTTATTTATAAATATAGACAAAAATAATTATCCATGATCTATCATCATTAATATATTAGCATTTTACTATTATCTTTTTTCCATGCATTTTGTTTGTTTGTTTGTTTTTTAATTTTTATTTTATTCATTTTAGAGAGGAGACACAGAGTGAGAGAGAGAGAGAGAGAGAGAGAGAGAAAGAGAGAAAGGGGGGAGGAGCTAGAAGCATCAACTCCCATATGTGCCTTGACCAGACCAGTGCAGGGTTTTGAACTGGTGACCTCAGTGTTCCCAGGTCGACGCTTTATCCACTGCGCCACCACAGGTCAGGCTCCATGCATTTTTAAAACAAAAGTTTTAGTACATTTAACAATTAAAGGAAATAGTCTTATAAATATGGAGCTTTGAGATAGTACAGTGAAGTACTGGTATTACGTAAAAGCGTAGACTTTTGAGTTATGCCTTTAATCCTGTCTGCACATGTAGTTCAGATTTTCAGCATTATCAAATACTCTTTTATTCATGCACTTTGACAATTCAGTTTACAGTATGGTCAAGGAGTTTGTCGTATTGTAATAATATCTATAATAAGCTTTGATTAACAAAACTATGCAGAGACCTCCATTATAAGTATCTCCTTATATGCATTTATTTGACATCAGAGCACAACTTCTTTACAAACACAGAAAAGCAAAATCACAGAAGATTGTCTAGAGTAGATTAATTAGTATGTGATAAAGTTTTTTCTTTTCTTTATTTATTATTCATTCATTTAACAAATATTGGCTGAACACTTTCCTGTGCCAAGAACTATACATACTAGGAGCTTAAATCTATCAGTGAATAAATTCCCCCATCTTTGTCATTGGGGAACTTACCTGCTAATGAATTCTTTATTTCTATTCCCCAACCTACATTAAAATATAGAAATTTTTATTAGTTTTTCAGTAACTCTGAGTCCAAGAGTCACAAAGCACAAAAGATCTAATCCAAATAGCACTATTTGAACCAGTATTACATAGTAAGCTAACAATTTTGCCTGGATAGCTGCCAACATTTATTTTACTTTAAAAGTTATCAATTAAAAATCTATTTTAGGGAGATTGTTCTATATCAATGTAGGGCAGAAAAGACAGAGATTAGAAAATTAAGTTTTGAATAATAACACTGAGGTGTTTCAGAGACTAAAAACTGGAAAATAAACTGTATTTGCACATTCACAGTTTGATGCCATGTATGTTTGAAAGGTCCTGATCTCTGATAGGTCCACTGGGAAGAAAGGGATGGGCTACAGAACTCTGCTCTCAACTGGAAGGTGATTTGTAGATGAGGGTTCTATTGGAAACTTCATGTATATAGTGAATTTCTTGCCCACATGTGTTTTTTCTTCCTAGGCATGTCAAAAAGTGGATAAACACAAACCAGACCTCATGAGATGACTATTCCCTTGTAATTTACCTTCTCGGATGGGCTAAATGGCCTCTAAAGATGCTATCCTAATGCTTGGAGCCTGTGACTAGATGATGTTAAATAGCAAAGAGGATTTCTAGATGTAGTGAAGGAGAGAGACCATCCTGGATTATCTGAATGGATCCCATTTAATCACATGAGACCTTAAACTTTTCTCCAGCTAGACAGAGCAGATGAAGTGAAAGGGAATTTAAGAAATTTGAAGAGTGAATAAAAAGAAAAAATCCGGTTGCTGGCTTTAATGGTGAAGGAAGCCATAAACCAAGGAATATGAGCAGCCTCTAGAAACTGAGAATGACCCACAACAGCCAGCAATAAAATGGGGACTTCAATTCTACAACAACAGGTGACTAAATTCTACCAACAACAGGCTGTGTAAGTCTGGAAAGGCTTTTCCAGAGCCTCCAGGTAAGAACCAGGATGGCAGACATCTTGATTTTGACCTTGTGAGACCCAGAACAGAAAAACAGTAAAGGTAAATTTGTGGTTTAAGCCACTGAATATGTGATACATAATTTGTTATGAGAGCAGTAGAAAATGAGTGCAACTTCTAACGCAGTTTAATCAGTTAGTACTAGGTCTGCACTCACGTTTTTGTTAGAAATAAATAAATAAACTATTGAATCCTGGAGTTTTGTATATTAACAGTTACATTTTGTCAATAAGTAAATTTCCTGATAATTTGGCACTGACATATTCCTCTGTATTTTCTAAGTGCTTTATTTTATATTTTTTATTTATTAAGTCTTTACCCAATATGAAAATAAGGAGTGATTGAAGATGTTGTTGCCCAGTGTTTTTTTCTGTACCAAACAAATAGCTATACATTTGTAGCATGGAGGATCTCTTACAATGGTGAGAGATGCTTGAGGCCATCCATACTGTCACAAAAGTCCTGTCTGACAAGGACCCAAATGAGCTATCTGAAAAGTCTGTATACATAAAGGCTGCTTGGGAAGTCTACAATTCTGAGCAACCCTGTGAAGTTAGGTTTGGTCCTATGTTCATCACGTAGAGCTTCCTAGCTGGTATAGTTTAAACCAGAAAACTTAATTCAAGAAGGTTGAGTTGACTAACAACTCAGAGCAAGTCAGGTAAACCAAAGGAGAACTTTATCTTTCTTCAGTCCAACAGTAAACCCAATAATACTATGTATGTCATTTCATCCGTATGATTTTACAATGAAATCTAAACCATCTTTTGAAAGATTGCTAAAGGCACTGCCAAAGACATACTTTGTGCTTAACTCTCTCAACTTTCTACTCATTTGATAGCCATATAATTCTAGAAATCTGATTTTAAAACAATTACCTTGGCTTCCAGGGAATAATTACTTTAATGATCTTTTAAATATTTTCCCATAAGATTTGACCTTGCTATAAATTCTTTACTGCCTCTTTATATGGTAATAGGGGATTATGCACACACTACTCTTAAGTCTTTACTAAACTAAAGAAAAGTGGCCAATAGATGGCCTAAAAATCATGTGAAAATATTTAAAGAGTAAATGAAAATTCAATATTCCCAGAACCTCCAAAGGTAACCAAAGTGAATGGAAAAAAAGAAAAAAGAAGTATCATGTCAAATTAACAATAGAGGAAATCAGAAAACATCAATTTTTTCATTAAGATTTAGATTGGAAGCTGCATCATTTAGTGATTATATGTATTTTAAAATAATTTTTGATATGTATAAAGTTAGAAACCACATTAATAAATTAACAGAAATGGTGGAACTATATGATTTTTTAGCAAACATATTTTTTTGTGTTACTCTTAGAATGAATTCTTTTTGTATCTTAAAGTCATGATTTTCACTACCTAGGGGTCTATCTGGAAGGAAGGGAAGAGAAGGGAAGTAAGGAAGGAGCAAGAGAGGGGGGGAGTAAGGAAAGAAAGAGAGAGGGAGAGAGAGAGAAAGAAAGGAAAGGAAAAGAAAGAAAGAAAAGGAAGGAAGAAAAAGTAAATAAGTAAATAAATTGGCCTGTCAAAGAAGGGAAAACTCATATGACCTAAGAGATAAGAGTTCATACCCATCAGATTAAATAAACTAGAAAATTATAAAATACTAAATTTTGGTAAGACTATGGAGAAGTAGGAATTCTCATGCCCTTTTAGTTGGAATATATACTAGCCAGACTGGAGAGCAAACTGACAGCATTCAGAAAAACAAATACGTTCTCTGTGATCCATCAACATTACTTGGGTATTTCACTATCGCATGCTCACATGCCTGCGTGTTTGAAGATGTTTGCCACAGTATTGTGGTCGAGAAGAGAGTGGAAGTTACCTGGAGGGCCAAAAACAAGGAAAATAGATGAGTGGTAGGTGTGTTTTAGCTATATCCAGCAGTAATAAGAAACAAATTAATAGTACCAATGTGGCTGATCTTAAAATCAGAACCTTAAGAGAATAAAATTAGAAATAGAATGAGAACTATTATGTAATACATTTTATATAAAGGAAGGCCACACACATACAATAGCTGACTAATACTTTATTTTATGAGGATCATTATATAACCAAAGATATAAATCAAAACAATGAACAGGGTGCCAATGGAGTGGAGGGGAATGGCAGTCGGGAGATGGGATAAAGAGAGAAAACAAAGAGGGAGACTTGTACAGAGATATGATGATGGGCGCTTTGTATTAGAGAGTAGGAGCAGCTGAATTCCAAGCATGTGACGTCCAAACCAGAGTTGGAAGTAGGGGAAATCGAAACAGATTTTCAATAAGCAGGTTTTATTACAATTATATCACTCTCAACCCTTTGCCTTGTCTTCTGTCTTTATGTTTTCCATCACTGTAGCATGCAAACTCTAGGAATTCAACAGAACCAAAGCTCTGTTAAACTAGAAACTAAATTAGTTTCCTTTTTTCCCCCCAACCAATTATGACAAGTTCAGCAACTGAGAACAATATGCATTTATTATTACACGGTTTTCATGTGTCAGGACCCACAAAATACTGGAGGATAAGAGAGATAAAGGATTAATAAAATACAGTACACTACCACAAGAAGTGCACATTTTAGTGATGAAGAGAGATATGTGCCCATTTAATTAAAATGAAATAAATAAAAATAGGGGAAAAGTAGTGGGTAGAGTTGTGATTCTGGTATCCTGTTGCTTAAGTTCAAAGTCTAGTTCTTCTTAGTAACTGTCTGACTTTGGAAAAGGGCATAAATTTGTTATGGAAAAGAAGGAAGGGGGAAAGGAAAGAAGGAAAGAAGAGAAAGAGAAAATGGGAAAAACTTACAGAAGCTTTGTGAAGATAAAATGAGTTAATAGACATGAAATGTTTAGAACAACACAAGATGCATCTCAGTTCTGATAACAGAGGTAACTGTGGGAGCACAGAGGAGCAGACAATGGCAGCATTTTATTGATTTAAAAAACTGGATTCAGCAAATTAAGTGACTTTTCTGTATTTGCACCATGAGTTAATTGAATCAGAAACAGAAAGGAGATTACCCAAATCTGCAGTAATTCAAGGGACAAGTAATAATAGGTCTAATCAGTATGAGGATGGAACTGAGTTATCTCTTTATTATGTTGGTAAATGACCTCTTCACAACTCCTTTACCATGTAACTTTTCATCGTTACATATTAAAGTAATGACTACAATGACGATAATGATAATGATAGTGATCATTATAATCTGTCAAACCAAAAACAATTTTCAAAAATATGACCTTATTTAATTCTTAAAACAATTAATAAATGACTCATTATGAGCCCTCAAATCTTCTTCAGGGAAAGTAGTTGGATAACAATCTTATCAGTTCAATACACATTTTAAATGCTCTCTATGTGCCACCCTATATAAATTTCGCTATATTGTTTAAAAGGTATGCTAAACAAAACTGGAAACAATGCTAGTTTTCCACTTGTCATTATTCAGTGTTTAATAATGAGCAACTACCATGTACCAGGCATTGTGAACACAAAATGAATAAAACAAATTTATAGCATCTCCAAGCAAGAAAATTCCAGCTTTTTACAAAGCAGGGGCATCTACTGCAGTCCTAATGACAAGATTCTAGAGTATTGCTGGCTGCTTTGAGCAGCAGGACAGCCTGCAACTGCTTAACTCTCCTCACCTGTGCCTGTCATGACCCGCACTGAAATGAAAAGTTATTACTAGGTCTTTTCTGGGATTAGTTTGAGCATCTGTTTATCCTGAGCAGTAAATAGAAAAGAATTGTTACAAGATAATGAAGTTTGATCAGCTTAATAAAATCATCAGTGCAATTCAATTCTGCCCAACAGGCAAACTTTTAAATTCATATCCAAATTAATAATAGAAATGTACACTTAAAAGATGCTTTGATCCAAAGGATTCCAAAGGCTTTGCAAATTTAGGTGGTTGATGTTCAAGAATGAAGTTTACACACAGCTGTTTGAAGTAGCAGTATCATGTGGCCATGCCTTCCACTAAAAGCAGTGTTGGGCCCCTAAAAATTCCATTGTGTGATGTGAAAAATAGGATCTGGAAAAGTAATATCAGGACTTTATGAGCAATTTTATATTTTTGAAATAAAACAATGGTGATAGCCATTAACTAAATAAAGAAATCATCAATAAAGTTGAACACATCTAAAATTTTATAAATAATTAGTATGTTATGCTAATTTCTATTTATCACATTTTACTTACCATAAACTCATTCTAAATTAAATACACATAAAATTTTATTAGTTGTACTATTTTAATGTATATATTTATAGATGTATAATTGTTTTTCTTTATCTGATGGTTCATCCAAATATCTAACTAAGGTGTTTATGTTATTTACCACAAAAACTGAGACACCGGGGAATGAAATGGTGACTTAGCAATTGCACTAGGATACAGTGTTTTAAACATAATTTAAACTCTTATTTTTCAGAATGTATATTTTTTCCTGAATACTTTCTTTTGTCTAATTATTTAATTTAAAATTTGCTATTTTTTATTATTAAGTGAAAGGTAAGGAGGCAGAGAGACAGACTCCCACAGGTACCCAATGAAGATCCACCAGACAAGCCCCCTACCAGGCGATGCTCTGCCCATCTGGGGCAGCTGCTTTGTAGCTCTGCAACTGAGCTATTTATGGCTGTGGGAGAGGAAGATTCACTGTCGTTTCCTTTGAGAAGTGAAGGTTGAGGAACACACAGCCGTTAAATATCCAGAATCAGGAGGAGAGTTGACTTATATATCTGAATGCTTTCAGCCTTAGTTTACCCTTCTGTTTAAAGAAGAGAGAAGCAGATGGTTGCTTCTCCTGTATGCTGTGACAGAGAATCGAACCCAGGACTTTCACATTCCAGGCCAATGCTCTACTGCTGAGCCAACCAGTCAGGGTAAATTTACTGTTTTTAGTAAAGACTTAAAAGCCTTGGCAATGAAAAATATAGAGTGTGAGTATACTCTAAATACCACCTTTTCAAATATTTTAATCAATTATTATGCAAGTTCCCTCTATTTCTACCTTGGGCTCCAAGCTAAAGCCTTCTAGTCAAAGTAGATAGAATTCTGAAACACTCTGCCTCCAAGTGGGAATTTGATTGCACTGGATTTATTTTCACTTTTGACAATCTTGATTTGATCTTTTATTACTAATAAATGCTTTCAACACAATTTATATATTCAGTAGACAGTGTGAGCTTTCTGATGTTCTCAATTTATTAAAATTATATATATATATTATATGCTAACGTCAAAATTCCTTGCCGTTAGCAATTACCTCTGAGATGCTCTAAAAATTTTAGTATATATTCATAGGAGATGGTAGCAATATTATACACCACTTTTTTCAAAATTAACAATTCTCAATATACTGTATTTGACAGAAAAGCACAGAGATTATGCATGTTACAATCATTTCTTATTTTGAAAGAGTTGAATTATTATACCATTCCTAGAGTAGAGAAAAAATGTAATTACCTAGTGAATCAATATTTTTAATCCTACTTGAGAAAAAACTCTGTTTTTCTGAAAATTCCAGTATTTATCCCCCTGTAAGGCATTTTCTAAAATTGACTGTTTTGTTGGGGGCTAAAAAAAAGTTTTCTCTCAGTAAGAAGAAAATTGGTTATAAGAAATTCATCCTTGAGAGTAATACAATTTAAAATTCCCATATCGTCATCAGATATCAAACTTTTCCTGATTTCCACATTCTATCTTTTGTTTATATATTTCCCAAACACCTAATAAAAAAAAGAAAAAAGGCAATGGAAAACTTCCTGCAGTCCAGTACTCTAAGCAAAACAACGAAGTATTAGTGCTAGCCTGTCAGCAGAATGACCAGAGCAGGAGTGCATAGGAAAATTTTTTAAATTGAAGAATTGTTGTTTTATACAACCATAAATAACAGTAGTAACTATAAACTTTTGGAGAAAAAATTACTAAATATATCTTTGAAAATATACTGTTTTATAATCAAATTTGAAGATTAAAAACCTTTTCCTTTTTGTGATGTATGATTATATATAGTTGTGTGTGACTGGTGAAAGACGTCTAGAGGGATTGCTCAAGGTTACAAGAAAAACTCTAAGGAATTCTTGCAGCAACATCCTGAAATAAGAGCTCTCACATAATAGATTCACTGTGGTTTCCTTTGAGAAGCGAAGGTTGAACACACAGCTGTTAAATATCCAGGATCAGGAGAAGAGTTGACTTATATATCTGAATGCTTTGAGCCTTAGTTTACCCTTCTGTTTAAAGAAGAGAGTTAAGAGATTAGTTTAATTTTATAACTTTTCTTTTTCCTTTGATAATATTCCTCCTGTATTATAAGGTAGACGATGATTCCTTTGCCCTTCAAATGAAAGCTAAAATGAATTTTCCAGGCACACTACGTTATGTATACAAAGTGGAAAATTTACATAAGTGATCTGAATCTACAACATGTACAACTATGAGTTAAACGAAGATAAACTTCTTTTGCATCCTGAGCATTATGTTTGTAGGAAGAAAGAGAACATTTAGTTAGACAGGGAAAGGCAATTGGGAGACTGGCATTTTGGCCTTGGATCCAGAAATCAGGTATTTACCTAAAGTTTCCTTTATAGTTTTGACCTAATCATCCTTCTCTCTTAACCTCTTTATGATAATTTGTAATTTTAATAAAAATAGTTACCTTTCTATGTGGATAGATAAGTACCTTAGTGTTCTGAAGATGGCAATTTTGCTCCAGTTGGGTTATAGAGATAGTATTATAATAGTAGAAATCTTAGAAAAATGTTCTTGAAATCATAAACCTTCAGAAGAATAAAAAGGCAAGAAATAGAAATTTATGAAAAAGAAGAATGCTGGGGGACTATCTTTCCTAGTTATTAAAAGAACAATAACAAGGCAGAGTGGCCTAGGGTCAAGAACCAAAAGACAACAGAAAGAACTAGAAAAGGGTCTAGACACAAACCTTAATAAATGTAATAAGCAGCCCTGACTGGTTGGCTCAATGGTGGAGCATTGGCCTGGCATGTGGAAGTTCTGGGTTAGATATTCCTGGTCAGGGCACACAGGAGAAGTGACCATCTGCTTCTCCACCCTTCCCTTTTCTCTCTCTCTCTTCCCCTCCCATAGCCATTGCTTGATTGGTTCAAGCACATCTGCCAGGGCACTGAGGATGGCTCCATGGAGCCTCTGCCTCAATTTATAAAAATATTGCATTTGTGAGCATGACCCCAGATGGGCAAAGCATCAGCCCCAGACAGCATTGCCGGTGGATCCCAGTCAGGGTGCATGTGGGAGTCTATCTCTCTATCTCCCCTCCTCTCACTTAGAAAAGAAGAAAAAAAATTGTCATAAGCTTTATCTACATGGCAAAGTTACCATCACAAATAAAAATAAGCAAAAAATAATTTAAAAACCTAACAAACCAAGTAAAATTATTTAATAAAACTAAACTATAAAAATCTACTATATTGCACAGAAAGAAATTTAGTGAATGGCTCTGTGACAGTGGATTAAATAAACCAGGTCCTAATATTACAACCAACTAAGTTTCAAATGCATTAAAAATTAATGTCAAGGTCCATCCATTTTGTTGTAAATGATTCGATGTCATCATTTCTTATGGCTGAGTAGTATTCCATAGTATATATGTACCAAAGCTTTTTAATCCACTCGTCCTCTGAAGGACACTTGGGCTGTTTCCAGATCTTTGCTATTGTGAACAATGTGGCCACAAACATGGGGGCGCATTTCTTCTTTTCGAACAGTGTTATGGTGTTCTTAGGGCATATTCCTAAAAGTGGTATAGCTGGGTCAAAAGGCAGTTCAATTTTTATTTTTTTGAGGAATCTCCATACTGCTTTTTACAGTGGCTGCACCAGTCTGCATTCCCACCAGCAGTGCACGAGAGTTCCCTTTTCTCCACATCCTCACCAGCACTTGTTCTGTGTTGTTTTGCTGATGAATGCCATTCTGACTGGGGTGAGGTGATATCTCATTACACGAGTGAAATAAGTAAAACAGAAAAAAACTGAGAACAGCATGATTTCATGCATAGGTGGGACATAAAAGTGAGACTATGAGACATGGAAAAAAGTGTAGTGGTTACGGGGTAGGGAGAAGGAAGACAGGGTGGGAGAGGGGGGAGAGGAGGGGCACAAAGAAAACCAGATAGAAGGTGACAGAGGACAATTTAACTTTGGATGATGGGTATGCAACATAATTGAATGATAAGATAACCTGGAGATGTTTTCTTTGAACATATGTACCCTGATTTATTAATGTCACCCCATTAAAATTAATAAAAAAATTAATGTCAAAAATAAAACTATAAAAAATTATTTAAATAGTAATATGAACCTGGATTTTAGAAAAAGAGTAAGTAATCACTAAGAGAAAAAAATCAGTATATTTGAGACCATAAAAAAGTCAAACTGCAATATATCAAAACCTATCAGAAGCAGGATTAAGGGGTCAGCAACAAACTTGGAAAAGTATTTTTAGAAAAACGACAAAGGATTATGTCATTAAATAGTTTCTGCCAATCAGTAAACTTGCCAATGGAAAATGGGTCAAGTGCTTGCAGATAGAGTTAACTGACAAAGAATATATATCTGACTATAATAAAACATGTTTGTTCTCACTACCATATAAGAATATATCATCTTAAAATAATATAGCACCTTGACCCCCAGGTTAGTGAAGTAGGGGGAAAGAAAGGTACAATGGAATTTCACACATACCCTACCCCAGCCCGTTGCTTACTAAGGTGATAGAACAATTGGGAGCCACTTTGGAAGACCAGTTTACTAGTTATTACAAAACTCAACATAGTTTTACCATATTATCCAGCAATTGCACTCTTTGGAGTTTATCCAAAGGAAATGAAAACTGATGTTTACACATAAACCTGCGCACATGTTTCTGGCTACTTTATACACAATTGCCCCAAACTTGGATGCAGCCAAGAAGTTCTTCAGTAAGTAAATGAATAGATAAATAAACTATGGTAATTCAGGCAATGGAATATTATTCAGCACTTAAAGAATGAGCTATCAAACCATAAAAAACATGGAGGAGAAATAATGCATATTACTATGTAAAACAAAACAGTCTGAAAGACATACTTTCTGTATGATTTCAACTATATGACATTCTGGAAGAGGTAACACTTTGGGGACAGTAAAGAGATCAGTGGTTAAGTTAGGGAGAAGAGAAGATGAATAGAAGAAGCATAGAGAAATTGGTAGGGCAGTGAAACTACTCTGTATGATACTATAATGCTGGGTATAAGTCACTATACATTTGTTCAAACCAATAGAATGAAAAACTCAAGAATGAACCCCAGTGTAAATTATGAACTCTGGGTGATTGTGATGTGTAAATGTAGGTTCATCTATTGTAACAAGTAGATCACTCTGAAGGGAATGTTGATATAGGGGTAGCTATGTCTGGAGGGGAACACAGCATATAAGAGAAATCTTTGTACCTCCTGCTCAATTCTGCTGTAAATCCAAAACTCTTCTTTAAAAAGGTTATTTAAAAAAAAGTATTATTTTAAAAAGAATATAAAATCTATATAAACACAATATATTAAAATAAATTAATTAATTAAAAATAAAAGAATGAAGGGGAGATCATGGACATAAGGTAGGCAACAAGCTTTGTCCATCTCATGTACTATGAGGCAAAATTCTCCCATACCCAAATAAAGATCATGTGTTTGTTATCAACCTCAAAAAAAAGAGTAGATTTATCACTGATAAAACTATAATATGTTAAAAAAGCAGCTAAAAATTGTATCTAGCCATTGATTACTTTCATTTTTCTTTGACTCAAAGAGCCTACAGTTATGTAAATATGCTATTTTTTATTTTGTTTCCCATTATTAAAATTGTATATATTTTTATAAACAATATAGAAAATAGAAAATACAGTGTGTCCATAAAGTCATGGTGCAGTTTTGACCAGAAACAGGAAAGCAACAAAAGACAATAGAAATCTGAAATCTGTACCAAATAAAAGGAAAACCCTCTCAATTTCTGTAGGATGATGTGGCAGCATGTGCGCATGCACAGATGATGACGTAACACCGTGTATACAGCGGAGCAGCCCACGCCATGCTAGTCTAGATGTGGACGGTACAGAGGAAAGTTCAGTGTGTTCTGTGGTTCCCTAAATTCGAATCCGTGACCAAAGTGCAACGTGAATATCAGCGCATTTATAACGAAGGTCCACCACATAGGAATAACATTACTTGGTGGGATAAGCAGTTGAAGGAAACTGGCAATTTGGTGGAAACCCTTTCTGGTAGGCCCTCAGACAGTGACGAGTCTGTAGAGGCTATACAGGATAGCCACCTAAGGAGCCCTAAAAAATCTGTGCATGCATGTGCTCAACAATTACACCTAAGCAAGACTACAGTTCATAAGGTGTTAAAGAAATGTCTCTGTTTTACAGGGTACAAATTGCGGCTGTTGCACGCTATCAAACCGGTGGAAAGACCCACACGATGAGCGTTTGCTACAGATATGCTTCATGAGATTGACAATGATGCAAGATTTTTGCAGAAGATTGTGTTTAGCGATGAGGCGACCTTCCATATCTGTGGACATGTTCATCTCCATAATGTCCAAATATGGGCTGCTGAACATCCTCATGCCTACATTGAGTATGAACGTAACAGCCCTAAAGTGAAGGTGTGGTGTGGCCTGATGCATGATAAGGTGATAGGCCCATTTTTTTTCATGGAGCAGTCTGTGACGGCAAACAGTTATCTTGACATGTTGGAATTGTATGCAGTGCCACAATTTCCAGAAGGTGTCTTCTTTCAACAGGACGATGCTCCTCCACACTATGCTACCATTATTTGTGAGTTTCTGGATAGAACATTCCCCTGGAGGTGGATAGGCAGGGGTTCTGTCAAGCCATGGCCACCACGATCCCCGGATCTGATGCCCTTTGACTTTTACTTTGGGGATTATGTGAAGCAACATGTGTACATTGAACGTATGAACGACATTAATCAATTAAAACAGAAAATCACAGACGTTATTCACTCTATTATACCAGATGTTCTTACCCATGTGTGGCAAGAACTTTACTATTGTTTGGATGGGTGTAGGGCAACAAATGGCACCCAAATTGAACTGCACTGAATAGGTATGAAACTGGGAGAGTTTTCCTTTTATTTGGTGCAGATTTCACATTTCTATTGTCTTTTGTTGCTTTCCTGCGACTGGTCAAAGTGCACCATGACTTTATGGACACACTATACAAAAGAATACAGGGAAATAATTTACATATTACTGAATATGTTGCTTTACTGACCTTGCTTTAATACAGAGTTAATTAGAATTCACAGTTTGTAGTATACTTTTATCTTTTAATTATAAAAACTATGCATTATTAGTCCCTTCATGGTGCATTTTTGTCAGAGTTCAAAAAAGGTTCACTGCTTTATATGGTTTTACATCTTGTGATATGATCGGTAATGGTTAGCCTGTGATACTGCTGAAGTCTAGTCTTTCACTGGAATTTTTCATTTTCACTTTCATGCCATAAACTGCAACCTTAAATTTATTGCAATATTTACATATATGGCAGCTGTTAAAATGACAATAGTTAAATGCACTTAGGTAAGAGTTACTGGGGCAAAGGTACACACATACACATACACTTTCATTTAACTTACTTGTTTATTGTAAAGTTGAACATTTTTTTCCTTTGAAAATAAGGGAATATGTGTTGATACTTATATAATAAAGTTACCCAATTTACTCACTCCAGTCATGCATTTCTTTCTTTATATCAATACTTACTGAAAGTTTATGGAGAACCTACTATGTGCCAGGCAGTGAACCAAACACAGCACAGTTGGGGAGAAGCACACATAACGAGAAAAACAGCGTTGCCATATGGCAAGAACTGCTGAAAGAGGTATAATCAAACTCCTTTGGAGTCACACAGGGGAGTGAGAGAAGGTGACCCCTGAGCTGCATGCTAAAGGATGAATGGGCATTTACCAGGAGAAGGGAATAGCCTTTGCACCTGCATGGAGCTATGAAAAGAGGAAGAATAATTGAGGCCGGAAATAAAACTTGAAAAGGAGGCATGGATCCGCTTGTGATGAGTCTTGCATGCCAAGCTAAGGAATTTAGATTACATATTTCAGGTCATGGGGAGTTAACTGAGGTTTCTTTGCATTGAATACTGTCATGATCAGTTTGGACTAGGAAGAACATTCTGCAGGAACCTGCAGACAGATTAGATTAGGAAGAAAGTGGTGACAGGAGCACCAGTGAGGGGCTGTCAGTGCAAGAGATAAGAAGGGCTCAACCTTGGGCAGCCACAAAGGATGGAGAGGAGTAAGGCTACTTGATCAGTCAAAATAGCAATATGTAATGATTAATTAAAGGGAGAACAGGGTGAGAAAGAAAAAAGACAAAGAATCGATTTTTAAAAAACATTGGGCGTAAAAATCAGAAAGATCAGGAAGGAATTTGAAGAAGGGTTAGAGTCCAACAGATTTGAGCGTATAGATAAAGGGGGAAACAAAGTAAAATACTTATCTAAACTTAGACCAATGTGTTTAAAATATTGTTTTCATTTTTTTTTTTCTACATGGGACTAGGAGAAAAATGAGTTGACAAATTGATGTTCTGGGAGAAAAAGTGAGGGGAATCTAAAGATCATCAGAAGGAAGGTGCATGGCCTAAGGAGATTAAGAATTCCAGCTTGCCCTCTAATCTTTCCAACCACTAGAAGAATTTCCAGATAAGCACAAAATTCAACTGAAAGTGGAAGAATCATTTGAGGTATTTGGGCTTTGCGGTGAACTGATTCTCGGTCTTGCCAAAGGAGACAGGTGCTTATAGATTAAGCACCTTTCCCTCAGTGTATACTATCTAATAGTCATTACTTCAAAATGACATATAGATTGGAGATGGAACCCCTGAACTAAAAATAAAGTCTGGTTCTAGCCCTGGTTTTACCATCTCTTACACATATGACTTCCAACAAATTCCCTCAGTCTCCTCACGTATAAAATGATGTTGTTAATATGTTCCCTGTCTACCCCATTCAGTTTTGTGAAGCACAAATAATAATGCTAAGAGAAAATCATTCAAATGCAGAGCATTCATGAGGCTATTGGCAGTATTATCACTATGTTTGCTGAGTTAAAACCATAGAACCCCAGAACCTGAGAGAATTTACTACCATTAGATGTCTAATTTGATTTAGTGCCTCAAGAAAATCTTCAAACTGTATGATGACTTTCACCAATACCAAGCCATACATTGCAAATCAGGGTAAAAATCAAGAACATGAGATTTTAAGTATAATTGTTTTTTCATCACCCTGTAATTCTTTCTGTTTACCCAGACCTGACTCCTAACTTGATCTTAGCCACCAGGGCCAAATTGCAAAGTAGGAGGTTTCAGAGAAGCATTTTCCAAATTGTGTAGTCCGCTCATCAGCTTTCTGAACAGAAAAATAGAAAAAGGGAAAAAGAAGAAGACCTCAATTTTTTTTAGCACAGCCTCAAAGGTCCTATTTGATCTAACACTCCTTCTACTTTCTCAACTCCAGCACCATGACCTTCATGTCAAACTCATTCTTGCTTCAATACTCCTCACAATTTCCCTAACTACAACACATAAAATAACAAAACATGACCAATCCTTAATAATCGAGCTTTATAACACTCGATCAATAGCAAATGTACCATTTACTAATTTGTTTCTTATCTGTCCCCTCATGCCAATGTCAGCTCCACAACAGTAAGAGTTGATCCTGTTTGCCATTGTTACCCCTATGCCTGGTGCATGGAGGGCGTTCAGTACACATTGCTGAATAAATGAACGAATGTATCTGTAAAATGGATATACCCATTTCAAATGTCTTGTGTTCTTTGGAGGATTTTATAAGTTAATAAAATAAAGTTGTATGAGGATTATTGCTGAGGATTCAAGGTAGGAAATAAAGACTGCAAAATTCAGTCAATGAATGGGCTTCGAAGTAAGAGAGAATGAAGGACTGGGCAGACAGAAATAAGGGGCCACCACAGCTGGTTTGGTCGGTTCTATTTGGACAAGCAATTTATTTCCAGGTACCCAGAAATTTTCCAGTTTTAGGACCCCAAATCCCTCATCTCATGCAACCCTCAATCTTTGGCAAACTGGGACAGTTGGCTGCCTTAGCTTTTAGAGTCAGATGCTCCCATGGATTTGAATTCCATATTTGCATTTATCAGTAGTAGAACTTTGGGTAAGACATACTCTTCCTGATTTTAGTTTCTCATGTGTTACTGAAGATGGAAATATCTGAATCAAAGGTTTCTAGGGATTTCTTAAAAAGGACTATAGGAAAACACAACGCATTGCATGGAGCATAATAAGTGCTGGGTAAATAGCAAATGGCATTATTAAGGTGCTGGCTTATTATTGGCATTCAATAAATGCCAGTTTAAAGATGAGGGAAGATGCCAATTCCTGAGTATTTTTGTGTGTGACTTGGATGATGACTTTTTATAATAGAATTATATTATCTCAAAGGTATAATGATGAACCCTCCAACTATAGTATTAAATTTCACATTCTGTTTGTAGAGTTTTATCACAAGCTCTTCATCTATGAAAAAATAGCAATTTTTGTATTCATTATCTGTATTATTACAAAAAATAATGAAGTACAGTAGAAAAAATAAAAATTTCTGAAATTTTATATATATTTGAAAACATTACTTAAATATTTTTACCTGTAAGTATAAATAATTCATTCAAAGTCCTTCAAACAAGGCTGGTAAAACCATATTTAGGGAAGCATAATTTTCTCATCAACAAAAACAAATGTTTCAACCAGTTTTGTGAAATAAAAGCCTTTCAAATAGTCACTCGGAGTTGATTTAAAAAAAAAATTCTCTTGTCTGTTTCTGTTAATGCCCACATGAATTTTACTAGTTGCAACTGAAATCACAAAAACCAGGGTTTGATGCTTAGCTGGCAGGAAGCCAGAATAATGAAATTAATAACATATGCTGAAGAACCCATTTGTAACAATTTTTCCATTAAAAAAAAAATGAGGCAGCTCAAAGCTACTGACAGGACTTTCTCCCGTAAACCCACCCTTATATTTTCTTTTGCCTTCAATATGTCTGAATGTTGAAGCTGAAGGTTCTTAGTTACTTTCACAATTCATGAGACTTCAGCATTTAAATAACCCCATAACTGCTAGACAGTTTATTTTTGTTGTTGATCTAAGTTTTTTAAGGTCAGAGATGAATTTTTGAGTCTCTGCCAACCAGGAACACCCTCCAATTTGGAGCCAAATCCGATCCTAGAAGGAACACGTATGGAGAGATGGTCTTGGTCCTATTGGCTGGCCTCACCTGTCAGCAGCTGCTTTGGAACTCTTCTACAGGTAACTCTCAGATCTCAGAACCCGTGACCAAAGGTACATGCATCTGAGATAAGAACCTCTGAAGCCCTGGCTTAGGACTTCTTCACCCTCACTTTATGCAGACAGCTAGTAAGCATGCTAATCTAATTGCAACTATAATAAATTAGGGCAGCAAATTTGAAGGAAATAAATAAGCGGTAAGAGCAGCAAAAATTTAGAGATGTGCTCAAAGCAAGCAAATACGCATAGGAAAATACAGTGCTCTCTGTTGTTACTAGAACTTTCCTCAGCTCAGCAGTTTGGAAGGGCATCACAAGATTTCAGTGAGCTACAAGCTCTAAATTATTGATGTCGGTGTTCCTGTAGATAAACCCGAGTCATAAGAAAATGTCAATTCACCATTGAAGAACATGGGTAAAACTGTCATGCATTTTTTTTCACAGGTGTTAAAATGAAGATACATGTATATCTTTATTATAAAGCAGCTCATATATGATATGTTTGGGAGATTGTACATGCATAAAAACTGTTCAGAAGATTCACTGGTAATGGCAGTATGCTAGACAGGTAAAAAGAGGACCTCTATTTTATGTAATTCTGCTTTGCTAAGGTTTTCAAAATGAGCATGATTACTTTCATAAAAAAACTATTTAGCCACTGGCTGCTGGTTCAGTGTATAGAGTGTCAGCCCTGCCTATGAACATATAGGATTCTATTACTGGTCAAGGCATCTGCTTCCCCCCTCCCTCTCCCCCTCCTCTCCCTCTTCCCCTCCTGCAACCAGTGGCTCTATTGGTTTGAGCATAACCCCAGGCACTGAGGATTGTTTGGTTGGTCTGAACCTGTCAGCCTCAGGTATAAAAATAGTTCTGCACCCTAGCATCAGCCCCAGACAGGGTTGCCAGATGGAGCCCAGTCAGGGCACATGCAAGAGTCTGTCTCACTACCTCTCCTCCTCTCAGTTAAAAAGTATATATTGTTTTATATAAATGATTTATTCCTTTCTTATTTTATACTAAAGCACTGTTACATTTTTACCTATGACTTTACAAATCAGCCTGTAAGCTAGAAAGAGCTTGAAGGGCAGGGTGAATATTCATTCTTCCTGCACACATATATTGAAACTTTGTAGTGTGCTATATCGCTGTATGGTAATCTCTGTTTTCTATGCTGGGAAGAAAATATATATCTGATCTAGTTTTGTCTTTCAAGGAACTTTTCATTGAATAAGAAGCTAAGAGGACAGGAAAAGCGTAAAATATGAAGTGGGGGGACGTGAAGGGAAAAAGCCTTAGAGCATGTGGCCTTGAAGACCAGTCAGGACAGGGTGCAGTCAAGAGGGTGCTGGGAGGCCAGTGGGAACAGGGCAATATCGGGAGATGATGAGATCACGGGCAAAAAGGCTTAGCCAAAGGGATGACAGAGAGAGATTTGGGGGGAAAGAAACTGCAGTGATGTTAAAATGTTACAGAAGGCAGAGTCATCGGCACAGTGGTCCCTTGTTTGGGACCCTGTTTGTTCCATTTAAGGTGCTTAATAAACACAAATAACTAAAAAAGCCTTTCAGTGTATATCTGTGGATTTAGTCATACCCAATTCACTACTCTTCTTTGTGGTCCAACTCTCTCTGCTACTATCAGACATTAGGGCCCTTGAAGGCAACATCCACCAGTGCAAGGCAGAGAGGCAATTAACAAATACTCTTTTTTTCTTTTTCACCTTCTATCTGGCGTTATTTGTGCCCCTCCCCTCTCCCTACCCTCTCCCTCACATCCCTCTCCCCAGGTAGCTGGTATACTTTTATCCATGTCTCTGAGTCTCATTTTTATGTCCCATCAATGTATGGACTCATATAGTCCGTAGTTTTTTCTGATTTACTTACTTCACTCTGTATAATGTTATCAAAGTCCTTCCATGTTGTTACAAATGATCCAATGTCATCAATTCTTATGGCTGAGTAGTATTCCATAGTATATATGTACCATAGCTTTTTAATCCACTCGTCCTCTGAAGGACACTTGGGCTGTTTCCAGATCTTCGCTATTGTGAACAATGCTGCCACGAACATGGGGGCGCATTTCTTCTTTTCGAACAGTGCTATGGTGTTCTTAGGGTATATTCCTATAAGTGGGATAGCTGGGTCAAAAGGCAGTTCGATTTTTAATTTTTGAGGAATCTCCATACTGTTTTCCACAGTGTCTGCACCAGTCTGCATTGCCACCAGTAGTGCAGAAGGGTTCCCTTTTCTCCACATTCTCGCCAGCACTTATTCTGTGTTGTTTTGCTGATGAGCGCCATTCTGACTGGTGTGAGGTGATATCTCATTGTGGTTTTAATTTGCATTTCTCTAATGACTAATGATGTTGAGCACTTTTTCATATGCCTATTGGCCATCTGTATGTCCTCTTTGGAGAAATTTCTATTCATTTCTTTTGCCCATTTTTTGATTGGATTGTTTGTCTTACTGGTGTTGAGTTTTATAAGTTCTTTATAAATTTTGGTTATTAACCCCTTATCAGACTTATTATCAAATATGTTCTCCATTTGTGTGGCTTGTCTTTTTATTCTATTCTTATTGTCTTTAGCTGTGCAAAAACTTTTTAGTTTGATATAGTCCCATTTGTTTATCTTGCCTTTTATTTCATTTGCCCATGGAGATAAATCGGCAAATATATTGCTGCGACAGATGTCAGAGAGCTTACTGCCTATGTTTTCTTCTAAGATGCTTATGGTTTCACAGCTTACATTTAAGTCTTTTATCAATTTTGAGCTTGTTTTTGTGAATGGTGTAAGTTGATGGTCTGGTTTCATTTTTTTGCAGGTAGATGTCCAATTTTCCCAACACCATTTGTTAAAGAGGCTATCTTTACTCCATTGTATGCTCTTTCCTCCTTTGTCAAATATCAGTTGTCCATAAAGGTGTGGGTTTATTACTGGGTTCTCTGTTCTGTTCCATTGGTCTATGTACTGTTCTTATGCCAGTACCAGGCTGTCTTGAGTACAATAAACTTGTAGTATACCTTGATATCCGGAAGAGTGATATCTCCTGCTTTATTTTATCTTTTTAAGATTGCTGAGGCTATTCGTGTTCTTTTTTGGTTCCATATAAATTTTTGGAATATGTGTTCTATATCTTTGAAGTATGTCATTGATATTTTAATTGATATTGCATTGAATTTATAAATTGCTTTGGGTAATATAGACATTTTAATGATGTTTATTCTTCCTAACCATGAACACAGATTATGCTTCCACTTGTTTGTATCTTCCTTGATTTCTTTTATCAATGTGTTATAATTTTCCAAGTACAAGTCCTTAACCTCCTTGGTTAAATTTACTCCTAGGTACTTTAGTTTTTTGGTTGCAATAGTGAAGGGGATTGTTTCCTTAATTTCTTTTGCTGACAGTTCATTGTTGGTATATAAAAATGCCTCTGATTTGTGAGTATTAATTTTATATCCTGCCACCTTGCTGAATTCATTTATCAGGTTCAGTAGTTTTTTGACTGAGACTTAAGGGTTCTTTATATATAATATCATATCATCTGCAAATAATGATAGTTTTACTTCTTCTTTTCCAATTTGGATGCCTTTTATTTCTTTTTCTTGTCTGATTGCTGTGGCTAAGACTTTCAGAACTATGTTGAATAAGAGTGGTGAAAGGGGGCACCCCTGCCTGGTTCCTGATCTTAAGGGGATTGCTTTTAATTTTTGCCCATTTAGTATGATGTTTGCTGTGGGTTTGTCGTAGATGGCCTTTATCATTTAAAGGTATGCTTTCTGTATTCCCACTTTACTGAGAGTTTTGAGCATGAATGTGTGCTGGATTTTCTCAAATGTTTTTTCTGCATCTATTGAAATTATCATGTGATCCTTGTCCTTCCTTTTGTTTATGTGATGAATCACATTGATTGATTTGTGAATATTGAACCAGCCTTGCCTCTCCAGAATAAATCCCACTTGATCATGGTGTATGATTTTTTTCATATATTGCTGGATCCGGTTGGCTAATATTTTGTTGAAAATTTTAGCGTCTAAATTCATCAGGGATATAGGCCTATAATTTTCTTTCTTTGTGTTGTCTTTGCCCGGTTTTGGGATCAGAATTATGCTCGCCTCATAAAAGGAGTTTGGAAGTCTTCCTTCCTCTTGAATTTTTTGAAATAGCTTGAGGAGGATAGGAGGTAGTTCTTCTTTGAATTTTTGATAGAATTCACTTGTGAAGCCATTAGGCCCAGGACTTTTCTTTTTTGGGAGTTTTTTGATAACTGTTTCGATCTCATTTGTTGTAATTGGCCTGTTTAGGTGTTCTGATTCTTCCAGGTTGATTTTTGGAAGTTTATATGATTCAAGAAATTTGTCCATTTCATCTAGATTGTCTAATTTTTTGGCATAGAGTTCTTCATAGTATTTTCTTACAATGCTTTGTATTTCTGTTGTATCAGTTGTTATTTCTCCACTGTTCTTTTTAATTTTATTTATTTGAAACCTCTCTCTTTTTTTCTTGGTGAGTCTAGTTAAAGGTTCATTGATCTTGTTTACCTTTTCAAAGAACCAGCTCCTGGTTTCATTGATCCTCTGTATTGTTTTCTTAGTCTCTATATCATTTTTTTCCACTGTGATCTTTATTATTTCCTTCCTTCTACTAGTCCTGGGTTTTATTTGCTGTTGTTTTTCTAGTTCTTTTTGATGCAGGGTCAAGTTGCTTATTTGAGCTTTTTCTAGCTTCTCATGGTATGCCTGTAGTGCTATGAACTTCCCTCTCAGTACTGCTTTTGCTGTGTCCCATACATTTTGAGTTGATATATGCTCATTATTATTCATTTCTAAAAACTGTTTTATTTCTTCTTTGATCTCATTGTTAATCAATTCATTTTTTAATAACATGCTATTTAGTTTCCAAGTGTTTGAGTATTTTTCAGTTTCTCTTTTGTGGTTAATTTCTAGTTTCATGCCATTGTGATCAGGGAAAATGCTTGATATAATTTCAATCTTCTTAAATATGTTGAGACCACTTTTGTGTCCTAACATGTGGTCTATCCTAGAAAATGTACCATTAGTGCTTGAGAAGAATGTATATTCTACTGCTTTAGGGAGAAAAGTTCTGAAGATATCTATTAAATCGAGTTGATCTAGTGTCTCCTTTAAGTCTGCTGTTTCTTTATTAATTTTCTTTCTTGAGGATCTATCCAGTGTTGTTAGTGGGGTATTGAAATCCCCTACTATTATAGAATTGTTGTTAATGTCACCCTTTATATCCATCAAAATCTGCTTTACATATGTCGGGGCTCCTCTGTTCGGTATGTAGATATTTATAATGCTTATATCTTCCTGTTGAATTGTTCCCTTTATCATTATATAGTGTCCTTCTTTATCTCTTACTACAGCCTTTGTTTTAAAGTCCATTTTGTCTGATATAAGTATTGCTACCACGGCTTTTTTTCATTTCCATTTGCATGAAATATTTTTTTCCATCCCTTTAACCTTCAGTCTATGTGCATCTTTTGTTTTAGGTGTGTCTCTGTGGACAGCATATGTGTGGGTCCTGTTTCTTTATCCATGCAGCTATCCTGTGTCTTTTGATTGGATCATTTAATCCATTTACATTTAAGGTTATTATTGATATGTAGTTGTTTATTGCCATTTTATTCTTTAAAGCTGTATTTTTTTTTTTGCTATATTCTTTTCCCCCTTTGAACAGTTCTCAACAGGCCCCTTAGCATCTCTTGCAGAATTGGTTTTTTTTTCATGAATTCCTTGAGGATTTTTTTTGTCTGGGAAGCTCTTTATTTCTCCTTCAATTTTAAACATTAGTCTTGCTGGATAAAGTAGTCTTGGTTGTAGGTTCTTGTTCTGCATTACTTTGATTATATCTTGTCATTCCCTTCTGGCCTCAAGTGTTTCTGTTGAGAAGTCTGATGTCATCCTTTTGGGGGCTCCTTTGTAGGTGATAGCTTTTTTTTCTCTAGCAGCTTTTAAAATTTTCTCTTTATCACTTAGCTTTGGTATTTTAAGTATGATGTGTCTTGGTGTAGATTTCTTTGGGCTTCTCTTTAATGGAGTTTTCTGTGCTTCTTGAAAGTGTGAAACATTTTCCAATTTTAATGTAGGGAAGTTTTCTGCTATGATTGGATTGAACAATGTTTCTATCCCTTGTTCTTTCTCTTCCTCTTCAGGAACACCTATGATGTGGCTGTTATTTCTCTTCATGTTATCACAGAGCTCCCTTAGAGTTTCCTCAGATTTTTTGAGTCTCTTTTCTTTTTTCTGCTCTGCTTCTGTGACTTTGTTAATTTTGTCCTCTAACTCGCTGATTTGATCCTCAGCTTCATCCATCCTGCTTTTAATTCCTTCCATTGTGGTCTTCAGTTCTGACACCGAATTTGTCATTTCTGTCTGATTATTTTTTATTAATTCAATTCCTTTTTTATAGTTGCTATATCTTTATTTAGGTGTTCGTAATGACTATCCATTATTGCTCTATGCCAGTGGTTCGTAACCTTTTTGAGGTACTGACCCACCAGTTTCATATGTGCATTCACCGAACCCTTCTTTAGTGATAAATAAAGTATGATTTTTCTTTCCAAATTCAAGACAAAAGGTATACATTTTTTTACTGGTGCACAAAATGAGCCATGCATGAACATCTCCTTTCTCAAAGAACAAAACCAACAAAGTGCATGAACTCACAACAAATTACAGTATTACTTTATTCTGGCCTCCATGGCAGAGGCTTCTCCGAACCCCTGAGACTGATTCATCAAACCCCTAGGGTTCAATAGAATCCAGGTTAAGAACCACTGCTCTAAGCTCTTTGAACATCCTAACTATCATTATTTTAAACTCTGCATCAGTTCATTTGGTTATATCTGATTCATTCAGGTCCTTCTCTGGGGATTTCTCTTGATTCATTTGGGTTGCATTTCTCCGCCTGCTCATTTTGTCTGTGTGTAAGTAGGGTGTGGCCACTGGAGTCCAATGGATGTTGCCTCTGTCTTCCCTAGGTGTGGTCTGTCAACAGGCCCACCACCTCCTCTGGTGCTGCTTAGGGCGGTTTGGGTATGGGAGTTGCCGGTGCTGGCCGCTGTGGCGGTTGCTGCAGTTTCCGCCTTGCCTCTGCCTCTGCGGGAGGGGCTGTGTTCTCATGCCAGGCTCTATAAGCCTCAGCTGGTCTCAGCCTTCGCTCCTCTCCCACGTGTGGTATTGCACACCACACTCGGGCCACAGCTAATCTCAATATTGCTTCTTCAGTGTTCCCCGGTTGAAGAGTCCTCTCAGTCCAGTTCAATGTTGGTTTATCCAGATCATGGTTCTTAAAATCAAGTTATAGTCCACTTTGGTTTTGGGAGTTGGAAGTTGGTATATCTTCCTACACCATCGCCATCTTGCCAGCCCAGTCTAGAGTTTTAATATTTTGTTGTTGAAATTTTATACCCATCATCAAGAGGTGCAGTAAACATGACGTGTCTGAGGTTGTTGCAGACAAACACACTGTTTCACAGCGAACTTTTTTTCATAAGTAGAAGAGTGTACTCAGCCTTATTCATCTCTGTTTCTAATGTCCTTCTCTCTGCACAAACTGGCTTCTCCTTTAGTAATCTGCCATCTTGGCTGATTCTCCTGGCCTACTCCAACAAATACTCTTTTAGTATATAATTTTTTTTATAATATTGGTGACTTGTAAAGAGTCTACTTTGTAGGTCTGTCAAGTATCTTACACATAAGACATGAGTACTAGTGTCCTCATCATGAGTTATTCTTTCTTCTTCTTTTGATTTCAGGAATAAACAATAATAAAAGTTAAGCAAAGATCCTTCTCAGCCAAAGAAGAAGGTCACACTGGCTTAAGAAGCTTATGTATGTGTCTATCTAGAACAAACTGCTGTCAAAGGCATTCCATTTTGTTAAAGGTTGACTGAGATATTAATGAAGTAAAAATAAGAAATCTAAAGTAATAAACCAATATGAGAGCAAATCAAAGATATTTTCAAATCAGAATGAATCTGGAAACTATAAAGATGGGGGAAAGGGGCACATTTTTTAAATGAATTACCATATATCTTTAAAAGGAAAGCATCCTAAGTGAAATCAATGTAGGAAGAAGGAACATCAAATAATTAAAGATGGCTTTGTTGCCAAGGTCAAGAAAGGCTAAGATACTGTGCAATATTTTATACTTAATAGTAACAAATACAAGATTATACACCGGACACTATTTACAGTAGCCTACAAATGTGAGGGAAGATTAATTGTTTTCTTTCAGATAAAGGATATCTATTCCCAACTGCTCAAAAGATTCTTTAGTTTTTAAGTATACTAACTATGCTAAAACTTTTCAAGCATTGAATATCTGTAATGCAGGACCTGCCCTTACTATGTAGACCAAAGTGCTACTTATTTTCAAATGTTTCCTTGGACTGTATCTTTAAATATCTAATTTATTTTATATTATTTCTTTTACAGACTCCAATTATGCATATGCTATGTCTCCATTTCCCATTTTCTACTACCAATATTTTCTAATTGTTTAAAATATTTATCTCAATTATATTTTGTTTATCTTTCTCATTCCTCTCATCATTGTCTATTACTATTTATCCTCAGTGTTTATTCACTTTTGAGACTTTTCTAATTCCTTCTTCATATTTTGATGTTTTTATTTTTGATTGTTTTATTTTTCCTACTTCCTTATTTAGTTATGCTAGTTTGCCTACTACAAAAGTTTTTCTCTCTCTTCCCTATGTTCTTGATCTTTTGTTTTGTGCTCTTCATCCTCAGAGATCATTGTACATTTACTTTTCAAAAAATTTGTATAGCAAAATATTTAAAACTTAGTCTATTTCATGGCAACATTTTTTTTAATCTGGTAGATGGTTTTGTTGATAAATTTTACTACTTGTGTTCTTCTTTATTCTTATGGCTTCTGTGCATAGATAGGCATGTGCTGATTTCATCTTATGGTTTATTATTGTATGACTTGGCTGTTTTGGGGCCTGCTAGAAGTTTTCTGTATTAGGGGTAGGACAAGGTAGTGTTCTAGAGTAGCTGTTATTTGGTTTTGTTTCCTTGTTTTTGTTTCCACATACCTTGCCTTATTCTTAGCTACCACAGACCTAGGCAGCTTCAGGCAAATACAGTTTTTGTATTATTTTTTCTTTTTGTAACTCCTTTTCTTCTCTTTTTCTGATTTAATCATTCGTTTGGATTAAGGGTGAGGGACTGTGTCTTCTGCTTTCAATTAGCTCACTCCTATTTCTGCATCTTCTTATGAAGATATAGACAAACTTTTTGACCACTTTACAAGGGGTATTTTGATTATGCCTTCAGAAATTGTGATCATTGTGTTTTTACTCTCCACTGTTCTCCACTTACTTCTGCATGACCTTTACTACTTTTGGCAACCATAGAAATTTTTTAGTCTCAGTATTAAAAGTGGAGTTAATGCTTTTGTTTTTTAACATTGCTTATATTTCTTCTGATAATACCCCAAAATAAAAGAGGACAATTCTGAGTATAAATTGTTAGCCCATACTAGAAGTCAACATATGCTCCTTGAGCAACTTTGATCAGCAACTTCTGGTAAAATTATATCACCTCTACAGAGTAGCTATATATTTACAGCATTGTGGCAAACATCTGGTTTTATTTTTTAAATATTTTTCTGTTCTGCTTCCTCTCCCTCATACTGTGATTATGATGGGGTCATCAATTTCATTACCATACTTCCTGAATGCAAAGGTAGGCACATGATTTTATCCCTTAAGGCGAAGTACTTAGCCCAGTCTAAGCACTTGACCCAAACTGCATCAATCAGAGCTCTTTGGGGAGATTATTACATAGTGAAAGAATATGATCTTTCTTCTTTCCAGATTTCAAGCTGTACAAATCCTGTAAGCCTGGTGCTCCTTGTGGTCATCTTTTCCTTCACATAGGAAAAAAGCTTGCCTGAGAGAAGAAATGGATGGAGAGCAGACACTTCCTGATGACATCACTTGAGTGCCTATATCCAACCGTGCCTGAAACCCGTCTTGTACTGTTATGTGACCCAATAAATTTTCTCTTTTGCTTGAATTAATATGCACTGGGGTTTTTGTCTCTTATAACCCATATAGTCATGACTGATTCTAGGATTTTTAAGTTTTCCAAATCTCTTATTGACTTTGAGATCCTTTTCCTAAATTTCAAAATATTTTCCTATTATTTTGACCCATGAGTGTGATATCTAAAAGATTTTAATATGGCTAATTAAATTATATTTTAATAAGTGTACAATTTCCTTTTGAAATTTATTTTCTCTTATTGCATCATTAAAAGTCAGTCTTAGGTTTCTACATACTAATTATTGCTGTTTAAAGAAAACTTTACTATAGTAAGACTGAAAACATTTATGAATCTTTTTAAAAATGTCAGATAATCTGCCATTATCTTATAATCAAGTATTCTTGTATTCAGATAATCAGATATTCTGAATTTCTCCAATGTGTTCCCTTAAATGTAGCTCCAATTTTCAAAATGTTCACTCAATAGTCTACTATTGCTTAAAATAGAACTAAGTGACATCATTACTTTCAGAAAGAAGAACATTTTACAGCTGTGAATCCCTAAGAGGTAAACTTGTCTTGGATAAATGAGTAATTCCAGAGCAGTGGTTATTTTCCTGTGATGGTAGAGTCAGATGGAAATATTTGCAACTAAAGGCCTGAGCAGTTATGGATGCTGGGGGGTCATGCCACCTTTAATGACTACTGAGTGGAAAGTGTGGTTTTTCAGAGTCTGAGAATGAAAAGAGACTTGTGTAGAAACAGAATTCCTTACTGAAAAGGAAGATTTACAGTTTTCACATCTGGTTTTGGGTCATTAAGCTAAAGCTTTTCTATGGCCAATGCAAGTAAACTTGTACTTCAAAATCAAATAGGGCTTATATTAATCTTATTTCTATTGTCATCATAAGGTATCTCACCAGTAAAGAATTGCAGTTATATTAAAATGTGAACCCCTGATAAGCACACTGCCTTTTGTATAATTACTACATACATTAATAAAAAATTATGGGTGAAATAAAATAAAATTTGGTCAATATCTTTAATATAAAATTGGTACTGACTATATGACTTATATTCCTATTATATTAGACAAAAATCCTTAGATAAAAAATCATTTAAAAACATTTAATAGTATAATATACATATATAGTAAATGTAGTTTTCTTACTCTTTAGAAATTTGTATGCTGAAATAAATGATCATGAAACCAGATAAATTATATGTTATTAAGAAACTTTATTTTTCACAAATATAAGTAAAAATTAATAATCACAGATTTATATTACACTTTGCCTAAAACAAAAGACTGAGACATGCTAATGATGTTAAATTCTGGGAAGTTTAACTCTCCTGAGAATTTATCAAATGAGAATGATCATCCTAAGCCCTGCAGCCTAATGGGTGAGGGCTGCAAGGCCTGAGCTATGTCTCAGAAGGAACATATTTTGGGTGAAAACTACCCCCCAGGACTGCACTAAAGGGAGTCCAAGGCTCCCAAACACAAAGTTGGTATAAATCCACTCTTTCTCATCTTCACAACTAATGGATATATATGTCCCTCCCCTTCCTCCAGACACACTGAAGATACCCCTGTTGTTATTAGTTTTCTTCTTCCAAGCTGTCCATAGTGTTGATTTTAACCTGATTTTAACTGATAAACACATTAGTGGAAGGGAGCATAAAACATACACAGGAGCCCTAATATGGCCCAAGGTTTGTTTTGTTTTGTGTAATAGTCATTAATCTAGACCTGAAAGGAAGGTTATAATAAACAGCAAATGCTTGGGGGTGCTTCTTATCTGCCAGGCTCTGTTATTATCATTTTATATCTACTAATACATTAAATTAAAGTACCAACATTAAATAACAGTGCTTATAAGATGAACAGTGATATTCTTCCCATGTTACAGAAAAAGAAAATGAGAACTGGAACAAATTGGCCCACTTCACACTGTAAGAAGTTGACTAGGAATTCAAACCCAGGTAGTTGTGCTGCAGAGTTTAGACTTTGAACCACTACATTCTGCTTTCTCCAATGTGGTGTTTGATTCTCATATTTATTAAAAGCTTTTGAAGAGAAAACAAAATGAAACAATATTTGAAGAAGGCAAAAGAAGGTTGACCCCTAAAAACAAAACAAGGTATTGGGTAGCGAGAACTTACTAAGACGGAACTGAAAAAGAAAACACTAAAAGATAAAAACATTATCCTTAGCATCCTTAATTGAATGTGAATTTCAAATATAAATAAATCAAAGGCCATCAAATCAAACTGAGAAATAAATTTTCAAGAAACAAGCCATACATTACCAGAATGCTCAAATTCATATCGACTTAATGCTTTGGTTCGAACCTAGTATAAAAATAGCTTATATGGTAAAAAAGCAGAAAAATTTTAAAAACATTTAAAACAGTATGCAAAGTGTTTATTAATTGAATTAACTAACACATACCTAATCAGATTAATAATATTTAGGGGAAGAAAGTTTTAATTTAAAAATTAAGCATGTACTAAACATCCTAGTTTATTTAATGTAAACTTCAAAATTTTTATAAAAACATTCTTTTTTACTTTATGCACTGTTCTGTTGTTTATTTGTGTTTTAATCATCATTTTGACATTGGTCATTCCAACATTAAAAGCAAGATAAAAATGATATTAAATGTATTTTCAGACAGAATATTTCTTCTGCTCTGGTTAAAAATAATCTTTTCATGTCATTAATAGTATTCCAGTCACTTCTGGCAAGCCTAAACGTTGGGAATGATAGATGGAGTAGTCTAAAGAGATAATATTAATATTGTGCTGGGCAGGAAACCTAGGAATGCCTGAATCATCTGCCAGACCAATAACCCCTCTGTGGGAGGTTGCTGGGAGACATAATGTACAAGACAATGAGTAGTAAAAACAAGGATTAGTGCTTTTTATTATTAGCTAGTTTAATAGTCTAATGCAAAACATCAGTGAGTTAGGAACAGTAATACACAGGAGTCCTTTCCTTCTTCTTACAGGTAGGGCCACGTTGCTTAAAACCAAAACAAGCCATGCATGAGCTTTGGACCCTTTGTCTACATCAACCGTAAAGACCAGATCCAAGACTCAGATCTCATCACGACTATGTAAGAAAAGAAAAATCCAAGGTATATCCATCAACATCAGAAGAAAGGGAAGAATGGGTAACCAAGAGGGAAATTCTTGAACAAAGACAGCAACCCTGGGCTCAACTGCCTAGTAGAAGAATATACATGAGTGGGAGAAGGGGTAGGGGTTGGAGGGAGGGGAGGAGAATTAAAAAAAAAACAAATAAAGGGTAAAGGAGGACGGTTTGATTTTGGATGATGGGTATGTAATATAATCAAATGCCAAAATGATCTGGAGATGTTTTATCTAAATCAGTGGTTCTTAACCTTTTTTTGAGGTACCGAACCCACCAGTTTCATATGCGCATTCACTGAACCCTTCTTTAGTGATAAATGAAATATGATTATTTCCCCAAATTCAAGACATAGGTATATGGTTTTTTTTTACTGGCGCACAAAATGAGCCATGCATGAACATCACCTTGCTCAAAGAACAAAACCAACAAAGTGCATGAACTCACAACAAATTATGGTATGACTTTATTCTGGCCTCCACAGCAGAGGCTTCTCCGAACCCCTGAGACTCACTCATCGAACCCCTAGGGTTCGATAGAACCCAGGTTAAGAGCCACTGCTCTAAATCTATGTGCTCTCGTTGACCAATGTCACTCCATTAAAGTTGATTGTCTAAAAAAAAAAAAAAAAAAGAGTATACATTTCCAAGAGAAAGGAGTGAAGGTGGTCAGAGTGGCTCAGAGCAGTCCCAGATTTCTCATTCTGGTTGAATAAATGGAACAGATGGCTGCTCAGAGCTATGAAGGAAATAAAGCAGGCTAAAGTGATAGAAAGTGGCAAGGTGGCAGTGTCTGTTTTAGATATTGAAGACACTTAAGTACATGTAAGTGATATTTAAGTAAATACATCATATGAAGAAAAAGGGTGTTCCGGGAAATGAGACTATTGAGTCTTTAGTATGAAGCACACTAGACTGTTGCAGGAAGAGCAAGAAGTCTTGTGTGACTGGAGTGAACTGAGAGGAGAAGAGACTGTAAGAGGAGTGTGGACAGGAGGGCAGTGGCCAGATGATGTAGGGTCTTGTAGGCCATGCAAAAGAGCTTGGATTTTACTCTTACTATAATGGGGAGGTATAGGCAAACTTTTTAGCAGAGTGTTAAAGGAGTTTATTGTTTTCAAAAAATAGCCCTGACTGTTCTGCTGAGAATAGATTCCGGGAGAGTAAGAAGAAAATTTGGGCAAGCAATAAGGAGGAAAGTTCTTGCATTTATATAAAAGATAATAGGGATGGTGACTGACAATCCACCATTCTATTAGAGATGAGCTGTTTCCCTTGAGAGACAATTTTGCAAAGTGTCAAAGATGTCCGTCAAACATAATTGTGGACTGTTTATCTAGTCATTGACTACCATGTAGCTACAGGGACCAATGAAACAGTTCAGTTCCCAAAAGTCTTTATACATGCCTGTTTGATGTTATCCACAGAAGCTTCTGATAGGGGTCAATACAGTGAAAACATTATACGATATCTCCAATGTTACTTTCCATTCTGTTTTCCACCTAGATTTATGTTCTGTTCTAATTTTACCCAAGTTTACCAGAAAGGGTTAAACAATGAACACCAGATTACCACATAACCCAAGTAACTCAATGCCAATATCAAATGTCTGATGTTTCCTGCTACCCTGTAAAATTTAACAATACAACTCCCCTCATTATCAAATTCTCATAAAGTCCTGATAATGAATCAAATCCCTCTTTTCTTACAAATAAATTTAATTTCCCCCAAATGATTCTTTCCTCCCTTGATCCCATTGAAAAATGAAGGTGTACAATATTAAAATTTTCACACAAAACCACCTTCCTGCCTGCTCTTATTCTGTCCCTGGAGTCTGTATAACAACTTAGGGGTCCAATTACGAAGGCTGATTTGTCCTATCCTAAATCTGTCATATTTTTCACTTTTCCAGAATTTCCGTAAGTACATTCCTAATCTCATAGCCACTCAATACTAAATACTAAATCATTTAATTGTCAATAATATTATGTAAATGGAAATCTTTTCTAGAATAAGAGCCTGACACCTATAGATATCTTACAAAAGCCTCTCATCAAACTCAGAAGAAAATAACTCCAAACCATGGTCCCAGGACCCCAAGTGATCTTGTCCCTATCTAACTTTCAAAATCCATCTTCTATCATACACTTTTATTAGGTGTATCCAGGATCACTTAGGATGACCCACTCTTTCCAATTTGCCATGAACTTCCTTGCATTAGTCCTGAAAGTCCTGTATCCTGGGAAGCCCGTCAATTCTGGGCAAACAAAGATGCTTGAGCACACTGCCCTCGGCTTACTTTCATTTCTCACATTGCAGGCGGGTTCTTCTACACAGAACACCCTTTTCCCAGGTGCCTTTCCAGCTCACTCTTTCCTGGCATTCAGTTTTCTACTCAAAGAAACCTTTTCAGGAAGACTACCTCTAGCCACCTGTATTATTATTAATAGCATCTATTATCTGATAGCATCTTTTTTTCTGCATTTATTTATTACATGTCTATTCCTCTAGCATATAAACTCCAAAAAGTACTTTATCTTCTTCTCTGCTGTAACTCCACCTCCAAAATCAGTGCTTCATCCATGTCAGGCTCTCCAAAAATATTGGTTCAGTGAATTTTTCTATTCTGTTCTAGTCTTCGTGTCCTAAAGTGTAGGGGTCACAATCATCAGTACCAACAAAAACAGAAATTTTATTCATGCAACAATTTAAAATTTCAGAACTACTAAAATTTTATGAACGTTGGTAAGCCAGTGGGGGGAGTCACTGAATTGTCAGTGAATTTCATGTAAAAGGCTTAACCAGTTGGACAAACCACTTACATGGTTTAAAACAATACTTAATGAAGAAGTTGCTTCCTTCATGCCCTTTTAGAACTGTTACAACTCACCTTCTTCTCTCTAACATGAATCAGTTGTTCAAATTGGGAATACTTCATTCCATAAATTTTGTCTGTAGTCCTGCATGGAGCAAAAGGTTTGTTACATCCTTAAACCCTTATTCTAAGCATATCTAGTACCAGATGCCCAGAACACGTTTTGGAAGCTTCCTCAAATTCCAGATTATTGTTGTTATTTTTAATTTGAAAATCTTCCAAAACAGAACTGCTTCTTGACCCACAGCTTTGTTTAGCTCAAATTACTACACCAGGCATTTTAGAAACCTTCCCTTCTCCCTCTCCAATGTTCCTACTTAGGTTCTTAGACCCTTGTGTCATGACTAGAAAGATATTGTACCATCATGATGGCAGATAATTTTGCAACCCCCAAAGAATATTGTGCATGAGAAGGTGGGACACACAAGGTTCTCCTCTACCTTAAATTTCATTCTTCTGTTGCCAGGTGCAAGGCTTAATAACTTGAAAGTCCCTCCCAGCAATGAACAAATGAGCTCATTTAAAAAACTAATTGAAATAAGTCTTACCCCAACCAGGCCTCTCCTTAACCTTACAAATGAACAAAAGACTAGAGAGGTGAAGAGTCCAGAATAGTGGCTGCATCACTATGCCTCCAGAAAGTTCTCTAATGACTATTAGGAAGGTAGGTAGACCTCTGATGATAGTGGATTGGAACAGCTTACTTTAATACAAGCACCAGGAACCTAGATACAGAATGTTTACTGTGTCGTCTCCTGGAGGTGACTAAGTGGACAGGCATCTCCAGGAGCCCCGCCAAGAAAGCCCTGCCTAGGAGTGACACTTCCCCGCCCCCCACAATCAGCTGCCTTCCTGCCGCTAAGTGTGCAACGAAGCAGAAGCAGAAGAGACAACCAGTCTATAAGAGGTGCTATCAAAACCATCAATGGGGATGACAAAACCTAAAGGCAGAGAGGAACGCAATTATTTTCAAATGCTGTCTTCCAAAGGCATGCTTTTCCCCTAGAAATGCATGTTCCTTGTTGGAGAATTGTGAGGTTGGTTTGTTGCCTGTGAAAACCACCGAGGCGCATGCTGGCCGTGGGTCGAGCAGCCTTGCAGAAAGTGTGGAGTCAGCTGCGTGGAAGGGGGCCCTTCCACCTGGCCAACCTCTGGAATTTCAAAGGTAGGGCTCAGCCCCCTCCCTGTCTTCCCTCTCAACAGACCTCAATCCTCCTCAGCCTCGGGGACTTTGGTCTGCGCTGTAAGAAATGAAACATATTTCCCAATGTGTTTTCTTTCTTTTTTAATAAAAATATCAAAGGCATACTTATCAGTGGCTGAGGAGGCAAAGCTGCGGCAAAGGCTATTTTTTAACTGGAACATGCCCCGTGCTGTGACACACTCATCCAGGGGCGGCGGAAGATTGATGGCTGGACATGTGGACGGAACTGCCACTGATTGAAATCAGACAACTGCACACTGTGAGGGAAGCCAGGGGAAACCATTTTAACCACAGCCATCCAGTCTTAGCACATTTGGACAGGGCTTTTCCTCGGCCTGCCGTCTACACCGCAGCGCTCGGAGGGGCCTGCCAACACAAGGCCAAATTGGAGGAGGGTCCGTGACAGCTTCAGGCCTGCACACCCCTCTATGTCTCTATCTCACCTGCACCTCTTCACCAAGCCTCCGGCGGAACAATGACCCATCCCAGAGCTCAGGACTCCACATGGAAAAACAAGCAACCCCCTTTCACAAGTGAAGAAGAGAGATAGAAACGATACAGTCCACTGCTCCCCTGGCCTAAATCCCTGATGTGGCCGTCCTTTAATTTTGTGCAGGATTCTTTTATCTGCTTTTCAATGGGCAGAGGCCGAGGGGAAGGAAGCCATGGGAAATTGTCAGTGCAGGACTTCGTACCCATCACCAGGATCGCAGCCAAGGTTCAGGCTTGTTAACAATTGTGCGGCTATGCACTTGAACTAAGACATTTTTATTTCATTAGGGGTGTCGGTTTACAGCCATTAGCTAAGCAGATTGGCCAGGACCAAAGGCCTTTTTTGTTCCTTATCACCAAATCTCTCTTCCATTATTCAGGTCTTTAAAAAAGAGAGAAAGGGAGGGAGAGCGGCTCTAAACACACTATATTTTGTGACTCGTTTCCATCTTTGGGCTGAAACAGTCGAAAACAGGTTTTATTAGAAATCATTATTTAAATTCCTGCCCGGGAGCATATCGATCTCCCGTGTATAATGGTTCCCAGATCACGGAAAGTAGCAGAGAAGGTCTCCAATGGGCCGACATAATGTCAGTGACAATTCATTTTTTTGCCAGTTAGGATGCTGGTTTAATATCCTGAAAAAGGCACTTAACACCACCCTTTCATAACATCTGTCAGGGCCCATCCAGTGACTTGTTTCTCACACTGTGGGCTCCCAGGCAGTTTGGGGGCCTTTCGCAGAAACATACTTCTTTCCTTAGAGGCCACAGAATTCCTCAGACATTCAACTCCCTCCAGCCCCAGGGCTGCACACTCGCAGACCAGCTGTTACAACTTTCCAGGGCACTCCTAAATTTTCTAAATGTGTGCCATATAAAAATACAATTTAAGACAGCGAATGTTCGGGAGCTTTGTGTGTAAGGATATAACTCATCTCGTGTCCAGGGCCTGCTATTCCCACATTCTTCTCCTGCATTCAAAGTCCCATCTCGGTCTGCAAAACAGTTCGGCAGGAATTTCAAGACTTCAAATTTGGGTCAAGAGGTCATTTTTTTTTATTCTTACCTTTTTCTTAATGTCTCATTTTCATTTGGAAAAAAATGTAAATAAAACAATGTTGAAAGAAAAGTATACCCTGGAATTTTGCTATTGTTAAAATTTCAGTTTACTAGCCATCATTTTGTTCACTCATACTGTTACACTACACCTCCATTTACACATTATCACACATGCTCTCACGCTTACATTGTCACACATGTATACTTGGACACACTCATGTGGGTTTTTTTTTTAACCATTTGAAAGTAAGTCGCAGGTGTCTTGACACACTGTCACTTGCGTATGTCAGTGATTGTTTCCTGGGATCATACCTAAGAAAATTAACAATAATTTTATTATATAATCTACTATCCATTGTATATTGCATATCTTCTGTTGTCCTTTTATAGACATTTCCCCCAATCTAATTCAATCAAGATTCATACATTCTCTGGGATTGTTTTTGTTTTGTTTTTCATGATGACTTTTTAAGAAATTCAAGTCAGTAGTAGTGTTTTAGAATGTCCCTTCCCTATCTTTCCATAAATTTTGTTAGTGAAATATATTACACAGAAAAGTACACAAGTCTTAATGAGTTGTCCCAATAATTTTTACAAATGAACACACCTATGTTACTTGCACCCAGATCAAGTTATGCGATATTGCCTGGACCCATCAGCCTCACACAAGCATCGTTCCTTCATTGTGCTCAGCAAAGAGTGACAACTGTTCTGACTCTATCACTACAGGTAAATTTTGCTCACCTTCATCTTTCAAATTATGTGCTGTTAGTGCTGCAGATGGCATGGAGTCTACTATATCTGGAGTTCTGATGAGATCTCTTTTAAACACACACTACACCAACACTGATTTATCATTTTTTCTAAAGCAATGGTATAAACCTCTCTAAAATATTATGCAAATGAATTTTTACTGCATTAGCCAGTGAAATAAAAATAAACTAACTGATTCTTTTCTTCTTTCAAGCTGCAATTCTGTTGTTGTGCTCTTTATAAAAAATTTTAAGAATTCGAAATATTGTTCAAGTTTTCACATTATTTCTCAGTTGGATAATAGCTTATAAAAAGACTATGTTGGTTGCACTAAATTCCTTGAAATTAAAAAAATATATTTTTAATAAGAATAAAACTTTAAGGAACCTAGACCCCAGTATGCCTTCTAAATGCTCCTTACCTTTGGGGAATTAGACTGTAAAACTAAAAGATCACTGACTGAAATATATTGTTATGTTCTAACCAAAACCTGTTACTTAGAGAGATTGAAAACAGGTTCTTCATGAATAAATAATGAAAAGAACATATCACATAGCCATGGTCTTCCTTTAAAACCATGGCTGCTTTCTGATGATTCATTTTTGCCAAGAGGTAAAGAATTACATGAGGTTTTTAAAAGCTGTACTCTACATTCATTATAATTGTTGAATCTCTCTGCTCATAAAATTTTGGTAGATAAGAAGAGATATTTTGAACTAAAATATTAAGTATCAAAATTTTTAAATATCCATTTTATTTATTCATATATACATACACACACACACACACACACACACACACACACACACACTACATGTGTAATCAACTTCGATCTGTTTGAATTTGACCACAGAGGAATAGTAGTTGCCTGTTTGATGTTCTTTAATTCTCTGACAAATATTATTAATGTTGTTCTCTTAATAAAAAATTATTTTGGAAAACTTATAACACAAAGAGAAAAAGCTCAGAGTTGACTCAGATGAACTCACAGCCTTTGTTTGAATGCCACAATTACAACATTTAAAAATTGGACAGGAGTTATCATTGTGAAGATAAAAATGATGACAAAGTTCAAATAAAATTGGAGCAGATACTAGGATTTAATGTCATATTCTTACAGAGACATCTTAATACAGTAAGACGTAAGATTTACCATCTCATTTAAGTTACGGCATCTCCCACCACATTGGAGAGTTTAATCAATTTTCAACTTAAACCTGATAACAACTAATATGGCTATAGTTTTATGAAATATTGCTCAACTCTTCTCATTTAAGTCATTATTCGCTTTTCCCTACATAAACTGTTAACAAGTTTCCCTAAATGAATAAGATGTAATTATTAACCTTACAGACAAAAGCTTTGAAATAGAATTTTGTATTTAGTCTGACTCCCATAATTCTAAGAGTAAATGATTTCTCACCTACATTGAAGGGAAAAAAGAAAGTAATAGAGACACAATCAAATTGGATTGTATGCCTATTCCTGGCTCTACTGGGTAGCCGTAAAGGCTAAAATGATTGTCTGGCAGGAGATACTTGTATCTCTATAAAAAATTTTTAATGAATTTAGAATAAAATTATAAAATTTATAAAATTATAAATTATAAATTAAAAATATAGTTTTAAATAAGATGATGTTGATATTTTTCTTACTACTTTCTATTGGTGATATTTTTCTTGTTATTGTTATTGTAGTAAGGACACTTAAAATGAAATTTATCTTTTTAACTAACTTTTAAGTGCACAATACAGTATCATTAATTATTGACACAACACATCTCTAGAACTTATTCATCTTGTATAACTGAAACTTGATTTCTGTTGAACAACTCCTAATTGCCCCCCTCCCTCAAGCCCCTGGCAACCATTTTGCTCTCTGTTTCCATGAGTTCAGCCATTTTAGATACCTCATTCAATGAAATCATGCAACATTTGTCCTTCTTTCACTGACTTACTTTATTTAGCATAATGTCTTCCAGGTTCATCCATGTTGTCACATAAAGCTTAGCTTCTTTTGTAAGGTTGAATAATATCCTATTGTAAATATATACCACATTTTCTTTATCTGTTCATCTATCAGTGGACATTACGCTTATTTCCATACCTTGGCTATTGTGAATACTGCTGCAATCAATATGAGACTGAATATATCTTTTTGAAATCCTGACTTTAGTTCCCTTGAATACATACCTAGAAGCATAAGTTTGGATCATATGGTAGTTCTATTGTTAATTGTTTGACAAATAACCCAATTTAAAAAATGAGCATGACACTTGAATCACAGAAGACATACAAATGGCCAATAAGTATTTGCAAGGATGCTCAACATCACTAAACATTAGTGAAATACAAATAAAAGCTACAATAAGATATCACCTCACACCTGTTACAATGGCTATTATAAAAAAATATAATAACAAGTACTGAAGAGTATATGAAGAAGTTGGAACCCTGTACACAATTAGTGGAAATGTAACATGGTACAGCCACTATGAAAGTGCCTCAAATAATAAGAATATGATTGTATTTTATGTTTCTTCATTATTCCTCTATTTCAAATACTCAACACTGAATGCCAGAATAGAGGCAATAGTTGAAACTGAGAGATATAAGTACAGTGTTTGGAAGGAAGAAGTCAGAAAGTTTAAATAAAAGGTGTTTCCAGATCTTGGCTATTGTAATTTATGCTGTAACGAGTGCCCATCAGTAGATGAGTGGTTAAAAACTCTGCATTTACACAATGGAATACTATGTGGCCATAAAAAAGAAGAAAATATCACCTTTTGTGAAAGGATAGATAGACTTGGAGATCATTATGTTCAACGAAATAAGCCAGTCAGAGAAAGGCAAATACCATATGATTTCACTCATTGTTCAATTTAATAAACAAAATGAACTAACAAGCAAAATAGAAACAGATTCATTTATAGAGAGCAAGCCAACAGTTGTTGGGGGGGCACATTGGGTGAGAGAAGTGGAGGGATAGAGCACAAAAGGAAAAAAATAAATCATGGACATGGATGACAGTGTGGTGATGGCCTGGGATAGGAAGGTAGAGGAGGATCTAGGAAGTATAAAAGGTCATGGATGGAGACTTGACTTGGGGGAAGGGGGTTGAGCACACAATATGATGTACAAAGATGTGTTGTAGAATTGGGCACCTAAAACCTGTATAATTATGTTAATCACTCCAATAAAATTAAATTATGTTAAAAAATAAACAAATAATACAATTTTGTTTAATTTTTTAAAAAATTTTAATGGGGTGACACCAATAAATCAGGGTACATATGTTCAAAGAAAATATCTCCAGGTTATCTTATCATTCAATTATGTTGCATACCCATCACCCAAAGTCAAATTGTCCTCTGTCACCTTTTATCTGGTTTTCCCTGTGCCCCTCCCCTCCTCCCTATCCCACCCTCTCCTCGTCCTCCCACCCTGTAACCACCACACTTTTGTCCATGTCTCATAGTCTCACTTTTATGTCTCACCTATGTATGAAATCATGCTGTTCTCAGTTTTTCTGTTTTACTTATTTCACTCTGTATAATGTTATCAAGGTCCATCCATTTTGTTGTAAATGATTCAATGTGATCATTTCTTATGGCTGAGTGGTATTCTATAGTATATATGTACCATAGCTTTTTAATCCACTCGTCCTCTGACAGACACTTGGGCTGTTTCCAGATCTTCGCTATGGTGAAAAATGCTGCCACGAACATGGGGTTGCATTTCTTCTTTTCGAACAGTGTTATGGTGTTCTTAGGATATATTCCTATAAGTGGGATAGCTGGATCAAAAGGCAGTTAGATTTTTAATTTTTGGAGGAATCTCATACTGTTTTCCACAGTGGCTGCACCAGTCTGCATTTCCACCAGTAGTGCAGGAGGGTTCCCTTTTCTCCACATCCTCGCCAGCACTTATTCTGTGTTGTGTTGCTGATGAGTGCCATTCTGACTGGTGTGAGGTGATATCTCATTGTGGTTTTAATTTGCATTTCTCTAATGATTAGTGATGTTGAGCAATTTTTCATATGCCTATTGGCAATCTGTATGTCCTCTTTGGAGAAATTTCTATTCATTTCTTTTGCCCATTTTTTGATTGGGTTGTTTGTCTTCCTGGTGTTGAGTTTTATAAGTTCTTTATAAATTTTGGTTATTAACCCCTTATCAGACATGCTGTCGAATATGTTCGCCCATTGTATGGTTTGTCTTTTTATTCTGTTCTTATTGTCTTTAGCTGTGCAAAAACTTTTTAGTTTGATATAGTCCCATTTGTTTATCTTGCCTTTTATTTCATTTGCCCATGGAAATAAATCGGCAGATATATTACGGCTACAGATGTCAGAGAGCTTGCTGTCTATGTTTTCTTCTAAGATGCTTATGGTTTCACGGCTTACGTTTAAGTCTTTTATCAATTTTGAGTTTGTTTTTGTGAATGGTGTAAGTTAATCGTCTAGTTTCATTTTTTTTGCAGGTAGATGGCCAATTTTCCCAACACCATTTGTTAAAGAGGCTGTCTTTACTCCATTGTATGTTCTTTCTTCCTTTGTCAAATATCAGTTGTCCATAAAGCTGTGGGTTTATTTCTGGGTTCTCTGTTCTGTTCCATTGATCTATGTGCCTGTTCTTATGCTAGTACCAGGCTGTCTTGAGTACAATAAACTAGTAGTATACCTTGATATCTGGAAGAGTGATACCTCCTGCTTTATTTTATCTTTTTAAGATTGCTGAGGCTATTCGTGTTCTTTTTTGGTTCCATATAAATTTTTGGAATATGTGTTCTATATCTTTGAAGTATGTCATTGATATTTTAATTGATATTGCATTGAATTTATAAATTGCTTTGGGTAATATAGACATTTTAATGATGTTTATTCTTCCTAGTCATGAGCATGATATATGCTTTCACTTGTTTGTATCTTCCTTGATTTCTTTTATCAATGTGTTATAATTTTCCAAGTACAAGTCCTTAACCTCCTTGGTTAAATTTACTCCTAGGTACTTCATTGTTTTGGTTGCAATAGTGAAGGGGATTGTTTCCTTAATTTCTTTTGGTGATAGTTCATTGTTGGTATATAGAAATGCCTCTGATTTCTGAGTATTAATTTTATATCCTGCCACCTTGCTGAATTCATTTATCAGGTCCAGTAGTTTTTTGACTGAGACTTTAGTGTTTTCTATATACAATATCATATCATCTGCCAATAGTGACAATTTTACTTCTTCTTTTCCAATTTGGATGCCTTTTATTTCTTCTTCTTGTCTGATTGCTGTAGCTAGGACTTCCAGAACTATGTTGAATATGAGTGGTGAAAAGGGCACCCCTGCCTGGTTCCTGATGTTAAGGAAATTGCTTTTAATCTTTGCCCATTTAGTATGATGTTTGCTGTGGGTTTTCGTAGATGACCTTTATCATGTTAAGGAATGTTCCCTGTATTCCCACTTTACTGAGAGTTTTGAGCATGAATGGGTGCTGGATTTTATCAAATGCCTTTTCTGCATCTCTTGATATTATCATGTGATTTTTGACTTTCCTTTTATTTATGTGATGAATCACATTGATTGATTTGCGAATATTGAACCAGCCTTGCCTCTCCTGAATAAATCCCACTTGATTATGATGTATGATTTTTTTCATATATTGCTGGATCCGCGTGGCTAATATTTTGTTGAGAATTTTAGCATCTAAATCATCAGGGATATTGGCTTATAATTTTCTTTCTCTGTGTTGTCTTTGCCTGGTTTCAGGATCAGAATTATGATTGCCTCATAAAAGGAGTTTGGAAGTCTTCCTTCCTCTTGAATTTTTTGAAATAGCTTGAGAAGAATAGGAGTTAGTTCTTCTTTGAATTTTTGATAGAATTCACTTGTGAAGCTATCAGGCCCAGGACTTTTTTTTTTGATAACTGTTTTGATCTCATCTGTTGTAATTGGTTTGTCTAGGTGTTCTGATTCTTCCAGATTTATTTTTGGAAAATTATATGATTCAAGAAATTGGTCCATTTCACCTAGGTTGTCTAATATTTTGGCATAGAGTTCTTCATAGTATTTTCTTAAAATGCTTTTATTTCTCTTGTGTCAGTTGTTATTTCTCCACTCTCATTTCTAATTTTATTTATTTGAGTCCTCTCTCTTTTTTACTTGGTGAGTCTAGTTAAATGTTCATCAATCTTGTTTACTTTTTCAAAGAACCAGCTCCTGGTTTTATTTATCCTCTGTATTGTTGTTTTCTTAGTCTCTATGTCATTTTTTTTCCACTGTGATATTTATTATTTCCTTCCTTCTACTAGTCAAACAATGCTGTTGTTTTTCTAGTTCTTTTAGATGCAGGGTCAGGTTGCTTATTTGAGTTTTTTCTAGTTTCTCATGATATGCCTGTAGTGCTATGAACTTCCCTCTCAGTACAGATTTTGCTGTGTCCAATACATTTTGAGTTGATGTATGCTTATAATCATTCGTTTCTAGAAACTTTTTATTTCTTTTTTGATCTCATTGTTAATCCATTCTTTTTTTAATAACATGCTATTTAGTTTCCAAGTGTTTGAGTATTTTTCAGTTTCTCTTTTGTGGTTAATTTCTAGTTTCATGCCATTGTGATCAGAGAAAATGCTTGATATAATTTTAATCTTCTTAAATTTATTGAGACCACTTTTGTGTCCTAACATGTTGTCTATTCTAGAGAATGTACCATGAGCCTTTGAAAAGAATGTATATTCTACTGCTTTAGGGTGAAAAGTTCTGAAGATATCTATTAAATCGAGTTGATCTAGTGTATCCTTTAAGTCTGCTGTTTCTTTATTAATTTTCTTTCTTGTGGATCTATCCAGTGTTGTTAGTGGGATATTGAAATCCCCTACTATTATAGTATTGTTGTTAATTTCGCCCTTAATATCCATCAAAGTCTGCTTTATGTATGTCGGGGCTATGTTCAGTGCGTAGATATTTATAATGCTTATATCTTCCTGTTGAATTGTTCCCTTTATCATTTTGTAGTGTCCTTCTTTATCTCTTACTACAGCCTTTGTTTTAAAGTCCATTTTGTCATATATAAGTATTGCTACCATGGTTTTCTTTTTCATTTCCATTTGCATGAAATATTTTTTTTTCATCCCTTTAACCTTCAGTCTATGTGCATCTTTTGTTTTAAGGTGTGTCTCTTGTAGACAGCATATGTATGGGTCCTGTTTCTTTATCCACGCAGCTACCCTGTGTCTTTTGATTAGATCATTTAATCCATTTACATTTAAGGTTATTATTGATATGTAGTTATTTATTGCTATTTTATTCTTTAAAGCTATTTTATTCTTTAAAGCATTCTTCTTTTGCTATATTCTTTTCCCCCTTTGAACAGTTCACAACAGGCCCCTTAGCATCTCTGCAGAATTGGTTTGTTTTTCATAAATTCCTTGAGGGTTTTTTTGTCTGTGCAGCTCTTTATTTCTCCTTCAATTTTAAACATTAGTGTTGCTGGATAAAGTAGTCTTGGTTGTAGGTTCTTGTTCTGCATTACTTTGAATATATCTTGCCATTCCCTTCTGGCCTCAAGTGTTTCTGTTGAGAAGTCAGTTGTCATCCTTATGGAGGCTTTTTTGTAGGTGATAGCCTTTTTTTCTCTAGAAGCTTTTAAAATTTTCTCTTTATCCCTTAGCATTGGTATTTTAACTATGATGTGTCTTGGTGTAGTTTTTTGGGGTTTCTCTTTAATAGAGATCTGTGTGCTTCTTGAACGTGTGGAATGTTTCCCAGCCTTAATTTAGAGAAGTTTTCTGCTATGATTTGATTGAACAGTTTCTATTTCTTATTCTTTCTCTTCTTCTTCAGGAAACCCTATGATGCGAATGTTGTTTCTCTTCATGTTGTCACAGAGCTCCCTTAGAGTTTCCTCACATTTTTTGAGTCTCTTTTCTTTTTTCAGCTCTACTTCTGTGCCTTTGTTTATTTTGTCCTCTAACTCGCTAATTCGATCCTCAGCATCATTCATCTTGCTTTTAATTCCTTCCATTGTGGTCTTCAGTTCTGATACTGTATTTGTCATTTCTGTCTGATTCTTTTTTATTATTTCAATTTCCTTCTTTATACTTGTTATCTCTTTATTTAGGTGTTCATAGTGACTATCCATTGTTGCTCTAATTTCTTTGAACATCCTAACTATCATTATTCTAAATTCTGCTTCTGGTAATTTGGTTATATCTGGTTCATTCAGGTCCTTCTCTGGGGATTTCTCTTGGTTCCTTTGGTTTGCATTTCTCTGCCTGCCCATTCTGTCTGTGTATAAGAAGGTTGTGGCCACTGGAGTACCATGGGTGTTGCCTTTGTGTTCTCTATGTGTTTTCTGTCTGCAGGCCCGCCACCCCCTCTGCCGCTGCCTAGGACGGTTGGGTATGGGCATTGCCAGCGCTGGCCCACTGCAGCTGTTGCTGTGATTTCCACCTCTCCTCTGCGGGAGAGGATGTCACTCAAGCCACAAGCCTCAGCACCAAGGGTAGGGGTGAGCACCTTTGCTCAGCTGCGGACCCAGCCTGTTTCCGGGCTTCTGCCCAGCCCCCATGGTCAGAGCCTGCTGGCCACAGTTTCTTGGGTTGGACGGGGTTGCTGACATGCTCTCAGCTGTGAGCCTTTGCCCATCCGGAATTTAACCCCGCCCTCGAGGCCAGGGACCTCCTGCGCAGGGTCACAAACCCCGGTTTATTGGGCTGGGCGTGGCTTCTGGCATGTGCTCAGCTGCGAACTTCCACTTGTCCTGGGCTCTAGCCCCGCCCCCACGTTCAGAGACAGCTTGGGCACGCACAATATCAAACTGCAGTTTCTCGGGCAGTTGGGGCTGCTGGCGTGAGCTCAGACACGAGCCTCCGCCCGTCTCTGGTCCTACTCCCGTCCCCGTGGTCAGGGCCGGCTTGAGCAGGATCGCAGAGCAGATCTCTGCCCGTTCCTGGCCTCCTGCTTTTCCCTCCGCAGGTGGTGTAGCAGGCGGGCCTGCAGCTGCCAGACCACTTTGGCGCGTCCCCTCTACCCCTGCTGGGCTAGACCGAGCTCACAAGGGCTGGGCCTCTGCCCCTGCCGACAGAACCGCCTTTCAGCATCCCGCCGCTACCATCCCTCCAGCATACCTCAGCAGAGTGAGAAGGAGCCCCGGAGGTCAGGCTCTAAGTGCCAAGGGAGACTTGTGTGGCTGGTGTCCTGTCTCCTTTTTGCTGGTATTGCTAGTTCCAGGGGAAATATTTGTTTTTGATTAGGGAAGTGACTTAGCCCAGGGGTTAGGGTGGATGTCCCTCAGAGTGTATCTCCCTGTGGCTTCCAGTTTACTCTCTCTTCCCGCTGCTCTGGTCCTCTCCTCTGACCCCGTTCCCTGGAGCCCTGGATGAGTGACTGTGAGAGAGGTTTTCTGCTTTGTCCCTTTAAGAATCTTGGGTCTGAGAAAACTGTCTCTTTCTCACAAACAGTATCCTCCCTTGTTTCACAGCTCAATACTGTCCAAACGCCTCTTCTAGGCTCTGGGACTGCAGGCTGGGGCTTTGTTCCTGGGACCCAGGTCCCTCCCTCTCCTCCAAACTCTCCTCCTGCCATGAAGGTCTCTCTGGGCTGCCGTTCGCTCCGGGGAGCTGGCAGCCCTCTTCGCGTTTTCACTATTCCTACCAGTCTCAATGTGGCTTCTTCTGTGTTCCTTGGTTGAGGAGTCCACTTAGTTTAGTTCAAAGTTGGTTTATCCAGATGATGGTTCTTAAAATTGAGTTATAATCCACTTTGGTTCTGGGAGTTGGAAGTTGGTACATCTGCCTACTCCATCGTCATCTTGCTCCTCTTGTTTAATTTTTTTAAAAAGGAGAAGATGGTAGAATTATGTTAATCACTCCAATAAAATTAAATTATGTTAAAAAATAGACAAATAATACAATTTTGTTTAATTTTTTAAAAAAGGAGAAGAAAGTAGAGGGGAAGAGAAAGAGGATAGAGAAAAAGGAAAAAGAATTATTTGGGCAAACCAGGACAAAGGAAGCAATGTAAAGTAAATTTAGAAGTTATGGTCATTAAATACTAGAAGCTCAACAGTTCTGAAGCTTCCATAGGAAACATCAAGAATACTTTCCCCTAAATTAAACAATGTTCTTCTGACTTATTTGAATCTTAAATCTAAGCATAAAAGCACAAAACAGAAGAAGAAGAAAAAATGTGGATGTGACCCTAGTACACCAAAATGTGCTTGGTAACCACACTTCAAATAAATGTCTTATGCCAGAAAATAAAGATAAATTTTAATGTCCTTTTTTTCCCATCAAATTAAAAATTTCCTTGGTAAAACAAAGCTCACACCTAATCAAGGACAAAGTTAGTAGTAAGAAATTCTTCAAATTACACTATTTCTCAGTCTTAGTTTCTCTGGTTTACTAGATCAATTTCCTTTACTTTATAAGAGAGCAACAAGGCAATAAAGCAAGAAATGGAAAGGAGAGAAGACTTTACATAGAAGGAGGAAATTGGGGAAAACACGAAGGACATTTTGAAACCATTTTTATCCAAAGGCATTCTCAAAATTTGACGTATTATCCCAGATTTCTTGCTGTTTCCATGCCCTGACCACTGAAATAATTAAGGTTGCAGGAATTAAGTGGATCATGGACTTGTCTTATTTTTATTTTTTAGTGCTATCTTTTGAATATACCGATTTTCTTCCAAAGTAGTTTTGAGAACATATTAAAAAATTGGTTTAGTTTAGTTTCAAAAACTTTTTAAAACAGTGTGGTCTAGCCAGAGTTGTTTCTTCACTACCTTACATTTTTTCACTCATCTGCTCTTTGTCATCCAACCGCAAATATTAAATCAAAACTGTTCTCTTGAAAAATCACCAGTGATCTTCTAATTACTGAATCTTGAGGCCTTTCCTTTATCTCCATCATTCTCAACTTCTCTTAGTCAGTGGTCTTGAAACATGACCACACCAAGGTGTATTCTAAAGTAAAGCTAACATTGAATACACCAAGGTGTATTCTAAAGTGAAGCTAAGATAGAGAATTAATATTAGAATTGGTCATAATATTGATCACCTGATTTTGCCAAGTTCTTTCTTCCTTTGGTTATGCTTTGGTTCTACTATAATTCTAAACACTTCTTTAATTCTAAGCACCTAATGTGTCTCTTGTTCTTCCTGCTTTTTTTCTTTTTTCTTTTTTCTTTTTTTGTTTTACAGGGACAGAAAGAGAGTCAGAGAGAAGGATAGACAAGGACAGACAGACAGGAATGGAGAGAGGTGAGAAGCATCAATCATTAGTTTTTCCTTGTCGTCGCAACACCTTAGTTGTTCATTGATTGCTTTCTCACATATACCTTGACCACGGGCCTTCAGCAGACCGAGCAACCCCTTTCTGGAGCCAGCAACCTTGGGTCCAAACTGACAAGCTTTTGCTCAAGCCAGATGGGCCCGCGCTCAAGCTGGCGAGCTCGGGCTCTGGAACCTGGGTCTTCCGCATTCTAGTCCGACACTCTATCTACTATGCCACCTCTTGGTCAGGCTCTTCCTGCTTTCTTGAATGCCAACTGCATCTATATCCTCACCCACACTCAAAGTTTTAAATATGCCCTTCCAAGTCAACATCTGCTTCAGTTTCTTTTTAGAACTCCAACTTGCATTTCCTATAACCAGCTAGAGTTAGCCACCTAAATATTCCAATAACCTTCAAATTAACACCTATCTTCACTCACCAAGCCCATCTTTTTCTCCTTTGCAAAATAAGCATCTTCTTGATATTCTTTTAAAAATAGTATAAATAACAATAAAAAGTATAATAATTTAAAATAAAACTAATGTTGAAACCCTGAAAGAGAATAATGAAATTAAAACATGACTCCTCCAAATGTGAACTATGGAAATACTACATATTCTTCAAGAGTCTATCTCAAGCATTTTTTTTTCTTAAATATTTTCAGATTCTTTTTTTTTTTACAGGGACAGAGAGAGTAAGAGAGAGGGATAGATAGGGACAGACAGAAAAGAACGGAGAGAGAGTTGAGAAGTATCAATCATTAGTTTTTCATTGCCGTCGCAACACCTTAGTTGTTCATTGATGGCTTTCTCATATGTGCCTTGACAGCGGGCCTTCAGCAGACTGAGCAACCCCTTGCTGGAGCCAGCGACCTTGGGTCCAAGCTGGTGAGCTTTTTGCTCAAGCCAGATGGGCCTGCGCTCAAGCTGGCAAGCTAGGGGGTCTCGAACCTGGGTCTTCTGCATCCCAGTCCGATGCTCTATTCACTGCGCCACCACCTGGTCAGGCTATTTTCAGATTCTTATTGCTAAGCACAATTTTCCTCTTAAAAAAAATCTAAATAGTAGTTTCTAACTCTTCCATTTCAAAAATCGAACTATGTTGTATAATAGCTTCTTGGTTTGTTTGGTTTCTTCATTGAATAAAAGTAAAAGAACAGTGGTTCTAATATGTTAGAAAGCATACAAATTGTTGGGAAAGTCAAACTACAAAATTTCTGGGACAAAGATTCTAGGCCAAACCATTCAATATTCTTATTTTGTAACGTGGATGGTGCCCAAGTTATTTACATACACATAAAGCAGCTCTACTGTAGATGATTCTAGAATTGCACTTTGAGAAACATTCTCTTACACCAGAAATCTGTGACTTTCTCAGTCTACTCTGTATCTCTAGCAGCTCCCCAAATATAACATGTTCAATTACTGGGGCAACACTGATGCTTAATTAATGAGTTCCTTCTTTCTAATATCATGAACTTCAAGGGTTTATCCCCCGCTGGTTTGTTACAATTCCTCAAGTCTTCTTCAAATCTCAGTGAAACTCTAAGATCCTACCAGCAAAGATAATGTTTTCTTAGCCCCTTCTTTACCATGCATCACTCCCTAATGCTATTCCCATAGAGGCATATACTTCTCGACCTGTTCAGTCTTATCCATGAAATGAATTGAGGATTTCTCACAGTGAGAAACACTTAACTTTGTTACCATGCCAAGCTCTCAGAATTAATCATACTGTCCACAGATTGGAATAGTTCCACTGGTCTGGATTTCATACTTATTCAAAGCTCAGCAGACAAGAACTGCTCAGCTATGGAAAAGGAACTCACAGACTCTCTGAGGCATAATCAATTGGATTAGGAGTCTCTTCTGAAGCTGGTATTGTAATAGTGTCCCTTCTAAATATTTATAGTCACCGGTCATTTGGCCTTTCAAGCTTAGTTGAAGAGAAGAAGGTGCAACATGATTCAATAGGGGAATATAATTATAATACAATTAACAGCAAACTTAAATGTTAGAAATATATTTCTGTGCCAAACTCATATGTTAAGAATTATAGACTTATCTTGTTTTCAGATTTCTTGGAAAGCAACAAAATTATTTTCTTTGATTTCCACCATAATGCTAAATGTAATGCTATATTGTTCTTTATATCACCATGGCTTAGTGTGAGAATGTTTTCATTAAGGTAGAAAGCAATAAAGAAGGAAATGTCAAAAAGTTTAGCCTGATTGTATTACGACCCATTTATCCCTCAGCAGCCCTTTTAATTAGGAAAGAGCAACCATTATACAAAATCAAAGCAGAAAATCCAGGAAGCAGGAAATACTTTTAAAGCATTGTGTTGTTTTAAGATTTACTAAAGAAAATATGACAAAATGAATTAAAATTTAATTATAATATTATTGTTAGAATAAAAAGGTGGTTTTAGGTCAGTTTTATTCCTTTTTGAACAGTTTTATAAATATTTTCTACTTCAAAACACTAGCAATGTTATAAGTAAATAGCTTTGTTTTGACTTCAATAATGTGAGAACTAAGATACTTGAGATATATGAACATCAAGATCTTACTGGGCTCAGAGAAAGATATAAATCTAGATGATGGAGTCCATGCAATAATTTATAAATGGGAAGTATGATGTAAGCCTGTTTCTTCTTTCTCTGAGAAATGCTTGGATGGTTCCTAGAATAATTTTTACCTTCAAGACATATTTAGAATACTAACAATGGGCTTGACCAAGCGGTTGCGCAGTAGATAGAGCATCGGACTGGATGCGGAAGACCCAGGTTCAAGAGCCCGAGCTCGCCAGCTTGAGCGCGGGCCCATCTGGCTTGAGCAAAAGCTCACCAGCTTGGACCCAAGGTTGCTGGCTCCAGCAAGGGGTTGCTTGGTCTGCTGAAGGCCCGCAGTCAAGGCACACGTGAGAAAGCAATCAATGAACAACTAAGGTGTCACAACGGTAATGAAAAACTAATGATTGATGCTTCTCACCTCTCTTCGTTCCTGTCTGTCTATCCCTCTCTCTGACTCTCTCTCTGTCCCTTTAAAAAAAAAAAAAAAAAAAGAGTACTAACAATGGTTGGCTCTTGTATACCATCATTTTATATAAGCGATAGATGATTTTACCTTATTGGTTTGAGTTTATACATTTATTTAGCAAAAAATTATTGAACTCATGACCTGCTTATTAAAATTCAAGTAAAACAGATCTTATGACTTCAAAAGCTCACAATCTAATGGAAAAAGTGATGGGAAAATAAACAATTTCAGTCCATCAAGAGTAAAATCCTAGCAGTTTGAACAGGGTGCTTTGGAATTACAGAAGAGACAGGGCCTAATTCCTTGATGAATTGGAGTGAAAACTTGGCGGAAGTGATTTCAACTGTTTCCAAGCAGGTGTCTGTCTGACATGTAAGAGAGGTAGGAGCTTTAAACCAGAAAAAAAGCAGTGTTTGTCCAGTAAGGGGCTTCAAAAAAAATATGGTTTCTTGGGAGAAATCCAAGCTGTTCTATATGGTAGGAACACGAAATATGTGTAGAGGAATTATAGAAAACCATATTATCAAAAACAGTAAAGGTCAGAGAGGTGGTTTCTTTCTGAGGCTACAAAGGCTCTGAAGAATTTTAACCATGAAAGTTACATAATTCTATTTATAATTTTTAAACATCTTTATTGAGGTTTGATTGATATGTAAAAAACATTTTTATGTGGAATATATATATATATATCCATAACTACAATCAAGGTAATGAACATATCCATCACTCTGAAAAGTTTCCTTGGGTCCTTTGGTCATATTTTCTCTCTCCTCTCTCCCACAAGAAAACCCAGGAAATCACCCAACTACTTATCTTCTGTCACTATAGATTAACATTTTTCTAGAAGTTGACATGAGTAGAATCAGACAGTGTGTGCTCCTTTTGCCTGGCTTCTGTCATTCAACATAATTATTTTTAGATTTGCCAATGTTGTATGCATCAATGATATATTACTTTTTATTGCTGAGTAGTATAGTATTCCTTTATGTACACATATCACAATTTATTAATCCATTTAACTTTGATAAACATGTTGGTTGTTTCCAGTTTCTGACTATTACAAATAAAGCTGGTATGTATATTCATGCATAAGTAATCTTTGTATGGACATAGACTTTTATTGTCTTAGATAAATACTTAGAAGTTGAATGGCTGGATCATATAATAGGTCTAGTTTAACTTTTTAGAAGATTACCAAATAACTTTCAAAGTAATTGTTCCATTTTTCATTTGGAACATATGTACCCTGATTTATCAATCTCATCCCATTAAAATAAATTTTAAAAAAAGAATTTTAGAGCATTCAGATCCTCTCCAACAGTCAGTGTGGTCAAACTTCTAAATATTAGTAAGTATGTAATGTTACTCATTCTGGTTAAATATGCATTTCCCTCATGACTACTAATGTTGAGCATCTTTTCATATGCTCATTTGCTACGTGTATATCTCTTTTGATGAAGTGTCTATTAAAATCTTTTGTCTATTTTTCTAAATTTTTTGTTTCCTTATTATTAGAGTTTCTTAAATATTGTGGATACAAGACTTTTTCAGATATGTGATTTGCAAATATTTTCTTTAATGATGTGGTTTGTTTTGTGTAGAGTAGATGTTTGTAATTTTTAAAAAGTCTAATTTATCAATTTATTTTGTGAATCATGCTTTTGGTGTAATTTCTAATATATATTTGCCTAACCCAAGGTCACAAAAATGTTTCCTACTTTATCTTTTCTAGAAGTTTATAACTTTAGGTTTTATATTTTTTGTGTGATACATTTTGAGTTAATATTTATACGTTGTGCCAGATGTAACTAGAGGTTTCTTTTCTTATTTTTTTATTTTGCATGTTGATGGCCAACTAGTTCAGCAGTATTTGTTGAAATTATTTTCACTTCTCTACTGAATTGCTTCTGTACCTTTGTCAAAAATTAATGTTCAACCTAATAAACACCTATAGATCACTTCATGCAACAACAGCATGATGCACATTTTTCTCAAGTGCACATGGAACATTCCTTGTGACAGACCATATATTAAGCTATAAAAGATCTCCCCCCCAAAATTATAAAAATTTAAACAATACAAAGTATCTTCTCTGACCACAATAGAATAAAACTAAATGTCAATAAGAGGTTATCTGAAAAAATCATAAATGAGTGGAAATTAAACAACCAATGAGTCAAAGAAGAAATCACAAGGGAGATTAGAAAATGCTTTGAGATGAATGAAAATAGAATATAACATAACAAAACTTAAGTGATGCAGCAAAAGCAGTGAGCGGAGGGAAACTGATAGCTGTAAATGCTGACATTAAAAAATAAGAAAGATCTTTCATTTTCAAATCAATAATATAACTATATACCTTATGGAATTAAAAAAGGGAGAACAAATTAAACCCAAAGCCAGTAAAATGGAGAAAATAATTGTCCACAAAATGTTGAAAAAGAAAGAACAAAAGAGTCAGCCTGTTCTTTGACCCTCAGCATACTGAATATATTATACATTTAAAATATATACATTTAAAATAATGGCATTGTCATAAAGAAATTTTATTGTAGGGTCAAAATAATAATAGATGTGTAGTTGTTAGGTGCTTAATATAGTTGACATTTGTATGTCATTTATTATGACTTTGGAGAACACAGATTTAACATAGCTTGACCTCAAAATTCTACACATGGTGTTTCCATAGTACAGATGTTCATTCTGAGGTTGCAGCTTATTACATAATGTACCAATGGGAAAAATATTCATTTCAACAGTACGTGGTCAATGTTATTCACCATAAAATTCTGTCTGGCAACATGTCCTTGAAATATACCTCATTTGTACATTAACGGACAGAATGAAAGTTTTAAGGGAAAATTTTAAGGTTGGATTAAAGTAAATTTTTTAAAGGAAATCAGTTGACTTTTAACTTCATGAACTTAAGAAAGTGTGATCTTACCCAAAGTACCTCAAATTAACATGAAAATGAAAAGATCTCCACATATGTGGAGTATGGGTAAAATGGAGTAAAATTCAGTTTTATGTGTTTGGCAATGATTTGTTACCATTCAGTTTCTGAGAAGAAATTTGCAACTTTCTATTCTGGCTGATATACTGAAGAAGCTAAGTGATTATCCTAAGTGAGACTGCTGGGAAAACCACTATGAGTTATTGCTATATAAGCTTTAGATAAATTTAAAACATGCAAAGACATGAAAAAAGGGATTGACTTACCCGCCAAGTAAACAAGAACAATTTCTTTTCATTTTTCTATGGACAATCTCATTCATACAGCAGACAATGCCTGCTGATAAGCACAGCAGACTACTACCTCTGCTCTCCATATCACATTCAAAACATGAACCAGTCTGAGCCCTAATGTGGTAAATTACATGATAATGCGAGTGAGGGCAGCTACCCACAGAACATCTAATATGAACAACACAAAGAAACCCAGGATAGAGCCAGAGGGGTCAAGGCTTTTAATTTCAAAGTCTGAAGGAAAATGATTTCAACTGTAAACAGTTGGGCTTCAAAGCAATCAGGGACTCTAGACTTAGGTATAGTTTCCATACTCTCTAAAAACTTCTTCCCCCTTTATATGGATAATCATCTTTTTCTCATGATATGAGAAATCATTTTATGGTGTGTGAATTCATAAACAAACCAAACCAAAATATGATATAATCCATTTTAGAAATTCAGAAAATTTGGGAAGACATGAAGTTAGTTAAATCTGAAGTAGGAATACCATACAATTTAGATATTAATGCATTCAGCCTTTTATTCAATATCTAATATTAAACACTGCTAGTGTGTGAGATAAAACCAGTTGTTCAAATATTTTCCCATGTGAACAGGTGGATTGAGAGTTTTGATCTTGTTCACATTAAGTATCAAAGCCTAGGTGTAAAACTGAACAGGACTGGTGGTTGGCTTTTGAGCATTCAAAACCACAATGCTGTCCAAAGCATCATGTCTTAAGAAGGGATGGGCATGACAGGCAGAGAACCAAGATTTAGCAGAGATAGAGTAGCAGCAAGATTGTGGAAGCAGAACCACAAACAGGAGACAAAATCAAAAGAAATGACTGCAAGCTAAGTCATGGAGATGGAAGACTTTCTTAAGAAACAAACAGAAACAAAACAAAACAAAAGAAAAAATTTCATGCAATGATGCAATTAAGACACAAGGAGTCCCTCTTTTCCCACTTATTTTATTTATTTTTTTACTCTAATTCTTATTTTATGGAAACCATGGACTTAAAATCTTTTCCATTGACCTTTTAATCCAAATATGGTATCTTTTGGAAATGGACTTATGTATTTAATTTTCCATTCCCAGCTAACCACTAAGTGTTCATTAAGCAGTAAGGGCCTAGTAAGTCTTCAGTGACTTCCAGCTTAAATTTTTTGTGCAAATATTGTAACATTTCAACATATATTTGTAACTACCTGTTGCCTTATGTAAATTGCTGAACGGTCCCTGGGTTTCAGTTTGAGAGATTATGAGCACTATTCTTTGCAGCTAACTCTTTCTTGTGAACACTCTACACCAGGGGTTCCCAAATTTTTTACACAGGGGGCCAGGTCACTGTCCCTCAGACCATTGGAGGGCCGCCACATACAGTACTCCATACACTAAACACCAATGAAAGAGGTGCCCCTTCCGGAAGTGCGGCGGGGGCCGGATAAATGGCCTCAGGTGGCAGCATGTGGCCCACCCACGGGCTGTAGTTTGGGGACCTCTGCTCTACGCTATTGAGACTTGGCCTGGCAATTAGTGCAGCAATTAGATTTTCTGATGCCAGAGCCAGAGGTTAGTGGTGTCAAAAAATTTTCTGGGGCACATATTTTAATGCACTGCTGAACACACTGAGCACATATTTCTTCTTGTGTGATATGGACAATATGCATTTGAAAAGCTGTTTCATTAATATTTTGTGAAATAAAAAGTAAACTCTAAATAATTTTAAAACAGTCACCATAAGTTTTCTGCCTAGAGAGGCAGAGCTGATTATAATTCATCTTATTGCATATCCTTGGTCACAGAAGTTATCCTAAGAGCATCATATTTCTACTCAGGATTCCAACACTTATTTCCCTTTGATATTTTTTCTATTTTACTAGATATGAGCTGAAACTTTCAGATCCTCTAGAAAACATAAGCCAATTACTGCGATAGATTTCTAGCACAGTAAATACTCTACACCTGACCAGGCGGTGGCGCAGTGGATATAATGTCGGACTGGGATGTGGAAGACCCAGGTTGCAGACTCTGAGGTCACCAGCTTGAGCGCGGCCCCATCTGGCTTGAGCAAAAGCTTGCCAGCTTGGACCCAAGGTCGCGGGCTCTAGCAAGGGAGGGCTCAGTTTGCTGAAGGTCCACGGTCAAGGCACATGTGAGAGAGCAATCAATGAACAACTAAGGTGTCACAACGGCAACGAAAAGCTAATGATTGATGCTTCTCATCTCTGTCCGTTCCTGTCTGTCTGTCCCTGTCTATCCCTCTCTCTGATTCTCTGTCCCTATAAAAAATAAATAAGTAAATAAAGCTTAAAAAATACTCTAGACTCCTTATTTATATTCTTAACACAACTCCTCTCCTTTTTCCAGAAACACTTTTGTGAGCAGACAGTCTTACACACAGTAAAATCTATTTTAAAGATGAATAACAGCCCTGGTTGGTTGGTGGTTCAGTGTTAAAGCATTGGCCCAGTGTGTGGATGTCCCGGGTTCAATTCCCAGTCAGGCACACAGGAGAAGGAACCATCTGCTTCTCCACACTTCTCCCTCTTTTTACTCTATTTTTTCTCTGTTCCCCTCCCACAGCCAAGGCTCCACTGGAGCAAGTTAGCCTGGGTGTTAAGAATGGCTCCATGGCCTCCCCCTCAGGCACTAAAATGGCTCCAGTTGCAGTAGAGCAACGCCCTAGATGGGCCGAGCATTGCCCCCTCGTGGGCATGCCTGGTGGATCCTGGTCAGGCACATGCAGGAGTCTGTCTCTCTGCCTCCCCACTCCTCACTTAAAAAAAATACAAAAAAAGAAATGAGTAACACACTAATGATAGGACAAGAGTCCTAACTTATGGAGAGTGCCTGTGGGATGATGATAGACACATATTAAAAAATAGTGACACTTAATTAAGCCATTGATTTATCTGTGTTTAAGTTTAATTATCCCTTGGGGAAAAATCACTCTATTTTTTCATTTCCATTCTTTATTTTCTTCTCTTCCTCCTAAAACAAAAGTTGGAGCCCTGGAAAAATAGCCAAATTAGATCAGTTATTGTTTTGCTTTGTTTAGTTTTCCTGGCCAATGATCACAGCTGATTCCAGATATAGAAATGCGAATGCAATACCCACTCAAGAAAATTGTTTGTAATTAATCTATGAATAAATCTAATGTTTAAGCCTATGGATTCTCTAAGAAAATCATACTCAGAGATACAGAACCAATAATTAACACAGAAAAGCCAATCAATGGCAAGCCTTATTTGACTTTAGAGCAGTGGTTCTTAACCTGGGTTCTATCGAACCCTAGGGGTTCCATGAGTCGGTCTCAGGGGTTTGGAGAAGCCTCTGCCACGGAGGCCAGAAGAAAGTAATATCATAATTTGTTGTGAGTTCATGTACTTTGTTGGTTTTGTTCTTTGAGCAAGGTGATGTTCATGCATGACTCATTTTGTGCACCAGTAAAAACCATATACCTATGTCTTGAATTTGGAAAAAAAATCATATTTTATTTATCACTAAAGAAGGGTTCAGTGAATGCGCATATGAAACTGGTGGGTTTGGTACCTCAAAAAAGGTTAAGAGCCACTGCTTTAGAGTATTTTTCTTTTGCTGCCATATTCCATGAAGGAAGTATTTGCTTAGGCAATAACAATATTTGACACCTCCATAGTATTTCACACATTTAGCTGCCTATATAAAACATTATTTTTATATTGGAATATACAGACAAAACACATAAAGGTGTGGCATGCCTGTCCAATGCCACCGAATTAAACAAAAGATACATTGCACCTTATCATAACCTCAGTGCTTTCCACAAATTAAAAACACAGAATGTTTTATCCAGAATCAGACATTTTTGGAAAAGCTCGCCTGTAATAAGGCCTTAATGGAAAAGCTTACTTTTTCTCTTGTAAGAATATTTTCTTCATTGTTTGCTTCAGATATTTTGGTGTTATAAAAATTATTATTATAGGATTCAGAAGACCATCTACCAAAATGGTACTTGAATTGATTACTTGGAAAAATCAAGAAAGTTGATGAATCTGAGAACTTAAAAAGTAAATATTTATTGCATTTTGGATTGTCCCATGATGTGATATAGATGTGTCATCTAGGTGGCTTTCAGACTAGAAATGAAAGCATATTGGAATGTCTATCAAGAATAGCAAAAGTGAGGAGCAGTTAGCTGTGTTTGATGGAGAAGAATAGTGCTAGAGGGAAGCAGGCTTCGGGATGGCAGTGCCCATGCCGGACCAAGACAGGATCTAGACTGAAAAATGTAGATGTTGGTTCCCTTACTTGATGTTGATCAACATGAAAATGTATCTGTTTCATGCCTATTAAACTCTAACATATACAGCTAAAAGACTGAAAATGAAGTCTTTGAGGAATGATTTTCAAGCTTTGCTTTTTAGAGCCTTAAGCTTCTTGGAGTTGCCTCAGCAACCATCTTGAACAGCAAAACAAGCTGCTGGGGCTCTGAATCCCCACTTTCATTTTAATCAAAAGTTTTGTCTTTTTCTTCATTGGAATGTATAATAATATTTTATTTGGAGGAGAGTCTCTACTGCTAAGAAAACTTTTTAAATAGATATCAGGATTACATAATGGCAAACCACATTTGTAACAGTTTTCCACAAACAAGACAACTGTTTTAGGGGGAAGGTTTTGCTTTTTGTCTTTTTGTTAAGCCTAAGAATTTGTTGTGGCAAAAATCAAATACTTTCTTGAAAATAACGTATGTCATATTCTAATTGTTAGTTGATCACAACATTTTTTGTTCTATTCAACAAAAGACCATGATATCATTTAAGAAGAGAGACCTCTTTCAAAAACTAAGATAACATGCTCTTCTGAACCCAAAGACCAGTACATGGGCATATGTAGTGACTGTAGTCACAATACTGGCTGTAAGAAGGTCAGGGAATGGAGTGGCACCATAGACAATGGGAGAGGACCAGGATACCCATGCAGATGCTGTGTATGGCTGCTTAAATAATATGTCTTCGCTGTAGTGGCCCTCTCTCTATTGGGTGAATCACAGGGACAGAAAGACTAAGCTTCATTTCTCTGTGTGATCTGGCCTGGTCTCCTTAACTGAGAGTTCAAAAGCATCTTGGAGGAAGATTACTACACTTTCATCACTGAATCTAAAAAAATTAATCTAAAATACAAAATTCTAGAAAAATGACCTCTAGCAACCAGCCACATGAATGATTCAGTCCTTTTTCCCCCCAGCTTTTCTGAGATTTGGTGAGATATGCTAAATAAGAAAAAAATGGCTGGTATATTTTGAGGCAAACTTTTGCTTCACCAAAAGCCAAAAGTATTAACTTTTGAACAAAGACCAACTTGGACAAGAGCCTTTTTAATTTTGGAAATTTTTGTGGGAAGGTCTGGAAATAAAAAATGACAAGTGAATGAGTTGGAAATTACTACAATAATTACACAACTTTGAACTTACCATCATAAATTGTAGATACTTGTTAGAATGCATACTAGAGTTTCAACAAAGCAATACTAATGGGCATAATAAATCTTAAACTGGAGCACTCAAGTATTTAAAACAAGCACTAGACCAACCAAAGAAAACATTTTAAATGAGCAGTGCTAAATGAATCAAGTCCTTTTCAGGTAGCACAGGTCTCCTGGATCTCATGGTCTGGAGCATACCAGATGTTTTTTGCATGTGTTAAAATCTTATTTGTAAGTATTAGTAATGGGGCAAAAAGTAATAATGAGATAGAACATTAAGGATATAATACAAGTTGTAATACTGCTCTAGCTAATCACAGAAGGTAGAAAACTAGTACGATGTTCTTAAATAGAGAAAAGAAAAGAATTATAAGACAATAAAATTTCATTACAAAGTAATCCATACAAAAGCAGCCATTTCTCATTTCTACAACTTGTTATAGAAATAAATCTAAAAGTTAAAAAATATATGATGGCATGATCACTAAGTATTTAAAACTAAATAAAATTGATCTCTAGTATCTATGTAGTATATATGTTTTGAGGTCAACAAATAAGAGTCAAACGCATGACATTATTTGGTATGGTCACTCCTTCCTTTAAAAAAATATTTTCTTTTGGGGTCTCTTTGCCTCCATCATTAGCAAGAAGGGTTATAAAAGAAATGTTTGAAAATATTAAAGCGGAAAAATAAAAGCTAAAGTCTGCATAAATTGTCATTATTATTTGTTTTGTAAATGCAAATAAAGAATAATTACTTGGTCTGTTTGCATTTCCCATTTTCCTTCCTCACTAGTACAATGGAATGGCTATTTGAAACCATGTAAACCAATATCAGTAATTTCCCTTATCATGCTATGTATTTGTGATGAGAAATTACATAGTTGGCAAACTTAGATGCTCTCTTTAAAGATCATCTAAAGTGGCATGATGCTAAAAATTTTAGGAAAAAAATGGGGGAATGACTTTGCTAACTCCATCCCTATTACTGCAGTAGCTTAGGGAAAGGAATGCATTTGTGTGATTCTTTTTTCTATTAACCTCTAGGCTGATTTAAACATGAATTTTTCTTTTTTACTAGGCATGGTGCGATGAGCCTGATTTCTCCTTTTTCTCAGGAGGACGTTGGTTTTTTCCATAGCTGATGAATCAATGTAAAACAGCCCTGTGGAATAGCAAAAGGCTATCCCAGAGCTTCCCACATTGAGTCTCCTTTTCATATGCAAAGAAGAGAACAAATAGTCTACTTGTACTTTACATTTTTCTCCTGCTGTGGGGGAAGTGCTGGGGTTCAGTCCTGAAATTCTAATTCTTTATATTTCTACACATCAGTAAATTGTGAAGTGCATTTTAATGATATGAAAGTGATCAGAATTCATCAATGTTTTTCCTCTGTGTAAAGCCAGTAACCGCAGCCACCATCAGAGCCGCCTGGCTGGTGTAGGTTCGCATTTGATTCAGACAGATAATGAAACAACAGAGCCAAGAGCTGGTGGGCCATTAGCTTTAAACCTAGCTTGCAACTGGTGGGCAAGAAATACACACAGTGGGAAAACACTTCCCTTTCCATTCAGGGCTCCCAAAGCCACGGACTTATCTGAGTTTCCTAGAATCAAAGGTTTCTGCCTCACCAGTCTTAATCACTTCTGTTTCCCATCTCCTTCTCTCTGCACAAACTCTCACAAACTGGTTTCTTCTTTAGCATTCCGCCATCTTGGCTGCTTCTCCTCTGCAATGTTAATAGCAGGAACCGAGAGAGTACAAGCCTCCAGTCTGCCCCATTTTATAGTGTAGAAATCAAAACCTTTAAGCCAATATACAAAATAAAGAAGTCTCTGATACAAAGTCACTTATCTGAGGCATAAATGGGGTTCCTTATAAGAATGTACCACCCCACATCATGCAATAGTCAAAGGTGTGAGGAAAAGCTTAGTGTTGAGAAGATCTTAGTATTAAAAGGATGAGAAAGGCTTAGTCTTAAAACTAAGCCTTAGACTATAAGGATCCTGCCTGCCTACAGCCTGTCCCGCACACCCAATGCAAACTATAAGCAAGCAAACATATACATCATATTTGCAAACTTATTTGACCCACACTTTGTCTCTTAACTCTTATTTTTAAGAGACTTGTTTTTAGAGCAGTCTTAGGTTTATAGCAAAATTGAGAGAAAAGTGCAAATATCTCACATATACCTCCTGATCCCACTCATGCATAGCCTCCCCTAGTATTAACCTGTCCCCCAGAATCAACATCTGTTATAATCAGTGAACCTACATTGACATACCACCATCACCCAAAGTCCACATTTTGCACTAGGATTCACTCATGGTGTTGTATATTACATGGGTTTGGACCAAAGCATTATGACACATATCCATCATTATGCTGTCATACAGAGTAGTCTCGTTGTCCTAAAAATCCTTGGTGTTCCATCTATTCATTCCCATTCTTGAGTCCTTTTTATCTTCAGCTTAATCTATATATGTCATGGATCCTTGAATGTTAAAGCTCTAAATAAATATATGTTCAATTAATAAACGAGTCTTTAAAAGACCATTACAAATACAAGTATCTCAGGAAAGATCAGCTAGGTTAATAACCTTTTCATTCAAGCCCACTCAGATAAATGAATCTGAACCCATTAACTCTGAAATACATGACCTAGTAAGGGTCTTTTTGCTTCATTATGCCCCTGGTACAGCTAACTCAGCACACAGGAACAGCTGGGAGAAAAAAAAAAAGTGATTGCAAAGCACTTCCATGTGAAAGCCCCATTGGCTATTATCAATTTATTAGACATAATGCCAAAATATATTTCTTCTGATTAATGATTGATTACAGAAAATTGGCAAGAGTTCCTAATAAACAGTTTGTTTACACATGTTACTGATTTTAGTTCTAAGCCTTCACCACTGTAGAGATTAGTTCTCAGGAGAATATTGAAGAAGTCACTGGTGCTCTGCGGGCAGCAGATAACTGCAGGAAAGTCAAAGAGTTCTCTTGAACAGTTTTTGATGTTCAGTGTTGGATCTACAAGGGAGAGGGCCTGTAAGGATGTTAGTGGGATGGGGGCAAATCAATTGTCTGCTGAAGCTGTGCTGTTACTTGTAAGGTTCCTACCATGCATTATGCCTAAAAATCCAAATGGTGTTGTCCTGAAATACCACGCAAATGCTTTTGTTGTGCCATTTTGAGTCTAATTAGAGTCTGATTTCTATGATGATATGATTTTGTAAAGCAAAATTGATATATGATGACATTCATTTTCTTTTCCCAAGGGGATATGCATAAATAGCAACAGATAGTTTTTTGAGATATATTTTACTTAAAGTATTTCTCAGCAAAAAGCTGACTTATAGTTTCAACATATTGTTTTTACATAAATGTTACACGTTTCACATTTGTACCTCTTATTGTACTGAATATGTTAAAATAAAAAAAAACTGATTTAAGGCCTAGTCTCAAACTTTTGTGATAGAAAAACCTTAATTTAATATCAATAATTCCATAAATTTCCATATGATATAAACTATAAAATCTTAGTACCCTTGAATGAGGACACTTATAAAGGGAAAGACATAAATGAATTCAGTGGCGGTTTCAATTGTTAGAATTTTAATCACAACAGAAATTCATTATACATAAAACTGACATTGCATAAATGTGCCAAATATATTCAATATTAATTCAATAGTTAATGTTTGACTTTATTGGAAAGTGCATTTGTAGACTCTTCTTGTAATAACTTGCTGGACCACCAGTATTTGAGGCCACAGCTAGGGACCCACTAATCTAAAGAATAAACCAGCTTGTGTAAGAAAAATGTCATTGGTGTTTCAAGGGGCCATTAGGCAGCCTTCTGAAGGAGAAACAGGAAATATTCTTTCTGGATAAACCTCTGTGCAGAATGCTGTTTATCTGCACAATGGGGCAGTGAGCAGACCACAATCTGTGTGGACATCTGAAGGCATCAGTCATGGGCTTTTCACTTCATCCATCACTGACAGTTGGCTGCCATTACCGCAAAAAAACATATAAATCTCCTTCCATTTACATCAATCCAAATAATTTTCGGGATCAAGTCATAGTTTCGATAGCTAGATTGAAAACATTCTTTACAATAATAATTTTTAAAACACAGGCACACACAAGGATTTTTGGACGATCCTAGCCAGTTAGTGAGAACAGCTAAATTTTATCTCATAAACTATATATATATGACAGCAAACTAAATATTAAAAGGACAAATTTACAATCTATACCACATTCTCCCCAGAGATTTAGAACAAATATCGTCCAAAAATTAAGAAACACAAAGGTAAGGTATTGTATTGGTATTGAATAAAAACCCATTAAAAGAAATTATTAAAATGTAGAATCTCACTGAGGCATTTTGGAAATTTCTGATATCCAAAATCTGGAAACACACTCTTTAGTACATTAGTAAACAAAATCATTAGCTTAAAAATAATTATTTAGATGTTGTGTATATCTATGAGTTTCTATAAATATGAAGAGACATAGGATAGATTTTTAATAATTCAGAATGTCATATGTGAAAATAATTAAAATATAGGCTTTAAAAATTTAATACAACAAATCTAAAAACATAGTCTCAAATACAAATGCATTGTTTCAATTATCATTTATTGAACTACTAGCTTGAGAAATTAAAGACTAAACGGTATTATAAAATATAAATTTGCCAATAAATCTTGTCTTACAATGGTCGTCACCTTCAATCATGGTAAACTACCTTATTTGAAAAGTTGTTTTGACAAAAGTGTTCAGCATCCATCTAAATTCTTAGATTTTAGTGAGTATATTGAACACAATTTTATAGGCAGCTATATTAAAAAGTTAACCAAGCTAATATAATTTTTCGTGTATTTGTTTTTTAATTAATTTTAATTGGGTGACATTAATTAATTAGGGTACATAGGTTCAGAGAAAACATCTCCAGGTTATTTTGACATTTGATTATGTTGCCTATCCATCACTCAAAGTCATATAGTCTTCCTTCACCAATCTATCATGTATTTATAGTAGCAATTTATCAACTATATGTTATATGCTATATCATATGATACTTTACATTTTATTTATAGTAAACGTCCAAGAGTATATTATATTTGCATTTACTTATAGTTTTAATTTTAATTATAAGCCATTTATATCATGAATTCAACAATTCTACAAAAAAGTCTTTTTTCTAATGTTCATGTCTTTTTTTCCATTTTAAGCACCTTACATTTATTATATGTACATTCCAGAATACTGCATTATTTTTGACAATGATTCTTGCTTTTCAGATATGATTTAAAAAGACAAGTAAGAAGAAATTGAACTACAAGGGATTTTATTACTAAGTATACAGTGTCTTTAATATTAATTCACTAAGACTTTCACTAATTAACTCAACAAATACCTAATTTCTACCACAAAACAACCAAAATGACCTTTAATAGAGGATTGGATAAAGAAAGTGTGGTACATATATACTGTGGAATGCTACTCAGCCATAAAAAATGATGACATAGTATCATTTACGACAACATGGATGAAACTTGACATTATACTGAGTGAAATAAGTAAATGAGAAAAAAAAAACTAAGAACTATATGATTCCATACATAGGTGGGACACAAAATTGAAACTCATGGACATAGATAAGAGTGCAGTGGTTTCCAGGAGGAGGGAAAGGGAGGAGAAAGAGGGGGTGGAGGAGGGGAGGGACATAAAGAGAAACAAATAAAAGGTGAAAGAGGATGATTTGACTTTGAGTGATGGGTATACAACATAATTGAATGTAAAAATGATGTGGCCATGTTTTCTCTAAATCTATATATTCTAGTTGACCAATGTCATCCCGTTAAAATTAACTAATTAAAATTAAGTTAAATTAAATTCTAAACAAAAAATATCTGCCATAGTCCAAGCACATTGTAGATGTAAATATAATTGTGTCCTGTGCCCTTATGGAGTTTGAGTCTAGTAGAGGACAGTCAGATCAGTCCTGACACTTGTATGTAGTCTGCACCATAATGCTTAAGATGGGCTGTTTTCATACTGATAAATTCTCCACAGGTGCCCAGAGTTCTAACCATAGTATTAGAAAATGTTCACATCTGTAGACATGATCCAAAACATTTTAAAATAAAAAATGAATTGCTGTTGGGTCTCAGTGACGGTGGTAAAGGGGAGTCTTTCTAACAGCATAAAGAATACCCATAACTAGAATGTTGAGCCTCAACTAACAGTATTCAGTTCTTCTGGAGATTGATCAAAACCTCCAAGCCATTCTAAAATGGGTGAATCAAGATAAAATGTGAGCAGAGGAATAAACACACGAGCATGGTCTCCTTAATCCTTAAAACAACTGGGAGTCACTATGGAGTTGCTTTAAAGCTTTGGAACATTGTAAGCATAATATCTATAACAACTATCGTAATGGAATTTGTCCCTTTCCATCAATAGTGGCCAAGAGTTGATTCTACCGAAGGATCATAGCATAAGCTATGTTCTCAGTAGAATTTAATTGAGAAGGAATTCCCTATGACTTTCATAAGACAGGACTTTTCTTATTTCAGTATGGCAGAAAACTGTGGTTCTCTTTTTGCCCATTACTGTGGCTTCAGACACACTGGTCCTGTTCAGTGCTCGCATTTGCCCCTATGTCTTCAATCCTCCCCTGAAATGCTAGAGCACCAGTGTCTACGTTGTTTGTCTTTTTCTTTTTATTAGTCTTGGGAAAATGATGGGTATCAAGATGCTAATAAGCTTAAAAAAAACAACCAAAAATTGAACACAGATAAAGGAATAGTCAAAGCTTTAAAATAAATAAAATTACTAAAGAAAGAAGAAGTTTATTCTAATAAGATTTTGACTAAACCTTGGTTTTAATTACAATCTTCAGTTAATTCAATACTTTTTTTTTTAACTGCTTTTAGGAGAAGTGAGCAAATAAAAAGAGTTTTAGGATTTTCCCAAGTATAACTTTCAAGATAGATATTTGAACAATTTAAATTTATCTTGGCGTTGGCCAGTTGGCTCAGCGGTAGAGCATCAGCCCAGAGAGTTGATGTCCCAGGTTCAATTCCTGGTTAGGGCACACACGAGAAGCGCCTATCTGCTTCTCTACCCTATCCCCTCTCCTTCCTCTCTCTTCCCCTCCCGCAGCCAAGGCTTCATTGAAGCAAAGTGGGCCTGGGTGCTGAGGATAGCTCCATGGCCTCTGCCTCAGACTCTAGAAGAGGAGTCCCCAAAATATGGAATCACGGGCTGCATGCGGCCCCCTGAGGCCATTTATCTGGCCCTGCCACACTTCCAGAAGGGGCACCTCTTTCATTGGTGGTCAGTGAGAGGAGCACAGGATGCATCCACACCCATAGTTCCCATTGAAATACTGGTCAGTTTGTTGATTTAAATTTACTTGTTCTTTATTTTAAATATTGTATTTGTTCCCATTTTGTTTGTTTACTTTAAAATAAGATATGTGCAGTGTGCATAGGAATTTGTTCATAGTTGTTTTTTTTTTTTTATAGTACGGCCCTCCAACGGTCTGAGGGACAGTGAACTGGCCCCCTGTGTAAAAAGTTTGGGGACCCCTGCTCTAGAATGGCTCTGATTGCCGCGGAGAACATCCCAGATGGGCAGAGCATCGCCTCCTGGTGGGCATGCCAGGTGGATCCCCGCCAGGTGCATGCAGGAGTCTGTCTGCCTGCATCTCCGCTTCTAACTTTGGAAAAATAAAAAATAAAAAAAATGTCTTCAATTTCTACATTTCCTCTATCTTTTTTTTAAAGTTATAGGAAAACAAATATTGGCTATTCAGAACACTGAGTCATTATGAAATATGTATTCATTAAATAAAAAGATCAATAATATTCAGAATATTATGAATACATGTTGCCATGTTTTATAAATATTTCAAGACCAAAGATTAAAATCTATAACTAGAATGTTTTATATCCCAAAGAGTTACAATTTTACTATATGTATACCTTTCACATTCAGAATAATCTGTTCTGATCCATTTAAAAAAATGATCAGTGCGATATATACTTTTATTAGAATTATATGCCCATTCCTACCTTGGAGTTTGTTTGTTTGTTTTAGGTTAGTTTTATTTTGTTTTTAGTCAATTTTAATAGGCAATGTCAAATAATGATGTTTATGGCTTTAGGTTACAGGGAGTTTTGATTCTAGAACTCTAACGTATAAAAGGTAGTTTTTATTTAAATAAATGCATTCATCCAGCAAATATTTGTTGAACATCAGCTGCCAGGCCTCCTTCTATGTGCTCATGATGTAGCATTGAACTCAGCTGAGGAAGGTCTGCGACCTCTGAGACCTGTCTGCTGGGGAGAGACAGACAACAGAACATCGTAAGTAAGAAAAGTACATGTGTGTTAGAAGGTGATAAGAGAATTTTATAAATTAAACTTTTCAACAGCATGAAGGGTGTTGGGTATGCTGAAGTAGCAGAAAGGAAAAGAAGGAGGATGGGTTAGACTTGAGTAGAGTGGATGGAAAGAACCTCATTCATAAGGAAGTGAGTGACTAAGCCCCGTGGATATCTCAAAGAACAGTGTTCCAGACAAAGAGAACAAGTAGAGAAAATATTCTTCTCCAAGCAGTTTCCTAGGGCAACTGGAATGTCCCCCGATAATGGATGTTAGGGTTGACTGAGCCATTAGCAATCATATTTCTCAATCTCTTTTTCACAGATAAATAAACTAAGGCTTCAGTAAGGTCAATGGTTTCTCCAGAATCCCATATCTGGTTTGTTTGAAAGTTACAACTTGAACTCTGGTTTCACAGCTTCTAACCCGGTTTTCTTAAAACTCCACCGTGCCGGGTTTTTTTATTTTCAATAATTCCTTTAAGATAGTATTAAACACTTCATTTGTGATACAACCTCACAAAACATTAGATGCACTTATTGTCCTTAAAAGAGTTAAATCTGGATGTAGAAATAAGAGTTACATAAAATAACAGGTAACACTTAGTGATAAATAATTAAATATTAAATTATTTAATATAGTTTAAGCTTGAAAGACTTTAAAGGTGAGAAGATTAAATTACTATGGGACTAGGCAGTGATGAGACAATACTTTGCCCAAATATACAGCTAGTAGACCACTGACCATGAGGGGTGGGGAATTCCATATACAGAGAGCATGATGAAGTCATTCATTCCATAGTCCTGTGAACACATATAATGTTTCAGAGATTATACTATAAGGTACTGGACTCAGAGATGCATGAAACCTTGTCCCTGCCCTCAAGAAATCTGCAAGGTCTTAAAGCAGAGGATGCCTAATGACAAATGGAAGGGAAATACTGCTTTTTAAATATAGTAGGAGGCTTGTCATAATATGACCTGGAACCTTGTTCAGAGATGCAGAGTTTCAATAGGTAACAGCCAGAGAAAAGAGAGACATGAGACACAGATGGTTTTAGAGGGGAAGAGACCATTATAGAAGGGTTTCAAGGCTACATGTGACTTTATAAAATAAAAGTGAGGCTTAAAACATTAAGTGAACCATATACAAGCTAAAATCTGGCATGTCCAAACTTCTCATTGAAGTTCCCAAAGCATTTGCTGAGCATGGTGGTAAAGGCCAAAGGTTATTGGGATGTGAGGAGAGAAAAGGTCTAGAAGAGCTGCCATTGGTCCAATAGGAAGATCAATCCAGAGTGAATAAAATAATTGTTGGGATTTAGCAAAGTCTAGTTTGAAGCTGAACTTCAAATATTTGTAGAAAACCGTATCTCCTCACTGTTCATATTTCTCCAATATCTTGAGGCCTGAAATTGGACTTGAAACAGCAGACTAAGTGTCAGGTTTGGGACTGGGCTGTAAATGTCAAGACAAGGATTTAGGTAGTATTGACACAACTAACAATAAAACTGAGAAATAATTTTAAAGGGGGATTAACCAATGCTAATCTTATAAAGTTCTCCTCAACTACTGGTCAATGGACTAGCTGCATCAGAATCCCTGGGGGTGGGAGGAGCTTTTCAGTAATTTAAGTTTCTAGGCCCTAACATCAGAGATTTTACACAGTTAGGTAGGAAACCACTGGTATAACCTATTATGGGCACAATGGATTGAAGATGGCACTGGTCAGGCTTGAAGCTTCACTCTTAACAGACATGGGTGGGGTAGAGAAATATGGAGGTTCCCTGGAGGATGGCAAGTGCTACAGTATCACAAATGAGTGACCTCTCAATTAGGTCAGAGATTTCATAGGAATGATTTGGCCTTAAGGAAGTTTTACAGCAACATTTTAAGTGGTAATATGCAATGAATCAACAGCATTGGTACTGCTGTTCATGAGACTGTTCATACTTTATAGTGTTCCTTCATCTTAAAAAGAATCTGGCTTTTGCTTCTTTATAAAGCAATCTCTATTGCAGAAGTACCAAAGTGACAAATGTACAAAATGCATGCCATTGCTTATATTTTATGCAATGACTAGGTGGAGTTTCTTATTAAAAATTTAGCAGCTATCTTATTTTGGGGGGCTAAGGAGTTTATTTAATATTTCTGGCTAAAGAGAATTAAAAAGAGGAAGGAGGAGTAGTCAGGCCAGGGTATTGTTAATTGGACATAGAACATTTGCTTTGAACCCAGAAAAGTGCCTTAAAAATGTAACATGTTTTTCGTGACTTATTAGATTAAATTATGCTATGGGAATCCTTAATTGGAAGCATCATTAGATGTCAGAGAGTTCCATTTTGAGAAGGGCCTTTTTTAGACAAAATTGTTAAGTCATTGAAAAAAATGGCTACTAGCTGGAATGAAATCCAGAAAATTATTTTGTTAAGGTCAAAGCATTTATAGGTGGACAGATTCCCACTTCTTCACCCTGATTCTGGTCTGACTCATTATTCTATAGCTCTAATCTCCACTCATTGGTCTTGACAAAAGATGAAATGAAAGTTGTATAATTGCTGGGTTTCTTTTTTTTTATTATTAATTTTTTTTTTTTTTTTTTTTTTTTACAGAGACAGAGTGAGAGAGAGTCAGAGAAAGGGATAGATAGGACAGACAGACAGGAACGGAGAGAGGTGAGAAGCATCAATCATTAGTTTTTCGTTGTCGTCGCAACGCCTTAGTTGTTCATTGATTGCTTTCTCACATGTGCCTTGACCACAGGCCTTCAGCAGACCAAGCAACACCTTGCTGGAGCCAGGGACCTTGGGTCCAAGCTGAGGAGCTTTTGCTCAAGCCAGATGGGCCCACACTCAAGCTAGCGAGCTCGGGGTCCCGAACTTGGGTCTTCTGCATCCCAGTCCGACGCTCTTTAAGCTTGGCCACCGCCTGGTCAGGCACTGGGTTTCTTAATTCCCAGTTAACATCGTCTTTTCTGTAGTAAAAACGCTTGAGAGGCACATCCTCATGCCCACCTATAAGGCTTTACTTCCTAAGCCAGCTGCCATGAATTCTGGTAGTCAAAGGGCCTCTGAGAGGGCAAGTCAGAAAAGAAGACATTTGGGGAGGTAATGTTTCCTGGGCAAGGTCTGAGAAACTATCTGGAAGTCCTCAAAGTGGCCAGAGAGCTTATATCCAGAACAAAGCACCACTTACTTGGATTCTATCCCACACCAGTGGAGAGAAATATTTTGAGGCTTCTTGTTGTAAGGCTGAGGAGGCTCGGAAGAAAATATGTACAGCTATATAAAAGAGCAAAGCCATCTCCCGAAGGAATTCAAAGTCAGTTTGGTATAATGGTATAATTACAGAGTTTGCAATCTTTCTTCCTCTGTGTTACTGCTGCTGACTAGCCCCACCGTGCCTATTTTATCAAATTATTATAACTTTTTTTTTTAACACCAATGTAATGTATATGGAAAGGGACCAACACAATGTGTTCCACATTTATTTCCTTTAAGATTTTTAACACGTGTCAATAATCATAGGTAAGATGGTTGTGGCAAGTATTGTTTATTGCATTTTTTGAGATAACATTTATTTAAATTACACTATTTGTCAAGGGTGATTGGAAATGGTACAAAAATTTTAATGGGTCATCGTTTCTCAATCTATTGCTTAAACTCTTAGTAGTTACCTATTGATATTGGCTTTCTCTGAAAAATAGATTGCTCTTTTTCAGGAAGACCAGCTGCATTTAGTCCCACTGTGTAAAATGGAATCTAAGTACCTTGCAAAGGCTATTGCCTTTCACCATTATGACTGAGTCCTTTATTCCTATGCAAATGAGGCCAAGAAGAATCAATGAATCACCACCAGGCAAAGATCCAAAGATTCACCACCCATGTTGGCTAACCTAGACACTTCATTTTCTTTTGGCATAAATGGCCCAGATTTATAACAAATAAACTTACATGATCTAACTCTTTCAGATGTTTAGAATTACTCTCTTGGGTCCAAGCTAAATACAGAGTCATCGCTCTATATTAGTTTTAAATATTCACCATAGACAAACTGTTACAAAAACGTGGAAGCCTGGAGAGAATATAGGGTAAGGGCTACCAGCCAAAATATAAGATGCTAAAATAAAATAAACAAATAAATGTTTTAATATTAGTATGTCCCCAATATTTCATGGGCATATTTATAGTAAAAATAAATTCATTGTTTATCTGGAATTCAAGTTTAACTGGGCTTCTGTATTTTTATTTGGTAGATCTGGCAATCCTAAATAGGGAGAAACAAAATCCGTATGTATTTTTCTGTCCGCTGGAACAGAACTAAAATCTGGCTTAATTTCTGGTTTTGGATATGAGCAAACTATTCTGAGCTGAGGCTGCTTGTGATGTGTCATGATGCTTCATACCAACTTAAACTGTGTGAACAACTTTCTACCAGACTCTAAACTGATACCGATAGCATCTGATGGCCTGTATACGGCCCTTGTTAGTCACCAGGTATGAATGAATTCCCATTCCAACATATCCCATCATTGTCTAGAATAAAATCAGCTACTGTCCTCTGAGTTGAAAGGATGTCTTTTTCTTTATTATTATCCAGTCTTTTGAAGCATCCAGTCCCCACTTCCTACTCTTTATGACAGTCAGCATACAGTACTTTTTGTTCTAACAGGTGTATAATGATATATCCGATTACTTATCACAGGGTATTTTGTTTTTCAAGACACTAATAGAATGCCAGTGCTAGGTGTCTGGTCCAACTTTAACATATACTAAGAGGTTTTAAATCATTAAACCAAGAGGTTTTTTTTCCCTAGATGTTTTTGTGTATTAACGATTTTAGGCATCAGGCATATTTTCCCTTGTTGTTTGGCTTTATTAACAATATAACTACATTTGTATAGCGACTGAGAGTCCTTATTTAAACTTGACTAAGGACTATCAGCTTTTCACCTATATGATTAAACAAAATAGTTGTACTTAGACTCCACTGTGTCTGAGTGAAAACCAATTACTTCATGATATTATTCTTGTACTTAAAAAAAAATCCTTTACAGAATTTCTGAGCAATAGTGGTAGAAACATTTTATTATGACATTGCAGTTTCCACACCCCACTTGTAGAATTTCAATAAGAAAAATACTTGTAGAAATACAAAGTCAACACTTAAAATACCGTATGGGTTGGACAATCCAAACACCTGTCTCCGGAGACAGGAGGCAATGCCTGATTAGTGACTTTATATTGATAATCAGACAAATCAGTGCTGTTGGTTCATCATTAGAATGATGTAGTAACTTCCTCAAAATCTCTATAGTGCATGCACAATGAAATTTGTGGTTTTATTTGGTTATTTGTAAAGAGTAAGAAAATTTATTCATCTACTAATGCTTTTAAAAAATAATAAGTATAAATATTTTAGAATTAGAAACATGAGTAAAATATGACTGACTCCACTTTACAATGTCAGATATGCTGTATTGAGAGGGCAGGTTTCCTCTGCAATGGGAAAGCAGAAGGTTCCTATGATTTATAAACCAAAATGGTGTAAAGCAAAGAAGAGTATTCCCCACTATCACAGAGTTTGTGTCTTAAAAAAAATTGATTTTTTTTTTTTAAGAAAGAGACAGGGATAGGAAGGAGGAGAGAAAGAGAGCACCATTCATTTGCTGTCCCACTTAGTTGTGCAGTTATTGGTCATTTCTTGAAGGTGCCCTGACCCAGGATGGAACCCACAACCATGGTGTTTCTGGACAATGCTCTAACTGAGCAACCTGGCCAGGATCGCTTTTGTGGTATCTATTAAAGGCACACATTAGTATCTCTTTTCACTAACCAAAGAATTCCAGAAAGAATTTTCATGTTGACAAAAAGAAAGTCATTTTCTTACTAACGTAGTGGCATTATGCAAACTTTTGGAAAGCAGGGGATACCGTATTTATTTACTTAACCATCCTGCCACACCTTACTAATTTAAAACCAGTATCACCACTGCTTTCTGAAAGAATGTATTGCTACTTTTTTATTTTTTTGACAGAGAGAGACAGAGAGAGGGACAGATAGGGATGGACAGACAGGAAGGGAGAGAAATGAGAAGCATCAATTCTTTGTTGCAGCACCTTAGTTTTTCACTGACTGCTTTCTCATATGTGCCTTGACTGGGGGACTACAACAGACCAAGTGACCCCTTGCTCAAGCCAGTGACCTTGGGCTCAAGCTGGTGAGCCTAGCTCAAACCAGATGAGCCCATGCTCAAGCCAGCCTCCTCCACGTCCCAGTCCAATGCTCTATCCACCGCGCCATGGCCTGATCAGGTGTATTGCTACATCTTGTGAAACCCAGCAAACACTCAGAACCTTTTTATAAAATAATTAATTATACAATTTTTACATAGGAAAATTACACATGAAGCATATGTGCATGTAAACACCTGCCACCCTTTTGCCACAGAATATAACCAACACTTTGAAGTCCCATGTGTAACACAGGAAAATTTTGTTGTTGATATCCTGAATTTTAAATGCATCTCTTTGTGCTCCTTTGTCACTTTACCACACATGTACACATCCTGCCCCAAAATATTGCCAATAAATATTTACATACTTATCTTCCTTTTAATAGAATTTGGGTGGTTTTCAATTTTATTCAACTACAAACAACATTCTTAATAATTTTGTGTACATAATTTCTGTGTACATATCTAGAAGTGGAAATGCTCCCAGAATATGCATCTTCTAAATCTATTAAAAAATACTCAACTATTTCCAAAGCTGTTACATTTATTTTCCCACCAGCTGTTTATGAGAGTTGTCACTGCTTTGCTAACCCTCGATATTGTAAGCGATTTCAAAATTTTTGCCATTCTTGTGGTTGTAAATTTATTTCAGTTGAATTTCTTGAATAGTAACGAGGTTTCTCTTCTTATTTATCAATCTTCTGAATTTGTTTTCCTATGAAATGTCTGTTCAGGTATTTTTCCTTTTTTCTATTTGGTTATTTGCCTTTAAAAAAATCAATTTGTAGTGATTCTTTATTAGTTTGGACACCAATTCTTTGGCAAGAATATATTGTAAATATTTTCTACCTGTTTATGCTTATCTGTTCACTTTCAAATGGTATTTTTTAATAATAGAAACCTCAGTTTTAATATTGTTAAATTTATAAATCTTTTCCGTTTTAGTTTGGGCCTATGGGTCTGATTTTTTTGCTAGGTGATCATATTATATAAGAATAATGAGTATTTTACTTTTTTTTAATCTTAAGTATCTTATTTATGTTTCTCACATTATTATATTGGTGAGGTCTTTCAATGCGATGTTGAATAAAAGTGATCATAGTAGGCATTCTTGTTTTGTTCTTTTAGAGAAAATTTACCACTTTGCCATTAAACATGTCTCTGTAGGATATTTTTAAATATTACATTTATCATTTTGAGAAAGTTTGAATGGAGATTTTATTTTTTATTATTATTATTTTTTAATTAATTTTAATGAGGTGACATTAATAAGTCAGGCTACATGTGTTCAAATAAAATATCTCCAGGTTATTTTATCATTCAATTATGTTGCATACCCATCACCCAAAGTTAAATTGTCCTCTGTCACCTTCTATCTGGTTTTCTTTGTGCCCCTCCCCTCCCCCCCTCTCCCACTCTCTCTTCCCTCCCCCCACCCCGTAACCACCACACTCTTGTCCATGTCTCATAGTCTCACTTTTATGTCCCACCTATGTATGAAATCATGTTGTTCTCAGTTTTTTCTGTTTTACTTATTTCACTCCGTATAATGTTATCAAGGTCCATGCATTTTGTTGTAAATGATCCGATGTCATCATTTCTTATGGCTGAGTAGTATTCCATAGTGTAAAGCCAGTAGTCGAGGCCGCCATCACAGCAGCCTGACCCATGCAGGTTCGCATTAGATTCGTACAGTCGGTAATGAAAACACAGAGCCAAGAACTGGTGAGCCATCAGCTTTAATTCTAGCTTGCACCCGGCGGGCAAGCCAAAACACACACTGGGCTCCAACACCCACACATTCAGTGCTCACAAAGCTACTGACTTATCCGAGTTTCCTAGAATCAAAGGTTTCTAGCTCACCATACTTATTCACCTCTGTTCCCCATCTCCTCCCGCACAAACTCTTAACACACTGGCTTCTCTCTCACTACTCTACCATCTTGACTGCTTCTCCTGGCCTCCACGTGGCCTTAATCTGCTCTCCACTCTAATACCTCAGGAACCAAGAACCAAGAGAGAGAGCAAGCTCCCAGCCTGCCCCACTTTTTAATGTAGAAATCCAAACCCTTAATCCAATTATACAAATAAGAAAGTTTCTGATACAAAGCCACCCATCTGAGGCATAATGGGATTCCTCAGGAGAGTGCACCACCCTACATCATCCAATCAGTCAAGGGTGTGGAGAAGAGCTTACTCTTAAAACTAAGCCTTAGGCCATAACGACCTGGCCTGCTTACATTACAGCCTTTCTCCCACATTCATCCCAAGCATAAGGGCAAATAATATCACCTGCGTGACAGGCTTCCATGTGGGCAGCTCCATCTTTAACAAAGTGAGCATAATATATTTTATCTGCCCAACACATAGTATATATGTACCGAAGCTTTCTAATTCACTCGTCCTCTGACGGACACTTGGGCTGTTTCTAGATCTTCGCTATTGTGAACAATGTTGCCACGAACATGGGGGCACATTTCTTCTTTTCAAACAGTGCTATGGTATTCTTAGGGTATATTCCTAAAAGTGGGATAGCTGGGTCAAAAGGCAGTTCGATTTTTAATTTTTTGAGGAATCTCCATACTGTTTTCCACAGTGGCTGCACCAGTCTGCATTCCCACCAGCAGTGCAGAAGGGTTTCCTTTTCTCCACATCTTCACCAGCACTTGTTCTGTGTTGTTTTGCTGATGAGCACCATTCTGACTGGTGTGAGGTGATATCTCATTGTGGTTTTAATTTGCATTTATCTAATGATTAGTGATGTTGAGCATTTGATTTTAGTTTTTATTATCTTTTTCTTTAAAGTATGAATAAGTACTTAATTTTGTTGAAAGTTGTTTCTTCTGTGAGAAAAATGTTTTTCTTTTAATTGATTAAAGTGGTGAATTACATGAAATTATTTTTTAACATATTAATATTGCTTTCCTGAGGTAAATCCAACTGGTCATACTATAGAATCTTCTTATATATTGCTAAGTTTATATGCTAATATTTTGTTTTTAATATTTCATATATGTACATGAGTGATAGTGTCATATTGTTTTCTCATTACTCATTTTCTAATTTTTTTGAATCAAGGTAATTCCTTAGGGAACGAGTTAGGAAGTAATCTCTCATTTGTTTGGTTTCTGGAACATTGCTGGAAGTAAGAATTCTCTATTAAATATTTTCTAAAACTCATGATTAAAAGCACCTGGTTCTATTGTTTTTGTGGGAAGATTTTAAATGACTAATTAATTTTCTAGAGTAATAGGGCCATCCAGATATTTTTTGTATTAGTTTCAGCTAGTTATATATTTTTAGAAATTTTAATTCCAGTTTTCAAACTTATTTTCATAATAGTGTCAATCATCTTTTTTAGTTACTAATTTTGCTTATTTGTTCTTCGCCAATTTATTTATGTATTTATGCATGCATGAATGTATGTATCTTCTGTCTAGTAGTTTAAAAATTCTACACTCTGTTTCTACTATACTAGTATTTACTCAGATTAAAAAATAATTATTTTAATAAAGTTCACATTTAATCCATTTATTTACTTCTTTCAAGCAATTCTAAAAATTTAAAATACAGTATAAACATACTTTTCTTCAGTATATATGTCATTCTTACCCATTGTCTTAGATATGCTTTGTTAATTTCATAGATTAGACAATTATCACTATGTAATCAAAATCTATATAGTTTATCCCTATATTTCTCGTAATTCTCTTTGGTCATTATTCCTATTTAGACCTCATATTTTGGAACATTTTGTTCTTTTTGAAGTTTGTTCTTTAGATAATCCTTTAGAGAGGCTCAGTTGGTAGTAAGCTTTCCTAGATTCAGTATAAAATATTTCCATAGACCTTTTCATATAATTCTATATTTGAAGGTGGTAGTTTCTTGGGACCTCACAGGTCAACCATTGCTCTTGAGACACTTTTTTTATTAGGAGGTCAGGCTAGTTTTCATTCCTTCATGAATAATATTTTTTCCTCAGTTCTTTTTGTCTTGCTTTATTTTACTTCAATTTGTCCAAGTGTGGATGTCTTTTTACATACCTTCTTTGAGATACAAAGAGTTGTCTCACTTTGATTTTTTTCATCTATTTTAGAAAGTTCTTGTATATTACCTCTTCATATATTGCCTTTTCCACATTTTGTCTACTCTCTCATTCTAGAATTCCAAATAGTTATGTTTCCTTTTCTTACTCCACCTTACCAGTTCCTTAACTTATTTTTAATATTTCCAATCTCTGTGTCTCCTCTTCTATAAACTGGATAATTCCTCTACATTGTCCAATCTAGTACATCTCTCTTCAGTTGTGTCAAATCTTTTATTTAGTCTACCCACTGACTTCTCATAATAATTATTTTATATATTTTTATTTATAGTGCTTCTATTACTATTTTACCCCAATTTTTTTCTGAACATTTGGAATAGTCTATTGTTCCTATGTCATACTTTTTCTGCCATGGTTTCTTCAAATGCATTAAGCATACATACATATTTTGTAATAAGTCTGTAGTTTTGTGTATTTTCTAATTTTTGAATTGAGACCTCATATTTGTAACACTTTATAGGGGCATTTTTATGGTCCTGGTTTAACATGTATTCCCCCACAGAAGATAAACGTTGCTTCTGCCAGGTGGCCAGAGGCACTAGCAACCCAGGATCAATTTAAACTAAATTTTCATCTTGGGGTTTTAGACCACACAAACAGAATGAATTCTGGCCCAGAACCTAAGTAATGCCTTACTTGTGGTTGCAAATTCTCAGGGAAGGCATTTTTTTTCCCCTTCCATCTACAGCCAATTTTTTTTAGCTTTTTCTTTTGGTGTGGTACTTTTTCTAGTTTATTCTTTACTAAAGATATTGCCTTTGGAAGGTTTTGGCATCGTGAAGTTATTTATAATTAAACATACCACGTTGATTCATTTACAGGCTTTATTACCTAGAGTCCACTCACATGGTCCATTGAAGAAAGCTTGGGGCCACCAGAGCCTGGGAGATGTCTTCCTGGGCAACTGGCCAATTCAGTACCGTTACAGATCTCTGGATTTATGCTTGCTTGTTCTTTTTGGCCTCTGTGATTCTGTCTCCTTCATTTCTTGCCAGATAGTCAAACAATTGAAAAGATGGTTTAAAAAATTTTTATCCAGCATTTTTAGAATTTTTGTGCAAAGGAGATATTTTAAAAGGATAACTAATCAGCATATTTTCAGAAATGAAAACCCAGAAATAATCCATGCAAATAATTTAATAAATTATATTTCTTTGTAAAAATATCTAAAGGCACTTTTTAGTATATTATAATTTAAAGAAATAAGAAAGCAGTTCCTAAATTAGGTTTTTACTTGTGCTATGTTACTTAAATCATAAATTTGAAGGTTCACTTTCTATGTCTCAAGTTTACATTACGGTAAATATTTTTTCTTATGTTCCACTATGCATTTTTTTTGTGTGTGTGTGTGAACATGTTTATTATTTCTTTTTATTTATTTATTTTAAAGAGGAGACACAGAGTGAGAGAGAGAGAGGAGAGAGAGAGAGAGAGAGAGAGAGAGAGGAAGAGCTAGAAGCATCAACTCCCATATGTGCTTTGACCAGACCAGTGCAAGGTTTTGAACTGGAGACCTCAGTGTTCCCAGGTCGACGCTTTATCCACTGCGCCATCACAGGTCAGGTTGTTCCACTATGAATTTGATTTTTTATATATGTATCCAGAACTCGAAATCAAGTCTATCACGTTCTGCTTCCTGTATATTTAATTATGTTATAAGAACATATCATCTTATCATGAAGACCAACTCATCTAACCATCTGCTCATGAGAATTTTTATCTTTAATCTCTACTTTGGGGCAGTGGGCAGTTTGGTGGTGCTCAGGGTGATGGCAGCAATCAGGAACCAATTTTATTTAAAACTGCAGATTTTACATTACCCTAAGAACACTATTTCCAAACTTTTAAGTAGAAATAAAACATTTACTATTTTTTGTATAAATTATTATTTCCATTGAAACTCTACTTGATAGTTCTTCTTCAGAGGACTTTCCAAACTTAAACTCCCCATGTATTACAATTGTATACTCTAACTCTAAACAGTGAATTAGAATTGACTGTGTCCCCTAAGCAATAAATAAATAGTCTATTTGTTTTTTTAGATTTTATTTATTTATTTTTAGAGAGAGAAGAGAAGGGGAAGGGAGCAGGAAGCATCAACTCCCATATGTGTCTTGACCAGGCAAGCCCAGGGTTTTCAACTAGTGACCTCAGCATTCCAAGTCGACTCTTTATCTAGTGGGCCACCACAGGTAAGGCTAAATAGATAGTCTTTAGCCAAAAGTCTGTATGTATGTACAGATATACACATGAACATACTTAAAAATATATATATGTGTGAAATATACATATACATAAATACATACACATTCTTAATATTTTTCCTCTTGTCCAACTAGATTGATAATTTTACAAGGCCAGTGTTATATAATATCAGAAAAATATTGTAATTATGTGAGGTGATGAATGTGTTAACTAACCTTACTTTGGTGATCAGTTCATAATTTACACATGTATTAAATTATCATATTGTATGCCTTAAACACAAAAAATTATGTACTGATTAACTCAACAAACCTGGAAAAAATGCAGACAGCAATCCCTCCTGCCCATTTCTGAATTAATGGCAATACCTGTTTCACTGATATGTATTTACATTTTAATTGTAAAGTAGTTTTTTAATCCAAAATAAATATAAAATGTTACCAAAACTACCACGTTGTATTCCCCCCTTTTTACTTACTACTCTAAAATATTTTAGAAATGGTAATCTATATTCAAACAATTATTATATTTTGGGAATAAAGCTCTTTTGGAACTCTATTTAGACTTCTCTGTACTCATTCTCAGCTTGATTTATTTAAAAGTGATAGTTACAATTTATACCTGCCTGACATTTTTACATGCCTTATCTCATTTAATTCTCACAACCTGCAAGTTAAATATAATTATCCTACAGTGATAGAATTAAAAAATGAAGTTCAAGGAAAGTAGAGAACTTGCTTTATGTCTAAAAGCTAGTAGCCAGAAATGTCAGCTGTCAAAATCTGGGCTTATCGCACAACACTTATTGCTGAGCCTAGGATGAGGTCAGTAGATGTTAATATTTATTTCAAAGAATGCTGGGGCAGGTAAGGTGGCTGCAAGTGCCACTGTTCTTATTTGCCAATAGACAAATTTCTTATCATCCTGGCTCTTCTGAGTGCCTCTCACCAATGTCTCCACTTCGCTAGACACTCTCTCACACTTTAGAAAACTCACAGCCCTAGGGAACAAATACAAATGAAACCAACTGGTTTTTCCATGGAGCTAGATAACTGCCTGTAGATATTATATAACTGTGATGCACCTTTTGCTCTTTCTTAGATCCTTTATTCATTCTTGCATCACCACCTGTCTTCTTTTTCTTGCTTCTGCTTCATCTCTAACTTCTGCCAGACTTAGCCTCTCCTGATTGTATATAAACTTGCTCATTCTCTTATTTATTCATTTTTTTTTACAAGGACAGTGAGAGAGTCAGAGAGAGGGATATACAGGGCCAGACAGACAGGAACGGAGAGAGATGAGAAGCATCAATCATCAGTTTTTTGTTGCCATTGCGACACCTTAGTTGTTCATTGATTGCTTTCTCACATGTGCCTTGACGGCGGGCCTTCAGCAGAGCAAGTAACCCCTTGCTGGAGCCAGCGACCTTGGGTCCAAGCTGGTGACCTTTTTGCTCTTTGCTCAAGCCAGATGAGCCCGCACTTAAGCTGGCGACCTCGGGGTCCCAGTCTGATGCTCTATCCACTGTGCCACCGCCTGCTAAGGCAAGCTTGCTCATTCTTATATGAAGTAATAGTACCTATTAGGTTTTTGTTTTCTTCTTCCAATTCTGAAATTTCCATCATCAAAGTTACCTTAATACGACATGTTTTCATCTTTCTATTATTCTGAATTCCAAGCAGAGCTCTGAAATGCAGGAATCTGATTCGCAAACTTGATAAAATACATTACATATATTCTCTTCCCCTGCATTGAACTTCTAAGAAGACTGCTTCTGTCTTGTGGGGGGAAAGTGTAGCTGGTTGGGAAGAAATCCAAACAGGTAGCAGCCGAACAATTTAAAATACATCGGTGACTCCAGAAAAAATAAGCCATATACATGCTTAATTTCGATTACAACTAGATCCATTTGTTGCCTTCATATTTTAAATTATGTAAGTATGATGATTATGTGGATTGGGTGAACTTCTGAAGTAAACAAGATTATTCTCTTCTATTGGAAAATTTGAATTTCCTTCTTCTCATCATCAAGCACAAGATCTTGTTCAAGAATTATTTGTTTTCTGTTCACATGCATTTCTACAACTGAACATGTTAGGTAAAAGAAAAAATTTACATAACATGGACAGGACTTCAGCATTTTGAAACAGTGTCACATGTACATTAGGGTAGTGGGATTTTGGTAGAACTCTTATTGGAGTGCAGACATAAGTAGCAACACCTTTGAGCAAACTTCAATAGAAGCTACATAACAAACAATGGCAAAGCAAAAGTTTTTATTCAAAGCCCTGTGTTCTTACAAATGTATTGTTGACAAAATAGATATATAATCCTGTAATACTCTCTCTCTAGAAGTTAACAGATGAGTTTAATTTATAAATCTATATCCACATTTTTTTTCAGATATAGGGATAAGGGAAATTGTGTTCATTCCTAAGTGGAATCAACATTATCTTATGATGAATTACAGAAATTATAGTGATAATATTAATTATTCATCAACATAAACATTAATATTTCCACCAATAAAGCAAATTAGAGAAATACAATTTATATTTTTTGCAATTTATTTTTAAAATGTTAACCATGTGCTCAATTGCTCACATTATCTTATAAATAATTTAAGAAGGGAGGCATTTAAGAAAGAAAATATAATGACCTTATTAATATATATTTTCTAGTTAATTTACAAAAAACAATAGGTATCACTAAAAAGTAAAGAATAGTTAACTTAAGGACCATAAATGTCTTCATGTCATCCAGAACTTCAAATTCTTACATATTTTAAAAACATATTTTTAGATTGCAAAGGGAGAAATATTTGAGGCCCCAAACACAGCAGAATGAAGTCAGAGTAGAACTAGCAGAGCATGTAACTGGGATTTCACTTCTAACCCAATAATTTCCTGTGTGAAATCTGCAGATCCCCTAGGTTCTCTGAGTCTCCCTGACCAGAGCAAGCTAGAATTAGATCAAGAGGGTCTCCCTCGTCCCATCCCACCTTGAATTATGTAACCTCCTGAACATCCTGCTCTAGTGCAGAGAAAATAGGGCTCAGAGACTAAGCTTCTGGGTTCCTGTCCCAACTCTGCTGCAGATTTTTTCCATGAGAGCAAATGACATTAGGCCTCAGGTTATTTTTTTAATTACTTCAACCTTTGAAACTTTATATTGATTATAAATATTTGGAAGTATATTTCAGGGTACACTGTGCATTATTGTGAGTCAATAGGGGGAGCTCTCACATTGCTTTTTTTAATGTATCCCACAAATAATAGAATTTACATGACCTTAATTGCAAAGGTCAGGGTGGATTATTTCATTACAATCAGGTAATTATGAAACAGGCATCTCATTACCCACTACAACAATATAAAGCTAGTCCATTTACTCAGGGGTGCCCCTTTAACTTAGGGAGTTTTTTAATCATCTGTCAAAGCAAACACTTGTTAGTCTGTTTAAGCCATTTCAGAAGTTGTTTTGTTTTCTGTTTGTCCTCTGGACTTCAGCTCCAAATGAAGTTAAGGTTTACCTTTGATTTGTATTCAAACCTACAAGAGCTAAAAACAGTGAGAAGGGTTCATAGAAATTAAAAAACAGGAAACCATTTCGTTAGGTCTGCTCTTCCGCTGGTTGAACTTGCTGCACACACAACCTGACATGTGTACTTAAATTATTATTATTCAATTATGTATTTCAGGGGTTGGATTCTTTGTTCTTTATATTTTTTTCTGTGTGTTATATGGAATTTACTGCCCTACCTCACAAAATATAAAAGCAGTTCATCATTGAATCTCTCGGAGGTTTGCTTTCTTTAATTGAAACAGATCACTTTTTTGTTAATTAGAATATGAAACATGGGTTGTGAACTGTTAGCTTTCAAATGAAACCCATACATTAATGTTCAGGTAAAATGAAAAGGAGACAACACAATTTTAATAGATATTTCTTCAATAAAGTTGTGGTTCATTTTTAGGATGGAATTTTATTGCTTACTATGATTTATATCTACTTTATCTAAGGGGTCGTGGTGGCCAACAAATAACGGCTCATATTTTTTGGCCATTTTACCCTGAAAACATAACTACATTTTAAAATATGGAAAAGTAATTTATAAGCAAAATGAAAAAAGCTTACATGGAAGATTACATAAAATACATCTGTCTTTTCAAGCCATTGAGATATATAAACAACTCGTTAAAGCCTTAAAATGCCAAGAGGAAGGACAAAGATTCTTTTATTGCAATGAACTTTTGAAAATATGTCCGCTTTTAACTTTAAAGAAGTAAAATTTTACTTCACATCTGAGTAAAGATTTGATTAAATGTGCATTCATATGTATTTTTAAATAATAACACTTCAAGATCTTTCTTTAAAGAAGTTGATGATAGAGGAAAAAAAAAAAAAGGAAAAATAAACAGCTTTGGCAGCCAAGAAGGTTTTTTTTTTCAATGAAAGTACAGTCTTTTGTTTTTGACTGCAAAGCTTTTTTTTTCTTTTATGTCAAATGAAATTTTAAGATCACCTATGAGTTTGGAACCGAATCCTTGACTGCCAAATCTGATTCCAATCCTTAAAATCTGTTTTTGTAATACTGCCAGCAATGCACTAACTTTAAATAGGTAGCCCAGACATATTGGCAAAAATATACGTGCTTAATCAAATAAAACTATGTAGCAGTTTGGGAACAATCAATCAACTTTCAGAATCTTTTAAGTAGGAAGCTGCTGTGGAGACATCACAAATCGTAGTGAATTAATGCAATCACACTGCAGGAGCAGCTGCTTTTGAATTCATCTTCCCTTTTGTTTTTAAGTTTTCATAGAACTGCCTCTCAACTAGGAATTTTACAAGCTTTAGAAAAAAGAGAGCTGGCAGGCCAACTACTCCAACTAACAAAGAGATGAAACCGGTAATGCAGTTGGAAGCCGGACACACTATGAGAACTGCCAACTTGTACTTATCTGATTAACTATTATTGTATGGATTGCACTTGAAATGCCTCACGTTGACTGACATTCATTCACTGAGAGGAAACATACATACGTGAGGAGACTTAAACACTTCTGATGTTTCATAACTTGTTTATCATTATTTTCAAATAAAAGATAGCAGTACCTAAATACAAATCTTGATACCCAAACATTAACATCATTAACACGTTTCGTTCTTTACAAACTACATTTCTGTTATGTGAAAAATTATGACTATCCTTTAATACATGCCAATGCCAACCCTGTAAGCACTCCACTTATTAAAAAATAAATAAATACATTCTGTTTTAAGTCAGGAAGCAAAGTTGCATTTACAAATAAATTATTTATGAAACAATTTTAAGCCCTGTAGTTAAATTAGAATGTTATACTTTGATTTGTTATTCATTTTTCTTTTCTTATAAGCATAAATGTGGTTAACTGGAATTTTAAGACTTGAAGTGCTAATGAACAATTTGGCTCTGTCAAACCGAAATATCGGATCTGACCAAATTTAAAACTCAACTATGAAACACTCAAAAATATTGTTCTTCTCTTATCAATGTTTGAGGTTAACTTTGCTTAATCTTGATAGAGGGTAATAGCATTAGTTCCTAACACATTATGTGTCTTTATAAGGTTTATTTGGTAAGGAGAGGTGGGTGCTTCTCATTTTACCAAACAGTTGTATGTTTTATCAAATATTCCCAGATTTCATCATAGATAAAAATTGTTCAGGATTGTTTCTGAAGTGGAAATGAATATATATTTGGAAAATACATGGGTTACAGTGGTACAGTTAGTGTTTGAGCAAGTTCATAAAAGCATAGCAATGGATGTAATGGTGAATTTGGAGCTGGAGAAAGTAAACTTTTGGTGAAATAGCTGACTTGTCATTTAAATATACATATATCTATATATTGAGCACTCTTGTTTTCTTTCACAGAAATATCATGCTTATGGAAGTCAAAGAGTAGGTTATCATAAGTAAACCCAAGACAAAACAAAACAAAAGATGAACCCTTGGCTCAGCCCACCCAGTCCCCCACCCCTGTCTGCCTTAACTCCTTTTTAACCCTAGGGCGAGGAAAGAAGTCTTCTCTGCCAAGATCTGAGCACATTCCGCTCTCCCCTGAACCCTGCCATGCCTTCCCCAGCTGGCCTAAGTTAGGTAACTCTCCCCCACATGCTCTAATTCCCCACCAATATCTTTATCATTGCACTTGAGTGTTTTATTTATATGTTTAATGTGTTTCTCTTTGTTTACAACTAAACTGCAATCTAAAAGGTGGACTGGCCTTATCATTTCTACAACACCAGTGTTTCATACAATGTCTACCTAAAAGTCATGAACTGAAAGAATGCACAGGTTAAATTATGCTTTCTGTCTGAAGGCCCAAGTACCCACAAGGGCAGAATTCGAAGCAGTTATGGTAGGTGTGACTAACTATATGAAGAGACACAAAGGCTGATGGGAGAGCAACCACATGGGTTTCCCAGGACTACATGCCCGAGGTTCAGGCAGGATATGGTAACTGACAGTATGTAAAAGTCAATTCTGGAACAACCCAGCTCTCCCTCCAGTCCATGTTTACTATGAGGGGACGAAGGTGCAGTATCACCAGAGCTTAAGAATTTTCAAGTATTTAAGAAATTCAGAATTTTAAATTATAAAATATCCTCACTTTTAAATTATAATCCAATATTTTTTAAAACACCCTGTGAGCAAGAAAATAAGTGAATAAGCCATAGATGGCACATGGGCCATCAATGTGGCCTCTAAGTAAGAAGATGCATAAACATCTTCCTTGAATTAAAACAGTGATGAGCCTGACCAGGCGGTTGCGCAGTAGATAGAGCATCGGACTGGATGCGGAAGACCCAGGTTCGAGACCCCGAGCTCGCCAGCTTGAGCGCGGGCCCATTTGGCTTGAGCAAACGCTCGTCAGCTTGGACCCAAGGTCGCTGGCTCCAGCAAGGAGTTACTCGGTCTGCTGAAGGCCATGGTCAAAGCACATGTGAGAAAGCAATCAATGAACAACTAAGGTGTCGCAAGGGCAATGAAAAACTAATGATTGATGCTTCTCACCTCTCTGCATTCCTGTCTGTCCCTATCTGACTCTCTCTCTCTCTGTCCCTGTAAAAAATAAAAAAATTGATGAATAAAGTAAAAAACTTTCCTACCAAATTGGAAAACAGACATGTTTTTTTATCTGTATTTGTTTACATTACAGTATATTTAAATTTATATTTCAGTTTATATATTAACATATCATACATATTATATATACTTTATATTTTTAGTTAAATGAACACATATGTTTGTGTGTGTGTATGTGTGTGTGTATGGCCTTATTTGGCAGGCGGCACTCCGGATGGGGAAACTTAAGGTCAAGGTAGACCTGGACGGAAACAAGAAGAGTACAATTGTAAAAATGCCGACCTTATTACTTGGGTTGGAATCCAAGTTTTCAGGCAGCTTGTTTTTCTGACCTCTGAAACCACCTCTGAGTCTCTGATAAACACAGAAGTGAGCTGAGAAGAAAAAGGTATTTACAGCACCACCTTTGGATAACTTTAAAGCTGCTCAAGTATTTTTGCAGTGACGGGAGGGGATGGAATGCTGGGAAAATAACAGCGCTGGAAACAAAGCGAACTGGTTTTATCTCAACTTTTTATATCCAACTGAAGCACCCTTCACCTGTGAATAGTGATTATTAAGTTTCTTTCAAGGGACCAGGTCCTGTAATTCATGAATGCTGCAGGTGTGAAGCCCGACGAGCCTTTTCTCTGAGTGAAAGAACGTTAATCATTATTCATGGGTGAGATAGTCCATTTATTCCACAGCAGAGAAGGAATTCCTTTTTTTTATCTTCTTAAAACATGAGACCTTCAATTTTATAAGCTTCACAACAATGAAAGGTTCTTAGAATTACGTTTACTAGGTGTTCTTACCACATGCTTGTGTGTTTTTTTGTTTTTTTAATACTTGGATTTGTGTAGTTTTTAAAACGTCTGTACCAATCAGAGGTTAAAAATAGTAATTAATTAATTATTCAATATAATGTCCAAAGACATTGGTTATTCTAGACCAATATTTATACCTATGAATACAGAATAAATCCTATCACAATGAAATCTAACAGAGTGGTTGTTCTGGATTTTGTTTGTACCAAATGTTGCTTGAAATTAGCAAATCATTGGCTGGAGTTTAGATACCTTCTGACTGTGTAGAGATTTTAATTAGTCATGAAACTCAATTCACAGTGTGCATTCCTGGGTACAATATTACTCGACAAGCTTTCAATGTTCTTATTTAATTCCTCACTTGATAAATTCCATCCTTTTCTTGCCATTTTTAAAAAGTATTGAAAATATATTTGAAATGAATACATACTTCTTTACATAGGTGTAGCTAGTCTTCTCTGGGTTTTGTTTTCAAGCAACAGAGAACACATCGTATAAACCTTATACTTATAGTTTATGTGGACATCAAATTGATGCTGAAGACAAATCAGGTTTTTGAATGGTTTAAAATCTCTTTTCATTTATCTTTAACATTTTTTGTTATGTCAGATTAGGAAAAATATACCTAACAAGATTATATTCAGAATATATGCCGAATAATAACCAAAGAGTTTAGTTCACTAATTCTTCCCTACTGAAGTACAGGTCTTAATATATATGAAATAAACACAGAAATTCAGTCATCTTGGACAGCAGATAGTTGCGTTAAATTCTGAAAGATGTTGGAAGAGGAACTGTAAATACTACATTAACAAATGTTATAACTAAATGGCTGCCTTGTTCAATTTAATCAGATTATCTAATTATATTGCAAAACCAAAACTTAAATTGGGGACCAGGACAAAGTCCATTTCTCACTAATGTTTTACTCTTAAAACAAAAGGAGGCTGCAATCCTACATTTGGTCAGAGAGAAGATAATGAGGTTACAGTTATATTTCTCTTAATTAGACAAGATTTGTTCTGTAGTTCAGCTCTGTAGAACTTCTTATCTTGGAACTGGTCTCAATAATTAAGAAGCTCATATAGATTTGTTTTGATTTGTTGTGTTACTTTATTTGGAAAATTTCTATAAATATTAGCCAATACTCAATAGTAAAAAGATTATCAATTCTTTGGGGTGAGGATAGAAAATTCAGCCACCATGAATTTAGAAGAACACTCAATTTTCTATCATTGGAAAGACCTCAACCTCACTCAGCCTGTTCTACCATTGGCTGGGTTGAGACATTCACTTACTATCATGGGGGAAAACTGCCTCCCATATTTTATCAGTCGTCTGGGTGAAGAATTACCAGGTAGTCTTTATGACTATGTCTAGCACAAGGACCTAATGCCAGAGGTGACTCATAAATAATAAGCCATTAACCGATCATTCTGCACTGTATTTGTGTTTGCTAAGAAATGTACCCTTTAAAATGCATAGAGGATTGAACCATCTTCTCCAAAAGCAAAGATAAATTAGACTGTGCAGACCTATACATTCATCAGCTGTGTCATAAGTATAATAGCTTCAAGAGCCATCTTAACTGACCTTCCAACTTTTATATCCAGCTGGCTTTTTGTTGCCCTTACTGGATGTGATGGCTTCTTCCCCAGCCACGTGGTTCAGCTTCCTCAATGCATCCTTGGTAACATGAAATATGTTTACTGCCTCTCTCTTGCTTGTTCTCTTTGGCGGTGTGAACTGAATCTATTTTTAGAAGCTGGCTATTCTTTGGACTGTCTCAGGCTTGGCCTATGAAAAGACCACTGTTCAGTTTAGAGAGCTGTCAACACACCTCACAAATGTATCCGAGGTACACTTTTCCACCCAGTGAGAAATCTACTTTCTATTAAAAAGCAAATTCTAGAAGGAAAAACATATTTCATTGTTACATCTTTCCACGCTTCATTGAATCCCAACACCAATGAACTGGCTTGTTGAATTTAAACACTTGGGTCTGTATTCCTCCAGAATCATACCAGGAACAGTGCCGAACAGCTTCCCCAACAACTTTCTCAAAGTGAAGTAGAAATTGCTCTCAAATGCTAGTTATAAACGTGTAATCTGAACTCCAGCCACTCCACAGGGCTGCAGAAGAATTTACGATGTGCTAAATATTTCCTTTGTTCTTCCCAGTGGTAGCCTGCTGTAGCAATTAGGAAGCAACTGGCTCCACATGTAAACTGCTAGAATTTTCTAAAGAATTGTTGATAACTGTTCAACGGGCTCAACAAACAGGATTTTCTTATTGTGCAGAATTCTGATTTTTTAATTTCCTTCCAAGGTTGCATTTTTCGAAAAATTTTTTCTACAATTTTCTTCCTTCTTTCTTGGTGCTTTTCCATTGCCCTTTACAAGGAGGGAGGAAAGGTCAAGATGGCTGTTGTAAACCAATGAAACCCAGGTTCTCAGACTCCTAACACTGCAATCCTTTTTAAAGCCATATAAAGGTCCTTTGTGTTGCTATCAAAAACACCTCTGACCTCCTCTTTCTCATTTTCATAGAAAGTGACAGCCCAGTCCCATCCTTCATAAAAAGGCAAAAAATAAAAAAAAAAATCTGCCAATACCGTACTTCTTCAGAAACCAGACGCTATTAATCATCAGCAGGAGGCAGTATGGCTTCAATTAGCTGTGTAGTGTACAATAAATTCTCAGTTATTCAGAGTGTGTGTATGAGAGAGAGTGAGAGAGAGAGAGAAAGAGAGATGGGCTTATTCAGTGCTGGACATTCCTCTGAAGGCTTAACATGTATTAATTCTGTGAGGATAGTACTATTATTGCTCCCATTTCAGAATTGAAAAATTAGAGCGCCAAGAAGTTTAATATCTTGTTCAAAATCGTGTAGTTACTTAGTGGCAGGGCTGAAAATAGTTCCTAAATAAAGGACTCTGGTTGAAAGAGCAAATATTTTAAGAGGCATTTTGGCAAAGAGTGTAAGGACTAGATTGTAGCATCTGCTATGAAATCTCAGGCAAGCTGCTGAGCCTCTCTATGCCTCAGACACATCATCTATGAAGTGGGATAATACTACCCAACTCACCAGGTTAATATACGTTATACAATTAGAACAGCTCCATGCATAGAACAAGCACAATGTGGATGTTACTTTCTGTAATGCATACTACTTTTTCAGAAATAAGGGTTAAGGAATAGGGGGAGACTTGCTACATCCTTGCCTCCAGGCTAGTTGCAAGAGATCCAGCTTGAAGTGTGTAATGGTTTCATGGAGAAAAAAGTGTAGTATGTGTGATAACACATGAATGTTATTTTTTAAAGGCATGACAACAAGATTTTGAAATCTGTCATTCAGAATGGAAATACATGTTTCAGGAAGACTTCTTAAATTGTACCAGACATTATCCTATGCATTATGAATGTGACTAAAACAGTTGCAGAGATAAGCACTGAAGAATAAGAATTATTCATAAGTGGGGTAAAGAACTCCAAGGCTTAGCAACAGCATAGGCAAGGAGGAAAAGTAGTGTGGATCTAAAGAACTGCTTAGTCGTTTGTGTTTAGTTGGATGTGGGGCAAAGTAGGGAGGATGTGGCTAGAAACCTTCAGAAGCTGATTCACGCACAACTGATAGATTTCGTTACCTAAAGGACAATTCTTATAAAGACCTTCCCTTATTACAAAACTGCTAACATATTTTACTATTAAAGATTGAGTTTAAAATTCTTATGTTGAACTCTTAACCCCAATATCTCAGAATGTGACCTTATTTGGAAATAGGGTCATTGTAGATCAATTAGTGAGTTAATATGAGGTCATACTATATAGTAGGGAGGACCCCTGATCCAATATGTCTGTGTTCTTATAATTTGGAAAAAATTGGACACATTGACAGATGTCCTCAGGGAATGTGTACCACATTCATATGAAGGCAAAGACTGGTGATGCATCTACAATCCAAAGAAAGGCAAGGATTGTCAGCAAACCAAAGAAGTCAGGAAAGATGCCTAGAACATATCCTTCCTCACAGTCTTCAGAGAAAAACAATCTTGCCGACATCTAAACCTTGGACTTCCATCTTTCTCAACTGTGAGGCAATGCTTGTCTGTTATTTAAGCCACCTGGATTATGGTACTTTTTAATGGCAGCCCTAACAAACTAATAAAACCACAAGTACAACATAAAGACTGAATTTGTCATTTTTTTCTTGAATTTCCTAAAATAATTGGTAAAAGACGGAACTGATAGAGAGGTAATAAATAAGGTTACACCAATACCAGGTTCCTTTCTAACATTCTAGACTGATATAACTCATCCTAAACTGATGAAAAACACTAGAGCACTTACTATTCTTAAAAGGTATTTCTCATGCTCTTGCATTTTTTTTACTTTAAAATTTATCCTTATTCATTTATTATATCTAGAATATATTTTCTTTGACCCATAATTATGACTCAGATTTCTGTTAATTCTCAAACACCTAACTGAAGTGTTCCTTTTTCTACAAAGCATTTCTTTGAACCTAGCTATTAAATTTTATTTTTCTTTATGGTGCTTTATATATTCATATATTCTGCCTTGTACCAGGCAAATAAGAAACCTACTTGCTTTCTGTCATTGAAGAGAATGTGAAATCTTTAGAGCAGGAGTAGTGGTTATTATACTCCTCATTTATTACCTGAGCTATTATGATTGGCATACAGTAAGTAATCATATTTGCATATTCACTACTCTTTAAACTATATTCAACATAATTTGTAATTAATAAAATAGATTATTTCTGCATTATTGTTGTTGAATTCCAATTACACATATGTTATTTCACTTGACATTGTTCCTCATTCATTGATACATTGCTCCTTTAATTTAATAATGACCATTTCAGTGTTTTTATATACTACTTGCATTATCTCTTATTGCTGTGCTTTTTTTCTGTTGATTGCTTTTTGCCCTCATTGTGGGTTGCATTACTTTGCTTTTTAAATTTTGTTTGGATGACAAGCATTTTAAATTTTATATTTTTTGGTACTAGGTTTTTGGTATTTGTGTACTAAATTTAATTTTTAAATAATTTTAGTCTTTGTTATACAAATAATTTTTTCGAAATCAATTTTAAGGTTTGCTTTTAAGCTTTGTTAAGGTGTGTTTAGAAAAGCCTTCTGTCTAAAAGTTAATTTATCTTCACTACCAATGCAATAACTTCTAAGGATTCTATGCTCCACATATATATATAAGGTCTTCGAATTCTTGCTGAGAACACAACCTATTCCCAGTCCTGTATGAGTTCTGGGGAGATTTTTTTAAGCTATTTCTTTCCAGTGGTTCTTTCTCTACATTCAAGTATTTTCTTTTCACATATTCATACTCATATATCCATATTCATTAAGTCAGAGATTTAAGGGAGCTCCTTCATATTTCTCAGGAGTTCTCCTTCTGTGCAGATCTATTTGCCCTGATTCTGCCACTCACTATTCTAAGCACCTAAGCCTCACCAAACTCCCAACTCTGTCTCTTTGACTCAACAAGGTCGCTGAGCTCTGTTTGGGCTCATTCTTCTTACACTGTAGCCTGGCACCTCTCTACTAGCAGATACCTGAAGATCATTTTATTTGTTTTCTTCTCTCAGAAACCACTGACTTGTGTTACCTACTGTCTAGTACCCAAAAAATAACCATAGTTTTAGAAATTTAACCTTATTTTCTAACTCTTTAAGACAGAAAAGTAAATTTAAACTTGGTTGCTCTACAAAAACTAGTCAAGTACTTATACTGTAGTACTTGTGAGCATTGAATAGAAAGTGTTGTAAAGAGTGTTGTGACCGAGTTAAATAAATTTGCTTCCGTGAATAAATAACTGGCATTATTTATTGTCTCCTAATCTTTTACTTTATGTGTTTTTGTTTGTTTGTTTTTTCTTATGGAAGAATCATTTAAAATAAAGTTTGGGTGAAATATCTATAAGAACTGGATAAATCTAGAACTTTGGAGTCATGCAAACCTATGTTCCAAACCTGATTTCACCACTTCAAGTGACATAACTGAGGGCTACTGACTTAAGGCTTCTGAGCCTTCCTTATTTAATAATAAAACAGAAGGTAATACAATTATCCCACATGGTGATTGTGGGAATTAAATGTCCATGATTCTCTGCAGCTTTTATAAGAAAGCTTTATTCTGAGATCCATGCAACAGGATGGGTCAAGAATTACATATGAAGTTCATGGTGGAGTCTACCCCAAACAGGCACACAATAAGGTTCCTTCACATTCTCCTCCCCTCCACACAACAGGACACATTTGTAATGGGAAGGCAAAATAAATGAAAGTCTAATCTCTGCTGTTCTAAAATTTGAGCCATTTTCCTAAGCACTTTTTTGCTCAAATGAATAAGCAGATAAATCTGGTTCAACTATTTTACCACTTTATGTCTTCGGTATGAGAGTCCAAAGTGTAATGATGAATTAGTTCATTTTTCATTTTGATAGGCTTTCTTCATATTTTTCCTAAACTCTTCTTCCAGGAACCTAGCATATGATTTTGCTTATAGTTGAACCAATATTTCTAATACATTTTATTCCTGTTTTACTGTTTCCTCTTGTTTTTATATCCTTTACTGCCTTTCCCCAAAGATTAATTTATTATCCTTATGCAATATGCTTATAACTCCCAAATATTCAATTTATTTCTGCCTTTGAAATTTCTACTAATGTCATTTAGTTATGCTTTATTACAGTTTTATTCTTGATAAAGCATTGTTTCCACCATTACTACACTATCATTCCAGCCACAAAGACTCATGCATCTTCTTCTAATGTTATGCAATTTATTTTCTTAATTTCTCAAGACTTCATGATGATTCTTCTATGAGACCTCAGTCATAGAAAACACTTTCTCACAAGAAGTAGTTTGTAGTGAAGAGGAAAGAGCCTAGAATATGCTGATCAAAAATCCGAGATTGAATCCCTACTTCTATGCATCCTTAAACATTCTGAGCTTCAGTTTACTCATATGTAAAATAAAGATAATAATCAGCACAGAGACTTATTATAAAAATTAAGATGAGATAAACTGTAAAGTGCTTAACACAGTAATCAGCATACAGAAAGTGCTTAATGGCTATTATTTTGCTTCCAGGCTCTATATTTCAAGCCTTGTGTTTGGACTTTAGTAAAAACTTTCTAATCTTTTCTTCACTTTTACATTTTTATTTCTATTTTTATGAGCAAGAAATAGTTATCCTGAACAAGTGATTGAGGATCAAATGAGATGTGTAAAAATTATTTTGCATGTATAGCAGTTAAGATGTATTTTGCTGTTAAAGTATTCAAACTGAAACAGTAAAAAAGAATGTTTATATAAGAAAAAATATATAGACAGTGCAGACTGCTGGGATGATAAAATCAGTAGGTTCTTCCCATATCTCTTTTTCTGAAACAACAGTGCTGGTTTTATCCAAAGATAGATCCCCTCATGTCAAAAAATTGAGATCATATGCTTTTTGTTCCTTCTTGTCCAGCAGGAAAGAGAAATTGGTTTCCTGTACTTTTCTTTTAGCCTCCAGCAAGAATTTCCTCTCATCTCATAACCAGAATTGAGTAATAAGCCCTTTTCCTCAAGTAACCACTGGCAGGAGATAAAAGGGTTACCTTTAACCAGACTGGTTACTGTATTGCTGCTACTAGTGTGAAGGAAGTGTGGAAATGATGCTAGAAGTCAACCTCAATGTTTACTGTCTATCTTGATGAGGGCAAGACCTGGTGTTGTCTCTTTTTATTCACTGTTGAATTGCCAGTGCCTAAAAGAGTGGCTGGCATGTACAAACCATTAAAAAATAATTGTTGAGTAAACATTGGTTATTGTCACTGGATAGCTTCATATTTCTAGGAATTATATTGCTGTTCCTTTCAGATCTTCTAAATAATTGTTGAATGGATTGCCTATTAAAATATTCTAATTGTGTGCATCTAACCTTTGTACTGCTTAAGGCTCACTTTCTTCTCCATATGTACTTTCTTTTCCCATTGCAGATTGAGATGGACCCTTCAGGGTTCATGGATCTTCCACACATTTGGCTTTTGCAAGTTTTCAAAAGTTGGAATGATTTTCTTCTCCTCAAAATAGACTATCTCTCTGAAGTCTTCCAAGATCAAATATTTCCAGCTCTAGTCACTAAATCCCAGTAAAACCTCAGCATTCTGGCACATTTCCTTTGTCTTTTGGAATATTTATAGGTATGTTTCAGCCTTTCTTTCTTTCTTTTTTTTATTAACTTTAATGGGGTGACACCAATAAATCAGGGTACATATGTACAATGAAACCATCTCCAGATTATCTTATCATTCAATTGTGTTGCATACCCATCACCCAAAGTCAAATTGTCCTCTGTCACCTTCTATCTGGTTTCCCCTGTGCCCCTCCCCTTCTCCCTATCCCACTCTCTCTTCCCTCCCTCCACCCTGTAACCACCACACTCTTGTCCATGTCTCATAGTCTCACTTTTATGTCCCACCTATGTATGAAATCATGCTGTTCTCAGTTTTTTTTTCTGATTTACTTATTTCACTCCATATAATGTTATCAAGGTACATCCATTTTGTTGTAAATGATCCAATATCATCATTTCTTATGTCAGCCTTTCTTTCTTGTTTAATATTAAGCCTTGGAGAATTATGTCTATTTTGTAGAATATATGCCCTTTGCAGTATATAGAGTATGATAGGCATTGGCAAGATATTAATGTCTGAGTGACACAGAGAAATGCTTTTGCTTTTAATGTCAAATACATAGATTATTTAAACTCTAGGGTATATCAAATAGATGTGAATAACTTGCTTAACATTCAGATTTGCATATTTATCCAAAGATTCTGATTTAGGTATAAGGTGGTACTAAAAAATTTGCAGTTTTTTAATCAAGTGTTCCAAATAAAAATTAGATAAATGATATTTGGCTGAATGATTATTACTTAAATCATTTTTTTCTTAAATCAATATAAAAGTAATGAAGTGAAGCTTAATGTCCAATACTAAATAAACTTGTAAATGAATACTGTTGATCTCATGGATAAAGGCTAACTACAATTACTGGAATAATTAAAAATCTATTTAGACCTGGCCAGTTGGCTCAGTGGTAGAGCATCAAGTCAGCATATGGATGTCCTAGGTTCAATTCCCAGTCAGGGCACACAGAAGAAGCGACCATCTCCTTCTCCATCCCTCCCCCTCTCCCTTCTCTCTCTCTTTCTCTCTTTCTCACTCTCTTTTTCTCTCTCTCTATATATATATTCTCTTCCCCTCCCACAGCCATGGCTCAGTTGCAGCAAGTTAGCCCTGGGTGCTGAGGATGGCTTCATGGACTCTCATTAGGTGCTAAAATAAAACAGTTGCCAAGCAAATGAACAACAGCCCCAGATGGATAGAGAATCATCCCAGATGAACAGAGCATCATCCCAGATGGAAAGAGCATCATCCCTTTGCTGAGTGGATCTCAGTCCGGGTGCATGTGGGAATCTGTCAATCTGCCTCTCTGCTTTTCACTTAAGAAAAAAAAAAAATATATATATATATATATATATATATATATATATATATATATATATATATATATATATATATATATATTTAAAGAAGTGGCAAGGATAGGCAAGGAAGAGGAGGAGCAGAGCAGAAAGATGGTATCAGATGAGAAAATTGAGTTCTGATTGTGAAGCACCTTGACTGCTACACGCTATGGGATCTGGATTCTTCTAAAACCAATGAGGAGTCTTGGAAGGTTTCTGAGCATGGAATGGCACAATATAAATGTGTTATAGAAATTGACTTTGCCTGTGTGTGATGAATTGACCAAAAAGGGGAGCTGGAGGCAAAGGAGAATCACATGTGATCAAAACCACAAATGGTTTCTTCAGGCCACAGGGACAGGTAAGGCCCTGCTGTATCATGAATCAACATAAGGCAGGTATTGTAAGTATCTATGATCTCCATTTGCAGTCAAAGTGATTCATCTCTTCAAGGCCAGTGACTGACCACTAGTGGCTGCTCAGCCCAGAAAATGAGATTTTCAGCCCTCAATCACTCTATGCTGGGGTTTAAAACACAGAGGCAGCCCTAGAAAATCTTTTATTTTTCACTTATTAATAATGATGGAAAGTACAGCTTAAAACTAGCAATTTATAAGAAGCAGCAATTATATTACATCAGCTATATATCATTAGCATAATTTTTTAAAGGAAAAAAAATGTCAATGTATTGAAAGAATGGCTGAGACATATTGTTTACATGTAGAGCTTAAATTGGAGTACAGACTTAATCTCCAGAGCTGGCAGCCTCGGGGTCAGGTGTGAGGAAAGCCCTGGCATTCTATATTTAGAGCAGAGGAAATAGGCCATTGAGAGTGGCCAGAGAAACAGGCTTTCCCCTTATTATGGAAATACTCTCTGCCTTTGCCACATATCTGTATCAACATTTCCCTTTTATTATCTTTCCAAGAAGTCCACTTGCTGGACAAAATGATAGATGGTAAAATCAGAGACACTAGAGTTAGTTGTTTCCTTTGGAGAGGGACCAAGGAATGAGGAAAATTGATTCTGTGCCCAGAAAGAAGTCAACTTGAAGAGCCAAAACTTATCAAGGAAGACAGAGAATATTAAACGAGATATTAGCTAATTTTTCTATCTTCTTAAATGTTAAAGACAATCTTTCAAAATCTGTACAACTCAAAGTGATGTCTACTATTCCTTGATCCTTCCCATCCCCACTGCTCCATCCTTCTTTACCTCTCTTTCCTCCCCTCTTCAGTCAGGCAAGTCAGATCTGCTCAAGCCTTCAATTTGCTTATCACTCTTGGTCCTTACCAAGTCAAAAAGTCCCAAATTTAGAAGGAAAGAAAAAAATTTTCCTTATTGTATCTGCATAACTCTTTTTAAACATACTTTTTATTTATTTTTACTCTCAGTGAAAAATAGTTAGAAGACAGCTAGATAAAGAGGGCAGTGTTTTCAGCGATATCTGCCACTAATTGTGCAAGTTGGGAAGTCTTGAGACCTTTTTCTCATCTTCCTCAGTGAGTTTATTCCAAGGTGGCCACTGTGGTTTGGGTTTTGGCATCTTTGCACTCAAGTAAATCCCTGAATGGAAATGAAGCCCAGCCTGGTACTCATAATCTCATATTCTGAACATTGATATTTCAATTGAGCATTTCATAGGGGGTCCTCAAGCAACTTTCCCCCATGGTCCTAACAACTGTCATGTAAATATATTATCTTTAAAATTGTTGAAAAGATGATAAATTAGGAGAATGACTCTCAGAGGTTGAGAATAATTGTGGCTCCCCCAGCCACAATCCTGACTACACCCTGATCATGGCAGAAAGGGAGCATTTCATTTATACCTCAACTGGCCAGAGAACTAATTTGTCAAGCCTCAGGTGGAGAAAAATCTACTAAACAGTCTTTTACTTGAGGTTTGAGTAATAAACTCAGAATTGGAAGTAAGGAAGTGGCAGGGCCAGGTACAGAATTATTGGGGTTCAGTACAAAATGAAAATGCAAGGCCCCTTGTTCAAAAGGCAAGAAATGGTGTTGTTAAAGTTCCTAAAATATAAAGCTTTTGTTTTCTTATTTCTGTGGTCTTTCTCTCTCAATTTAGCATAATTTATTTTAAGTTTGCTTTTCATGCTCTAAGTAAAGTATAATTAAAATTTTTAATTAACATGCATTTTGCCATTCATCTTTATGTGGTACAATCCTTTTTAAATGAAAATATAAGAGCATTTGCCTCATATGTAAAATTAGGAAAATCAGACAATTTGTATTTTTATAGCTTGTACATGTATATACCTTTAATCCTTCCAGGGACATCAGAAGGGGTGCACAAAACATAACTGTTTTCATTTCATTTGTTGATATGCACACATTTTCACCAACAGCCTCTATCTTTGGCTTAATTATGCATGTGAGGGAAGACTAAAAGGAGAAAGACCTATAGATTACTTTATTTTTCCCTTTCCTTCTATGTCATCCTTTTTAGCCTAAGTGGTTGGCTACTCCAGGAAAGTCACATAAGAAAGAAAGTCTATGGGAAGGTTCTTCAGGCATAGCGTTTCATATAACTTCATTGTGTTTTTTCCTGTGTTCAAAGCATGTTCTGGTTCTCAAGGAAAACGTGGTTGCTTGGAACTGTCAGCACCCCACCCACTCAGTTGTAGACATACCATGTTTAGCTTGTACTCAGAGTTTCAATGAACTCTCATACATTGAGCCCGCAGGAACGTAGTGCCCACAGGCAGGTGAGGGGCTGTAGACACATATTCTGAGCATATTTCCACTCTCGAATGCTCAACCAGCTCAATAGATTTCAGTTGTAAAACTCAAGTTTAAAAAAATGATTAAGGATTTCAAGAGGATGACAACAGAACATTAAACCAAGTGTAAAGCCCTTCTGAGTGTGGAGCTCTGTTCAACTGCACAGATTACATACCCAGGAAGCAGATCCTGTGAGTGGCCAATCTGCTTTATCCCCCCACACACACACACACCGTTATTCTCATTGGTGTTAGGCACTGAGTCGGCCATCTCCTCAGAACCAGCAGAGAAATTTTGCCATCTCTTTTCTTCCTCATAGTTTTCTTTTCCTTCACTTGTTTGCTCCTCATCCCAGAATCATACTCTTCTCATACTTCTCGGTCATCTTTTAACTCTGGATCTCCTGGCAAGAACAGGTTGGGGTAGCTTGAAGGAAAGATCCTCATTCATTTCTTCAGGTGCTTTTGGAATAGCAAGCCCAGTACATTGAAGGTGCAGGGTCTTCTATGACACTTTTGGAGTGGATGCTGTCTTTAAAATAATTCTTATAAATATAGGGAATGAGGAGCCACAGAAGATTTAAAATAGGAAAGGAAGTTGAAAAAATAGAAATGTATTTATTTTAGTAAACTCTCTCATATAGCATGGACTAGACTCGGAGAGATCTGGACTAGATCATGGAGACTAGTTAGAAGGAAACCATTCTCACATCCCTTTGTAAAATGATAGTTGCCCCAGACTCTAGTACTGGATGATGCTATTATCCCTTGATTTCACTTATGTGGTAGGGGCCAGGTAGTTGAGAATTACTTAGTGGACAGCTTCAGAACTGAGAAAAAGTATCTCTCAGCTAGAAGTGGCTAATGGCAGAAAGAAGACAGAAGGCAGGTGACAGAATGCAGATAACTCATCTAGGAGCTTCAGAGAAGAGAATGTCCGAGCCAGTATGTTTGGTCATCACTACTAGAGGGCAGCTATGGCCTCTCATGAGGTTACATAAAGCTGGAGTTGGCATTGGAGCCTGTTGTATTGAAAAATACCAGGAATCCTTTTGTAAGTCCCTCTCTGCCCCACATAGGGATTGAGCTCTTAGACTGAGCTTTTATACTTCTCTAGACTGTCTAAATCTAAAGACATGGGAAAGATGGAAGAAGAAGTCATAGCCATTCCTTACAGAAGCTGCACATATTCATTGGTCCTTGAGAGCCTATAGTTTGGCCCAGACAATGGCATTAACAGAATTCTTTGTTCCATTCTATTAGAACAGAAAAAAAAATCCTATATGTTAGCAGTAGCTGTTCTATGTGAGTTTTGATTTTACCTGGCTATGTTGGTTTAGGTTTTGAGTGTTTTCACTTTTGTCTTAGTTCCTTTCAACGATGCAGGCAATTAAGGGTTTTTTGGGGGGATAGTTACCTATATTCATCATGTGAACCTGTTTCTTATATGAACTAAAACCATATGTGAAAAACTGAGGGCACTGTTGGGCACTTGTATGAGACTTATGGATTTTAAGGAAGTTTAGGTAGTTTGTCTTAAATAGCAATGTCAGGATAAATGGAAACAAAACTGAATGCTTAATGGGTTTTTTTTATGTCACTCTTTTTAAGCTATTGTTAGCATCTTGCAAAAACTGCTAGAGAAATATCATGTGCCTGCTACCTCATCTGGAATTTCCCATGTGCAAATTCGAAGTTAACATTTTTAAATGAAAAAATAAATCGAGCCTTGAAAGGTAGTATGGATTTTAATTCTACTTCTAAGTATATAAATGAGGTCAGGCCTCTTCTCTTAGTTTGATATCTTTTTTAAAAACTTTTAAAACTATGTTAAAGATGTAATGTAATTAAAAAGACCCAGAACAATCTTTCCTCCAGAGGTTGATATTCTCAAATCTAGCAACAAAATTAAAATTTCAGAAAAATAAATGTTATTATATTACTATTGTCCATCCCATGGAATCAAACTGAAATACTTGTGCTTTTATGAAAGTTTTCCTAAGCCATGTCTCGACTTCAGATTTATCATAGAAATCAGATAATACAATAATTCCAGGGTGAATTCTATTCAAATATTTCAAAATCCTTTAAAATTGTTTCATAAATGTAACTTAAAGATGTTATTTTGATTAAAATATATGTAAAACAATATATTTTTTAAAGTCCTATGTATCTTATTGACAAGAAACACATTCAAAGGTAGAGAAGAAGTTTTCACTTGTACCGCCTAGAAATTAGTAGCTTGGGACACCAGACTGATTATTTTTATACTTTGTTTACCAGACACTTCTGAAAATATCTTATTGTTTTACATGAGCAGCACAGTCCTTGGCAAAACTCCTTACACATCTCAGAGACAACCACACTGATAGGCAGCCCAACTCTATGAGAATCATGAGGTCTGACAGACAAGAAAAACTACCTATCTCCATGTCTCTCTCTCTCTCTCTCTCTCTCTCTCTCTCTCTTGCTCTTGTTTTCACTCTCATTTTCTCTCTCTCTTTTCTTTAATGAAATAACTGCCCTCTAAACTTGATCCCATATGGTCCTGTTTGAGAAAAGAAGGGGAAAAATTAAAATCAGTTCTCACTAATTAAAGGAAAATTACATGTGAATAATTGAAAGGTCTTTTCATACTTATGGCTGTCATTGCTACCAAAACCTTAACTGACTGTTGGACCTGAAGGGTTATGTGCTTTTTTTAAGAGACATGTGCTTCTGTCCAAGTGCTCGCTAGGACATGCTGTGAGTAGTGTTAGATCACCAGCAGCTCTTTCTATTTTGGTCTGTGTCACTACTTGAAGTTGTAATTAATTTGGATGATTCTAAAATTTGTAATTATGACAGTTCTGATATTTGATAAGAATAACTTACATTCGGTCTTGCCAAGAAAGTCATGGAGCATTTAGCAGAAGGGCAAAAAAAAATTCCATACAGTGACAAGGAACATCTCACAGAAAAGCGCAGAAGCCTTGATAGGGTTTAACTTGCTCTAGTAAGTAATTGGTGGAATATTACTTGCTTGCTAATGAACTATTCTGCATTTTAACTGTATTTTCTATTGGTAATAATGTGTGTTGGATTTGTTTTTGTTTTTAATCTAAAAGTTCATCTACGGACACCATTTATACCCAATGCTAATTTTAAGTCATTCTTGTATATATTATAAATGCTTTGTGTACCCACAGAGCATAGTATGTTATTTTTTTCAACTTAAATCATCATGAGTTAGAAAACCTTAGTATCATTTTTAGATTCCTCTCTCATGCTCCTGATTTCTTTTTTAAATTCAGTTTTGCTTATAGCAGCTAAGTTTCTTAATAGTCTTTCTCATTTTTCAAACTAGAAAAAGAATATATAAAAGAAAGGTTTAAGGAATTAATAGCGAATGTTTAAGATGTTGAAATATGATATTTTTTCTGTTATATTGGATCATTCAAATTACGAACATTGAAAAATGCATTTTTCATGTGTAACCAATGATCTTTAGAGCACTGATAAATTTTTATAAGATCTTTCTGATAATTACTTAAGAATTAGACTTTTGTAATTTGTCTCTGATGGGTTGATAACAGGTTTTATAATAAATTATTTTTTAGAAAGACATTTTTTAAATGCTTAGAGTTATAAGTACATAATTAAAGAAAATGAAATGTAATTTAGAGTTAGAAATTCTGTATTTAAATATTGACACTGGTCTGTATTGGTAGTTTAATTTTTGATAAATTATTTTCTTTGAACTTCACGGTCATCTATAAAGTGAGGATAGTAAAAATAATAATCTATAAAGTTGAATGAGAACCAAATAAGTGCAAGAATACTAAACTGTATATTTATGGTTTGTATAAACAATTAGTCAAGAACTAGTATTATTCTAGGCAATAAAAATTGTTTCTTGCTTTATAGTGTTAGGGAGTAAATGACTAAATATGTAAGTTAAGGGATGGAGTGTAAACTAATTTACTTTTGTTTCCTTACTGGTTTTTCACTGTTAATTTTTTCATTGTTATTTTAGAAAAATTGATAAGCAGAAATACTACTTTATTTTCCTTTAATAATTAAGCAGCAGTTGTGAGGAAGTAATGAGTGCTGATTTAAAGGACTGCGTTCTGTTTTCACCTTATTGATAATTTCATAGTTAGATAGAAGTACTGTTTCACTATAACTCTGGTTGTCCATCTATAAACTGGGAGCAAAAGTACTTTAATTAATTAAATTTTTGTATATAAACGTAGAATCCAGATCACCCACGTATACTGCTCCCGGCTCTCCTGAACCACAGACGGGCACACTCCTCTATGTGGTTAGAACTCCTCTGTAGAGAACACTAGCAGAGGCTTGAGCGGCCCTATCACTTCCCTGATAAGTCCAGAGGCAGTTGGAGTGGGCTCTGGGGGATCAGGGACAATTCTCAGAGTGGGTCTTGGGTACCCAGAGAGCTGATCCTGTTTAAAGCCATGATATACTTCCTCAAGTCTGTGGGATTGGGAGGAAAGGAAAGTTACTCACAGGAAACATTCCTCTCTGGCATGGGAGAGCCACTCTCCTATAAACGTTTCAAGGCACACGGATACTAGTATCTGTTCGTTAGACCTTGCTGAATCTCCTGCGGCTGTTGACCTGATAATCCTAGAGAAGTGTGCAGCAGCTCCAAGTCACTGTAATATAATACGTATAGGTATTTTGCTGGGTATCCTTTCTTTCTTTCTTTTTTAGTCTTCTGGGAGAAATTGTTTACTTGCTTTTTGTTCCGTTACCCCCCGCCCCCACCCCCCGTAATGTGAGCAGCTTTGTGCTCCTAAGAAGTTAAAAAAGAAAAAAAGACGAAAGAGTTGTGCCAATATAATGTGTACATAAAATACACCAAATGACAAAGAAATTTTGTGTTTGTTCTATGAATTCATGTAAAGCATACTCTGGAATCTGATGTATTTTTTTTCAAAGTAAATTTCTACACAGTATTCAGTTAAAAAAAGAGGCATACTTGAAAGTACATACTTTTTTATTTCTTTTTTGGAAACCAATAAACCCCTCTTAATTAACATTTTATACATTTTATAGTAAATATTTAGTAGGATAAAAATCTACCTTTGAATTAATACTTCTCTGTGATACTCTAAAAAATATAAACAGCCCATAGCTCCAGTAAAAAAGAAGCTAAAATGCTGCGGATTTAGGTTTTTAGCTGACATTTTGGTTCTTACTTCCCAAACCCTGTTACTTTTATTTTTTCTAAGTACTTAATTTAGATTCGTAACATGAGTTACTACGGGTTGTCTAGATAGTAACCAGATATTAGTTATGGTCTATTTTGTTTTTGTGGTATGTCACACATAAATGAACATCTTGAATATTCTTAAGTAAAAATAAAAAAAAAATCATCCTATCATTAAAAATATATCAGCTAAATTTTTCAATAATTTCCTTTTCTTAAGAGTATAATCCATCTCCTAAGTTCAATTTTACTTTCTCTACATGTTCCATTTTTATTTCCTTTAAATCACTTTACTTTGTGTGCTTTCTCTCAAGCATACCTACAATAAAGCCATCTGTTGTCCAAGGGGTCGTTCTTACATGAATCATGCTCTGTCAAAATTTTGAGGTTATAAATGTTCAGCTAATTGAGCAGTCTGACTAGCTGAATACTTGTAAGTGCTTTATAATATCTTTCAACACTTCAAAACTCTGGCCCACTTAAAACTCCAGAATCCCAGAGCAAATGGGACAAGTCATTCACATGAATTCTTGCTGATAAAACTAAAAACATGTTTATAAATTTCTCAGAGTTTGAGAAAAGTGAATGTGGTTTTACTCTTATTTATTTTTGAGCTGTGTCTATATTATGCCAAAGCACGTGGTAGGGAAGTGAAAAACTTACCCAATCAGCCAATTATTTGAATACTCTATATTAAACAAGAACTAATTTGGCTTGTTCTTTTTCTCACCAGTTGGATATTTTGGCATCCTGGATGCTTATAGTTGCTAAGGAAGAAGTTAGTCTCTCTCTCTCTCTCTCTCTCTCTCTTTCCCTCCTTCCTTGAATTACTTTCTTCTTCTTTAAGAGACTTTATAGTGATGAGATATTGAAAATGAATGCACAAATATGCACTTACACGACAACCCAAGTCACTCATTTCATGTTCTTCCTAAGATTTCTGTGCATTCTTGCTGGACACATATTTTCATGGCTACTTCCAGCCTCAAGTTCCAGATGCCACGGGAGTCTCAGGCTCACTCATGTACTCGTTTCATCCTTTCTGCTTTGCGTCATTTAAACACAAAATTCAACTCTTTTTCCTGATGGCCCCAAACATAAAATCTCACCAAAAAGGTATCTTTCAGTGTATATGACTTTATTGAAAGTTTAGTGAGACTAAAGTTTACATAGCAATTACACAAAATTTTAAATCAATCATTTCTCTATATAAAAGTATGTTGACCCAAGCTATATAACACCTGAACTAAAAACACCCTCTTCTTGTTTATAGGATAATTCCACTTTCTCTAGCTAACCTTAAATTCAGTCCTAAGTTTCCAAGTCATATTCAAGAACTCAGTAAGCGTTCTTGTAAACATCTACTTTAGGTATTACCCATTCTCTGTCCTTTGCCAGTGTCTACAAGAGAGTGAGTAGGACAGAAAAGTTTTATTTCACTCTTAAGAAATATTCATGCCCAAACCACACACCTACACCCACACCCACACACAATTACACATACTAGTGCAAACCATTCTCCTGACACTCCTACCTCATAGAAGGCTGAAGTATCTATAATCAGTTTGGGTTTTAAGCAAAAATTCCCCTTAAATAAATACATTTATATTAATGTTTAAAGGCTCTTAGTTGTTGTAGATATATAATATTTCAGTGGAAACCCTTAACTTGTACTCCAACTGGCCCTTGCTTGTCTCTCAGATCTCATCTCATATCATGCCACCCTGGCCTTCTTTCTATTTCTTAAAGGGCAAGCTCATTCAAGCTATATGACTTTTGTACCTTCCTATCTCTGTACCTTTCAACATAATGATTTATTGTCATATGTGTGTCTCAACCATGTTTCTCCCATTTAGAAGTGACTGTTCAGTCTATAGCAATATCTTCCCATTCACAGTTACATCACCCAATATTTTCCATAAATGTCAGTTTAATTTCTTTAAAAACTTAATATACTTTGAAATTAATTTTGCTTTTTATTTAAATCTTATTAGCACTTTATCCTGTAGACAGGGTTTTCTTTCTATGCTGTTTACTTCCATATTTCTAGAATGCAGAAATGTGAGTTAAGTGCTTAATATAGTTTTAAAAATAAATAATTATGTTTATTATTAAAATAATAAAAATAAAATTTGCTTAATAGTCTTAAAAAGTGTAATTTAAATCTAATATTTTAAAGGACAGCTCATATTACAAGTCCTATCAGCATTAATCTTTTAAATATTTTTCATGTTTACTTTATTGATTTTAGAGAGAGAAAAGGAGAGAGCAGAAGTGCCCTGACCAGGGATCGAACTGGCAATCTCATTATTTCTGGATGATACTGTAACCAACCAACCTATCCAACCAGGGCCAGGATTAATATTGAGTAATAATTATTGTTATAGCTAGGACTTCCTGATATCAACTTGGTGGTATAAAGTCCACCACTTACTATTCTCATATTTTAGAATCTAAGTTTTTAGAAGAAATAGTATTAGCCTGCAAATTAAAACAGTCAATTTAAATATTAGCACCATGGAATTCTAACCCACCCATTCATTTAATATTTGTGGCAACTGAGACATAGAAAAACTATTTTGCCCAATATTAATGGCAAGTTTAAGCCTGGAACTAAAGTTTCTTGAATCTCAAATGACTAATTTCCCTTCCTAAATCATGTCCTCATCCCAATCTAAGAGTAATCAGTTACCGCATGCTTTCATTTATACAATAAGCAGGTGAAATTAGATGATCTATCAGCATTTGCAGCTCACTCTTATTCTTCCTTCCCCAGCACATCAATTATTCACAACGTGACTGGAAGCAATCTTAAATTCTCATTCATATTATGAGGCTTCTACCCAATGTACCTTGAATCTCTAACATTTGTAACTGTCTATTCCTTAGGGGTGTTTGTGTCATCTGATTGGTTGCTGATGATACACAACACAACAGAACTTAACTATTGAATCTACACAAGTAGATAAAGTAGGGAGGGTTTATCATTTGCATGCCTTCTTTTGGAAGACCTCCTAGTATTAGAAAATAAGACATAGCCAATCTGATATAATGTAACAAGGTCAATTATGTTCAAAACAAAGTTCACGTTGCATTTCACATAGACCGAAGCTCAAATTAAGCACTTTAGGATCATATTGTTAAGACTTTTTGGTAATCAATGTACTTGATTTAGAATTAAATTGCCTTGTTCATCAAGAGGAAAAAGGAGTTGTATTGTGTGTTTCTTCTGTTCTCAATGGTTTTAGTTTTTGTTTTCAGCTGAAATAGTTTACCCATAAAAATGTATAAGAGCCTGACCAGGCGGTGGCGCAGTGGATAGAGCATCAAACTGGGATGCGGAAGACCCATGTTCAAGACCCCGAGCTCACCAGCTTCAGCACGAGCACATCTGGCTTGAGCAAAAGCTCGCCAGCTTGGACCCAAGGTCTCTGGCTCCAGCAAGGGGTTGTCTGGTCTTCTAAAGGCCCACAGTCAAGGCACATGTGAGAAAGCAATCAATGAACAACTAAGGTGTCACAACGGCAACGAAAAACTAATGATTGATGCTGCTCACCTCTCTTCGTTCCTATCTGTCTGTCTCTATCTATGCCTCTCTCTGACTCTCTCTCTATCCCTGTTAAAAAAATAATGATAATAATTTTAAAAAATGTATAAGAATATTACAGACTAGAAAGAAATCTCCTTCACTGATGTAGAAATCCTAGGATGAATCAGATTTAGTCTATCTGTGTTAGATTGTTAACCAATTTACCTTAATACCGCACAAAAAAATTACAAAATCTACTAGGTTAGTTGTGAAAATATTTTTTATAAGGAAACTGGATTGGAGCACATTTTCTAAGCTATTACATGAATTCAGAACGTTTCATTTTTTTTGTTGTTTTAGAATTTTTAAATATGCTAAGGAATTTAACATCTTCTTGAGTGTGTTATCTTTGTGCCCAATGAGGAGTTTCCTAACACTGGTTTAGCATGTTTGAGGAAAGTGAGACAATGATTTGTCCTATACACGGATATACCCTCCTGCCACCTTCCTTTGGTTGCTCTCTGCAATGTATAGGCATTTGGTTAAATCAGTCTTTGTTTAGCCAGTGGAAAACAATAAATAGTGTAGACAGAAAGGTAGAAAAATGGGATAAAATTTTGGGACAAAAAAACCTGAGGTATATTTTAGAAGAAATCATGACAGTTTAAGATTTACTATGTTTATATTATGCAATATTTTGTTAATCTGGAATCTATGGACTCTCCTGAAACACTTAGGGGAGGTCCATACATCCCCCAAATTTTCATGTATGATAGTGAGTCTACATAATTTGGGGAGGAAAGAGGCAATCCTTACTTTTCATCATATTTGCAAAGGGGTCTGTGACCCAAAAAAGACCAAGAAGAACATAGTTCTATGTCAACAGGTTATCAGAGAACAAGCATCGTAAAATGGAAACCAGTTTATTAATATTAAAATCATATCTCTCCTCATCTATAGCTGTATTTGATGTTTTTCATGCTCAGACTTGGAAATCATATATTGCTTTGGGCTGTACAGCTGAATTTCCTATTATGTTTTGATTTTGTTGGTGAGAACAACCAATATTTATTGAGAACTTACCATGTGTCTTAGATAGTGTTTAAGCATATCTTTCTACATCGACTTCTCACAACGAACTAATGGAGGAAGAAAATTTCTCCTCCATGTTTGAGACAAGGGAATTGTTATCATTCTGGCATGTCAGGAAGAACTTGAAGAAGAGATGAAACTTAATGCCCAATTTTGAAAGATCAATGTGTACATTTTGGTAATGTACATCAGAGTTAGAATGAAAAGGAGTAGAGAGGCAGGGGCTGGCAAATCAGCAAAGAGAAAGTAACAGCAAAGTTAGATTTCATGTGATATAAACAATCTTCTTTTGAGAAAGACTTATAGACAGGAAAAGATTGATGAGGAAAGCTTGAGAATTTTGTCTTCTAGAGATCTGGAGTAGAAGAAAGCTACATTGAATCAGAATGAGGCTCTATTTGAAGGCTGGGGAATAGACAATATGTGTTGGGTTATTTTTCCCCCAAGTTTCTTCCAGCTTTAATTCTTCAAAATATAAAATTTAAATTTTCTGAAGCAAAATGAATATTTAGAATTTATAAATAAGTCAAGAATGGTAGACCATCTTAAGAAATTTCTTTCATTATTTTGTAAAATATCTTATTAACACTTTCAGGGCAAGGAGCTATGGAAAGAAAATCTGTTGATCATGAAAATTCTAGGAAAGATATGGTAACACTGTGTCCCTCAAAACAGCAACAACCACCTTTAAAATATATAATAAGCCCATCATTAGATCATGAAGTTATTAGAAAGATATTGCAAAAAAACTGAGAAATTTTATTCCTGGGTATATAACCAAAAGAATTGAAAGTATTTACAATATCCAAAAGGTAGAAGCAACATAAATCCTGTGATGGATAAATTAATAAACAAAATTTGTTAATATGCATTACCCAGCCTTAAATTGTGGGATATTATCCAGCCTTAAAAAGGAAGATATGACATGATATGACATAGATGAAACTTGAAGATGTTATGCTAAATAAAATAAGCTAGTCACAAAAGGACAGAGATTGTCTAATTCCACTTATATGAAGTATCTAGATTACTCAAATTCATTGAGACAGAAAGTAGAATATACTTTCTAATACTGGCAATAGTAGGTAATAAGTAGTTATAGTTGAATGGGTGCAGAGTTTCAATTTAGGAAGATAAAAAGGGCTTTGGGGATGGATGATGATAATGGTTGCACAATTATGTGAATGTGCTTACTGCTATTGAACTGTATACTTAAATTGATTAAAATGTTAAATTTTATATTGCATACATTTTATCTACCCATTTATCAAAGAAAACAGAGCTTAACTTAATTTGTTTGATATTTTTAAAGCATATTTTTGTTCCTAGTCTTTAAATACATATATGCAATTGAACTCCATGCTAAATAAGACTGAGTCAAAAATTATACATTTGTAAAACATAGTTAATAGATTTATGTATTTGAAATTAATATAAATGTTTTGCCTTAAAATCCTCTATGTTATATAGCTCGATTTAAATATGCCTAAAATATATGGTTAACATTATATATCTCTTGGTTATTTATTAAGTATAGTCAAAGTAGAATTTCATTATCCAAATTGAAAATGTTGTTTGACATGGTTGATGACTAGTGGCTTATGTGGTAGGAAAATATTTTACCAGGAACTCTTGGTTAGTGGGAAGGCCAATAAGATATATTATCAACACTTTAAAATGGTGGTATATTCACAGAGTGCACATTCTAATAGATGGCTAACAATTTGACAAATATCATTTTTTAAAAATTAAATACACTGGAATGTCTCTATAATGTTTTCCAGGGGTCTGGAATTTTTTTCAGTGTTACATGATCCTCTTTGGGCCCTTAGCCAGCCCTTTAAAAAATGAACATTAGCTGCAGGAAAATGTTAAATGGAGGCATATTGTGATTAATTTCACTGTCCAGTATTTATTTTAAAGGGTTTAACCTAATATACAACACAGTGAAACTTTGCTTTCTCATACATAATGTATTAAAAAATTTAGTTCTTTAGAAAACATTACAAATGAGTTACAGTGAATAACAAATCTATATATACGTAGAGGTAGATTTTTTTCAGTACAGTTTATTTTTTTATAGCTGTCTTGAATGGATATTTTAAACTTAAATGGGTTCCATTTCTCCTAAAATAAAGCATCTTTAGAGGAGAAATTTTAAGGGAACAGATGAAATTTCATTACCATGCATGTGGTCACACCTTGTCAGAATTTAGGTCCTGAATTTCACTGTAATATTGATATTTGCACACATTTAATGTGACATTATTTGGCAAAAGAACAAGTATCTAGTTTGAGTTAGTGTTGCACATGGTGATGACTAACCACGTACTACAAGGTTAAAACAATTTTTAAAATCACTTGTTAATGTGATAAGACCAGGCTCATGTTTTTCCTGACCTCATTTTCAATTGGTCTTTTTGTTCGGCCAGTAGGTAAATAAATGTTTGGAATTGGCAGATATATTTTTTACTCAAATGGAAAGGACACAAGGGTGAGATATTAACTGCTTGATTCACACCTTTGTGGACATGAATCTCTTATTCTAAAATTGAGTAGTGCTTTTAGTGTAACTGTACCTAGTTGGGCTCAACCAGATTTCACTAGGTGAATGAACTAATAACATCTTGTTGGAAAAATATATTTCTGGATGAACTCGGTTCTAGAGAATAATTCATCGAGTATAAATTATAAGTTTTCTTTCTTCCTCATTACTCTTCTTTTAACCCATCACTCCACAAAATAAAAAATAATAATTTTCCAAGATAAATTTCATCAAATGCTTGGATTTTACCTTTATTGATATTCTACATTCCCCCCATAGTTAATGAATCTTTTGGACATGGAATTTATTAGGTATTTAATAGGTTCCATTTTTATCTAAAAATTATTTTATAGATTGACATTGTCAATAACCCTTAATAATTTTAAGACATTTTTGGTTTTATTTGTTCCCTTAAGAAATTAAAGCTTCTTATAATTATGGCCTTCGTTGCTATGCAATATATCCAATTGTATCTCTATTGTTCACCTCATGTTTTTTTCTCTCTCTCCCTCCATGCCTTCCATCTTCCCAACACAGAAAAAACTGAAATATTCATGTACTGCTCTGCCTCACAAGAGCTCTGCTCTGCTGGACTTCATAGAGTCTTATGCTGTGTAGGCAGAGTTCAGACCACAGCCAGAAAAGCAATAGAACCCCCATCCTTAACCTCACCTTTCTGAACAACTAGCTGCCTCAATACTAGGAACCTGCCTCTCAAATTTCACCTTCTTTGGCACTTCTGAAATCAGATAATTGTCTCCTCAGCTAAATGAAACCACTGTAGTCTATTTAGGCTCCACCTTCATATGCTCAAGTACAGAAAAGAAGAGGCTTAATCTCATACTTCTCCATTCTTTCAAAAATGACAGTTCTTTACCACCTGTTGCCCAATACTCCAAAAGTCTCTGTCACAATTTTTATCCATGTTTATAGTGATTAACATGGAAGGACAACTCTCTTGGCAATTACAATCTCATGAGGATAATTAGATATTCTGGAGGCTCTGCTTATGCAGGCACTGGAAGTATACAGGGACACTTCATGTACCTGCTGTTCAATTTTGTGGTGAGCTTAAAATTGTTTTAAGACATAAAGTCTATTTTTTAAAGGTTTCTTTTAAAAGAAATCCTATAGATTCTTTAATCTTTTTAAAGATTTAGTTCACACATAATAGAGTTTACCTTTAAAATCTTCAATTTCGTTTTTTTTAGTACATTCACAAAATTATGAAACTAACAACACTATCTAATTCCAAAGCATTTTCAGCACCTGAAAAAGAAACCTCATGCACGTTAGCAGTCATTGCCCCAAATACTGTCTCTTTAGCCCATGAAAACCACTAATGTACTTTCTGTCTGTATAGATTTGCCTATTCTAGACATTATATGTACATGGAATCAGACAATATGCAGGCCTTTGTAATTGGCTTCTTTGATTTAGCATAATGTTGTCAAGGTTCATCTATGTCATAGCATTTATCAGTTCTTCATTAATCTTTATTGTTAAGCAATATTTCATTGTGTGGATATGTCAAATTATTTATCTATTCATCAGTTGATAGGTATTTGGACTGTTTCTACTTTTTTGACTATTGTGAATAATGCTGCTATCAACATTCATGTAGAAGTTTTGTGTAGCCATATGTTTTTATTTCTCTTGGTTATCTACCTAGGAGTAAAATTGTTTAGTCACATAGTAATTCTATCTTTAACTTTGTGAGAAGCTACCATATTGTTTTCCAAAGAAACTACACTATTTTATAGTCTCAACACAGTGCAAGGAAAAAACTCTTTGGGGAAAACTATGATTATTAATTACCCGATTGAGTTTTTGGTGACATTGAAAGGGGCAGATTGCCTCAAAATTTTTTTTCTCCACCTAGCCAATACTTGTTATTATCTGCAATTTTTATTACAGCTATCTCAGTGGGTATGAAGTGGAATTGCATTATGGTTTTGATTTGCATTTTTCTGATTCCATCTTTTTGTGTGATATTTGTACATCTTCTTTGGAGAACTGTCTACTCAGATATTTAATCAAGATGTAATAAGGTTATTATCTTTTTATTATTGTTGTAATAGTTATTTGTACATTCTAGATACAAGTCTTTTATCAGATATATGATTTGCTGTTTTTTTCCCAATTTGTGTGTCATCTTCTCACTTCCTTTATGGTGTTCTTTGAAGCAAAATTTTTTTTTTAATTTTGGTGCTATCCATTTAACCTTTTGTTGTTGCTGTTGCTCAAGCCTTTGGTATTAGATATAAGAAACTATTGAGAAATTTATGTTCACGAGGATTTACACCTGTCTTTTCTTCAAAGAGTTTTATATCTTATAGTTAGATCTTTCATCAACTTGGAGTTAATTTTTGCATATGGTGTGAATTAGGAGTACAACTCCTTTTTCATAAGATATCTAGTCATACCACTACCACTTGTTGAAAAGACTATTCTTCCTCCATTAAATTATCTCGGCATCTCTTTTCAAAATCAGCTGTCCACAAATGTGAGCTGCTATTTCTAGACTCCCAATTCAATTCCATTGGTTTTTATGTCTGTATTTATGTCAATACCACACTGTCTTATTTTCATAGTAATTTTCTTGGTTATTTTCATTTTGTTCTTTAATAATAATAATGATGACAATAATAATAACTTGTAATTTATCATACCCATTCTTGATCCATTTTAACCAAAGGTTTGTTTCCTAATTTCTGTGTTTAATTTGTGCCATTTTAGAAATCTTTAATTGCTTTTCATTCCATAATGTGAAGAGAAAAACTCTTTGGGGAAAACAATGATTACAAATTAATTACCTGATTGAATCTTGGTGACGTTGAAAGGGGCAGATTGCCGCAAAAGTTGTTTTCTCCACCTGTAAATTAGAAGAATTTTAAGATCTTAAATGGCATAATAAAGAATTATTTTAATTTAATTGATGTGGAAAGCATGAAAGTTAAGTATGCTTCTCCAGACACTGGTTATAGACATAAATGAAACTAAGTTTTCTTAATGGATCTAGAGTTAAACAACATTATCTCCCTATAGAATTAATGTAACATATTGCACAAAGTATCATTATAGAGAATTAGAGCTGATTAACACTAGAATTATTTAGAAGCCCTTTTTGATTTGTCCTGAGGAAGAGGAGGGATAGAGAAGGAGGAGAATAATAACAAGCCTCAAAATGAAAATACCTTGTTGGCCAATGAAAAATAGAATCAAAATAATGCTCAACTTTCAAAGCATAATTTTGTATCTTATTTAGAATTCTGTCCTAGAGCTTTGTTCATTGTAATTGCAGGTCCCTGTATAAAATTTCTTATGGGAAGATTGGAGTATCTCAGAAGAATGCTTCTGAACTCAGGGCCAGGTTAGCTCAGGAAAAGTCGGCTATCCCTTTTCTAAGAAATACAAAGTCTTCCGACAAACATCAATTGGTCAGACTTCACATCTTAAGTTCAAAACAGCTTGTTTATTTTAAGAATATATGTTTCTATTTCAAACCATGAAGAGCCAGGTTATCTTCTTTAAAAAATGGAAAATTGGCTTTAGGAAGGAGAAAGAAATCACAGGATTGAAACCTTATAGAGATTAAGCAATATTTTTTTGTTGAAAGACAAAAGCAAAGTGTTGCCAAGAGGAACTGATCACTCAGAGAGGAAAGAAGTTGAATGTTTCTAGTTAACTCAATTTTCCAGATTTTGGTTTGAGGCCATCTTTGCTATCCTTGACCAAAAGAAGGAGAATAATCCAGTGAGATTGAAACCTACTGTGGGAACTGTGGTCTTTGTTGCAATGTAAAAGAGTAATGGGTCCCAGGAAATTGAGATGAAAACAAGTGACTGCTCTACTGTATGTTCTGTCTGTAGGAGTAGTGCCTTTTCAACACACAGACAAAAATAAACACCATAAGAGTTTCATTACAAAGGCTCAATATTCGTATGGTAATAACAGTTAAACATACAGGGGAAAGTAAACATTTTAAACTGGTACTGGAAACATATTCAACAAAATTTAGAGTGTAGAATATTTTCTTTAATTATTTTATTTATTTCTCAATTCTTTGCCATATTTTTGAACTCATCAAAATGATTCTGCAGAATTCATTCTTTTTTGGATGTATGCCACTCTTTTATTTAAAAATTATGTATTTTATACTGCAGCTATAATTTCAAATTCCTAGAGGTATCAATGTTTGGAACTGTTTCTATAGTTCATGATTCTTATACATTTGAAAAGCAGCTAATAGTGGCATATGACAAGAATTCAGCAAATATTTATGAAATAAGTATTTATGAAATAAATATATAAAATTGTTTTTCTTTAAAATTATCTTCTACATAACAGCAATTTGAGCCTTTGCATTTGGTATTGAAACTAATTTGAATTCCATTATATTCATGTATAAAATCACATAGTCCTGTTGGTCAACCTTCACTGTCCATACTATACAGATTAAATATTCTATATGCATCTAAACTCACTTTCTTCCTGTCTGCAGAGAGAAAGTTATACTGTTCTGAATTATTAGGGAAAGTTTGATTAAACTCTATGCCATGTAGAATAATGTTAATTTTGATTATGTCTAGTCCTAAGTAAATTGTGAAATAAGAGAAGTTTGTTTTAAGATCTTACCTTCTAGCTTCCTATTTTATAACCCAGCATCACTTTCTCTTTGTCATTGCCTGCTTGTGCCTGGTTTGACCTTGACCCTTTAAGGTATTTGTAAGCTGCCTTCTACATGCAGTGCTACACACAACAGGCCTCCATGTGGGCCTGGTGTCAGCTGTCCTGTGCTCAGACCTTGTCAGACTTGCTGCCTTCCTCACATCCATATAAAAATTCTCTTGTTCTAAGTTCTATCCTGTCAAGACTCCACTGCCTGCTTTTTAAGGAGATTGCTAACTAATCTGATAAATGTAACTCTACTGATGTGACACATAGATTAACATATATCCCCACTATTTTAAAAAATTATTTTATTGAAGGAATAACATAGATTCAGAAAATGTACATTATTCAGAAATGTGCAGCTCAATGGGAGTGAACACACACATGTAGCCAGCACCAAGATCAAGAAATAGAACATTACCAACAGCCCAAAATGCTTTTTCAAGCATTATATCTCCAAGAGTGCATTATTCTAACTGCCAATGACATATACAATGTTATTTTGTACTTTAATCAAACTATACCATATGTAGTTTTTTGTCTCTGGTGCCTTTCACTCAACATTATGCCTATAAAATTCCTCTACATGGTTGCATGTGTTTGTGAATCGTTCTCATTGTATATATAATATATTTCATTGCATAAATATGCCACAATTTATTCATGTTCCCATTGATTGGCATTTGGCTAGTTTCAAGTTTAGGTTATTATTAATATTTTTACATGATTTTTGTTTATTAATTTTTTTTGTTGTTTTTTTTATAAATATAACTTTGCATTTCTGGTGGTCTAGACCTATGAATGGAATTGCTGGGTCATAGGGTACACATATGTTCTCAATTGTAATAAAGACTCTCAAAAAGTTTTCCAAAATGGTTAACCAATACATATTTCCTGCAGCAGAGAGTAAGAACTATTTTTTTTCCAAATCCTCCCCAAAACTTGGTATTGTTTGCCTTTTTGTTTTAGTTATTTTGTGTGTTTATAATAGCCCATCATAATTTAAATTTGCATTATGTTGATGACAATGAAATTGATCATCTTTTCATGTGTTAATTGGTTTTCTATATACCTTTTATGATGAATTACATATTAAAGATGTTTGTCTGGTTTTCTATGTCCTTTTCGTGCTAATTTACAGACATAATTATATTTAAACAAGGCACTCTAATCATGGGAGCATGATGGTAAGCAAGGTTTAAAAAAAGGGATGTCTGGATATATTGTTTTTATTTGTCTCAGTCCCCAAGTGCACTCCTAAATAACACAGGAACACAACTCCTGTTTTTAGCCACATAGATCATTTCAACCAACATCCTACTTTAGAAAATGTACACATTTGTGTTATTTTTTATTTTCAGCTGGGGGTGAGAAAAGTCTGGTACGAAGTCCAGATTCTGCTGAGTTGACATCAAATAGCAAAACCCCAATGGAAAAATAAGTGCAGAGAACTAGAACAAGTGAGGGCAAAATGGAATTAACATCTTAGCCTTTGCTGTTGTGTCTCTCAGCCATAGATGCCACTATGGTAATGTTATCCTACTTGTGTGGTCACAGTAACCAAAAGCACAGCCAGTGAAAGCACCCGGAAGGAGTTAGCCCACAACATTTGAATCAGCCAGGGGAATTTTCCCATCAGTGCTCCTCCTAAAAAGAGTGCAAGCAGCGATGCAGAGAATAACAATACTGCTGAATTAGTAATGCTGTCAACTGTAATTTCCTTTTTTTTTTTTTGAGATTTCTTAGTCACTGGCCTACTGTAAATTCCTGTATTTGTCAATGACCTCTTGTTTCAAATGTATAATGGTGAGCCCACTAGTCTGCTTGAAAAGGTGGTATAGCAATGCTGGTTAGTGACAATTTGAATCCAGCCTGATTCAATTAACCTCAGACTCCAAGTCTATACCTGTGTATTTTTACTTGATTCCATAAATGCTGCCACAAATAATTATCTTTTGTTTTGGTTTTTGTTTGTTTTCTTTTTCCCAAAGGTATGAGCCAACCTAAACCCAATAACCATACTGAGCAATCTCCCAGGTTTGTTTAACACTTCACCTTCAGGGTCTCAGGGCCTGGATTTGAATCTTTGTTGCTTTCTCTACATAGTAAGTGATTTTGACTAAATGACTTGACATCTCCAAGCCCTCATTTTCCTATCTGCAAAATGGACAAAAAATAGTATCTACTTTTCAGAGTTGTCAGGATTAAAGGGGATGATCCACTTAATATTTTATGTGAGCACACAGTACAGTAGGCTAGTATTACTACATATTTTATAAAGTATATTACATTGATTTTTTCTCTTTTTATTATTATTATTAATTTTAGTGGGGTGACACCAATAAATTAGGGTACATTTGTACAATGAAAACATCTCCAGATTATCCCATCATTCAATTGTGTTGCATACCCGTCACCCAAAGTCAAATTGTCCCCTGTCACCTTCTATCTGGTTTTCCCTGTGCCCCTCCCCTCCTCCCTATCCCACCATTCCCTCCCTCCCCTCACCCCATAACCACCACTCTCTTGTCCATGTCTCATAGTCTCACTTTTATCAAAACAACACAGAGGAAGAGCTGGCGAGGTTATGGAGAAAAGGGAACCCTTCTGCACTGCTGGTGGGAATGCAGACTGGTGCAGCCACTGTGGAAAACAGTTTGGAGATTCCTCAAAAAATTAAAAGTCGAACTGCTTTTTGACCCAGCTATCCCACTTTTAGGAATATACCCTAAGAACACCATAGCACTGTTCGAAAAGAAGGAATGCGCCCCCATGTGCGTAGCAGCATTGTTCACAATAGCAAAGATCTAGAAACAGCCCAAGTGTCCGTCAGAAGACGAGTGGATTAAAAAGCTTTGGTACATATATACTATGGAATACTACTCAGCCATAAGAAATGATGACATCGGATCATTTACAACAAAATGGATGTACCTTGATAACATTATACGGAGTGAAATAAGTAAATCAGAAAAAAAAAACTGAGAACAGCATGATTTCATACATAGGTGGGACATTTATTTTTAACATATAGCACTTATCTGAACTATTTTAAACTTTGCTAGCATTTTGAAAATGACTCTTTTTTTTCTATTACCCTTTAACCACTGAGCTTTCTAGAGCCAGAAATTAGGAAAAATGACATTTTGTCTCCACATTAGATTTAGAGAAATCAGTAAACTAACCTGTGGTTATCTTTAATTTATAAGCAAACAGAATTAACAAGAAAACTGTGCCTCACCCAAGTTCTCAAGTAGTGTAAATGTAAATAAAGTGCTTTAAGTTCTCTGATAAAAGAATCAAGAGCAAAGTTTTATATAAAAAAAAGTACCCACGATTTAAACATGAGCCAGCAACAGCCTCTAAATGAAGCAGGAAGTTGATTACGTGTATATTTTGTTATTTCTCTGTCTTCTCTTTTTGTTCATTTTTTACTCTTGGGGTCTGAGGCTCCCCTTCTGAGCCTTTCTGGTTCCCATTTATCTCCACTGTGACACCTCTCCCAGACCTAAGCTTACCCAGCCACTCAAAACCTGCATCTCCCTGTCCCATATCAAAATATCTTTATTGCACGATACACTCTTTAAGTGTGGCTCACTTTGCTATCACCCTGACAATAAAACTGTCTTACTACGATAGCTTAAAAGCATTATGGGGCTACCTCTCCGAAGACATGTCTGTGTGGGATGAACCTAGAGGGTATTACACTAAAGGAAATAAGTCAAACTGTGAAAAGCATGGACCAGATGATGTCACTTATACTTGGAATATAAAAAACAAAATAACTGAACCAACAGAACAGAAACAAACTCATAGATACAGAGAACAAACTGATGGTTGCCAGACAGAGATGGAGATGGGAGGTTGGATGACAAAGGGGAAAGGATTAAGTACAAACTGTCAGGTTTAAAATAGGCACAGGGATATAAGGTAAAGCATAGAGAATATAGTCAGCCATATTGTAATAACTATGTATGGTGTCAACGGGTTACTAGACTTATAAGAGAGATCACTGTGAATTATATAGATGTCTTACCACTGTGCTGTATATCTGAAACTAATATACGATTCACCATCAACTATAATTAAAAAATAAAATGAATGCACACATAACACTTATTAACATACATATAGTTAAAAAAATAAGATTCATGATGGTTTATAACCTGCTTTTGTTAGCAACACAAAATATGTTTCACATGGGAAAAATACACATCTGTAAAAAAAAAATCAACAACCATATGTCCATGGGAATAAATGGATCTTGGTTTAACTAAAAGGAATCAATTCTTAACGGTGGAATGTCGGGAATCTCTTGCTGAGCTGTGTGTGAGACATATGGAGAGAAAGTACATTTTCTTAATAGATCAAATCAGTCAACCTATTAATGGTTCTATAGCCCTGTGGGCAATCCCAGTCCTGATTAAATACATCCATCGTGTATATATTTGTGTGGCTTTAATTGAACTTTCCCAGTACTTTATTTTTTACTATATGTCATTATATCTACTCATATGACTCACATCTTCTCCTCTTCTCATCACATGAAAGTTGTTACAGCACACCATTTGAATAATGGCCCTATTCGCACACCCATGGTAAACTGGACCTGAAAAGCAATTATCCTGGATTAGCACAAGTCCTCTGATGCTAACTTAGCAGCCAGACCCATGCACTCCGCTGCTCCCTAACCCTCAGATACTCTTCGCAGAAAACCTGAAGAAATCTGAGTAGAGTAGTCCTTATGCTATTGGTTTAATTTACTTACCATTTATAGACCTGGCTTCAGTCAGGAAAGAGATTTATTTAGTCACTAAGAAATTCGTCCAACCTAGATACGTATTAGGCAACAATTAAATGCTTATTCATTGGTTAGCAAATAAGCGCCTTAAAGGAGAACGGGTGCGGAATCAATGTTAATGCTGGTGCAGACTTTCCAGATCACCGCTGAGCTGGATCCTCTTTTTGCTGTAGATTAGAAAACTAACGCAGTCAGTACAACCCATGAAGTGTCCAGAACAAAAGTTACTTCAGCGATTCAAGTGAAGAATAGAAGAAGCTGACTAATGGTATTGTAGGGAATGTCAAAAGTGAGAAAATTGAGGGAATAAGGCATGCTTAGTCTGGTGTTATACTAGATTATTTGTACTGAAGTTGGAGGTAAGCAAGAGCTAGACCACTGAAGTCAACCCATTTATATACCACACGTTATTTCCTTTATTTTCTTTATTTTGCTTCTTTATAAAGTAATAATTTATTGCTTAATACAACTACGAAGCACTTAGTTTTGTACTTGGTGACTTCTGTCTGTTCACTAATTTGCAATGCATAGACTCTAATATTTTTTTTTCATTTTCCTTCAAGGGTTTTAAAACTTCTGCTATAAATCTTGAATCGATTAAAAACTGATTTAGGTAAACTTTCTAGTAGGAAACAGAACTGAAGCATTTTAATCCTTGGGAAAAAATACCCTTGTCTTCTTGCACTCTTTAGAGAGTAAAAAGTCACTCTGCAGTCTTTGAATAAACGAAACAAGTCCAAGGACCAGGAGGCATTGGTCTTGCACCCTCTAGAGAGGCTCACTTTCTCCAATGAAACCTGAGGGATCAGTCTCAGCCAGGCACAGCTGGAATTCCTACAGTGTTCCCCACTGTACCTAACCATCACACCATTTTCCCGTGTCCTGTGTGTGCTACCATTTATGACTTTTTCAAACAACTATTCCAAAATGGGAGAGGCTCAGAAATGAAATAGAAAGAGTTAAAGTGGGCTGCATGCAAATAAGAACAACCCAAACCGTGGAAATTATGGGTTTGGGAAAAATGTTTTCTTGGCTTATTTGATTAACACTTTGCCACTGAGGCGAATTTTCCTTTGAGGTTTCTTATTCTGGATAGTTTTTAATGTAATTGGTTTAAGTGATACTTTACTTAAATATATCTTAAAAAGAAATCTGCCACTAACTATAAAATTTTCATGTTCAGTCCAATTGACTTCAAAGTAATCCAAAATGCTTTTTCCCAAGTGACACCTATCAGTCTCCAGCTGTGTTCCTGATGGAGACTGACATCTGAAACCAACAATTAAAGTTACCTAATGCCAGAACTCTTTAAAGACTAAAGGGCTTTACAGTACCCTATCAAAACGGCTCATAACCAACTCATACTATTATTGTTTCTATAAGTGTGCTGGGAGGATTAATTTCTTGACACTCATTTAATATTACAGGAAAAATAATTTTCAGAGCCAAAAGGTCATTCTTTGCCAAATCAGCACATTCAAAATAGTGTGTTTCATGAAAAACCAAAAATATTTTTAAGGCTTTGACTGTTTTGTATGTGTTATATAATCATTCTGGCCTTTTTCTCATTTTCTATGTAACATCAATTAAAGAATATTATTTAAATTTCAAACTTGCCTTTAAGTAACTAAAGCAAAAAGAGGAAGGAAAGACCTCAGAATAACATTACCATTCAGATTAAGGAAGGTATAACAGACCAAATCTCTTTTTCTTTAAGATTAAATGCAATTATTTTATTATTTCACAGACCTTTTTATTGGCCTTCAGATTGGGTTATTCAAGCAAAGAATGAACAGAACTGAAAGAGTTAAAAACCAGCATTTTTTTTTTGTTCTATAATGTAGATGTCTCAAAACTCATGCAACCCATCATGACTGCTCCAAATCTTAAGAAAGGTGCTTTTAAGGAAACATAGGAAAATATCATTAATATCAAACATACATTCTATGTACCAGGTCCTGATGTGGGGCTAAGGGCCGAGGGTTATGAGTGATACCAAAGGAATTCTGGCTGAAGGTGAGAAATGGACGTCCTTAACTAGGACTGCAACAAGAGCATCAACATGTAACTCCTTCATCTAACCCTCTTCCCCTCCTACTTCCTGTCAGCCTCTTCTCCAACTCCTTCTCCTCCAATTCCTCCAACTTGTTCTTCCCTGGATGTTCACCATAACCACAAATTATTAGCACCACATAGCATTAATTAAAGATATTTTTAAAAACTTAATAATTAAATTGTTCAATTACTGAGCACAATGAATGATCTATCAATACAAATAATTAAAGCAATGAATACCACTGGTTGATATTCGATAGGATACTCAATTTTTCAAGTTTCCAGTGGAGGTATCTAATCTGTAGTAGACTGATGATTCTCAATTTCATATTGCAGAAGCAAATAACTTAAATGACATACAAACTTACTGGTAAGGTTAATAAATGTTGAAATGCAAACTGTTTTTATTTGTTTTAAGAACTAATATTTTTCTGAATCAAGTACAGTATTATATTTTAAACAATATTTTGTTTTGTCATTGATAATGGCTGACTTTCAGCTGTAAAATAAGGTAAGATAAATGGTACTTTTAAATTTTCTTTTTATTTATTCATTTTAGAGAGGAGACACAGAGTGAGAGAGAGAGAGAGAGAGAAAGAGAAAGAGAGAAAGGGGGGAGGAGCTAGAAGCACCAACTCCCATATGTGCCTTAACCAGACCAGTGCAGGGTTTTGAACTGGCGACCTCAGTGTTCCCAGGTTGACACTTTATCCACTGCACCACCACAGGTCAGGCATATAAATGGTACTTTTAAGGATTAGTGGCAAACTGGATATTAAGTAGAGAATACACATATAATATTTATGAAGGTGATCTAGAGAAAGAAATATTTAGTTAAATACCTAATTTTTTAGGTGATAATAAGCCATTCCAGTTTATAAAATGTCAAGTAAACATTTACCAGAATGTTTTAAAGCTATGTGTATAGACAGATTTCTGGAGGTAAATTTCAGTTTATGGATTGCAAGTTAATTAATTTAGCAAAAGCACCACAAACAATACATTTGGATAATGACTTCCAAATTATAAATTACAACACTGAAGAGATAGTTGTTATAAATAGATTGTTTTCTAAAGAAATTAGCCCAAGTAATGGTGAGATTATCACAAATTATTTTTTCCATGCTTGATATTGTTTAGAAATATATTAGAAACATAAAAGAAATAGTTGTCCTACCTTTGCCCAGAATTTTACTTCATCTGCACCTGAATTACAGTTATAGAGACCATATTCCATGAAAAATCAAATGGGATTTGAGAAAGTCCAAACAAGAAGCAATTGTAGCTGAGATTTGTATGTGTCATTTATTCATTTTATAAGGTGATTGAGGTTCTTCAGTTTCCTCACAAGAAAATTCTAGAGGCCTTTTAATAGAAGTCCATCAAGTCATGATGTTATAAGGAAACACAAAAATAAAAAAAGCACTTACAAGGTAAGACTTTTTCCAGGAAAAGGATTTTTAAAAGAGTAGATCAACTCATGTTATAATGGCTTATTAACAAAAAGTAGAATGGGGGGTCAATTTAATGGGCAGAAATGACTGTTTCGTTTGATAGACCATCTCAAATCTCAGGCTATATGGAATTTTTTTTAAAAAGCCACAGCCATTCCTCTTTTTAATTTTTAAAATGATTTTACTTGTTCATTTTAAAGAGAAGAAAAAGAGAAAGAGAGAGAGAGAGAGAGAGTAGGGGGAGGAGCAGGAAGCATAAATTTTCATATGTACCTTGACCAGGCAAGCCCAGCGTTCTGAACGGGTGACCTCAGCATTTCAGGCCAATGTTTTCTATCCACTGAATCACCACAGGTCAGGCCTAGACATTCATTATCAAACTGATGTACAGACCTTGAGAATACAAAATTCTATAAGTATGGAGTTGAGTAATCCTTTCTGAGTTTTAATGTGAATAATTTTATTCATCTCCACTACTTTAACAAAATTGTTAATGACATTAAAATAATGGATTTTTTGTTCAATGATTTTAGGGATTTCAGTAAAATTCAGATTGAAAAAATGAAGAGTCAAAACATGTCTTTTATGTTTGATCAAGAATGGTATCAAGCTACAATTTGTAGACTCCATAACAAGCAGTAAAGTTAAACTAGGAGCCAATCTAGCTAGTTACTTATGGTATACAGACCAGTGAGGCCATGAGGAGCTGCTTTATATAAGCACACACTTCAAAGTTACAATAAAATGAAAAGGAACTAAAGCAAGTTTTTTGTTGTCATTGTTGTTTGGAAATACAACCTTCCAGGAGGTATTGTTTGCATATCAAACTAGATGTATAAACAATGCTGTTGTGGGTTTAATTTGTGAAATGAGTGTAAGCCTTGATGAACTGTGATGTTTGCTATTTGGAAATAGAAAACTACTTTTAATTTTACATATTCAACAGAAGATTGACACAAACATAAAATATGTAGACTCCCTAAATTAGCTCAAAGCTTGAAATTTTTCTCAGCAGGAATTTAAATGATAGCATTAAAGTGGTGATGTTAAAAGTTATGTCATCAGTTATGAGGTTTTATGATACAATACCCAATAAAATATTTTAAAATGCTGTGATATTAAAAATCCAAGTGAAATACTTCCAGTTGTTGGCAATGGGTACTTAAATCCATGCACAATTGTGTCCTCAGCCATTGTGGCCAGTCTTGGGTGCTACATGCGCATCATGTTTTTAGTTGATAGTTTTTTTAAGTAACACTCTGATGTGCCCAGAATGTGTTAACATTGTTTTGAGAAAAGTAATCCAACATTAATATTGATAAAGCACTTATGCTTATCAAACACAAGTATCTTTAAATAATGTTTTGATATTGAAAATAAAATTGTAAATTCAAGTGAGGCTCTACTATAAAAATAATTAATATAAATTTTAAATTAAAAAACAATGTCATACACTTACATTAATACTTCCGGTTCATTCATATTTGTCAGTTGTAACTTGCTGCCGAACTGATTGATATTGAACTACTATATGTAGTATTAGTAATGGGGTAGGTCACATTGTCTTAATGCCTGAAATTTGATGACCATGGTAAATGGATCTAATTCATTCAATCTTTAGAATAATATTCTGAATTATAAGCAACAGGAAACCTACTCTAAAGAATTGTTTTATGAGTTTCCAATTTTAACCAGAAAATACAAGGTGCTACAAAGAGTCAAACTCATAAAACAGTTAGAAAACTAGAGGAACATAAAGTAAGGGTGAGTATTGCCAATTACTCTATTGATCAGCTAGTTACATCTTTTTATAGAAATAGTATTATATTTAAGAGAGCAACTGTTAAAATTTTGTCATCCACAGTAACAATAACACACCTGTTTATATTCTCAGTAGCTTCAACTAGCACGCTAAGAATTGTGAGACCTGTATTCTACTTGCATTTCCCCCAACAGCTAATGAGAAAATCACTGAAAAAAGTTCTCTGTGCCTAGAGTTTTTAGCTAAAGAATGAGAATTTTGTGCTAGATTATAACCCAACCTATTTATAGATTTATAAAATCAGTTATCCTATGACAATTATTATATTGTTATTAAAAAGTTAAATTATCTGAAACTTTTTGGTGGGTTGCTGACAAGGTTGGAATAACCAAGTTAAAGAAACAGTGGAATTACTTCATAAAAAAAAAATGATATATTTTTTAAAATGCAAGATTTCTAAAATTCTAACCCTGGATATACTTCGATGAACTTTGCCTTATATTTTGTTACATAATCATTCAAAATAGTGTGAACACTTTTAAAAGCTATTTATATATAGGCAGCTTATCTTGATAAAATATGATTAGAAAACAAATTAAAAGCACATGAGCAAGAATAAAGGTTGGATGGAGCCCTAATACAGGAAGACAAACCACAGTAGCCTTGCTGTGAATGAGTCCTAACCATGGTTCTAAACTTTTGAACATAAGTCAAAAATAAGACACGTTATTAGTTACATAATTCTCGGTGCCATCAAGATTAAGCATCAAGATAAAGATAGTTCTGATGATGCTAATCTCCTTTGTCCTTTGCAAAAAAAGAGAGCGTAAGATACCATGAACTAATTCTCAACAACAACCTATGAAGTAGGTACACTAAATCTTTTTATTTTTTTTCTTTTTACAGAGACAGAGAGAGAGTCAGAGAGAGGGATAGACAGACAGGAACAGAGAGAGGTGAGAAGCATCAATCATTAGTTTTTCATTGCCGTCGCAACACCTTAGTTATTCATTGATTGCTTTCTCACATGTGCCTTGACCACGGGCCTTCAGCAGATCGAGTCACCCCTTGCTGGAGCCAGTGACCTTGGGTCCAAGCTGACCAGCTTTTGCTCAAGCCAGATGGGCCCGCGCTCAAACTAACGAGCTTGGGGTCTCGAACCTGGGTCTTCAGCATCCCAGTCCAACGCTCTAACCACTGTGCCACCGCCTAGTCAGGCAGTACACTAAATCTTTCCACTGGCTTATTATCACTATTAGGATTTATTGTGTCTTTTTAACAATTAAAGCTGTATCAATTAATAAGGTATATTTCAATGAGGTCTAGGCAATACAAGGAGGCTCAGACAGTGTGTATATAGAATTACTGGTTTATTCAATAGTTTTATATAGAATGCTTACTATGTGCTCTAAGATTCTACATTAAGCATTACAGAGGATTCAATGATGAATAAAATGTAGCCTGCCTACAATGTGCTATCAGTAATCATCATACCAAGTAGATTTTTATCCTCACCTATAACACATACAACAATGGAGGATGTTCATAAGAAAACAAACCAAAAGGTATCACTCAGGTCTGGGTGGTTGAGTGAAGGTGATAGTGTTAGAAGGATAGGATTGGACCAGAGATTGGTGGCTTTGAAAGGTTCCCTGGAACACCCCCCTTCTCCTCCCCAAGTAAACAAGTGGCATGAAAAGAACTTTGCTGAAAAGTGAATAATCTAATAGGAGAAACAAGGAAAGGATTATAAATAGGAAAACTAATTATGCAGCCACATACATAGTCTGTGTGAGAGTGAATGAGACCCAGATAAAGTTAGGGTTAAAAACTAATACAAAGGAAAAAGAAAGCAAAGCTTATAGGAAAGTGGGAACTATAGGACTGTTAATTGAATTATACATACTCCTAGACATTCTTTAGACTTTAAGGCTGGGTTCAAATGCTGCCTCCTTTATTCTCTTAGCTGGACACAAACTCTCTCTGCTCTGAACTAAAATAGCCTGTTTGTCAATCTTTCTTATAAGGAGCTTGACACTTTCTCATGTAATAACTATTTTTAAATGCCCTATTTTCTGCTCTAGATTGAAATTTTCTGGAAGAAAGGACTGTGCCTAGTTCACCTCTCCTCCTCCTTATACTGAATAAGCATGCTTGACTGCTAAGAACATGTGCTAAGGAACATCCCCATTTAAGTGGCCAGAGGGGATTCAAGGAGAAGACACTAAGGAGTATTCAGAGGTAGAGGTGACGAAGACCACACAGACCCACAAAAGTCAAAGGAGAAGAAAGTTCCAGCAAAGAGTTCGTCAGTGGGGCCATTCACCAAAGAACAGGTCTACAAATAAAGGGACTGAAAAAAGGATTTGACATTGAAAGTCAAGGGTTTTAGGAATTTGATATTGTGAAACCCAGGATGAAAACAAGGCAATGCCACCAGGGTTTTGAATTCCACTAGACTGATGTCCTAGGTGACTTCAGCACTGGCAGCTAACAAAGTTTTTTGGCAATAGGACCAATTTTGGGGAAAATTAAGTGTTTATGGGTTTCTTTCTTATTTTTTCATTTGAAATTAAAATAGCTTCTTTATTGACTCTCCTGGGGACAAAGGGTCAGTTCTTATAACTGAGACTGCCTTTGATTTGAAGGGTAATGAAAAGAAAGTTCTAGCATTTCAACGACTCAAATATTCAAATGAGGCAGAATTGAGGAGCAACAGCCCAAAGGCTTCCCCAAGCTGTCTCACAGGTGCACTAACTAATTTCATTTTGAAATAAAAGTTTGTGGGTTCATACTTCTGCTTCAGATGAGGTATCAACAGTTTACTTTAGATTAAAATTAAGTGAGCAGGGGAATTGCATCCGGGTCAGTTCACTTAGTTCAGTGCAATAATAATGCTTATTATCACAGCGGCACTATGGGAGACACTGAGAAATAAGAGTCTTCCCCTCCTGACTTTTCCTAACGCAGCCCTCCCTCTCCTGTGGATATAGTTCCCTGTCTCAATGGGTTGCCCTCATCCTTCCCTCCTGAGCCACAAGTCCCAATCTTTTTTTTTCCCAAGCTCATAGACTACTTTGAAAATTGTCATGAAGCTGGGATGGTTCACCACAGGACACATGCAGAACACTTTATCTTTGCTAATGTGGAATAGTAAAAAGTAAAATTCAAAAGCAGAAAGATGTTTTGAACTTCAAGGACAAATCACACTGCCTCTGTGATCATGTGTGGGTTGGCACTCTCCAACTTGAAGCAAATGAAACATCCAAGAGAAGGCTCCCCATCATGTTATCATAGTCAGTTTATTACAGTCAGGTTATCAACTGGTGAGTTTACTAATCCTTCATTCAAGCCATTTATTTACTTATTTATTTATTTATTTTAGTAAGTATTCATCAAGTGTCAGATACAAAGTGCTGTGCATGGGAGAGTAAGGGAGATGCAGGGTTCTGGTTTGCTCTCTCCGCTCTGGGCGGTTGTCACTGCTGGGACAAGGTATTTGCACTTTATGAAATAAACATTTGGAACGTATTGAAGATTCTTACCTGAAGTAACTGTATTTTAAAAATAAAAAAATCTGTATCTCTGTGTAATGAATTGGCAGAAAACAGCTTTGAAGAAGAAAAAAGGAATACCAGTTAAGGTGTGGAACTGGATGTGGGGAGGCAGCAATGATAAAAAAAAAGAAAGAAAGAAAAGGAAAGATAGATGAGGAGACATTGCCAACAGATAACTAACTTGACCATTTGGCTTATTGTATGTGAAAGGTGAGGAAGAGACATAAAGATGAACTCAAAGGGTCGAGCCTGAATGATGGCGGTGCCATTTTCAAAATTAAGTCAAGAATAAGAGCTGGTGAGATGGGTAGAGGGGATAGGATGATGCATTCAGCTTTGACTAGGCTGAGATGCCAACAGGATCTGCAGTTGAGAATGCCTAGCCCTCTGAGAGGGAGATTGATGTCTTTAAATCACCCATTTAGAGGTGAACGGAAGAGACTATAGAAGTGAATAAAACAGTAAAAGGAGAGCATCTAGGGAAGAAAAAGAAGAGAACTTATGTCTAATTTTATTTTTGAGTGTAATTAAGAGAAAAGAAGCTCTGTACGAACTAGAAAAGTAACAATCAGAGGATAAAGACAGAATCATGGAAGTCGAAAATCAAGTTAGCAGAAGACTGCCGTCAGTAACACCAAATGCTTCCTGGGAGTCAAGAATGAGGAAGACTAAGAAAAGATCATTAAGAAACCACTGATGATCTCAAAAAGAGAAGTCTCAGCAAAGGAATGAGAGCAGGTCAGATTTCTAGGATTTAGCGGCGTCTCGAAGTAGATGCACTGAGCACTGAGCAATAGTTGAGAGGATTGGTGGCAGAAAAGTATCAGGTGAACAGGAAAGTCATAATGCCTGCTGAAGAGGTTGACAAGAATGTATGCTTACAATCAAAATAACATTGTAGAAAGAAATTGTTTCTAAATGTGCTTTAAAATATAATGGAAGGAATGAACAAAACAAACCTTTCAGTAGCTTTCTATGACATTATAGTATTTTCTTTCAAAAACATTCAATCTAAATGAATTGTTGCAATTTAGCAATTTCCCTAACTTTGAGATTTTATAAAATAAAGGGATGCTGGAGTAAACCATGTTAAATGCACTGCTTTAAAGTTGTCAATTTGTTTGCCATCCTTAAAGTAAAATTCCTTTTGCTACCAATCATAGAATTGTGTATTTGGGGACTTTTGAATTATAATCAGTGAACATTTTTCATAACATCACAAGGATATACAATAAAGAATTGAATAAAAAAAGAGATTAATTGGATCTTTCCTATGTTGAAATAATTTATTTGATAAGCCAATGAAATCAAAAGAACTACAAAATGACATTGTTCATACGTATTTCAAACACAATTATCATTTAAAACTGTGCATTTGAAATACTTGATAAAACAGAATTATTATAGTATCCCAAAAGAAAGAGCATGTGAACTAAATATAGAGAAAAAAATTACACGTATGTTTGTTAGAATATGAAAGGAATGTGAGTGAGTGGGATTTTGCAGTGAAGCCAAAACCTAATGTCACAGAAGAGAAGAAAGGAACTCATTCTAGTATGTTAATGAGACCACACCCGGACCAATGCATTCAATGTGGGGTACCTCTAAACAAAAGTGAACATCTAGGAAACTGAAAATAGTTAAGAGACAAGCAATAAGCATGATTAAGGGCTTGGGGAGCCTGAAATGAAACAAGATGAAAAGGCTTTACATTTGTTTAACGTGGCTAACAGATGACTAAAAGTGGGCATGATATCTGTTTATAAACATCTGAATGTTGGGTGTAAACATGAAAGCTAGAGTAAAGTTGCATAATATGGTATGAAAAGGATTTAACTTGGAGAAAACGAAAGAGAGAATTTGAAAGTCAATACAATGAAGTTGTCTTCCAGAGTGTGCTTTTTCTTTTTTCTTTTTTTTTTAGAGACTCTGCCAAGAATGAGGAAGTGTAGCACAAAGCCCAGCAGAAGAGAATGAACCAACAGGTCCCCTGCAGATCTGGTTTCTTCACTTTCACAAACCAATAGAAACATTTTTAAGCATGATCTGTTTGCACAGAATTACTCAGAAAGTGTGTTTATTTATAGATTTTAGAAAACCAGAAGCACAGCATTTTAGATTCCTGGGCAATCATATATCCTCATTTGTTCTGTTATTGGTAGAATAAGCCAATAAAACAGTCTTAAGTGTAGTTCATACTGATGTTGACCTCTAAATGTCTATTGTCCCAAAGCTCAAAGAATTTGGCTTAGAATTTAATAAGAAACAATTGAATAATTTTATTTTAAAAGAACTGTATATACTTCCACCTGGAGTTCAAAGATACACCAACAGGGGTAACTCAAGAGATTTATTCTGGGATAGATTCTATAAGCATCTATCTTCTGTCTTCTTTTTTAGTGAATGTATTGTCTCATTCCATTTTTTTTTTAGCCTAAAGTTTGTTCTTACTAAAGTGATGGAATTGTTTTCCATTCAAGTTGCTTTAAAGAGAAATTAAAACAAAAATTAAATTATAAAAAATTTTAAACAGTTACATTTTCTCTCTTCCCAGAACAAATGATTTTCTTGGAAGAAGTTGAACATTTATGGATGTTCTGATGACCTGACTTGTGCCATATAGGACCTGCTAATGTTTCTAAATCACTTCCAGAATTTTCCAGCAGATCTTAGACTCCCGCATTGCCCTACGTGTCCTCTTAGGCTCTTGGAGTTTCTCTCTCATTGATCTACTTTTGCCTCTCCTCTTCCTTGCCTTGTAGAACTCTTGCAGTACCAGCCTGGGCCAATAGATGCTGCCACTTCATGATGTTTACAGTTGGAAACTTTTTCTGTGGTGAAGGACTAGGATAGACAGAGTGTGTTGAGGGGGAAGTAAAGGAAAAGGGAGGGTAATGGGTAATTGGTAAGTCTCTCAGGAGAGTAATTCAGTTTTTATTTGTGTGCTTATGAATTATTTAAATTTTACAAGTAAGATAGTAAGCAAAACAATATGTATGTATAAATTACTTTAAAAAAGACACTTTAATGTCTGGTGCTTCAAATATATTTTAGGCAAGAAAATCAATAATTGAATAACAGAATTTAAAAACTCATATCTAAAAGTATTTTAGACTCAACATTTCTCTACAGTAATGGAAAGACTTAAAAATATTTTTTTGAGAGCCCAAGGGATATAAGAAATGTAATTCTTTAGTGTTTTGCAAACTGATGTGTAAGATAATTTTAGGTGGTACAGGATAAATTATTTTTATTTCCATAATATAGATTTATTTGCAAGGTCACTTTGTCTTCATGGCTAGTTGTATTGGTTTTCCATTAATGGTGATCACGAAAAGCTTCCTTTATCAGACAAATAGATTTAATACCTTATTTAAAGGAAAATATTGACTCATTAATATTATAGGTTTTATGGCAATAAGTATAAAAGTGGTATTCAATAGAAATCCTAGAAATATTGCCTTGTTTAAACACACAATACATTTTCATCTCTATAACCTTACAATTCTTTATTTATTACACTCAGCTTATTTCAATGTCAACTGAAAATGTGACCTTTTATATCACTCATAGTGGTATCCATGTAACACAGGGGTGTGCAGAGTAGGTTTACAGAGTGACAGACTCCTGCATGTGCACCCATGGGGATCCACCTAGGAAACCCACAAGGAGGTGATGCTGGTCATCTGGGACCCTTGCTCTGTTGCAATTGGAGCTATATTGTAGCACCTGAGGCAGAGGCCATGGAGCCATCCTCGGTGCCTGGGGCCAACTAGCTTGAACCATTTGAGCCATGGCTGTGGGAGAGGAAAGAGAGACAGAAAGAGGGAGAGGGAGAGAGAGAGAGAGAGAGAAGGGGATGGTGAAGGGGTGGAGAAGCAGAAGGGGGCTTCTCCTGTGTGCCCTGACTGGGAATCAAACCCAGGACTTCCACATACCTGGCCAATGCTCTACCACTGACCCAGCCGGCCAGGACCTGGATTTTTATTTTATCTAAATTATAAATCTTTCCATCTTTATTTAGAGGCCATATTAACACTTAATATTCTATATTGAAATGAAATTCAAAATTTTGTGACTTTATGAGGATAGTATTTAATTCAGCATTGTATTTAATTTTTCATGATATTTGCTATAGCCACTGAGAATTTCTAGACACCAAATCAGTTACAAAACTTTTAAACTGCTATATTTCCTGTAACATATACACTGTACTGAGATTAATTAATAATTTTCTGACAACTACTGCTATACCACAGTGGCTAGAGTGATCTTTGGGGTTACACACAGGTTGGTTTCAATCTTAGGTCTGCAATTTTTTAGGAAGTTACTACAAATTACGAACCCTTAGGTTTCTTTCCTATAAAACGAGAAAAAAAAATAATGGGTAAAGTTATCTAAATTTGTCCATTGATATTTCTGGTGTGAGTGTATATAACTGGCATCCTCTTCAGGCCAGAATGCTTGGGGTTCTAAATCTTCTTTGCACCAAGACCACCGCCAAAACCCTTTCTTCCTTGAGAACCAGGAAAAGGAACATTATACCTGGCAAGTGCCTACTCCTACCTTCCCCCAATTAATCTGCAGGGAAGGACACTCAATGAGTGGTGAGAGCAACAATGTATGCCTTTATCAGTTTAAAATCCAACCTTACCTTTTCCATTGCCTGTTAATAATTGCAGATAATGCTCCACTAATTAAAAAATAAATTCAAAAATGTAACTATAAATATCAGATATTGTTTTTGCTTTTGAACTTGACAGTATTCATACCAGTTGCATAAGGAGGTATATAGCAATAGAAGACAAACAAAAACTCAGGGACGTACGGTCATGGACAACAGTGGGGTGACTGCTGGAGGGGGAATGGAGGAGGGGATGGGAGCATAAATGGTAATGGACAAGGAAGATTTGACTTGGGGATATTAACACACAATACTGTGTACAAAGATGTGTTGTAGAAATGAGCACCTGAAACCTGTGTGATAATGTTAACTAGTATCACCCTAATAAATTCAATAATAATTAAAAAAAAAAAAACAAGTTGAAGTAGAGGGGGAAAGCTTTCCCTGAACTTTTTACAGAGTATAATTTAGTTGACAATGTATTACAACTAAATATTCTCCCAATGGGAGTAATTTATGCCAGTTGACTTGTAATTTCTCAGGCCACATCTAAGGCAGCGGTGGTGGTAGGGTGGTGGTAGTTGGGGAGAGGAGTGGCTTGCTGAATCATAGGCTTTGTGGTTAGAGACCACTGGGTTTGTCCTTGGGAAAGTTGGTGGGGTTTCTCTGGGCCTCGGTTTACTTAGCTCTTATAGGGGCTTAAATGATCATCATAGAGTTGCTGCAAAATTAAATGAACCCACATGCACCATAAGTGGCCAGAATAAATACTCAGTAAATTCTCAGTACACTTACATTATTAAAACACTTAAAATTGATGTGAGAAAGATGTTCCTTAGACAATAGGTTGTAGGAAGAGGTGATTAAATGGATGCAAAATTTATTTATTGTTTATAGTGTATTTTGCTTCAGCCCCTGTTCGTGATATGCATGTGTGCAATCCTACGCGGGTCATAATACATGCGCAGAAGGCTTAGAAATGAAATGTCACTTCAGCAATGTGCCTGGGGAAGCTCTGACGCTGCCTTGGAAGTCAGTCGTCGCTGCCTGACCTTTGGTCGTCTGGGAGGGATGCCTATACCTGCGCCCAGCGCTGGAAGGGGCCCAGGCCCTTCCCAGCACAGCCTATTCCCAGACTGCTTGCTCGTTCCTAGCATACATCTTCACGGAAAAGGGTTATTCCTCCCTTCAGTGAAAGTTTCCCAGTCTGGAGTGGGTTGGTTTTTATTTTACGTTGTTTCAAGTAGGCGAAGTCCCTTCTGTCTCCTCCCTTGGGGTAAGTGGAAAGGAGTCCATCAGGACGTCCGCAGTGGCCTACACCCGGGGACGGGACAGCGGCCGAGTTAGAGACAGCTAGGCTACTGCCCCCGCAGAAGCAGGTGGGGACAGACAACGTTTCCCTAGTTCCGGCAGGAGAGTGCGGCCGCGGGTCCCTCCCCTCAACCTGGAGGTCTCAGCGGCCAGCGCCTGGACGGTGGGGGGCGGGGTGGGGACGGCTCTGAGAGCGCGGAGATTACCGCGGCGCCACCAGGCATGATGCCCAGGGTCCCAAGCGGTTTCCCCACGCAGGACCGCAAACGATGACAACAGGCAATCGTCACCCTAGGTCTAATAAAAAAGAGGCAGTTTCCCGCTCACCGCCGCCGCTTGAAGCCTGCCTCCAGGCCTCCGGCAGCCTCCAGTGGCCGCGGGCGCCGGCGGCGGCGTCCCCCGCCCCCAACCCCGCGCGCAAGTGCGAGGCTGCCCGCGGCGCGGCGCACGCTCCACCGCTCTCGGCTGCCGCGCAAAACTTCGAGTCTGTCCACGAGAAGTTGTCGCTCCCCTTCCAGAGGGGAACAGAGCTTTGGGAAACGCTGGGGAGTGACGACTGCGGTGGCTGGGCGCGCGATCTCTTTTCCTTTTCTTCTACTTTTTTTCTCCTTGTCGTCAGTCCACAGTTTTGGCTCCTCTCCTTTCCTCCTCCCCCTCGGAGCCGGCTTGTCCCCCCGCCCCGTTTCTCCCCCACTTGTGTATGCTATTTGTTGGGGGGTGACCGAAGGGGATGTCCTGTTTTCACCAGAGGCACAGCGCGAAGGGGAAACTTCGACACTGGAAGGAAAGAGAATAAATAGCTAAATACGGACGCACGGCTCCGCTTCTGGGACAGACACTTGAACTTCAGGATCCCTAGGCGGTCGGGGCGGCGAGAGGTGAGTGCCCCTTGCTTCGAACCCCATCTAGGGCCTGGCGTGCGGGAGTTCAGGTTTAAGGGGGCCGTACACTCTACCCAGGACTGTGCGCCGGGCGTTGGGGACCGAGGGCACTCGGCGGGACAGTGTCCGCGCCGGAGTCCCCACGGCTGCTGGGAGGCGGAGTGCCGCACCTCGGCCGGGCCGCTCGGACTGCGGCGGTGCGTGCGCGCAGGAGTACGCCCCAGCGCCCGCTGCCTCGGTTGAGCCTTCCTGCCGCCTGCGGGGCCGTGTTGGAGCCGGCACTGAACCGGGTGCGCCGCTCTCTACCTGCACTCCGACCCCGCTTCGCAGAGATGCGCTTCCCAGGGTCTCCCCTTCATCCTTGCTGTGACTTTTATTACTTTGTGATGACTAGCTAGATAAGCCTGGGGCAGGGATGCTGACCCGGGTCCCGGGGAAGGAAGGCCCAGACGCCTAGAGTTTTCACGATCCTGGGTGCGTGTGTACGTTAAGTGCTTGTGCTCCAATCTCCGGGCGCGAACCGGGCTTTTATACTGCGGCCATCCCACTTTAATAGTTTTTCTGTGGCGTGGTCCGAACGTCTCCTGCAGTTTGCCAGGGTCCGTGAAATTAGAGGCGCCTTGTCAGAGGAGTCGCGTTCATTGGCTCGGGACGCAGATGCCATGGAAGGATTATAACTTCTCTAAACGAAGGGACCTGTTTGGGGGAGCGGGTTTTCTGTCTTTTCCAAGCCTTCTGGTTCGGGGGTGGTTGTGGGACTGGAAACGGCTTGCTGCTATAGCATCGTTAAGCGGTGTTTGGTAGTAGACTTTGTGCGTGCTTGTTTTACTTTGCGCCGCACCGCTGCCAGGACTTTCATTTAATAGCACTTTGAAGATGTTTCTTTCTTTGTATACATTATTCGGAACAGCTTGGAGCTATTAGGGAATTTTTCGACCGAGTCCCTTGGCAGAGTGGCGGCGAAACTGGAAAGAGCAGTTTAATTTTTGTCATCTCTTCTCTAGTTGGGGGTGATGGTGTCTCCCCTCACCACCACCTCTTTGCCCCTTCCCTTGAAAACTAGGGGGTTTGTGCGTTGGGTGAGTGTGTGTGTGTGTGTTTGGTGTGAGTGGGGGGAGGGTGTTGTTTGTAGACAGTCTTTTCTCCCCTCCGCCCTACAGTACCAAGGGGACAGTTATTCATGAATCCTAACCTGAGGGCAATGAAAGAAGGTGCAGGTCCCTCGGTCTGCTAAGGTGCAGAAGAGCAACGGGGGGTGTGTTTTGGTTTCAGAGCAGTTCCACGTGGAGCACCTCCGTGTGCGTGTGTGTTGTGTACTTGATCTGTGAGGAGGTAACAGGAGTCTCGTGTTCAAACCCAGTGGGCTGTTGGCCATTAATTTGCTTTCCTGGCTGTCATTACAGACACTTCCAAAATCTGATACCTAAGAGAACCAACAGGTTAGGTTTCACATTAAGAGCTCATACTTAACAGTTTTCTTTCTCCCTTTCCCCTTTTGGCTTGGCACCCTGGGATCAACGTAACTGATGGAGCGAAACATATCTTCTCGAATATGGCATTTTGTTCCTTTTCTCATCAGCAAGCTACTTTTTGCACCCTCGGGCGTTTGTCAGTTTCAGAGCGGGCTCCTGCGGGACTTAGGTGGGGAGTCTTAGGAGCGTTTAACAACCCCGGGCGCCCCTTCAACAGCTTCTGAAGTTTCACTTACACGTAGGTGACTGACAGTATTGAAAGTTGACGATGGTTTTTTCTTTGTTGGGTTGTTTTTGTTATTTTTTCAAATCTTAGGACATGGACTGTACTTGATAACCTTTCCTGGTAGAACTTCTTAAGCCGAAATATTGCTTTTTTATTTCTCTCTTTTAAAATATTTCTGGCCAGTTTATAGCCCAAGAACCAAAAGCTAGGAAGAGGCACAGGCAGAGAATTCTAAAACAAAATGTTTGGTACATGGTATAGTGCGTTTTAGGAGACTGTATTCAAAGACATTTATGTACTTTAAAAAATAACAGTATTCCAAGAAACAAGTAGCAGAAGTAACAAGAGACAAACTATTTTGTGTGGGGCCAGACTGCCAGAATATAATTTTTATGGCAACAATACCAAATGCAGATATAACTACATCCTTTTTAATTATTATAAACCATAAAAATAGTTTATTCCACCTGATTAAAAGCTGTAAGTCATTCAGAGTTAAACCAATTTTTAGAAATCACTGTATAAGAAAGTTAAAACCTTGAAGAGTTACAGCTTTAAAAGTAACATAATTAGCTTATCTGGAAACTTTCTGTTTTTTTTTTTCTGATTATTAGGGCAGTAATTTTGTCTTTTATAGCAAGTGAAGATCTAAAATTTCAAAACAGGATTTTCAAAAGCCTGTTTCCTTTGTCAATTTCCTGAAGATACTGTGCTTCAACATTTTAAGACCATCAAAATTACAGGTTGTTTCACAGACAGCTTAAATAAAAATCATTACTTGATTATATTTATTAATGAGTAAGTGTTTTGTGGGCTATTAGGAACTTAATTTCACTTTTACGAAATGGAAAGCTTTATGTATATGTATATATTTATAGTTAATATTTAAATAATATGTTCAGTTTTAAAAATTAAAAAACTCAAAGCTTGTCTAAAAACAAATTGGTTGAAGAACAACGGTTATTCTTATTAAAAATATAAATACTGTTTTCCACAGGGTTTTTCGAAGCTAGTTGATAAAAAAGTCTGCAAAGGATTTTCTTTTCTGAGGGTAGACTGGCAGATGAGTAGTTTGTCATTTTACTATATTTTTTTTCTTTTTTAAAAAACTTCTTTGAGTTTAATAAAAAGAAAAGATTTTAATTTCTAAGGGTTTCCTTTCTAATTATATTGTGATTTGGGGTGTAAATAAATTTTACATAGCCCCGGGAAATAGAGTGTCCCGTTTCATGTTTTCAATCTCTGTTGCAAGCTCTAAATGACTGATGCTGTGTCTAAAAATATATTTGTGTGGCTTGGTATTTCATTTTTTTTTAAATTTATGAACTGGAATTGAATTATCGAGAGTTTTTAGGAATAGAATGGTAGAAAAACCATATCTATTGTTATGAAAACTCAGGAAGTTGGAAAGTTCATGTTCTAATTCTCAAATAGTAAAATCAAAATTATTTTACCCAATGGAAGTTTTTATGTAGAATTCAAGAATAGGAGAGATAATTCTTTTCAAGACTTAATGAAGTGTTAAGTAATTCAAAAGTGCAAGTATTATGTTTTCTCATTATCTTTTCTTTTTATTTTTTCTGGTAGGTAAATGCAGGAACACTGAACATGTAGTGAAAACAGGCCCCCCTTTATAAGGAGTTTATTCACCATAGTTCTGTATTGCAGCTGCTGATCATATTTCATGGAGCTGTTAAAGCACTTAAAACCTAAAATTAGGTACTGTCTGGTTGTAAATATTTCAGATCACTCATTTCAGAAACAAACAGAAAAGCATGCTATCAAAAGTAGGAGACATTTTGAATCCTCTCATTGGAGAGCTGAACACACCTCTATCAAGCACATTGTTTTTTCAGTGAGAATGTAATCATGACAGTTTCTTTTACAAATGGATATTATTCTCGCATATTCTGAACTCTTACAAAGTGTCTCCCTGTAGAGTATCTTAAACTGACTGTATTCAGAAATACAGTTGGGGGATTTTATTACAATGGTTACTAGGTGAATGAAATGAACACCCAAGAGGAATGGGATGAGGTTGCAAGTAAGTGTACCTGCTTCTCTCATGGATTTTTCCCAGTGGACCAAGAAATACCATGTTCTTTCAGGCATGCTCTAGAAATGGGTGAGATGCAACGTGTATTTAATTGTAGTATGTGGAATACTGCATTTTGCAGTCAGATGTGTTTTAATGCAGGGAACACTGAATATTCATTAAGTTGTACGTGGAGCCAAACTTGGTGTCATTTAACTTGAACTTGAGTGCAAGAAAATAAACAAGAGAGTCACATTTTCAAAAGCAGCACACACAACTTCCACTGCTTGTGAGTCTGAAGACTTTGTAAACATTGCTGTCATCTCATATTACTTACGGCACTGCGTATTAATATATACCTTCGTGATATACCATTTTGCTTTTCACTGTTTATGGTTCTTATCATGTCCCCATCCATGTTTTCGCTAGTAGAGAGGTACTGACAGTGAATACCACTATTCTTCTTTAACTCCCTTCCCTCTTTCAAAAAAAGAGATAAAACAGATTAATTTAAAAATAGAAACCATTTTTGTTATCAAAACCACATTTCTATGAGTGGTTTTAAACAGTTTCAGAGAGCGTGCCTCTGCGTCTCACTGTAACCTTTTCTGTCATTGAAAGGTGCTAATTGATCTTAGGGCACTGACATAATAGTATAGTTTGATATTTGAAACCTTTCAGCATTGGTCTGGCCCTTTCCTCACCCTGAGATTTCAGTGCATGGCTGATGAGGAATAACATCGTATTAAGATACCAGGAGTCTAAATTTTCCCCCATATAAGACATTTTAATACAACATAGTCACACTTAGAGCTTTTATTTAAGCACAGTGGTAAATTTATTTTAATGTATTTCTGGACCATGAGGAAAATGATTGTTACCATGTTAGGATTTTTTAGTGTTAGTTTTCCACAGGTACATCATTTTTAGATTGAAAATTTTAGATAAAGTCTAAATTGCTGTAATCACATTGGAATATTTTCAAAGTGAGGTTTTATTAAATCCATATAGAATAGCAATCTTGAAATCTTATATCTGAAGTTTATTTTCTTACACATATTTATATATTAAGGTATATTTTAAAATAAAAATTGCCAGTTTGGATATCATACAGTTGTAATTTTTTTGTCTGTTTCATCAAAATTGTAGTTGTCATCATCAATCATTATCATCATGACATCATAGCTGACATTTATTTAGAATTTACTTTATACAAAATACTTTGAAGTATTTATGTGGATTAGCTAATTTTAGTCTTCTCAACTATGCCATAAATTAGGTACTTTTATTATTCCCATTTTACAGGTGAGGAAACTGAGACCCAGGCATCCAGTGGAGTGGAGCCAGGATCCCAACTCCACAGTGACCCCAGAGCCCTTATCTTTAAGCGGTGTGCTAGGCAGTTGCTCCCACCGGTCAGGTACACAGAATTCATTTTAGGTGTTACTCAAACATTTTATTTTTATATTATTAGTTATATATTTATTTCTAAGGATATTAGAAAAATGTGTTAAATTTCATTTTAAGCCTGTATTTTCATGGATAATATTAAGACAAGGCCAAAAAAGTATTGAAGTAAAAATAATCTTAAAAAGCACCTATTTAAAGAAACATATTAAATAACAAACAGCGAACAAGTGCTTGGCCGAAATAGCCAAAATCATGAAGGTTGGTGGCAAATGACTAATTTGGATAAACTCTTACTCAGGAATGCTTCCCAATTGTTAAGAAGTTGTGACTAGGTCTTTTTAATATTTACCTTGCATGGAGAGTTTTCTTTGCCTTTCAAGCCTTATCCGTTGGTTAGAAGTGATCAGTTTTACAGGGTAGTTTTTTATTTGCTTGTTTTAAGCTTGATAGCTGTTTAAGATTCTCAAATCTACACATTTACATTGACTCAAGTAATAAGGACTGCATCATGATTACCAGAGGCAAGTTTAAATTATGATGGAATCAGCCATATTTTGGAAATGTTTTCAACTTAACACAGATATCAGCAGTTGCATTTTTAAGGATTTTTTTCTAGGTGAACACTTGTATTGCTGCTATTAATCTATTTTAAAACTTTAAGGTCTTTTTTCACTGCAGCAGGGATTTTCACTTTTTACTTATTTATTTAGTCACAGACCCTTTTGTTCAAATGAATATTGACTCTATGCCCACTAGAGAAATATCCAGTGCTTGGGACGTGTGTGGCTTGTGACTCACTCAACAACACTGCCATTGCCACCTCCCAAAGTCTCTTTGAGGGTCTTCCGGTGTGTAAAAATCGCTGGAAAAATGAACAAGTCTTGTGACAAAAGTGGACAGAGGACCTGCTCTAGTATGTACGTGTGGCACTCACTAGAAACTAAAACTAAATGAATACTGAAACAAAACATCCCAAAAAAGCAACTCTCAAATACCACGAAACATCTCCAGTGTAATTACATAGGTGAAAGGTCTGTCTGTTCACTCTGGTATAACTTGAATATTCTTATTAACCAGTCTGTAACTTTATTTCAGTTTAGTACTAAGAAAATAAAAATAGTTAAAGTGTTTCCCACAGAGAGAATAGGTCTGATGGAGGCACACAGAATTTGTACATGCAATGATTTGTGTTATTAGAGCATTTTTCCTTTAAAGAGTTTATGAAGAAATACCAGCAGTTGCATAAATTGAACTGACCTTAACTTTTCATATACATTATTACTACTTTTTCTGTTATTCTTTCCAAAATGAAAGTGATGTGTCTTGTGAAAGATCACAGTTAAATCCTAGAAATTTACATTTGTATGCCATTAAGTTTAATTCTACCCACAAAAGCAATAGCATTAAATTTGAAATTCTGTCTTTAAGCAAATAGGTGTACCATATACTGGGAGAACTTTTCCTCTGCAAGGTCCTATACACAACTCACAGACCTCTGAATATACCCAGCGGGGGGAATCTACTCATTACATTTTACCTCTGACTCTGAATTCCCTAATGTTAAAGGCTTTAAAAACACCTGAACGTTCTGACAAAGATTGAATATTTTTACCTTAATGTGTCTAGTATGTTGAAAGTTGATGATAACTTGGGGAGTCAACAGATCTCAGAAATAGCAAACTCTTTTTATTTAACATTTTGTATTTTAATGTAAATGTTTATTCATGCGTGATTATGACTCTAGTAATTCTAATGAGATTTAATCACAAGGTGTGTGAGCAATGTTCAAGTTTCCTTTTGCAGGTTTTCAGTAATCTCAAACTGTGCTTCTAGTAAATCACTTAGAAATGCAAATTTCAGTGCGTCCATTAAGAACAGCAATACTTCCAAAACATGTTATGTCAACTTTCAGGTGTTAAGATGATGCTACTGTTTTATATTTCTTAGTTGACGATTTTTAATTTAGGTCTATTTTTGTTGTTGTTGTTTAATTGTTGACGTTAGTTTTTAAAGGCTTCACTCAGGAAAATACCTAGCAAAGTTCTGGGTACATGTAAATGCTTTTTAAATTCCTTTTTATTTTCTGTGTTGCTAAAGATATGCAAAAATTAGGTTGAGGTGAATAGGTTTTTTCCTACTCTGCATAGTTTCTTATTATAATAAGTTTTGGTTTCTCTTGACATATACTATTTACAAGGAATGTTTAGCATAGTGAGTTAACCATGGTAACCAAGGTCACAGGTTTAATCCTCAGATATTGTGTTAGCTTTAGGTGGGCAACTGTCCTATACACACTTTCTCATATCATCTTTGTTATAAAAAGTATAGTTGTGATAGCTTGACTGCTTCTTTTTGGGGGACCATTCTGGGCTCTGCCAGATCTGGCTCTAATACTCTCCTCCCCATTCCTAGGATGTTCAGCCACATTTGTTTAGTTTGTATCAGGGTCCTCCTTGACTAAAAATCCTTTTAAAACTTTTCTGTAGGACAAATTCCAAAATTCTTAGCACAGAGTAAAGAGATCTTCATGCTGAGAACCTTGCTCAGGCGGCCATTCTCCTCTCCTACTATCCACTCACAAGAAATCTCTTCTCTAGCCATATGGAATACTGCATTTTTCAAATATACTGCTCACAAAAATTAGGGAGTATTTCAAAATGAATATGAAGCTATAAAATATTCCCTAATTTTTGTGACCAGTATACATGCTGGTTATTTCCATTTCATTTCTTCACGCATGTGATTCTTTCTGTCTGGAAGACCTCTCGCCTCTGCCCCTGAAACTTTCTTTCCTACTCCTTTTTCAAGATTCAAGAGGCAAAATGTTACCTCCACTGGTAAGTTCTTCCGAATTCCAGAGGCTGAATTGGAAGTTTCTTTTTCTTTACTGCCAAAGCTCACAGTTTCTACCTTTTGCATGGCGCTTGCCGCATTGAAATGTTACAGGTTACGCGAGTTTAAGTGTTGTTCTAGACTGAGAATTTACTGAAGTGATTACCGATATTTGTCATTTCAGTATCTGTCGTAAGGAGGGGTCAGTAAATTCCTGTTGAGTGAATGCCGTTCACCCTGAGAAAGAAGATACTTACTAAGAAGGGCTCCTGTGGCTAATTGGAATCAAATTTAAATTCAGAGCCTAGAAGCTCTTCTAAACAGGGGCCTCACACACGAGCTGCTTTTCAGGGAGAAACCTGCACTAAGCTGTCTGCCTCCTGCCCTGAATTCCCTGCAAGCACTGTGTTCTTAAAATCTAAGCCAGCCTTTATAAATGTGTTAGTTCCTGGAATTGTATTTCAACCAATAGGACTGTGACTTTCCCTGTCCAATCAGAGCCATATAACTATATTCTCATTAGCATCTTTACCATCCAATCAGAATATTTTATTCTGACCAACCAAGACAGTACTTTTTGGACAAATCACAACATGAGGATTTGGAGTCCTCATTTGTATGATGGACCAATCAGGGACTTCTATATAAATCAGCTCCCCTCTGGCTCTGAGATCACACTTCCCTTTCTGCCAATGACCAAGTAGTGATTCTGTACCTCCAATTCCTGTCCTGGAAACTGAAAAACACTCAAGATGTCTCACAGGAGCAGAACAAGGCTGTCTAATTTGGAAAGGGGCCTTGCCCAGGGCCACCTCACAGCTATGCTGTTACACAGTCATGCTGATTCATAATTGAGCTTTAACACAATGAAGCAGCTCCATAGCTATACTGTATCATGACTGAGCTGCTTGTACTGCACAAAGTTTTCTCCTTCACTACACTCCAAGTTGAGGATTTCTGTTGACATTGATTTGGCACCAAAAACCTTGATTGACAATGTATAAAGGATATGGGAATGAGAGCAGTGATGGTGACACAGACATTCTCTGCCACGAGATTGGGAACAGTGGGAATAACTGCGACCATAACGAGTCAGGGCAGTCTTATGAAGAGCCTCAGGAAAGTTGTGTATTAACCCAGTAGAATTGTAGCTCTGAATTCAGGCCTGACTTATGCATATGTGTATATTAATGTAGAGATGTACTTGTTTCCTACATAACCATTGGGAAGTCACTGATCTAGCAGACAAGCCATGGATCCCTACAGTCTCTGGAGATGTGGGTATTTTATAGCATTTGAATTCTGAAGATCCCATTTCTTTTTATAGCATAGTGTGGTTAAGTATAAAGAATATGGAGCCAGGTTGCTTGGGTTGGCACCCCAGCTCTGACTCTTAACAACTCCGTAATGATAAGCGTGTTACTTAAACTGGTTTTGCTTCAGATTTCTGAAGTGTAATAGAAGATACTCCATGGGGTTCTTATGATAATTCCAAATATAAATATATGTAAGCATTTAGAATAGTGTCTGATAGAAGTTTTAACTATTATAAATGTATACCCTCCACTATATTACCCAAAATATTCCAGAGGTTTCTAGAACTGAAAGTCCTTTTGTGGACGTGGACTAGGGACCATAAATTGAGTCCTCAGTGTTTCAAGTAAAAATCTGGTTCTCTGGGGTAATCTGGGCAAATCTAAGAGAAGACTTAGAGGTGCGCAGAACTCAGCTGGGGTCACTTGTGGTCATTTGTGTTGCAGAGGGTTTCTTTTAATACTTCCACATACAGTAATCTAGATTTGTAAACATGTGTGTGTGTGTGTGTGTGTGTGTGTGAGAGAGAGACAGAGAGAGAGACAGAGACAGAGATAGAGAGAGGGACAGATAGGGACAGACAGACAGGAAGGAAGAGAGAGGAGAAGCATCAATTCTTTGTTGCAACACCTTAGTTGTTCATTGATTGCTTTTTCATATGTGCCTTGACCAGGGAGGCTACAGCAGACCGAGTGACCCCTTGCTCAACCCAGCAACTTTGGGCTCAAGCTGGTGAGCCTTGCTCAAACCAGATGAGCCTGTGCTCAAGCCGGTGACCTCGGGGTTACGAACTTGGGTCCTCTGCTTCCCAGTCCGATGCTCTATCCACTAAGCCACCACCTGGTCAGGCTAGATTTGTAAACATTTTGATCTATGTGGTTCCTTAACTATCCTAAACAATAATATAAGTGCTCTTATTTTACAGACAATATTTGTGTCCTCAGTTGCTTTTTCTTCAGCCTGAAGACACCAATTATAAGAATTTGTATAATTTTCATCTGCCAGTGGGATTGATGAAATCAGTTTAAACTTTTTAAAAGATAACTCTAAACATTGCTATGTTTATTATGTTTGTGGAGACAATAGGAGATTGTTAGCACTTCTGTTTCTAGAACTTGTCGCTGGTCCTTGGATTCAGATGTAATGACTATATGGTAGAGTGGGGCTGAGTAAGGAAGGAAAGTTAAAATATTAATTTCTGAGGCCCCATTTTTATGCTTACCTGGAGTTGATGCCAGGTATAGCTGTGGGGGAAAAGAAAAGGATATTAATATTAATGTGTCTTGATCCTCAATATATTTAGACCAGGCTTTCTTAAATTCTGCTTACTGACATTCTGAACTATTTATGTTTTTGTTGGGTACTGTGGCTGTCCTTTGCATTATAGGGTGTTCAGTAGCATCCCTAGTCTCTGCCCACTAGATGCCAGTAGCACCTTCCCCCGAGGAATGAGAGTGTCTCCAGACATTGCCAGATGCCCTGTAGAAACAAAATTCTCCCTAGTTGAGAACCCAGATCCAAAGTAGAGTCTAAGATCACTTGATATTGTCAAAAGATTCCCGAAGGTCTTCATGAGAAGATTGTTCTATTTTCAGTCAAGTGTAGAGAATCATACCTTCATCCCAAATTTAAGCACAAGGTCAAACAACTCTCATTGGTCTGTGTTGATACATTAATTTTATGTGGAGGACGTTTACAGATAAACTTCACACGGTTGACTGTCTTTGGCTTATTTTCCTTTACAGGAAATAATATGAGTGGGGGAGCAGAATATCTGGGAAAGAATATAGGAAGCAGATATTTATCTGACTCAATTATATGTCTATTATTTGTATGGTATTTACTGTTAGTTGTTAGAAGATACTTTTGGGTCATTTTCAATAATGGCAATTACATGTCCTTTTCAGTAGATAAATATGCAGTGATAAGAAACTTGTACTTTATTCAGTTAGTAGTGTCAGAAAGAGTTATTACCTATTATCACAACTGCCTAAGAATAAAATAGTTAATGAATTAAATACTTTCTTCATTTGATATAATGAGAAATTTTCAAATGAAGTATGACTTAGCTTTCAATTCATACCGCAATTTTAGAATCTTGAGTTTAATGACATTGGTACAATCTGGAGAAAGTAAAATTTAAAATATTGCATGTAGAAGCTTTTTTGGTAAATTACTAAATTCAAACCTATATTCTAATTCTATAGGTTTAATCTTGGCATACATTTAGTCTATGAATAGCTGTGCAGTTGACTGAAAATAAATGTGACTCTAGTCTGAGTACGACCTCTGAACTCTGCCTGTTTTGGGTATATGAAACATGTTCCAAAAATTACTGAAAGGAACAAAATAGGAACATGTAATATAAACATAAAAAGAGAAGATAATTTGGCCCACAAAAATTTTGGGTTGAATGTGAAAATTATTTAAAATATGAAACACTAATATTATAAATATATGACTAGACTAATATCCACGAGGTTTAAATGCCACTAATAATTGCAAAGATGCTTGAAATTCCACGCATATGTATTGTCTAATTTAGTGCTTTTCCTTTAATTATATTAGGCAGGTACTCATGTTACCTGGAAGGAGTCACACTAACCTTGTGATTTCACATTATTTACTAATTGATACTGAAGCAAGCAGGGTAGAGGTACTTGAAAGCAAACTGCCTGTCTGTCTGCTTCTTGCTCTATCTTACCTCTCCTTAGACTTATGCTTTAATTTTTGAAATGTACTCTTCAGGGGGCATAGTGGCTCCAAATATAACATACTGTATGTGACCAAAATGTCTTTCTGTTCTAAGAACAGAAGGACCTGGCACAGCTACTTGTTAGCAGATAGGTGGAGTGGGTGCTGGGCAACCCAGTGACAGATGGGGGCCATACTAAGGGACCTGGGGAGGGAGTTGTATGTCAGGGGCTTAAATCATAAGTTTTCAGACAATGGAGTAGAGTTCTGCTCCATGCACTGACAGGAAGTACAGAGAAGGTCTAGCAAACCTCAAGTCCATCCGGGCACTTTATGCCTGACATTGAACAGGAAGCCTGGTGAGCCCTTACTCATTGGAGAAGAGCCAGCAAACTAGAGGTTCTGTTTTTCCAAATACTTTTGGGTTCATAAATCAGAGACCCCCAGAGAAAATTCAAGTCACATATCTACTTTTTCAGCTTGGTTCTTTGTACAGTGGATCCTAATATAAGACTTGCCTTTATGCATACTCTATGGCAGTGGTTTTCAAACATTTTACATTTGGGGACCAGTAAAAATGAGAATGATTTTGGGGACATCTAAGACAAAATCACCCTGAAAATAAGCAGATTTGACTAAGATCATTGGGTCTGTAATTTTCAGACTACTTCAGGGTGTTTAACTCTTTCTCAGACTGGAACAAAATTTCTGATGGACCGTCCCACTGACCATTAGTTAAAAAACACTGCTCTAGGGCATAAAATATAATTAGACACTCCCTTTCCTCTTCCTGGGGTACTCTCACCAAATCCTACCCTGCTCCAGCTCCCTTAATCTACTTGCCTCTTATTTTTTTTTTGCTACCTACCTGAAAAAAAAAAAAAAAAAGCTACTCATCTTTCAAGGATTAGCTCAAATGTCACCTCCTCTGGGAAGCCTTCCCTAAGGCTCAGGCAGAATTCATTCTTTCCTCTCTGTAAGACCATTAATATAACAGCATGTTGTTCTGGGGCTAAGTATATGTGAGTCTGACTTCTAGGGAGCATCTGGCCTTACTGAATGGGGAGCTCATGAATTCCCACTCTGTAGCCCCAATGCCTGCACATACGGATGGAAATTCAGTAGCTACACACACTATTCCGTGCATGTTTTCGAAGGACTTTCATCCGAAGACATAACTACAAAGAAGGAATTCTGTTCACTTTTTGTGGCCATGGAAACAGAATGATTAGTTTCTATTCTAACTTATTTAAGGCTTCATTTGTACCTGTGGTCCAGCATGAACGGGCATTTTGAATAAACTGAAATTAAGACAAATTCTACTTGAGGTTTATGATCTTCCTGTTTCCAGTTTTCTCCAGAAATAAATTCGCTTGCTTTCCGCTGAGATAAATTTAATTTCATCTTGAAGAATTTTTAACCCTCAGAATGAAGGACTTTATCTGAGAGGTAGCATGTTCTGTATTTTCTATCAATGTTTAAAAATGTGGGCACTGAAACTCCCAGATATGTTGTATGTATATATGGCCTTTGGGTGAGAGGAATTAGGTCTTTCTTTTCTTTTTTGTTTCCAGGCACAATTAAGGAAGGAAAAAGTTTTGTTTGGTTTCTAGTGGTTTGTTTTTAAGCATTTTCCACAAAAAGATGAGCAAGACCTTTCAGAACCACGAACTTGCTTATTTAGGGGGAAAGAAATTCCTTCTATGTCCAAAAATAACATTCAATTAAAATTATTGTTTCCAATAGTTTAAAATTTGTGGTTTTATTTCCCTGTATGAGTCATTTCTGAATGCAGGACATGATTTCATACATCATGATGAAGCATATTTGCTTTGTATTTTAGGAGGTCACATTATTCATCAGCAGATCAGATCATAAGTGGAGCTGAGCCTAACTCCCCATTTTGCAGGTAGATAACTGACGTAGAAACTTTAGGTGACTTATGCAAAGGAAGCTGAACAGAGAGCCACTGCTGTTCTCTCAACTCTACATCTTACCCTGATTTTTGTTGTTGCTGTTCACGTCTGACAAGGATTTGCAAAGACTGGACTTAGATTACCTGTGTGGGTACCCAGGCCCTGCCGCCACTCATCACATCGGCGTGGAACCTTGGGGAAGTTATTTACTGACGTGCTGAAAGCGCAGTTCCAGAGTGTGTAAACTAGCGGGGGGCTGTAATAATGATAGTACCAGCCTTGTGGAGTTGTTATAAGGAATCACTGTGTGCACGCAGGAGAGACACTCAGGGCACTGAAATGCTGCATATGTGTTTTGAATGGATTTCTTTGAATAATGTGCTTAGTGTATCTAATACTTAAGGAAGAGATAGATATTCATACTGCTGAAGCACTATTTTTTAAAATCGTATCTTTTTAAAAATCATATCTTTTTTAAAAAATAAAAGCAACCTATAAATTGTGTAACGTACTAAAACAGGCATGATAAGGGGCTACTTCTGGATGAGGAAAGAAGAGAGGGTGCTGGAATGCTAACGATACCCTTGATCTTGATCTGATAGTGGTGATATGTGGGTGTTTATTTAATAAAAATTCATCAGCTGTCTAGTTGGGATTTGCATCTTTTACTGTGTGTATGTTATACTTAGCTAAAAAAAAAAAATCCAGATACATATAAAGTAAAAAGTGGGTTTTCCCACTTTATTAATCTCTTTCACATTGCACAATTTGGGGTAAATTTTTCTTTAGTCTGGTTTCCTCTTGGACATTTTTTTTGCTCTACACGTGCAAATTTAAGACTTATATGAGATGTCATTTATTTTCATTTTACATGTTTATCTCCAAATGGTTCATCAGTTGCCCTAAAATTTGCTTTTGGTTTGCTGTTTTTTGCATACTTTTCCATATCAGAACATATAGTTTGGGGTACTCCTAGTGACCAGTCAAAAGTGCACCATGACTTTACGGACACACTGTACATTCAGAAAAGTTGTACCACCTTACATCTCAGTGATGGTGATTGTATATTTTTCATAAAAACCAAGGGTAAAATTTCCTGTTTAACTGAACATTGTAAGTACTTGTGCTCTGGTCTATAAGCAGGTGTTCTAGTGGTAAATCCCTTGAGACTCATACACTAATTGGACTGGTTCATTGATAAGCACCAATAATTCTACTAACCACATATATAAAAAATTTGTTATATGTAGTTAATATCTCACTTAAGAATTTTTACTACTCAGTTATATGAGTGATTATTATATATATTCTTAGTTTTTTAAGTTAATTGGTAGGAAGAAAAAAATCAGCATATATTATATTTACGACGTATTCACTTAGCACCATAAAATATTTATATGAATTATTAAGAGAAATGCCTTTAACATTGATATTGTTGATGAGAATTTATAGGGATTTATTTATTATTATTCATTAAAGGCCAAATGTTTGCCTGGCACAGTTCTAGCTAAGCACCTTACATATGTTGCAATTGCTTTTCAATATATAGATTAAAAGTATAGACATATTATTATATATGAGATTATTCCATTCTGAATGTGTTGATAAATATTAGTGTGTATCAAAATAACTGTATCTTATGAATGTCATAATTTTAAATCTGTTTAGTGTTAAAGTCTGCTTAATAAGAAAATTAAGATTAATGTATCAAAATTCAGAGAATTACTGCTTAAGTCCTGGCTAAAGTAGTGTTATGCATAATATTTAAAATTAAGTACATTAATCAGCTGGCTTTATTGTTAGAATCTTATAGGTAGTAAATTCTGTATTTAGAATATCTAGTTCTTATAGTTTTTGGTTAATTGAGATACTGGTTAACCTTTAATGGTTATCTAGTGCCTTAAAAGAGGAATTCAACTCAAAATAGCTAACTTATTTCTTCAACATTGGATAAATATGGCTATCAATTTTTGTGGGTTTTTTTTTCCTGCAGAATTTCCTGTTATTCTAAGGGATTCAATAGGACTTATGCACATAAAACTGGAAATTATATTACTATGGGGAAATGGTTTTGTGCCTTTGAGAAGGAACTTTCTTGCTAACTTAAGTACTGTGTGTTTGTAGAATAGCTAACATATTCCTCCCCAGAAATTTCATGTATGCAGTTAAAACAGTCTTAAATTGATTAAGGATTTGTTATATATTTCCAGAAGCACTCAAGAGTACTTTTTATGGTTATAAGAGTAGAGTGCATTAGAATGCCAGAAACCAACGAATACGCTAGAGGCCTTCAAAACTATGCCCAGCATTCCTGACTTCACCATATAAACACACAGGCAGCCTGGAAAACAAAACAACTCCCCTACCCCCAAATGTGGACCAGCCTCTGATGATAACACTGCAACTGGCTTGAATATGAATTTGCTACTTTTTCTGTTACAAGTAATTTTTACTACTTAGGAAATATAATGAAGAAGTCAAATAGGACTGATATTTATTTCTCAAGTAAAGTATTATAAAATAATACACATTTGACCAGTTACCTTTATACTTTTTGGAAAGTGTATTATTCTACAACTAGCATTGTATTTTGTCTATTAATCGGGGAAGCTAAAAAGCGTTTTATAAATGTTGAATCAAAACTCTTACTGCTGCGAGGGAATTAAATTTCAAGCCATATACTTCTTTTATAGAGTGAGAAACTGAAGTATGGAGAAATTACAAGGTTTTCCCAAAGCCATACGTTAGCTGTGGCAGACATGGAAGTCTACAATTCTGTTGGCCTGATTCAGTCTGAAAGTTCATGAAATTAAAGTTATCTACTTAACGATGTCTGCCTTAGTAGTATTTCCTCATTTACTAATACATCCCTTTCTTTATTCATTTATTCATATATTTAAAGGAATCAGTATTTTTACAACATATGGGACAGTAAATAATACTTTGTATTTCTATATCTTAGATACTTTTTTTATAAGAAGCTATTGTATTATTTTATGACGATGAAAAAAATATTAGAGCATTAAAAAACAAGTTGGATTGGCCAGGTGTAGGGCACAGCAGTATCTAGAAGGATCTGAAGCTTCTTTGGAAGCTAATAAAGTTTGTTCAAGTGCTTGAACAAGAAGTTGGCTGCAGACAAGGCCTGGAGTGTAGGCTGGTGACCAGGAGAATCCACAGTATGGAGTATGGAAAGAGCTAGTGACCACATCTCTGCAGCCAGGTGGCTCTATATTTGGTATAATCGAGGAGAAGCACAGTATGCTTCTCTGGCATCTTCCCAAGTTTTAATTCTCACATTTAAATTCTTATTGTGATCTTCTTCTTACTAGTGTAACCTTGCTTTACCTTCTGCATTTTATCTTCCAAGCTTTAAGAGCCATAGTTAAAGCAAATAGCCTTTTTCTGGGTCCGACCTCACTTTTGACTGAGCAGCTGGTACCACAAGTACTTTCAAATGAGAAAAGTCTCTGGCCTCTGCCCCAACACAGCACCCTATGACAGAGAATCTAAAGATCCAAAGACTATAGGGATGCCCTCTTCCCTCAGCTTTGTTTCCAGAGAGTTTAGTGAACCGTTGTTTATTGATTCTTCTGTTTCAGCCCTGATACTTAAGACTTAGACTAGTTCTGGCTCTTTGGGGCCCCAGCTTTTCCCTTTGAAGAAGGGTTCTTCTCCAGGAGGCTCCTCAGGTCCAAGAGCACTTGGAGCCTTGGGAACCCAAACCTTAGATTCTACAAACAAGCCCAGACACGTCCAAGTCCTGGGCAGACCAAACGTTCCTGTACCTTAAACACTAGTCTTTTCTTCTTTAGTTTTTGTAAAGAAAAATACAATCATCAACAAACCGGGAAACAAACAAAATCCTAGGGTCTTTCTCAAAGGAGCATTCTTACTGCTTTGAAAATTTCTTGTCTTAATTTCCATTTCAGCTCATTGAGTTTCCTTTCTATTTTTTTTTTTTTTGGTCTGGGTATAAATGTGATATGTAGTATATATTAATTCTGATCTATTATAATTTAATGCCAATTTACAACTGAGTGGTTTAAAATTAATGGTGCACTATGACCTAGTAATTATCCACCTTCCATTTAATGCAGTTCCTAGGCAATTATGCTTTTGGGTCGGGCTGAATTTTCCTGTAATCCATGTTGGGAAACAAGGACTTTTTTTTTCTTATTAAAGATGTGGCAGTATTAACTAAGGCAATTTGAGGAAGAAAGACGTAGGGGTGACATGAATGATAGCACTCTCTTAATATCTAATAGTCTGCCATATATACTTGAAAACAGGGTTCAATTATGTTTTGTGGTTCTGGGGGACAGACAAGAGTAAAAGTTGTGGAAGGTAAGTTTTAAAACTAATACATATGGAAGAATTGAAAGAAGAAAGAAAGAAAGAAAGAAAAAAAGAAAGAAAGAAAGAAAGAAAGAAAGAAAGAAAGAAAGAAAGAAAGAAAAGAAGGAAAGAGAGGCAGGCAGTTCTATTCAATGGAGCTAATAAGCTTTAAGTATTATTCAGTTACTATTTCTATAGACTCATATGATCTTTCTGTAAATAAACCTCACTTATTTCTATACTCTTCATGATCCCAAACAAAGAAATAAGATTATGGATTCCATTCATGCTCTTTCTCTGTACCTAAGTTCATCCTTAAAGATAAAACATGCAACATGAAAACACAATATGGAATTGAACCACAACACTAAATTTATTTGAGAGATGCCTGACCAGGCGATGGCGCAGTGGATAGAGCATTGGACTGGGATGCATAAGACCCAGGTTCGAGACCCCGAGCTCGCTAGGTTGAGCTCGGGCCCATCTGGCTTGAGCAAAAGCTCGCCAGCTTGGACCCAAGGTCCCTGGCTCCAGCAAGGGTTTGCTCAGTCTGCTGAAGGCCTGCGGTCAAGGCACATGTGAGAAAGCAATCGGTGAACAACTATGGTGTTGTAATGGCAATGAAAAACTAATGATTGATGCTTCTCACTTCTCTCCGTTCCTGTCTGTCTGTTCCTATCTATCCCTCTGTCTGACTCTCTCTCTGTCCCTGTGTAAAAATAATAATAATAATAATTATTATTTGATAGAGTGTATTCTGAATTCTAACAACTTTAGACCTTAAAAAGTTCTTTAGATTTTAGAAGTTACAATGGCAGGGATTTTAATTTTTTTGGAAGTGTGATTTTATTTTGAATTCAGTTATAAAGTCAGTGAAATTCTTTTATATCTGAAGCTACAGGGAAATATTTAGAGAGGAAAGATTGTATTCAAACTTTCCTGTATGCCTCAGTTATAAATATGGATGAACAAAATTTTCCTCAAGTGTTCCCAAATTTTAGGAAGGCAGATAGCATCATATTTAATTATATTCTTAGTTAATATTCACTATGAACACAATTCAAGCAAGTAAGTTGGCTTTTGCTAAGTCACATTTACTGCTATATTTTATATTTCTCATGTTTACTTTGTTATATATTGCCTCCCACATCTTTGATAATAGAAAAGAAATTGACTTTCAAATGTCACACAACTTGACTCCTGAGAAATTGGTGCTATGGGAAATTTAAGAGGAAAGATATGTTTGTGTCTTTGTTATCATTTTTGTCATTATTAATTTCATTTATGGGGATGGATACTTCTGAGTCTTGTACTTTACAAGTTATTTTTTTTTCTTAAGTGAGAAGCAGGAAAGCAGAGAAACAGAATCCCGCATGCGCCTGACCAGGATCCACCTGGCGAGCCCACTGGGGTGGTGATGCTCTGCTAATCTGGGCGTTGCTCTGTTACAACCGGAGCCATTCTAGCTCCTGAGGTGGAGGCCATGGAACTATCCTCAGCGCTGGGAACAACTTTGTTCCAGTGAAGCCTTGGCTGTGGGAGGAGAAGAGAGAGATAGAGAGGAAGGAGAGGGGGAAGGGTGGAGAAGCAGATGGGCACTTCTCCTGTGTGCCCTGACCGGGAATTGAACCCGGAACTTCCACATGCCAAGCCAACGCTCTACCACTGAGCCAACCGGCCAGGGCCCACAAATTGTTTCTTTAGCTGAATCTAATCTGCTATTTAATTCATTATTATTATTTGGTAATTTCAGTGCATATATTTTAAAAATGTTCTTTTCCAAATATCTATTTTATTTCATTGTGTGTTTCCTTCAGTTTTGTTTCCATTTCTTTGTCTCTTTAATTGTCTTAAGCATACTAATTATTTGGTATTTTTTCAGACAGTCCTATAATCTTAGAATTTTTGGATTCCAGTTCCCTTGTTGTTGAATCTGCTATCTACAGTGTTTTATTCCCTTATGTAGCTATCATGTTGAGTTTTTCTCTCAGAATCCATGGAACAATTTTGCATTTGCATTCCCCTGAGTCTGGGGACTTCAGGCCTGTATCAGTCTTGATTTTAATTTTTTGGCCAGAGGTTTTGATGCAACAGATACAGTGACAGTTTAAAATTTACATTTGTGTAAAGCTGAGGCTTTGATTTATCTGGAGTAATTATTTTTTTTTAATTCTCTCTTCAAAGGCTCCATCAAATGACGAACTCCTTGCTGAGTCAGATGGTGCGCTGAGTTTTTCTAATCTTCATTGATAAAAGGGACACACTCTTTATACTCCTTTCTTTAGCTTTGCTTCTTGCTTTTGTCTCCTGCCTGTCCCCATAAATAAAGATAATGACAACAAAAAATAACACAAACCTATCTTTCTTTCTCAATTTTTATATATCAGCAATTTCTCAAGAATCAAGGTGTGATACCTGAAAGTCATATTGACCTTATCAGTTAAATTCATGTTTTCTATGTCCTATTAATTTTACTTTTACATTATCACTTATATTCAGGCCTTGTTCTTGCATTTTTCAGCCACCACATCAGTTCAGGTTCTCTTGAGTTCTTACCTAGATCATCCCAACAGCCTGCAAGTTGCCTCTTAGCCACTTACTATTGATCTTGTTTTCCAGAAATCTGAAATATCTGTGTTATTGAAGTTATATATAGCACATATGCTATTTTCATTTGTATTTTAAGGCTATCAAGACAGAATAATAACCAATTCAAAACTTATTAGCATCCATAAACACTGAATACTTACCTGCACTCATGCCTTATTTTCCAAAAACCTCTTCTCTTTCACATCGCCATCTATAATTCTTTTTTATTTTTATTTATTGAGTTTTTAGAGAGAGAATAAAGTGGGCGAGGGGAAGAAAGACAGAGAGAGAGAGAAAAGGAGGGAGGGAGAGAGGGAGACAGAAACACCAATCTGTTTCTGTATGTGCCCTGACTGGGATCCAACCTTCAACCTCTGCTCTTTGGGATGATGCTCCAACCAATGGAGCTATCCAGCCAGGGCCCCATCTAAAATTCTGTTATTGGTAGCATCAGTCTCTCAGTATTTTTTTTTTTATGTGTGTTTGTGACAGAGACAGAGAAACAGAGAGAGGGACAGATAGAAACAGACAGACAGGAAGGGAGAGAGATGAGAAGCATCAGTTCTTTGTTAGGGCACCTTAGTTATTCATTGATTGCGCTCTCATATGTGCCTCGACTGGGGGGCTATAGCAAACCGAGTGACCCCTTTCTCAACCCAGTGACCTTGGACTCAAGCTGGTGAGCCTTGCTCAAACCAGATGAGCCCGCATTCAAGCTGGCAACCTCAGGGTTTTAAACCTTAGTCCTCCGCATCCCAGTCTGATGCTCTATCCACTGTGCGACCACCACCTGATCAGGCAGTCTCTCAATATTAATTAAACAAATCATAACTTTGATGTTATGCAGAATGGCAAATTAGAAAGAGCTAAATGCTAATGACTTAAGCTATTGTGCATGGTTACAAACTTATGTGAGTTCAGAAAGTGATAAAAGACTGGTGAATTTTGGCTACTGTCTAAATATAGATAGTTAATACAGCGCCTGGAATTCAAAGATTAGTATACTATTCTTAGTTGAGCAGAGTTAAAAATCATTACATTTTCACAAGTAATTGCATGGATATTACACTATGCAGTGAGAAATGTTTTAATTCTGTGTATGAAAGGCCAAATATAAAAGCAGAGATTTTCTACTCTATTTACTATCAATCGAATGGCATTATTTTTGGAATACATGATTTCATTTAATCCTAACAAAATATAACAGATAGTATTACTGTATGTGTATTATAAATGGAGAGAATGATATTTGAAGGTATTAATAATTATGTCAAGACCATGCAGTTATCCAATGGTAAAGCAAGGACTTCCACATAGATCTGTTTTATTCCAGAAGACTTTACTTGGAATTACTACATCTATATTCACTTTAGCAAAACTCTTTTAGACCTCTAGGGTTTCAAGAGTTGAACTCTCAACATAAGAGATGTATTTTTCAGTTCTTCCAAAGTGCACCTAATTTTCTACAAAAGCAGCATAAAATCACCAGATGTGTGTTACATAACACATACAGTCAATATATCCATCAAAAAAGGTTCCTAGATATGGAAGAGGGGTTTATGGCTGAGAAAGAAAGCAGACTGCTTATAAGAAAAAAGCTGAACTAGTTCTTTTCTGCCAGGCTACAGGAGAGTCAGCTAGGTGAACCAGTAGAGTATATATAAAAAGCTCAGCAAGTTAACACCAACAAAACAAACAATCCAATTAAAACATAGGCAAAGGATCCTAATAGACACTTCTCCAAAGAGGACATACAGATGGCCAATAGACATGAAAATATGTTCACTGTTACTAATCACCAGAGAAATACAGATTAAAACCACAAGATATCATCTCATACATGTGAGAATGGCTGTCATCGATAAATCAATAAACAAGAAGTGTTGGTGAGAATGCGGAGAAAAGAGAACCTTGCATGACTGTTTGTGGGAATGCAGACTGGGGCAGCCACTGTGGATTACATTCTGGAATTCTCTTAAAAAAACTAAGAATAGCCTGACCAGACAGTGGCCCAGTGGATAGAGCGTCGGACTGGGATGCGGAAGACCCAGGTTCAAGACCCTGAGCTCGCCAACTTGAGCGCGGGGGCCCATCTGGCTTGAGCAAAAGCTCGCCACCTTGGACCCAAGGTCGCTGGCTCCAGCAAGGGGTTGCTCAGTCTGCTGAAGGCCCACTGTCAAGGCACATGTGAGAAAGCCATCAATGAACAACTAAGGTGTCGCCATAGAAATGAAAAACTAATGATTGATGCTTCTCACTTCTCTCCATTCCTGTCTGTTCCTAGCTATCCCTCTCTCTGACTCTCTGCCCCTGTTAAAAAAAAAACAAAAACAAAAAACTTAAAATGAAACTTCCTTATGACTCTGATTCTTTTTTGGAAATGTATCTAAAGAAATCCGAAACACTATTCAAAAAAATACTATCTGTGCACCCCTATGTTCATTGTAGCATTATTTGCAATAGCCAAGATCTGGAAGCAGTCTAAATGTTCATCAGTAGATGAGTGGATAAAAAAGCTGTGGTTCATTTACACAATGGAATACTACTTGACCATAACAGAGAAGGAAATCTTACCTTTTGCAACAGCATGGATGGACCTGGAGAGTATTATGCTAAGTGAAAAATAAGCCAGTCAGAGAAAGACAAGTATCACGATTTCACTTATATGTGGAATCTAGTGATCAGAATAAACTAACAAACAAAATGGAAACAGACTAATAGACACAGAGAGCAGGCTGACAGCTTCAGTGAAAAGGGTGTTTCGGGGGTTAGATGAAAAAAGTGAAGGGATTAAGCAAAGAAAAAAATCCTATAAACACAGGCAGCAGTGTGGTGATTGTCAGAGGGAAAGGGGGGGAGAGAGGCAGGAAGAAGAGGGTAAAGGGGTGATCAATGCTAACGGAAGGAGACTTGACTTGGAGTAGTGAGCACAATAAAATACAGATGATGTGTTATAGAATTGTACCCCTGTCACCCCAATAAATTTTATTAACCAATGTCACCCCAATAAATTCACTAAAAAATTTAAAAAGTAAAAATATAGCAAAATGCTGACATAAAACTTGGTAAAAAGTGGTGAATAGCTGAACAGAGATTTGGATACCAAGATGACCCCCATGATGGAATATCATTAAAATACTGTCTTCAGAAGACATTTATGGCATAAGGAAACGTATAACGTTTAGTAAAAAGGGAGGGCGCATGACTTTATATTCAGCAGGATCCATTTTGTTGTGAAAAAATATAAAAGGTAATAATATAAATTTTAATTATTAAAAAAATCTCAGCAGAGTAATTGTGAAGTGCAGGTTGGGAGGAGCGACAGTGCAACAGATGAGAAGGAAAGTTGGTCTGCAGGGTCTGTCTGAGAATCCGTAGACGTCAGGAAAGTGGCTCAAGCTCAGAATGTTTTCAGGTTTTTCTCTGGGCTCTTCCGCTTCTGTGTTTCTGTTATCTATGGTAACTAGCCAACCATCAACACTTAGCAAACACAAGCAAAGTTGACAACGTTGGGGAACCCTGCTTGCCAAAAATCAAGTGATCATAATTTATAACTCCAGGACGTTTGTTGATATCCCGTGAAGCCATCACTAATAACCAAAATGATTATCATAAAATTGAGCTGCTTGTAATTTTTTTAGCATGAGAAATTAACCCCATTATTTTTAAACATTCTGTACTAAATGGGTCATTTTGTGCAAGTCCATGCTATATCTTTATTATAAACAGTTAAAAATAGTTCAGCATCTAGTTTATAGTTTGGCTCCATTTAAGGGAATGGAAATCAGGTAAAATACTCACTACTGTTCACCCAGATCTGTTTCTTGGACACCTTTGCAATTTTCCTTTTGTACAAGCAGGGGAGAGAGTCACGTGCATGGTCAAAGAATGCCCACGTCCGTCTCTCTGAACAGTTGGCCATAGAATTGGAGCTAGGTGTTCTTTGTGCTTCTGGCTTCTCTCTCTGGCATGCTTCCTGGGCCATTGGAACCAGCCAGTGGCTGACCCAGCTTCACAGACCCATTAATGAAATTTGGAGGTTGGTGTAGATAACCGGGAGAACAGGACAGAAAAGCAAAGCCCTTCTTGACAGCTGGTCCAAGATATAATTTCTCAATAATATAATGAGAATTGAAGTTGTTAGACTTCCTATACAGTGACAGTTTTCTGTTAGGCAATATGCTTAATAAAGGGGAGAATTAACTGAAGACTCTGAGGGTAGTGCATGGAATCCAAGGAGGAACTGAACAACCAAGCAGCAGGAAGAGCACAGAAACAGTGAGACTTCAGAAGTAACAAGATCCACGTCCTTAAATTCTGCCAGGATGTTCTTGCCATCCTCACTTTTGCTCTTTTTTCTGGGTCAGCTCCTTTTTGTCTCTCCCAGCACACCAGCTATTTCCACGTGTTTTGTGTCCTCGGCATTTTGCCCCTGGAGGAGGACTAGCCCGACACTCTCCTAGTTCCATATCCTGAGCATCAGGAAGGGATTTTGATGAGGCATTAGAAGTAGTTTGTTGTCATTGGAAAAGATCAGGAGCATCTCATGGGTTACACACTGAATATGGATCAGTGTAGTAGATGTATATTACAGGTATGTAATCTAGCCGCATACAGGAAAACCTTAATTTTGTACACAATATGTTTCTAAAATTTTACTTACAGTTCGTATACCTTAAACAATAGATTAGCTGCTCTGAATTATAGAGTATAATGGTGGGTCACTCTCCCCTGGCCTAGAAAATTCTGCATGTATATGAAGATTCCTCAGAGTCCCCACCTAGGTTGAAAGAGGGCTGTGCTAGAGGTGATGGGTAGGGTGATCCATTCACCTCCCCTTCTATCCCAGGGTCTACACAGTAGCTGGCACTGAAGTTTGGGCAACCCACGGTTTTTACATCATTCCCTAAAGGGATACTAGACATCTGGAGCATGGGCTGTAAGAGAGCCTCTTCTGTGCCCAGACCCTCCCAGGAACTCTGGTGCCATTCTCAGACTTTGGCTGAGGCTCTCTGGTGGTGGTGAAGGGTAGGGTGGCAGAGACCAGGGGAGAAGGAAGGTGGAGCTCTCCCTTAGAACTCCCACTTTAGACAGTGGCTTCCGGGAGCAGAACTCCTGACACATTGGCAGAGGAGTACTCTGTTAGGCTCTGCCACAGCTGCAAGTAGTCTGATTAAGAATTTCCAGTGTAGGCCCTGGTCAGTTGGGTCAGAGGTAGATTGTTGGACCAGCGTGTGGATGTCCCGGGTTTGATTCCTGTTCAGGGCACACAAGAATGACCACCATCTGCTTCTCCTGCTCCCCTCTCTTCCCCTCCTGCAGCCATAGCTTGATTGGTTTGAGCACATTGGCCTGGGTACTGACAATGACTCCTTGGAGCCTCTGCCTCAGGCACTAAAAATTGCTCGGTTGAGAGCATGGCTTTAGATGGGTAGATCATCGGCCCTAGATCCCCATGCATCCTGGTCGGGGTGCATGCAGGAGTCTGTCTCTCTATCTCCCCTTCTCTCACTTAAGAAAAAAAAAAAGAATTTCCTGTTTATCCTGAGGATGGGCTAAAGCTCTGAACTGTTGAGATTGGTTTAAAAATAAACCAATCTTTATTTTTAAACTATCACTCAGACCTGATTGAAAAGTGAGGTCCAGGGAGCAGGGTTCGAGGAAAGGTGATCCTCAGGAGGCTGACACTGCAGCCCAGGAGTGGGCAGTGATGGCTTGCACTACTCCAGGAGCAGTGAGGAGAGAAAGGGGGAGAGATTTGAACATTCCTTATGATGTACAGTTACAACTTGGTCATTTATCGAATGCAGAGAGGAGTGGGCAAGGAGTCAGTGACAAAGGCCATAGGTCTGGTTTTAATGACCAGTGGAAGGCTGTGCCATTTAACTGCACAACCCAGAGAGAGGTATAGTATTCCACATGCAGCTTCTGTCCTTATCCTATACCAGCTCTAGTGCACAGAGCGTCCCCCTTCTCGTTCACCTTTATTCGGCCAGAATAAAGACACCTGGGCAAGCTTTTTATGAAGGTTTGATTAGGAAGATAGAGGATTAAGCTACATCACACAAACTCTACAAACTGCTTTTTCTTTAAGGCGTGGGTCCCTTGCTATCTCTACCACCTGGCCCAAGCCTGAGTGTCTCATTCCATTTCTGATTGTTGCTCTTATATATAAATCTCATTATGAAGTTAAATTAGAAGAATTGTTGATTTTTATTTCTCATATTCTAAGAGACAGAAGTTTATAGTTCATTTATAGAGTAGAGTTAAAGGCAAGGTTTTGATCTGTTTTCTATATATTGACAGCCTAACTGCAGAAGAAATAATCTCCCATGGAATGGGTGAGGTTGCTGTTATTTCTGTTTTAAACTCACCTTTTCTGGAGGAACGACCCCGAAATCACATTGGGAACTAGATTATTGCCCCATAAAACAGTGTGAGGTTACTATTATTCCTTAATTTTATATCCTTATTATGAGGTAATACTTCTCTTATTTGATTCTAAGAGTGTTCTCATCTTTTTCTCATATATTTGTGAAAACTAAATGTTAAAGGATTTAGCATAACAACCATTGCTAAATTATGATGTAAAATAATACTGTGTCTGCAATTAGCCTAGGTAGTTTTACTTGGTTCAATAATATGAAATCACTGGGCTCATAATATTTTAGTACCTCAGTGTGTTTGGCAAAGAAAAAAATTCATGTTACCATAAAAATGTTAAACTAAGTAAGAATTAATCTCAACTTTAAGGAAATATAAAGGAGAGTATTATGTTGTAACATGGTACATTGATACAAATAGCTCCCCAAGTAGAACATTAAATAGATTTTGAACTGGTGGTTAACCAAAAGAGGCTAGTTTTTGCTTAATTCTCATATGCTCCAGTATCTTCCCAAAGTCTTCATTTTAATTTTATTGAGTTATCACCAGTGCCCTGGTGGTCCTTCTAAAAAAATGATGACTTCTTTCCTAAAGATCAATATTCTTAGTTTAATTCTTATGTATTCTTTCTGGTAATACTATGTTGAAACCTTGATCCCATCTTAAAAATTGATTTAAATGTGATAACAATATATGTTGTGCTCTGAATTGTGTTCCTCAAATGATATGTTCCAGTTTTAACACTCTCACCAATGATTGTGACCTTATTTTGAAATAGGGTCTTTGCAGATATAATCAAGTGAAGAGGAGATCTTACTGGATTAGGGTGAGCCTAAACCAATGGCTGGTTTACTTTTAGGAAGAGGGGACTTTGGACACTTGAGACACTCACACAGAAGAAGGCCATATGAAGAGGTGGACAGGGAGAATACCATACAGCAGTTGAAGCAGGGATTGGAGTGATGCAACCACAAGCCAAGGAATGCAAGGATCGCCAGCCAACACCAGACACTAGTAGAAGAAACAAAGAAGGATTATTTTCTAGAGCCTTCAGAGGAAGCATGGCCCTGCCCACATTTTAAATTAGGACGTGTCTTGGGAACTGTGAGAGAATATAGTTCCGTTGTTCTAAGCCACCCAGTGTATTACTTTCAAAGCCGTCTTAGGAAACAAAATCAATAGGCTATGTTATAAGTAAACAATTGGTTATGATGGCATCAATAGCAATTTTATTTTAAATATTTTATTAGGTCATCTTTGTTGTAATAATTATAGTTTTAACTAATCTTGTAAAACCAGTTTATCAACATTTGGTTTTATTTACTGCATGCCTCCTTGTATTATAGTGGAAAAAATAAAATTTTATGTATTGCACAAACAACATTGAAATTAGCAATAATCAAAGTATGGGAAACCAAAATTATTATTCTTAATCATATTTTTTATTTTTTAATTTGCCTTTTAAACAATATCTTGCTAGTGATAATGTCTAGTTCCCTAATACTTTGAGAACACAATCTGTCACTACATTATAAATGTTATAAATATGTTTAAACTCTTATCCACATTAACTGCCCTAAGAAGTAAAATTCCCCCAAAATATGTCACATGATATTCACTACAGTTTTATTCATGATAATAAAAACTAGCAACAGCCTTATCTTTGCAATGGATCAATTAAACAAACTGTGGTCCACCAACTTAATATAATAAACATTGAATGACTAAAAGAGTCATTATTAGAAACTGGAAAAGTAAAAATTGTGTGTATGAAGTGAAAAAAACAGGAACCGAATTTTCACTAACGCTAGTGTACATGAATTTCATTTGAATGAAAACACCATTTTCTTTACTATATCCTTTCTGACAATGGGTATTACATTTAAAATGCTTTGGTTATTGAGTATGTATACAATAATCCAAAATGCATACTTATTGCTTAAGTTTGCATATTTTGTCAACTGTGAGGCTTTTTCACATATATTTTCTTGTTTACATTTTTTATGATTTGTGTTTTCATACCCTTGCTTAATTATTTAATAGGCTCTTAAACTTTTTCTTGCCAATTTCTTTCTTCTCAGCATCACATTTATAATATTGACTGAACATATTTTCCACAGTCTTTTCTGCCCTTTTATTTTGGGGGCTGGTTTTCTTTATTCAGAAATGCAAAGTTGTTGTGTTGTGTTTATGTAGCTGAGTGTTCTCCCTTCGCTGTGCAAGTGGGTGGTGCTTTTACCATCCATCTTACTCATTTATCTGTCAGAATGAAAAGGAACATCAAATTCTCTGCTTCAATAGAGCATTTAGCTAATTTGTTATCCAGGTAGTGAGGAGAAAATGGCTTTAAGGAGGATCAGCCCCAATTCCATGTAAAGAGATGGAGGACGGGCTGTAGAGTCAGGCAGGTGTGGGGTCTCAGCAGTCTCTGTCAGCTGGACTAGTGGTCTGCACTTACTGTGTGGTGTGCACTGTATCCAAGGCGAGCCTGAGTTGGAGTGGTCCTGGTCACCTGGTGTGTGTGTGTGTGTGTGTGTGTGTGTGTGTGTATTTTCATATAACTTTCAATTCTGATTATTTTTGTGTGTATTTGCATGTGTTTATTAAGAGGGTGGCGTGGCTTTCTGTTTTCTATTCCATTGCTTCTATTATAAAAATCCTTCTCTCTGAAGGATTAAAATATATATGCCTATTTTTTAGAGTTTTTTAATTTGCTGGGGAAAATTTTGATGTATGGTATAAAGATGAACTTTTTTTGAATAGTAAACTGATTTTCTTACCATAGTTAATTGACCAGTTTTCCTTCCCAAACACAGGTAGGGCAAAAGTAGATTTACAGTTATGAGTACACAATACAGAATTTATTCTTGTATTATTACTTATTAATTACTGTCTTTTCCTTACAAATAACTTTAAACCTACTTCACCCAAACCTTTATATTTGTGATAACTTTGTTTTAATAGTCTTATTTTTATTTTCTTTTTTAAAGTTGGAAATGTATTTCATAACATTATGTTCTTTGGAACTAAATAATGATATCTGTTAATTCAAACTTTCCTGTAATAAAAAGCTGTCAAATTAAAAGCACATTGTATTGCCTGACCAGGCGGTATCACAGTGGATAGAGTATCAGACGGGGATGCCAAGGACCCAGGTTCAAAACCCCTAGGTTGCTGGCTTGAGTGCAAGCTCATCTGGTTTGAGCAAGGCTCACCAGCTTGAGCCCAGGGTCGCTGACTTGAGCAAGGGGTCACTCGGTCTGCTGTAGCCCCCTGGTCAAGGCACATGTGAGAAAGCAATCAATGAACAACTATGGTGCTGCAACAAAGAATTGATGCTTCTCATCTCTCTTCTTTCCTGTTTTTCCCTGTCTGTCCCTCTCTCTGTCTTTGTCACAAAAATAAAATGCACATTGTATTATCTCAATTTTATGTACTTTATAAAGTGAATGGTTAATGCAGACTCTTAATATTTAATCCATTGATTGTTCAGTGACATACCTCTCTCAGCAAAATAATGTAGTAAGTGTTTATTCAGACTATATCAAAACTTGTTTTCAGACTATATCAAAACTTGTTGTCAGATGTTTTTGTCTATCTGTAGGATTCCTAAGTAGCTGTTCACATATCTCAATTTAAACATGATGCGATTTTCAAGATCATCATTTCTGTCATTTATGGGGACAATATTAATTAATTTTGTTCTTAAAAATAATTCAGATTACCTACTATCATGAAAATCATAGTGTGTTTTGATAATTTTACAAATAAATGAAAAAGGTAACATTTTCATTTTCCTTCTTTGTTTTCATCTTTTTGTTTTAGATAGTCCATTTTTAATTGAAGGAAGCTGCTTCTACTCAGGAGTGGCAGGAGAAGTGAGGAAACCACATGGAAGACTCCCAGGATTTAAATGAACAATCAGTAAGTCTTAATTTGTGTCAAGTTTGCTGAAATATATTGTGGTATGACTACTCAAAATTGTACTATAAAGAATAGATTGTAAGAAGCAAGTTTCTTAAAATGTATTTTTTAGTTGATTTTGAAATTCTCTTTTAAGACCACAAAACAGACCTTTGGAAATTTATGGTGTTCCTGCTTGTGATTATGGTCTCCCACGGTTGTCTACTTGTAAAGCCACTGGTAGAAAGACCAGGGAATTGAAATCATGCTAAGTGTTTTGCTGAGTATAAACAATTTTATACACCTCTTTTATTAGTTTTATTCCAAATGTGCTTCAATAGTGCATCTGTTGTTGAAAAGAGAAAGTATTTTGCTAGCATGCCTATTGTTCATTTCAAGGGTGGCAACCACAGTCCTCAAGGGCTTTTCTTATTTTGCTGAGCTCTTTGCAGAGTGAAGAATACATAAGATTGGTGTCAATCATTCAAAGACTGATTTCTCAAAGGGAAAAAATTTAATATGGCCTTTCCTGCTAACTCATTAGCAGTATCTCCATGAGACTAGGTCTTTGCTGTGTCGACCTGGATTCAATTGGAGGTCTTCCCTCATACTCTCACACTACTGCCAATGTTGGCCCAAGCTTTTCTGTTCATAGGCAACTAATGATATCACAAATAAGGAGACATGCGTATCTACCAAGTATGGGTAATGCTGACTGATGCTATTTTTTATTAGCTTATGTGATCATGATTTGATCTTAGAGTCTAATGTTTCTATCAGGCAACAAAGGGCAGTGTGTTTGTGTTTAACGATGTGGTTCTAGAAAATATTTCCTTGATGAGTTCAGTTTTTAAATACAGAGGTAAACCAGGTGGTGACGCAGTGGATAGTGTCAGACTGGGACTCTGAGGACCCAGGTTCAAAACCCTGAGGTCGCCAGCATGAGTGCAGGCTCATCTGGTTTGAGCAAAGCTCACCAGCTTGAGCCCAAGGTTCCTGGCTTGAGCAAGAGGTTACTCGGTCTGCTGTAGCCCCCGGGTCAAGGCACATATGAGCAAGCAATCAATGAACAAGTAAAGTGACACAACAAAAAGTTGATGCTTTTCACTTCTCATCTCTCTGCTTTCCTGTCTGTCTATCCCTCTCTCTGACTCTCTGTGTCTCTGTCAAAAAATAAAAAATAAATAAATGAAATACAGAGGTAAATGTGTTCTGGTATATATATATGTCATTTCAAGTTAATTTAAGATTTTTCTACTATTTTGTTTAAAAGAAAGGACAATTGATTCTTTACCTACACATGACTGTTATTTAACTTTATTCTATATTGTATGATTTTTTAACTTTACACAGAATAAAAATATAAGAAAAATTATAAAATCATAAAACTATAAAAGTATCTGTCAAGTGATAGAGATATTGTTCTTCAAAAGTAGCCTGACATTTTTGGAAAAGTAGACAAGTGAGAGTCTGGGGTTTTAAAGTAGTTTTTTTTTAATGTTGGTCATTGAACTTAAATGTTCATAGTGTGGACTCTAGAAAAATGCATGATAGCATGATGATGTTTCTAGATCCCTGTGGTGTTAGAGATCTGTAAGCGTGACCATGGACATATCTGAATAAATGATGATTTCCTCTTAATGCTGATGTTGCATGAGAGGGCTACTGTTGATCTGTAGTTTGTTCTAACACACTGAGGGTTATTTAAAAGTTTCTGAGTGTGTGTGTGTGTGTGTGTGTGTGTTGTTAGACCCAGGAGTTTCCCAGACATGGGACTGTCAAAGCTAAAGCAGGTGGTGTCTGGGATGGTTGATCCAGTTGATCACCCTAGGGTGTGTGTATACTTAAGGACAAATTTTTGTTTTTAATGCAGTGGAGATTAAAGATAGTATGTTTTTATGTTCAACATTGGAGTGAGCTTATTACCCTAGGTGCTTCATACCACCGTTTTCAAAATGAAACCCAACACTTATAGATCAAATATAGTTTCTTCTTAGTGATATTTTAGAACTGTGGAGCTCAGTATTTAATTTTTTGTTACAGTTTCTGGTGTTGCTAAGGTGAAGTCTGGTTTGAGAACCAGAAATGCAGGATGACATTCTGGCCTCTCAGTTTGAACCAGCTGCTTAATTTGTGGTGAGAATGGAAGAAAACTTGAGAAAAGAAAATGGTGCTCTTCTCTGTCTCTCTTTCCCCTTTTCCACACGGGGTTCTCACATGAGGGTTAGTATCTGGCCAGTCAGATAAAAGATGCTGCTCTGTGGAGTGGTTTGTTAGGCCATCAAGAAGGGGTGCTTCTGGTTTAAACCACAGGAAGCTTAAAGTTTGTGTCAGTGTTAATGGATTAATGGCTTTGATTTTATAAATACTGTAAATTCTTTCTCTTTCTTCAACATCCTTAGACATAGAAGACCATATAGACCAATCTCTTGATCTTGTATATGTGCAAAGGGACGCTTGGGACTGTTAAATAACTTGCCCATGTTGGCATGGCTGGTAAGTGTCAGAGTTGGGACTTCAAACAGGTCTTCTGACTCCAAGTCCAAAGCTCTCTTCATAACATTAACATGACTTACTGTTTTTGAGTTTTCTTATTTTGACACTCATCACCATAGAAATGTCAAAAAAAAAAGTCAGAATGAGCCCCCTTTACATTGAAATGGTTTCTGTTTGAATGAAATCTTTTAATGACTTTAAATCTTGTAGATAAATTAATGCTCCAAAACTTTTTCAAAAAAGAAACATCACATTTATTAAGATGCAGAACACATAGGGTGAAATTAAAATAAAGTGCATACTAAGATGAAAGGGAATTCACTGAGATCACAGCTATTTTACTTAAAGAAGAATTCTTTCTCTAGGCATAGGCCTGACAATCAGTGCCATTTATTGCACATGCATATTCCATTTAGCATTTTCCACGCATTCTCTCCAACCCTTCCTTTGTCCTTGCGATGTAATTGTTATGGTCACCATTTTACAGAAAAGAGCACTGTGGCTTAGAGAGTAGCCAGATCAAACAACAATTAAGTAACAGAGATTAGAATTGAGCCCACTTTTACCTGGCCCTAAAACCTGTAATGGATTGTGCACGCTACACCACAGTATAGAAGTTAAGGAATTGAATGCTGAAGTCAGACACCCCTCACACTTAAACACTTCATAACCTTTTAGAAATTACTTAAACTCTTCCTCATCTGTAGAGTGGGGAGATTAATTAAAAAGAAGTTATTTGAAAAACTTAGCACATGCCTTGCTTAGAGTAATAACTCATTAAATGTTAGCTGCCATTACATATATCCCGACAAACTTAGGTGGTCTTTCAGAAGCATGCATTTGTTCTTGCATTTTCAGCTGCACTCTAGTGACATCCCTACCTGGAGGCACACAGGTCCACAAGCTCAACAGATGAGAACTGAACTCACCAGCTCTTCTCTCAGTGTTTCTGCCTCGCTCTATTGCACTGCTTACCGTCTCAGTGGAGAGCGTCACCAGCCAGCAAACCGTTCGGCATCCTTTTCTCCTTTATCCCCATCTCAAATCCTGCCCATTCTTAATTTTTAATATCTCTCTGAGCTGTTGTCTGTGCTTCAGGTCCTTATTTTGGATCTTTATTTTACCTTTTGACTGTCTTTTTCTGCTTTGTTAGTTCTAGAGTGTTCTTTCTAGAATACATACCTGATCACATCATGGTTCTGCTTAATTTCCTTCTCAGGCCCTTTGTTGCCCTCAAGAGAAGGTCCCAAGTGTGTAGCATGGCACACAGACATCATTTCCCACCTCTAACTCACCAGTTTTATTTCTGGCTTCCTTTGGTTCCCTGAATCCTACAGGTTTTCTGAGATTTTTATGAACTGGCTAATGCTATATCCCATGTGGACTCTTCTCCGCCAAGATAACTCCTAACTCTTGAAGATTCAATACAGATTTCATGGCCCTGGCCGGTTGGCTCAGTGTTAGGAGTGCTGGCCTGATGTGTGGATATCGCAGATTTGATTCCCAATAAGGGCACACAGGAGAAGTGATCATCTGTTTCTCCATTCCTCCCCCTCCTTTTTTCTCTTTCTCTATTCCCCTCCTGTAGTCATGGCTTGATTAGTTCAAGCACATCAGTCCCAGGCGCTGAGGATAGCTCCATGAATCCTCAGCTCAGGCACTAAAAATAGCTCTGTTGCAAGCATGGCCCCAGATGGGCAGAGCACCCGCCCCAGACAAGGTGCCGGGTAGATCCAGGATCCTGGTTAGGGTACATGTGGAAGTGTGTCTCTCTATATCCCTTCCTCTCACTTGGAAAAGAAGAAAAAAAATCTAGGTTTCATTCCTTCTGAAAAAGCCTTTCAAACTGTTCCTCCTTCCCCAGGCTGTTAGCCCTGCTGGGTTGGAAGCCTCTGCGGTGTGCTTCTGTACCCTTGGGCATTTACCTCTATCTCAGGACTTACTGCACAGAACTGAAGTCTGCCTGTTTATTTGTCTCTATACTAAATCATAAGCTGCTTGAGAGTAGTAGTGGGTCATCTTGTATCCTTTTTAGCACGGTTCTTGCTGCTAATAAATGTTTTCTTTAAAAGCTTTTATATACTATTAGTAAAGCATGTTGATGAATAGGCTGACAAGTTTTAGAAAGCTAAAGTGTTATTGTCAGAATGGATTACTGAGTTATGAATTTATGTTTCACTTACATATTTAAAAAATTTGCATAAACAATAATGTATATTAAAATTATAGGGTTAGTTTAATAAATTAATTTCTTATTGTTTTCCTTTCTTAGAATTCCAAATGACTTTAGATTATTGTTCTGTACTGTGCATAATACTATATGTAGTACAAATAGATTCCATAGTATCATCTTTGACTATTAGCCACTACCCACCTTGAACACCTGCACTGCTATCTGAACCATTTAGATAGGTCTCTAGCTGTTGTATGGAATTGAGTATACCATCCGATTTATCATCCAGATGTAGAGCTTCAGAATCATCCATTTCTGTCAGGGTTCCAACACTAAGCCAGAAAATAATTGTTTTAATTAGTTTCAGTCATTATCACGTAGTACCTAACAGTATTATTCTTCTATTGCCTTTTTCTTAAGTTCTCTAAATAATTTTGAGCAGCATGCCTACCTTTATTTTTAAATGTATTTTATTCAGATCTAATCAAAATCAAGATTTTGTTTGTTTTGAGGCTACAAATCTGTTTGGATAAACTTGGCATTTAAACTAGTCAAAAGAGTCATGTGTACAACATGTATTCTTTACAGCATCCAAATGGACAGCATACTTCAGAGTTCAGTGGAATTGTGCTTAAAGCTAAATTATTTTAGAACTGTAACTCCCAATGGCCAATTACAATCTTACTTAGCAATTATATAATAGAGTACCTACTCTGTGAAATTACAAAGTAGGTATATTAAATATATTTTAATTTTTATTAGTCATTAAGATTTATCCTTTCATTTCAAACAAATTTTTATAATTTTCATGAGTTTATAAGCATTCATAAGAGGATTCTGTGAATTATTATATTCTATGATTTTCTCATTTTATAATATAATTTATTAAAACATTCACAAATTTTGGAACACACGTGCGCGCGCGCACACACACACACACACACACACACACACATATAGATAGAACCCTATATTGTACAGAATATGGATTGTGATTGCATACCATTTTCTAATATGTAGAATGTAAATATTAGGCTTATCTTCTGTCAGCTGTAATCAGATGTAGCAGCTGCCTCTGTTGAGATGGAACCTAAAGCTACCTTCTAGCTCATTGGAAAAGTAACATTATCTATGTAGTGTGGTCTGCTGTGGATCGGGTCTGCCATACACTGGGTCTGCCATGGACTTGGTCTGCCGTGGGCTGGGTCTGCTGTGGGCTGGATATGCCACAGACTGGGTCTGCCGTGGGCTGGATCTGCCACGGATTGGGTCTGCCGTGGGCTGGATCTGCCACGGACTGGGTCTGCTGTGGACTGGGTCTGCCGTGGGCTGGGTCTGCTGTGGACTAGGTCTGTTGTGGGCTGGGTCTTCCGTGGAGTAGGCATGCTGTGGGTTGGGTCTGCTGTAGGCTGGGTCTGCCGTGGACTTCATCTGCTGTGGACTTGGTAAGGAGGAGTGGTACCAGAGCCTCATACCCACTGATCCTGGGCTATGCCAGCAGCTTGAAGCACTTTGAATAGTACAGATGAAAATAAAAGCTATGACATCTTTGTGTACCAAAAGTCTTTATCTGAATTTACAACTTACATGTGGTATATTAATTGTCCAATAATTATCCCTTATAAATTAAAATGAAAACCACTGTTGAGGACAGAAATTTTATTTTATGCTTTTGCAATCCTTTTTGTATTATAATTCACTTTTTATTATTTATATTTGTAATTTTTAAATTACAGTTTATAGTCAATGTTATTTTATATTAGTTTCAGGTATACAGCATAGTAATTAGATAATCCTATACTTTACAAAGTGTTCCCCCTGAGATTCCCAGTAATCTCCTGGCACTATACATAGGTACCACAATATTATTGGCTATATTTCCTGTGCTGTACTTTACATCTCCATGTGTTGGAGCTAACAAGTACTTCTCAGTCCCTTCACATTTTTCACCCAGTCCCCCAACCTACCTTATAATCTTGAGAAAAAGAAAAAACGAAAGTAATATAACTTTTGCTAAAAGGTATACAGCAAATGGTAAATATTCACTAATAAAAAGACTGACACTCATTTTACCTCATTTAACTTAATGGTCGCCAATGTTTTATTATATAACATATAATCTACTGCTCACAAAAATTAGGGGATATTTCATAACAAATATGAAGTGATAAAGTATCCCCTAATTTTTGTGAGCAGTGTACTTAGAATTTCATTCATCGGTAGGCACCATGCTAAGTGGTTTATGTGACTTATCTCAAGGAACCTACAGCAGCCCTGTGGACCTGCTCTGGCATGACCTCAGTCCAAAGGAGAGCCCCCTGAAGCTGAGCTGAGAGGTTTTATTTGAGGTTGTAATAGCGAGAAAGGGATGTGAACTCACATCCTCTTATTCCGGATTCCACACTGCTGAACACAGTATTTTATCTGCTTTGGTCAGCGTAAATGGTTTTCAGACCCTTCAATACATTTGGTGTTTTAAAAGTATTCTTTAAAATTCAACTTATTTGAAAAAACAAAGGTTTTGAATATCATAGATCTTAGTGGGAAATAGAAGTTATTTCCCCGTGAATACAAATCAGCTACACAATCTTCATTAGTAAATATTTTGAACAGGCAGTCATAAGATAGCAGAATGTCGGCAAGATGAGTGATAATTCAACAAATTCAGTTCAACAAATATTTAAAGATTCGTCACTCTCTTGTCAGGAGCTCTGCTAACCTAAGGATTAAGAGATAAATATAATACAATTCCTGTCCTCCCCCAAATTTTACTTGAATATATGATTGTAGGATGTTATTCCAAGTTCTAATGTTATTTTAAAACGCAATTTGGACAGTGACAACTAATTTATTCAGTGAATATTTGTGGTTAACAGCTGTACTTGAAGCATCATTTTAGGTGTTGGAAATACTTGGTAGACAAAATGGACACATTATTATGCCCGTGGAGCTTATATTTTAGTGGGGGAGACGGGCAATACATCACTGCAGTATGCTGATAGTAATAAGTGCAAGGAGAAACGTTAAAGCAGGGAGGAGGATAAGAAGTTCTGAGCCACGCTGGGTGGGGAAGGAAAGCAACGATTTCTGGAAAGTGATCAGGGGATCACACTGAGAAGATGGCATTGTGCAAAGACTGGAAGGAGATGAAAGAGCGAGTTGTGTTGAATACGAGGGTGGTGGATTTTGGTTTAGAAGGCACAGCAACTGTACAAACTGAGGTGCCAGCATGCCTGGTATGTTCAGGGAATAGGAAGAAGGCCAGTGTTAGTGGCGGTGGTGGAGACAACAAGGTGGAGATATGGATGTAATAAGGATGTGGAGATTAGTAGTCCACCTTGTGTAAGGTATTTAGGCACCATAAGAGCTTGAGCTTTTCTCTAACTGGCATGTGAAGCAATTGGAGGAGCTTTGGGATGTGACTTAAGTTTTAAAAGATCACCCTATCTGCAATGTTGAAAATATGTAGTCAATATGATGTCAGGAGTAGAAACTGGGCTACTGTAAATATCCAGATGCGCAAAGGACAGGTAGCTGTGGAGGTGGTGAGGATATGTTTTGGATGTAGGGCCGTTCAGTGGATTTGGATGTGCAGTAAACAAGGAGTCACAGATGACTTCAAGGTCTTTGTCCTGAGCAGTGGGAAGGATGAGATTGGCTCTTCCTGAGCTGGAATGACTTAGAAGGAACAGGTGGAGAGTGGGGATTAGGAGGTTGGTTGCAGACAAGGTGGCAGAGACATTCCTGTGTTTTCACCAGTTCTGTTTCATATACCTTTTTGCTGCTGTCCCAAGGACTACTCTCCCCCTCCTCCATTTAGACATGTCATTTCCAGGCTGAGGCAGTGAGAAGCCTCTCTACAATTCTTTGATCTCTGTGTTCCCCTAGTATGAAGAATGAAGAGGAAGCCTCAGGTTAACATGGCAGAGCCCTGAGCCTGAGGAAGGCTGCATCCCTGAGGCATGGCGTGGAGGCCAAATTCCCAGGAGAGTGTGAAGCAGCTGAGTTAATGGAGACATACTAAATTTTCACTAATATGAGACATGCATGGAAATGTTGGGCAGTCAGTTAGATGTATCCATTTGGAGCTCAGGAGAGAATCCTGGACTTAAAAAAGAAATTTGGGAGGCTTCAGGATATCAATGGTATTTATCAATGGCTGAGAGTAGTCAGAGAGTTAGTCTAGATAGAGATCAATGAAAAGACCTGAATACAGTCAGTGAATTGTCTTTTGGTGTGTGTTTTTTCCAAATTTTCCAACAGTCACGTTATATATGAGTTCAGGTTCCTAAGTTCACCTCTCTCAGGGAGTGTACAGCTGATTAGGTATTGAGACATCATTAACGTCTTTGCCTTTTTTTGTCCAAGTAGTAATAAGCCATAGATATTTAGAAAAAAATAGACAAGTATTTGTTATTTTCTCATTGTTGTTTGTAGATATGATGTTTTTTAGCATTCCAACTTAATAAAGAATTGACCTACAATCAAGGTTTCTAAGCTTCAGCATTATTGATATTTAGGACTGGAGGATTCTTTATAGTTGGGTGGGGAGGGTGCTGTCCGGCACATTATATGATATTTAGAAGCATTTCTGGTATCTACCCACTAGATGTCAGTAGCACTTCCTTACCACCCCCACCATCATTACTGACAATCAAAAATGTCTTCTGGGGGAGGTAAGAATCATTGATCTATATTATATCTGCTTTCAATGAGTTATTTATTTATATATTTATTCTCTGCAAAGTATCTGAGGAGGTTTACCTGAACATTTAATATAATATGCTGTATTATTGAGGAAACTGAAATGAAAGATAAAACCATGATAATACAGAAATTAAGCAAGAAAGCAGCATATCCATTGCCAATTTAACAGTACAGGATAATTAGCACTATCTTATTAGCAGAGAGAGTCTATTCAAGAAAGGTCAAGAAAGGAATTAAAGATAGGTTAGGTCATTCCTTAACTGGTAGGTCTTGAAAGAGGGGGTGACATTGTATGGACACAGCCTGGCCTGGTGGATAGCAAGAAGTGCAAAGTAGAAGGCAGGAAGTCCCACCTAGGTAATAGGGATGGATTAGAATTATGGAGTCAGAAACCCTGTGGGGATGAAGATGTAGAACGGTAGATAATTTCACTGAGAAGTTCTGAGGCCAGACAGGCAAGAGTTTTGAAGTGGAGGGAGGAAGATGAATCAGGAGAGACAGAGAAGACAGAGTAAGTGAAACAAAGGGAATTTCAGGATAATAATGTTTTCGGAGAGAATGGCCAACCTAACTTTCGGAAGGAACTGCTCATCACTGTCTGACATTTCAAAAGGACAGGCAGGATAGGAACTAAAAAAAAAAGGTTATTTTATTTGTTGATTAGGTCATTGGTGTCACTTCAGTATACAGTCTCATAAGAATTTTGGCAAGAAGAGACATCTCAGAGGCTCAATACAGAGAAGCTGAGGAGGAGGTAAGAGGCAGCTGGTGCATTTAAAGAAGAGAAATAGGACAGTAATTGAAGAGAGCACTGGTTCCAAACCAGAAGAGCCTTGAGTGTGTGGTTGATGACCAGGGGAGAAGAGTCAGTGAAGAATAGAATAAGTTGTTGCAGAAGGGATGTCAGACCTCTGTGGAGGGCAGAATAAAGAAGATAACATTGGGATGAGGGAGCCATAATATCCTCTGACTCTGTAAATGTTAGGTAGAAAATGCCTGTGTTCTGGCATACTACAGGGTGCGCTCTCTTGATGGCATTTGGTTTTTTGTTAGTTTTCTAGTAACATAGGAGGGAAGTGCATTCGTTCATGTAAGGTCAGGAAGTGGATTGAAACATGTTAGGATTAAAGGCAATCGTATAAAGAAGATCAACAATGCCCATTATTTTTTAAAAACGATAGGTGAGTTCTGGGAACTCAATACATAGATTATGAAGAGACATTTTTAGTTTTCTTTTAGCAAAGCAGATTGCATTGACTATGACTTAAGACTGTGTTAGCCTTAAAAGTTTATTTTTTTGCGTTGAAACCATTAAGAAGACACAAGAGAAAAATAAACATTTTGTGGTTAATGAAAATGCCTCTCATCTTTGGATGAAACTGCTTCCTCTGTTTTCTTTGGATATCAGTATATCCAACAAAAAGAAGAGCCTATTTATTTAGATGTGATTGGGTCAAATTTAACAAGAGTCAGACTGGAAAAGTACTTCTCTCAAAGTACATGAAATTGTATCATTTCATATCTTCTTGGATAAAGGATTGATTTTTCTGCTCAGACTTCTTTTAAGATGCAGATATCCTTGGAAGGGTTAATATGTTCAGAAGTTCATGTTAACTCTCTTGGCAGAAGCTGGGACGGCAGGGTGGAAGAAAGTTTACCCCCAAAAAGCAAATGAGAGTTAAAAAAGAAAGGCAAACATTGTCTGCTTACTTTGCTTAGCTTTCATTATTTTGCCCGAACTGCTGTGGATGACACATGTGAACAGTGGATTATAACAAGATCGTGAGTGCCAGCTGCTCACAGATGACACTTACGTAGTCCTCACTTGGGCTTTCTAAGTGCTTTCTGTATACTAACTCATTTAATTCTCATAACAATTTGCTGAGGTGGGCAGTATTATTATCCCTCAATTTCTAGGTGAGGGGTCACTCAACTAGTGGGTGGGTGAGCAGGATTTTAATCCAGGTACTCAGGTTCCTGAGCTGACAATATTCATTGCTAGGGGAATCTGGAGGTAGAATACCCTATTTACTGTTCATTCCTGACTCAATGGCTTCAATCAAACAATTTGAAATGTTTTGAATTTTCATACAGATAAAGAAAACAAATTTGATCTGTGTTTTTTTTTTTTATTATCATTTTCTTTAATTTGTAGATCTGTCACACCACAAATGATGTGAAAGGGTAGACCAGGGACTATAAAATAATAGGTGGTATTTGTTTTTTCAGTCTAATTATTAAAATAGTGGGCTTAGATAGACATTGGAGTCTATGCTGTTTTGCCACATCAGGATTTTTAGGAAGACAAAGGCACACTTACATTTCTTTTATATTAAACGTATTGCCAGCCTTTTCTCCTTTTCATGTTGTCATGTTTGATACAAAGGCCTGGAGGACTTGTTTTTATAGGTTGTTGCAACCTTTAGAGATTACATTATCCAAATTCTTTATGTTGTAGATGCAGAAATGAAGGCTGAGAGGGCTTAAGCACTGTCTCAGGCTAAGACTCAGGAGGAGGGTGTTTTGAAATAAGACTTCATGACTCATTTCCACCTCAACACTAAAATTTGAATACTTTTGTATGCAGGATTTTAACATCTGGAAATTAAAATCAACCTCTGTGTTAAATTATTGCTTTATTTGGAAATTGATGAAATAATTTTATTTGAACTCGCACTAAAGTTGGTAGATCAGGGTCATTTAAGAAAAATCCAGCAAAGGTGTGATATTTTACATGTTTATTTTTCTCTTAGTTATTATTTATTGCTCAATCAGCATTAACAGAAGAAAAATAGTTTGGCTGCTAAGTTACTCTAGTATAGGATTTCAAAGGGCCTTATTAGAGAGGGATGTAATTTCATCCTCTGGGCCTTTTATGTAACACAGTGCATATTTGGGTTACTTTATTTTGACCCGGAATTAAACAATAGATTAAAGTGCACAGGAAGTTAAATTATTTATTCAAGAAAGATTAAAAAATATGTTATGGTTGATTTTCAAACTACTCACGCTGTCTTTATACTTCATAGCTTTATACACTTATTTTTGGTAACTCTTGTCTGAATAGCCCACCACAAAGTTTTCTGTTTATTTCACAAATTTTACAAAATGTAGATATTTGATAACTCCTGTGTCTAATCAGTGGTTTTTAAATGCATAACTTTGACAACTTAATAGACATTAATGCTTTTGTATATTGCTTAACTATATATGACCATAGTTTAGTTATGGGATTCAGTAATGAAAAATAGAGATGTCACAGATCGTAATGAAGCTTCACATATTAAATATTAAGGGAAGAAAACTTGAAGGTCTGTAAATTCAAAGAAAAATGCCTTTACAACTTCAGTTTTGAGAGCATTTACATAAGATGAAAGAAACAAATAATATCAGGGTACTGCTAGCTCTAGCCATCTAGTAGTGCATGGATCCATCATGAGACTTGAAGGTAGTCCTCTCTGCTCCTTCATCCCAGGACTGACCCTGTGATTTGCATAATAATATCCACACTGGTTCATGTTTGGGGTGATTGTTTCCATCCTCATTGTGAGACTTTGGAATTCTTATTTTGTTTCCATGAAGTAAAGTTTGCATTGGCTGGGGTCCCAGCTAGACTGATGCTTTTTTCTCATTTTGTTTATTTATTTAATATCGTAGGTTTTGAAAGTCATTCAAAATTAAAGGGCTTGCATATTATCCTAGGAAGATAATTTGTGATTGAAACCCTTTGTGAAAAATCACAAGAGGCATTTAAATGTTTGTTAAGTAACTTGTTTTTGATGGTTGGATGAGAGGTCAATCTGGAGTATGTCTCTGCTGAAAATTTATATGGTACTTACTGAATGCTATCTGCCTACTTTTTGGAGGATTCAGACACATTTCAGTGTGCATAAATTACTTCACAGAAGTAAGTCAGGAATTGTAAATGATAATTTTAGGTCATGCATAATTATATTTTAGGGCCCTGGCTGGTTGGCTCAGTGGTAGAATGTTGATACAGTGTATGGAAATCCCAGGTTGTATTTCCAGTGAAGGCACACAGGAAAAGTGACCATCTGCTTCTCCTCTCCTCCCCCTTCTCTCTCTCTCTCTCTCTCTCTCTCTCTCTCTCTCTCTCTCTCTCTTTCTCTCTCTGTCTTTCCCTCCCACAACCATGGCTCAATTGAACCAAGTGCATCTATCTGCCCTGGATGCTAAGGATGTCTCAGTGGAGCCTCCACCTCAAGCACTAAAAATAGCTCAGTAGTGAGTATGTTCTCAGATAGGCAGAGCATTGGCTCCAGACAGGAGTTTCCAGGTGGATCCCAGTCAGGGCACATGTGGGATTCTGTCTCTTTATCTCCCTCCTCTCATTTAAGTTAAAAAACTACATATATATTTTAGAATGTTGAACGAATATGCTAATCTACAAGTCAGTAAATTTTACATTGATATTTCTGATTTAGTGGTTTTAATAGATTAATGCTAGACTAATTTTACCTTAGTTTGTTATTGCTTCTTCCACTACAGTTGAAATTGGAACAATATTTTAATTCTAGAGTCTCATTAAGTCAAGCTTGAGATTTAAGGGAATTAATTGAAGGCCTTCAGGATATTAGTATTTTGTTACATGGATTGAATGTTGATGTTGAGGTCTTAAGCTCAAAGTTGCTTTGCTGTTTTATTCTGTTAGACTGAGTATACAAGGAATTGGGGAGGGGGAGAGAGGATATTCTCCCAATTCCTGGCTTTCTTTACCTTTGGAACAAGTAACAAATTTAAGAATTGATAAAAAGGAAAATTTTTGTTTTATTATAATTATTTTCCAGATTTTATTAAACACTATCTTTTGACTTGTGGATTTATATGAAAAAACTCCCAGAAATTTATGGATGTCTATATAAATAGTTTTGCCCTTTTTCTAAATGTCCCTTTGGCAGAGTCTTTGTGTGTTTGAGCTTAGAGACAGCAGAGACCAAGAAGTCCAACCCATCATTTCATAGATGTATTTAGAGTAAGCTAAGGACCGGGGAGACTCAGGATCACACAACTGGTGGGTGGTAGCATCAGAATTCAAGCTTGGATTTTGGATCCCTGGCTGTGTTCTTTATGATCTCAGCATGCTTATTTTTTGTGTGTCCAGAGGTTACATCCATGACATTTATTGAAGCTTTGAGTCTAGAGAAACTGTGATTGTTGGAATCTTTGAAGTAATACAGGGTCTAAACCTTTACTGAAAATTTCAGACTGATTTGAGTCCGCATGAATCCCCACCATCCAAGTCCCAGTATTCCATAATACATTGAAAACCCTTAGTCAGTGTTTCTCATCCTTGACAGAATAATCTGAGGCTTCTTACACGGTACCCAACCATAGTGTGATGGGGCACAGAGAATGTCAGCTAATTTTAATAATTTATGATGAAAATGTCATTAGTAAAAATGAAATCATCTTAAGAAATGATGTAAACATTGCATAGAAAGCTACTATTATTCTTTATTCACAGCAAAAGCTGTCTAATTAGTCATGGTTTTCTTTCTATTTTTTTTTTCTTTGAGATTGAGATGTCAATATGCTCTCAGTGGCAATAGTGGCATTCAAACCCTATATTCTGGTGCACTTCACAGTTACCAATGCTATGCTATACTCTCCCTTTCTCTTTCTTTTAACTTGACTTAGGGTATTTAAACCTTATTTTAAAGCAGATTATATTATAAACCACCAGAAATGCTTATATATATATATATATATATATATATATATATATATATATATAAACTAGGGTAACTATGGAAATTAAACACTACTGTTCATGCTCCCTTTCTAGAATATGGAGGATAAGGAGTTGAGTATATATAAAGCACTGCTCAGTGATTCTATTTAAAGTACTAGGCAACAACTGTAGAGACATTTCAGTTGCCTGGTAGTCATTTACCTCTTATTTCTTTGTTAACAGAATCCAATTTTGTTGAGGGCCACCCAACTGTCTTAGATTTTGAATTGGTTGAAGGCAGATTTATGGTAATCTTAGTTTTTTTTAAAGTGATTGGTCTAGTGGTGAGCAAATGAACCAAGGGGCTTCTGGGAAAGATTTTATTTACTCTAAATATCATGCTGCAGGAAGAAGGATGCCTTTCTCCCATCCCTTCAGTGCTCACTTTCTAGGTGGCTGTTGCAGGAGAATGTGATGCATTAGCCATTCTCTGACAATGAGGTGATAAAGCCTAAGAATGAAAAGCCAACATGCTAAGGATGGCCAAGAAGAAGGACAGAGAGAAGAACTTGCATTGTTGATGAAATTATTGAGCTGCCAAGCCTGGCACATCCTCCTTCCAGACTTCTTGCAACAGAGATTCAGTTATATTTGTTAAGACTCATTGGTGGAAAGGAAAGAAAAAAATATAGAACTTATTTTCTCTGTTCTTAAGATCACAAAACTGACATTTTAAATGAGATAAGAATCCTTCTGAAACTAGGGATTACCTTATTTAATTTGTTTTAATTTTTAAATTTGTATTGAGATAAAATTTATATACAGCAACTACTTGTGTGCATGTGTGTGTGTGTGTGTGTGTGTGTGTGTGTTTGTATTCTGGGTACAAATTCTTTATCAAATATATATATATACACACACACACTTTACAGATGTTTTCTCACATTCTGTCTTATTTTTTCATGGTCTTAGTAGCTCGTTATTTACAAGAAAGCAAAGGCAAACAAAGCAAAGAAACAAACCAACTGGGATTTTGATTGACATTGCATTGATTCTGTAGAATAATTGGGAACAATTGACTTAATGATGAACATTGAGTCTTTCTACCCATTTATTTATGCCTTTAATTGCTCTTAGCAACATTTTATAGTTTTCAGCATGTAGATTTTGCACTTGTCAGATTCATATCTTAGTCCTTTATATTTTTGATGCCAATGGAAAAGTTTTTTATGCTTCAATTTTCAGGTGTTCATTCCTTATATATGGAAATAAGTTGAAATTGGTATAATTTATTATGCAATCTTGACAAAGAATTATTAGTTCTACTGTATTAGGTTTTCTATATAGACATATTGTCTGTAAATAAAAGTAGTTATAGTTTTTCATTCCTCAACCGAACCTTTTATTTTATTTTTTTAAAGCTTTTTTTAAAATTTCTTTTTACTTTATTCATTTTAGAGAGGAAACAGAGAAAGAGAGAGAGAGAGAGAGAGAGAGAGAGGGAAAGGGGGGAGGAGCTGAAAGCGTCAACTCCCATATGTGCCTTGACCAGACCAGTGCAGGGTTTTGAACTGGCAACCTCAGTGTTCCCAGGTCGACGCTTTATCTATTGTGCCACCACAGGTCAGGCCCTTTTATTTTTTTTATTGCTCTGTTACAATGGCTAGAAATTCCAGTTCTATGTTGAATACTGATGAGAAAAATATTCTTTATACCTTTTTACATCAAGATGAGAATGGAATCTATAGTATCATGGAAAGTCTCAAATGGAACTTCTTAGAAGGCTCATGATTGATTTTGAAAAAAAAAATCATATTTTGCATTCTTCTCTATAGCTTTTTGTTTTAAAATATAAAATAAAATTAAAAAACTTAACAGTTTAATTATTTTTCTCAGAAACTGTCTATCCCCTGACCCCAAAATCTATGAAAATGTTGATTCTGGAAGATGTGCTGTAGTTAATCCTGTGTTCTTTATAGCATGTATCTTAAAACATAATTTGAGAAGGAAGGTAAATAATAAAATATGGGTCACATAAAATATATCTAAACAATACAAAACAATGTAAAATGAGTGGAAGTTGTATAACATTATGCTGAGTTATATTGCAGGCTATATTATTAACTTAATTTTAGGTCTCTATAGGTAGACTGTATATTTCTTCTAGGCAGACCTCATCTTATTCTTTATTTTATCTACCATAACCTATAGGACAGCCTTATATACATTTTGTAGAATGACTTTTACTAGACCTTACTCAACTTCCACATGTAGAGATCACTGGAAATAAGTAAGAGAGAGATTATACTGGAGTGATTAGAGAGCAGGTTAGAAGAACTGAAGTGTGTGTGAGTTGGGGCCAGTTTGGAATAGAGGCTAGGTAGGATGCCTATGAAATGGAAGTAGATTATATGTCCATTATGACTAAGGAATGATATAGAACAATAGCTCATTTCTTTATTGCACTGAAAAATATTTCATAGTCTGGTGGTACCACAGTGTGTTTATCCATTTACCTACTGACAGACATTGTCATTGCTTCCAACATTTGGCAATTATGAATAAAGGTGCAGAAAATATCTATGTGTAGGATTTTGTGTGAACAGTTTTCAGACGCTCTGGTTAATATCAACGGGCATGATTGCTGGATTGTATGGTAAGAGTATGTGTAGTTTTGTAAGAAACTGCCATACTGTTTTCCATAGTGGCTTATTTGCCATCTGTGTATTTTCTTTAAGTGTGGTGTCTGTTAAAGTCTTTGGTTCATTTTTGGTTGTTTGTTTTCTTATTGTTAAGTCAAAGTTAATATTTTGAGTTGTAAAATACTACGCAGGGAGATCTTTTGTGTGATTAATATAGTTTTTTCAAAGTTACACAAAATTGTTTCAAAGGACATCTGAGTTTCGAAAGGATTCTTTAAATGATTGGCTGTATGCATATGTTCTTTATCTGATTATATATGTAGGTGATCCCTTACAATGGTTATAATTGGAATCATCGATTAATTCTAGGACTCTAAACGCACATAGGAAAATACTTTGAAGCTATATTCAAAGAATTTCATCCAGCCTCAGCAGGAAAACTGTCTTTCTCATGCAACATTGTGGGACCTTGCATTGAGATTGGGCTTGGTCATTATAGAGAGAGATACTGTAGGAAGATGTCTCCAAAAGTAAAAATATAATGACACCTATTATTTATTAAACACATACTAATTATAAATCACAGTGACTTATAATGATACCTAATATTCATACATATTAAATGTATTCATGCACATGCTATTTTTATCATTGCTAAAATTACAATTGCAGTTTGGGCGCTTACATTTTTTTTTAAAGGTTAGACAATGCAATCTTAATAAGGTTAGGATTTTGCCCAAATTTACATATCAAGTGGCAAATATGGGATCCAAATCCCATATTGTCTGACCCCAAGGTCCTTGTTTACTCTGCTATATTTAGTTTATTATTTATTGATGAATTTATCAAATAAAGATTTATGGAGTACTTACTGAGTGCCAGACACTGTGGTGCTGAAAATACAGCAGTGGAAAAAGACACCAAGTTTTTGCTTTTAAACATTTTATATTCTAGTGAAAGAAATAAAGAAGCAAGTGTTGTATGAAAGGAGAGATGGTTAGAAATAAAGAAGCAAAATACACATGATTGTCCTGTGGTGGTAAGTGCTATGGAAAAAAGGCAAAGCTGTGCTTAGGATAGAAAGTGATGGAAGAAGAGGTATGCATGGGAAAGGATGAGCCATGGTAATATGGCAGGAACAGCCTTAAGGCAGAGGGAACAGTATGTGCAGTGCTCTGAATATAGGAAATTGATTGGCATGATCATGGAACAGAAATGAGGCCCGTGTACCTGAAGCATGTTGAGTATAGGGGAGAAGGTAGGATATGAGATCAAAGAGGTCAAAAATCTATAGGCCTTGGTCAAGACTTTGGCTGTTACTCTAAAGGAGATGGAAAGTCATTGGAAAGATTTAAACATGGGTTCTGACATGGTAGGACTTATATTTTAAATGGAGAACAGACTGTAGGGTAACAAAAAGGATACGAGGGACCAGTAAAAAGGCTATTGAAGGTAGTTCAGGCTTGGACTTGACGAATAACTGTAGAAGTGATGAAATTCGAGATCTTCTTCAAAGGTCAAGCCAACTAGATTAGCTAATGGATTGGATGTGGAGTGGAAGGAAAAGAGAGGGTGATAATGACAATAAGTTTTTTTTTTTTTTTTTATCAAAAGTACTACAATGAGAAAATCTTGAGGAGGAAAGATTGGGAAGGAAATCAAGATTTCACTGTGTGTATAATAGGGGTAGGTTTTCCCTCCCATAAATAGCCTACTATTTCCAGCATATTTATTGGTCTTTCTTCTTTTCCATTTATCATCTATTTTTAATTTATCACTTATGATATAACCACTTATGTCCATTAAGGAATATATAATTGTGCTATTCAGAGATCCAATTTTACCATTTTTTATCACTAAAGGGGAGTGACTGAATCTATTGATTACGGAAATAGGTGTGTTAAAATCTTTCATTGTGATGGCGGATTATCATTTTATCTTACAATGCTATTTTGACTTTATACATACTCAAGTTATGTTCCTGGGTTTATGCACACTTAGAAGTGTTAATTCTTCCTGGTGAGTTAACTTTTATTATTATGTGTTAATGTCTGTATCAAATGTCCTACAGTTTGTGTGTTTACAACTATTCTTCTTCTTCTTCTTCTTTTTTTTTTTTTAATCAAGTGAGAGGTGGAGAGGCAGAGACAGATTCATGCATGTGCCTCGACTAGGATCCACCCGGCAAGCCCTCTACCAGGCTTTTCCTGGCTGGGCTGCTGCTCCGTTGCTCAGCAACTGAGCTATTTTAGCACTTGAGGTGAGGCCATGGAGCCATCCTCAATGCCAACGGCCAATTTTGCTTGAACCATTTGAGCCGTTGCTGTGGGAGGGGAGGAGAGAGAGAGTGAGAGTGACAGAGGGGAAGGGGGGAGGAGGAAGTAGCAGATGGAGGCTTTTCCTATGTGCCCTGATTGGGAATTGTACCCGGGACTTCCACACAGCAGGCTGACACTCTACTATTGAGCCAACTGGCCAGGGCCACAACCATTGTTCTTTTGGTTAGTTTTTGTATTCCTGTTTTGGTCTCATCTTGTTTTGAACATTAGCTGTGAGAATCCTTTGGAGTCTGGGCTTAAATTATGCTCCTCCACGAAAAATGTGAATTCGCACCTGCCAGATGCTTCGAAGCCCTGTCATCTGGGGTTCATTTAAACTAAAGTTTGATTTAGCTTTTTCTTTTTTGGAAATCTATGTAGCATGAAGGTTGAATACCAAAATTAATGATTGTGGGCTTGTGGTTAGGAATTCTCAGGAAAGTGTTCTATTATTTTCCCATCCAAGCCAAAGTCATGATAGGCGTGTGGCCCCATTATTATCCTCCACAAGATGGAGCTTTTTCTACTTCATCACTGAAGGTAAACCCTTTCAACGATCCCACCTTGATGTGAATGTTCTGGATCTAGTACCCACTCACCCACAGGAGTTTGAACTGCTGACTTTGCCTCATTAAAATCCAACTTTGAGTCCATTGGGGATAATCACCAGGCAAAAACCCAGCCTGTGCTCACTAACCCTGCTGAATTTTCCAGCCTTTTTATTTTTGTCCTCTAAAGAACTTCCTTATTTCCTGATATCTCATATGCTTTAACAGGTATTTAATTTTTATACACATGTTTACATCTGCCTAAGCTGCTAACATTTCTCTGCACATTAGTCCACAGTAGTTATTGGTGATATGCAAGGTTGTAAACATGTGAAAGTGTGAGGCCAAGCATTGCGGTTTTTGTTCACCAGATTTGTGGGTAAATACCTTTAGGCTGCATCAAGAGCATCATCTGTAACAACCTATCACTGAGTGGCTTTAGCATCCGCTAACTATTATTGACAGAATTACCTGTTATACCAAGGGCTACGAAATGGTGATTTTCAAGATCTATTATTTCTTCTACAAGTATTACCATTTTTCCATAAAGAAGAGTTTTCTCCTCTGAAAAAAAAAATATATATATATTTCTTACTGTGGTCTCATGAGTTATTTTTAATTATATATGTTCTAAAGCTTTACCGTCATTATTTTTGATACTCAAACTGTCCTGAATTTAAGTGGAAGGCCTTCAAACCAACTCTTGTGTTCTTTTGAGTGTCCCACTTAGAGCTTTGCGCCCATCTTTGCTTTTTGGAGCATGAAGATGTTGCAGGCTTGCTTTATTCTGTCCCATCACTAGATCTGCAGTTAGCCAGTTCTCCCGAGGAGCCCTGCTTCTTTTGGTGGGAAATGGCATTTATAAACCAAGGTCAGAGAGACATAGCTCATTGCTGTTGGAGTCATTGCTTTTGGGTCCCTTCGGTGGAAACAACTAGAAAAACTGATTTTAAAATCCTAAGTTTACACTGATATTTTCAACTTACAGAGTTTATTTGCTCTAAAAGAAAATTAATGTCAGAAGTGATAGCATATTGGTTGATAACCTCCATTCTGAAATGCACTGGCTGTTTGACCTTGGGTAGTTTACTGCACATCTTTCTTAGTTCCCACATCTACAAAATCAGAATAATGAAAGAACCTACCTTAGGAGATGTTGTGAGAAGTAAGGGTGTTGATATATGTAAATTGGCTATGTATGTCCCTGGCTTAGAGTGTGCACTTTATAATCATTTGCTAAATTAGGTGGGAGCTATGTAACTACCACTGTTTGACCATTTTGACCTACAAAAATGATAATTTCATGTGGCTCAACCTAATAAATATATAAATACCATCCTCCAGCAAGTGCCTGTTGGGGGCCGGATACAATGTTCTGCAATGGACGCCACAAGGTCAGTACAAAAGTCCATGACCTGAAGGAGTTGAGAGAGAAGTGTTAGGTTAATAAGTAAGATTTCCCAATAGTGCTTTTTATGTAGTGGGAGAGTAAGGAAGGACTCTTCTTCGACTATCATGAGTCAATCTGGGGAAGGAAACAATTTTAAAGTCTAGAGAATGAGAAGGGTGGGATTATGGACTGGAATTCTCAGACTCAAGGTGGGAACCCCTGTGGAATGTCCCCAGGGAACGAGTTAGAAAAAAAGAGCACATGTGAGCCTGACCTGTGGTGGCGCAGTGGACCTGGAACTCTGAGATTGCCGTTTGAAACCCTGGGCTTGCTAGTTAAGGCACATATGGGAGTTGATGCTTCCTGCTCCTCCCCCTTTCTCTCTCTCTTCTCTCTAAAATGAATAAATAAAAAATATTTTAAAAAAGAGCACATTTGTAGCCTGACCAGGCGGTGGCGCAGTGGATAGAGCATCGGACTGGGATGCGGAAGACCCAGGTTCGAGACCCCGAGCTCGCCAGCTTGAGCGGGCCCATCTGGCTTGAGCAAAAGCTCGCCAGCTTGGACCCAAGGTCGCTGGCTCCAGCAAAGGGTTGCTCAGTCTGCTGAAGGCCCGTGATCAAGGCACATGTGAGAAAGCAATCAATGAACAACTATGGTGTCGTAACGGCAACAAAAAACTAATGACTGATGCTTCTCACCTCTCTCCGTTCCTGTCTGTCTGTCCCTATCTATCCCTCTCTCTGACTCTCTCTCTCTCTGTCCCTGTAATAAATAAATAAATAAATAAAATCTAAAAAAAAAAAAAGAGCACATTTGTGTAGGACTATGTATAATTTTTCAAACAAAAGTTCTAATAATCATGAACCTGTTTCCATAATGTAACCAAAATGAACATACGTGTTAGAATCCTACTAATTCCTTTGTTGACTCTTTTAAAATTATTTCCTCTCCACTTTTCATATGTGTCACAAACTCAGTCCTGTTTTTATATTTTTGCCATTGAAGTGGTACCATTAAATACTAACATCAAGCTAACATACGGTTATCTTTCCCAACCGGGCTGCAAATAGAAATTTATGTGGTGAATATTTATAGTTTTAGTCTCTGATTCTCTCATCGTTCTTATTAGATGTTAATGAATGAGAATAACACAGGAGTAGCACAAATACAGGGCTGACGATAACAGGTCTTTCTTTAAAAGCTAGTCTTTTATTGGCAATATTTTAGTTAATCTCAGTATCAATCACAAATATTTGTACAAAATGTAACTTGATTTTTTATAAAGAGTGATGCATTTTTAATTTCCTTATTAATTAATTAATTAATTAAAGAGTGATAGGTTCTTATCCTGACCTCTGTCATTATTTGATGAGCTTGAATTCCTAGAAGTGTTAGAATAGAGAAGTATTAGGAGCACCTTCTCACAAAGTAGCCTTTTAAAACTTCTCATAAGCACAATAGCTAGATA